>CAWUFW010003124.1:1200000-1924410 GCA_963921515.1 Calotriton arnoldi | reverse complement strand
CATATGGGGCGTACAGGTTACGGCCAGCCAGCCAATATGAAAGCCATTGCATTTGAGTAGCCAGACAGTAGGACCTAAAGTACGGTGCTCCCATGTCTCCAGCATCTGATGGCAACTGTTATTTTGCAAGACTTATACGTCGACTGCCGTTCCCCCATATCGAGTCTACTAAAATAGTGTTCAATGGCTTAAAAAACTTTGCTGGAATTACCACTGGGAGATTAGTGAAAAACTATAAAATATGCAGCAGCCCCACCATTTTGGATATGGCGAGTCGTCCCGCCATTGAGAGTGGGAGTGAGGTCCAAAATGCAACTTGAGAGCGTGTGGAGGTGATTGCTTTGTGAAGGTTCCCCTCTAAGAGATCCTGTGTGTCCCTATACACCTGATTCCCCACATATTTGAATGTAGTGGGTGCTATTTGGATTTCCGCATCTCCAAATGGGACTACCCGTATTTGAGGATTGTCCTTAAAAAGAATGCATGGGATTTACCAACGTTTATTGCCAACCCGGAAATGGATTCAAATAGCATAAAAATTTGGGCTACAGTTTGCAGATTTTCTTGGAGATCTTTGGTGTAGATTATGATATCATCTGCATATAGAGACACAGGCCCAATGGAGAGATCCCACTCTTGAGCGCTGCGGCGTTACCTCTGTGTCAGTGGTTCCAATGCAAGCACAAATAACATGGGGGAGAGTGGGCACCCCTGTCTTGTGCCTCGTTGTATTGGGTAGGCTTTCGAAATGTGGACTCCTGTATGCGCTCTAGCTGTGGGAGAGTGGTATAAAAGTGTAATCCATTGAAGGAAGCTAGGGGGAATACCAAACCGCCTGAATGTTTTCACATTTTAGGCTAGACACCTGTATTATTATGAGCAACCTTCTCATCTCTTAATAATTCTAGAGGTATATTACTTAATCTATACTTAATTCACGAGCTATTTAAATCCCAAATTTTCAAAATATAAGAATAAGGAAATGTGAATCGTAAGAATATTTGTTTTATTTGATTTATTGCATCATCTTTATAGAAGAGAAAATTCAACTTCTTCACAGATACATCTTAAAGTATAACATTCTTGGGTCACAGGATAGAGCTAGGTTGAAAGTATAAATAAACATAAGGATATCTGCATAGCAAGGTATAAGTTAAGTCATATCCTTATTATTGACCCTTATCATTAAATATAAGAGGCTCTTTTCTTACCTTATCCTAAGCTAACAATTCTTCAAACACCCCATATGTACCCAGAAGAAAGGGAGATGTTCTGGTTCACATCACTTTGGCATTGTATTAGCTTGCTTCCTGAGATATGAAGTCTTCAAGTGGGCAATATTAGCAGTTAGACACCCACAACTCTAGTCCATCATCTCATTACATGCTTAGAGGTGGAGAGGTGTGGTGCAGCGGCCAGGGCAGCTGACTTCAGAGCACAGGGTTCACGGTTCAATCCTGGCTCCGGCGGCAGCTCAGCTCAGCACCATGTGACTCTGGGCAATAGCTCACTTAATTTCCACTCTGGCCCCCAGCGCCTTGAGACCCGTAAGGGTGAGTAGCTGCGCTATATAAAAACGGACTTACTTACATACCCCTTAGAAGGACACTTCTCCCAAACGCCTTTTTCAAATATCAAAATGCAAATTGATTCTACTAATCTTAAACAGGTATGTCAATCTAATATTGTTAGGATAACATTAGTCTACAACATCACTGATTGGAGCAAGATTTTCTAAGAAAGATCGATCTACCCATATAACTTATTATTAGGCATCAGTTCAGCATGGTTCAAGAGGTTTAAAAAACGAATCCCCTTTTAAATCAACTTAATTGATGTCATACAATTATGAGCCTTGATGTGAGCGTCCTCTTAGCTGCCCTTACAATCAGCATTTCATTTCCTTGTACGGCACACACTGTGGCCATCTTGGGAGGTGCCTGGCGCCCGCTTTTTAATTGCGCCAATCCATGGGTTTATTAGCCCATTTTTAATGTGTTTATGAGTTTGCTTCATTCCCAGCTTTAATTTAGTTATTCTGTAAGTTGTTAGTATTCTTACCTTGCAGCTGAGCCTGTCAGGTGAGAAAGGGGTTGCTGGACCCCAGTTTGTCTTTTTCATTGTCCCCTCATTTTTCACCTTTTGAGGCGTGTCTGAACTCATCTAGAGCCAGCCACGCCCCTCTAGTCGGCCCTTTTAGAGGACTGGGTAGCACGTCTGCGCAGAATCCTCTGAGCTGCCCTTACAATCGGTATTTAATTTCCTTGTACGGCACACATTGTGGCCATCTTGGGAGGTGCCTGGCTCTTGCTTTTTAATTGCGTCACTCCATTGGTTTATTAGCCTGTTTTTAATGTGTTTATGAGTTTGCTTCTTTCCCACCTTTAATTCAGTTATTCTTTAATTTGCCAGTATTCTTACTTCACAGGGGAACCTGTTAGGTGAGAAAGGGGTAGCTGGACCCCAGTTTATCATTTTCGTTGTCCCCTTGTTTTTTTGCCTTTGAGGCATGTGTGCACTCCTCCGTCACCGGCCACGGTCACGCCTCTCTATGCCGGCCGTTTTAAAGGACCGGGTAGCGCATCGCCACCACAGGCACACCTAAGGCAAGCACATCTGCGCCCATCTTTGGCCAGACTGTGCCATGCACCAGGATCCCTGGTCATTTTTTTAACCTGGCCTACATGAGGGTGAGGTGATGGACCTTTGGTGTAAGGGTAGGCAAAACTGTAGTGAGGTCTATAATTGTAACTCAAACATAAGCCAATTTTGTTGCCCCGCTTGTAATTATGCTTTCAGTCTCAATCCAACTGGTGTGCTAATAACAACTCACTGTTAACCCCCTCACATGCTACCCAGATTTCAAAATGCTTACCTGATTCGCACACCTGTGAGTTACTTAACAGCAGATCTCTTATTAAAAATAGGCATGAATTTGTGGAGTTCATGGACTCTCATGCCCCAGATTTAGAATTCCTCACAGAAACCTGGACCGATGTTTCGTCAGACCCAGATCTGAGAGTTGCAATTTCTGAAGGCTACGATATATACAGAATAGACAGCTAGGGCAAATGGGGGGGTGGGGGGCGGGGGGGATTGCGATTATCGTAATACATTAAGGCAGTGTTTAATCCTGTCACCCATTTGGACGGTGAAGCCAATGTTTGCTTTTAAATGTAATAACATGACTGCTTTTAACGCCACTTTGGTGTATCGTCTACCTGGTCCGAGAGACAGATTTATTATATCATTTCAGACCTTTATGGAGACCTGTATGGAGTTTTCCAACTTCACCCTACTGGGGGACTTTAATTTTCATTTGGAGCTTGAAGAAAACACTGAGACTGAGCATGTGGTCGACTGCCTTTGCAGTTTCAA
Source organism: Calotriton arnoldi (assembly GCA_963921515.1). Classification (NCBI taxonomy): domain Eukaryota; kingdom Metazoa; phylum Chordata; class Amphibia; order Caudata; family Salamandridae; genus Calotriton; species Calotriton arnoldi. The sequence continues at coordinate 1,921,032 of CAWUFW010003124.1, read as the reverse complement.
CATTATTCAGTTCGTTAATTACCCATAAGGCTAATCATACGCTGGATGGGATATTTACAAACAATCCTGTATTAAGTTTTGACAAAGCTTTACCTCTGATATGGTTGGATCATAGAGCAGTCTTTTTCAAACTTGCAGTTCCAGCCAATAACTCATGCTCACTTATTCTTCTAAGTCTATTAAGTTCCGCCCTTGGCGTAAAATGGGTAGTTCTGAACTTGATAGTGTATTAAAAAATTATAGCCCAGTACTAGATACTAATATAGAAGCTGCCACTACCAATTTTACTAATGGGATAGACTCTTCAGTTATTCAATTAGCCGCCAGAAAAAACTATGAATAATCATAGGAAAAGTCCAAATACTACACAGAAAAAATCAACACCAAGCAAAGTTTCTATGAGATAACTTTTTAAGGCCATTACCAATCTCTCAAATTTCAACAATTGTAAAATCTTTAACCCTGATCAAGCCTTCTTTAATAAGTTGGCAGCGTTTTTACAAACAAAGGTAAGTACCTTTTATGAGGAATTTTCCTCCAATCATGATGCTAACCCTCCAGTGGATCCTTTCTGTTCTTTTACTTTCCCTTCATGGCTGCCCGGTAATGCTGACTGCACCCAAAATATCCTTGATAGCTTCACTTCTTTAACTCAAGACAGAGTAGTAAGACTTTTGGAGGCCACTAAGTCAGGTTTTCTTTTGGATCCTTGCCCGTCCTACGTATTGCAAGTGGTCTCCAGCACGATCTCTGTGCATCGTACGGAACTCCTGAACAATGTTCTGGCTCCAGGCCAATTTCCAGCAGCCTGTAAAACGCCGTTGGTGCTTCTTTTTAAAAAACCCTCCCTTGATCCAGGTAACATTAAAAATTATCAGCCCATTTCCTACCTACTGTTGCCTGCGAAAATATTGGAAAAGGCTATTAATGAGGATGTGATGTCCTTTCTTGATGCCAACAATCTTTTGATTCCATCACAATATGGCTTCAGACCTCAGCATTTCAGAGAATCATGCTTAGTTGCTGATACTGAGGAGATTTGAATGCTGGTAGACAAGGGAGGGAGGGCTGCGCTGATTCTTCTCGATCTCTCTGCTGCGTTTGATATGGTGAATCATTCTTTGCTTATCAACCGGCTACAGAGAATTGGGATCAGAGGCGCAGCCCTCACCATCCTTAGTTCTTTTCTATCCAACAGAGAACAGATGGTTGCCTTTGGAGATTTTACTTCTAATCTGTATTTTCTTCCCTGTGTGGTGCCCCAGGGATCATCTTTAAGCCCCACACTTTTCAACATCTACGTCACCCCCCTAGCGAAACCTATTCAGTTGCCATGATTTCTCTGCAGTCTGTTATGCCGATGACACCCAAATAGTTGTATCAATTTCATCTGACCTCGATGAGCTTGCCAATAAGTTTAAAAACTGTTTGGCACATTTTGTAATTTGGATGCAGGAAAACTGCCTTAAGCTGAATTCCAAGAAAATGGAGGTGCTCCTTTTCGGGAATAACATCTTGTTCTGGAACACCTCATGGTGGCCCTCCAATCTTGGCCCTCTTCGGACTCCAGCTCAGAGAGTGAAGAATTTGGGGGTTGTATTTGATGGGCAGCTCTGTTTTTCTGAGAAAATTAATCATATCACATCTCTCTGCTTTTATTTACTTAAAGTCTTGAAAAAAGGTATTTCCTTATATCGCTCCAGATCTGCAATGCATGGTCATTATGGCCCTTGTCCTTTCCTAAATTGACTATTGCAATGCCTCATATCTAGTAATTTAGAAATGCTAGCAATTAAAGCTCCACTCCAGCACAACAGCAAAGAACTCTTCAACATCATCATGGAGCTCGCCCAACCCACCAGCGAGTCTACTGACATCCCTCCCTCACAAGACCTCTGCAACAAACTCAGCACCTTTTTCCACCACAAAATCAAGAGCATCTACGACAACTTCGACAAAGACAACCAACACACGGAACCCTCACCAGCCACCCCCACACGCTAAAGCCAGCGATTGACAACTGGACAGCACTCACCACAGAAGACACACTGAAGACAATGAAGTCAATCCACGCCGGGGCCCCCACGGACCCCTGCCCCCACCACATCTTCAACAGAGCCGCCGACACCATTGCACCCATGCTCCACCACATCATCAACCGCTCCCTGGAGACCGCCTCGTTCCCCGACGACTGGAAACACGCTGAGATCAACCCCCTCCTGAAGAAACCCTCGGCTGACCCCACCGACCTCAAAAACTACAGACCCATCTCCTTGCCCCCGTTCCCAGCGAAAGTCATCGAGAAAGCCATAAACAGCCAACTCGCCACATTCATCGAAGAGCACGACATCCTCAACTCCTCCCAATCTGGCTTCAGAAAAAACCACAGTACGGAAACCGCCCTCCTCGCCGCAACAGACGACATCTGCACCCTACTGGACAAAGGAGAAACAGTAGCCCTCATCCTCCTCGACCTCTCTGCAGCGTTCGACACAGTCTCGCACCGCACCCTAATACGCAGACTCCACGACGCAGGGATCCAGGACAAGGCCCTCGACTGGATCCGCTCCTTCCTCTCCGGCAGAACGCAGCGGGTCAGACTCCCTCCTTTCCTCTCGGACCCTACACCAACCACCTGCGGAGTCCCCCAGGGATCCTCCCTCAGCCCCATGCTCTTCAACGTCTACATGGCTCCACTCGCCCCCATCGTCAGAACCTACAGACTCAACATTGTGTCATACGCAGACGACACCCAACTCAACCTCTCCCTATCCAACGAACCCAACACCACCAGACACAACTTTCGAGAAGGCATGGAATCCGTCGCTAAATGGATGAAAAACAGCTGCCTACAACTAAACACCAACAAAACAGAAGTACTCATCATGGACCCAAACCCCGACGCCTGGAACGACGCCTGGTGGCCCCCCGCCCTCGGAAGCCCACCCACCCCCACGGACCACGCACGCAACCTGGGAATCATCCTCGACTCCGAGCTCAAGATGGACCGCCAGATCAACTCCGTCTTGTCCTCCTGCTTCCACACCCTCCGCCTCCTACGTAAGACCTTCAAATGGATCACCCTCGAACACAGAAAGACCGTCACTCACGCCCTGGTCACCAGCAGACTCGACTACGGCAACGCACTCTACGCCGGAATAAACAAAAACCTCACCCACAAGCTACAGAACATCCAGAACGCCGCCGCAAGACTGGTCCTCAACCTGCCAAGACACTGCCACATCTCCCAGCACTTGCGCACACTCCACTGGCTCCCCATCGAGGCTAGAGTCACCTTCAAGATGCTCACCCATGCACACAAGGCCCTCCACGACACCGGACCAGCATACCTAAACAGCCGACTCAAATTCCACGCACCCCAAAGAACCCTACGATCAGCCCAGCTCTCCTACGCCGTGGTTCCCCGCACTAGAAAGACCAGATCGGGAGTCCGCTCCTTCTCCTTCCTCGCGGCCCAAGCCTGGAACGCCCTTCCGCTCCACCTCAGACAGACAACATCGCTGCCCATCTTCGCAAGGAACCTCAAAACCTGGCTCTTCGACAGACCCCCTCCATGATGGATGGGAACCTGCACCCCCTCCACCCCCAGCGCCTTGAGACCCCTACGGGTGAGTAGTGCGCTTAACAAGCACATGATTGATTGATTGTAAAATACAACAGCTCATCTGCTTCTAAAAATTCCCAAATTTAGTTCCATTTCACAGAGTATCCTTGGCCTTCATTGGCTACCTGTCTGTGAGAGGGTCAAATATAAAGCGTTGTGTATGGTCCACAAAGCACTTTACAAAACTGGCCCTCTCTACCTTCGGAAGATTTTCTTTTGGCATGTCCCCACCGTAATCTCAGATTAGGTGAGGCTAAATTAGTGGCCATTCCGAGAACAAAGCTAGATGGGGAGGCAGAAGCTTCTCTTTCTCGGCCTGTAAGCTTTGGAACACGAAGCCTCTCTAATTGAGATCACAACTGAACCAGATGCATTTTAGGAAAATGTTAAAGACTTGGGGGCATATTATCAAGAACGGCGTTAAAATTATCGGCGCTTTAGCGGCAGGAAACTGCCGCTAAAGCGGCGATAATGAGCTTGATAATATGCCCTTGAGAATTCCAATAGAAGCCCAGGTTCACACCAGAACATGGGCTTCTATTGGAATTCTCTAGGGCATATTATCAAGCCCATTATCGCCGCTTTAGCGGCAGTTTCCTGCCGCTAAAGCGGCGATAATTTTAACGCCGTTCTTGATAATATGCCCCTTTGCTTTTCTCCTCCCTTAACATGTAGGCTTCTTATGGTTTTCTTCTAGGACGCTAGGGCCAAAACGCCTCGGCAATCGCACGCTTTATCAAATCTTTTCTTACTTACTTTAACTTTGCTAAACACATCCAGTTTAGTTTCATTTCTAAACTCTAAGCTGCTTCGTTATTTAACCGTCAGAAGCCTGTATCTGATTTTTTTTTTAAAGAGAAGATGCCAGCTTTAGAACTTCTCGTTAACATGATACCATTCCCGCCTCATCTCAGGGCTTTTAGGGGCAAGAGGTGGACAGGCACTGCTTGGCAGCCAACCCATCCTCTGCTTTGAGGCTCCCTGGCAAAGACTCTATCTTTGCCCGCCACAACATTTCACCAGTGTGCATAAATGCATGTATTTGTTGACTTGTGTGAATGTGCATGTGCCTAGGTTTGTGTTATTTATTGTGTATGGAAGCCAATGCCTGACCTATGTCCATTAATGCTTTGATTTGTTGACTTGTGTGCACATGTGGGGTGTATGTTTAATATTCATTGTGTATAGAAGCCTATATGTTTGATCTAGGTGCATAGATGCTTGTGTCTCTATTGGTTTGTGTTGTGGGTGCTTGGATGTCTGTAGGTGTATGTGCACTCTGTGTGAACGTGTTCATGTATGTGGTGCATCCACATTCATGTGCTATACAAGACCAAGCTGTTTGTCTTCTAACAATTGTTTAGTTCTATCTAGTGCTTGAAATGGAAATCTAGAAGTGCTGGTACTCACTAGCCCAGAGTACCTGCTTGCTGCTGAGAAGTGCGGGTACCATTAAAAGTATTGCATCTCTATGGCAAGTGTAGGTACTCTCCCTCTCAAAATGAAAGAAGTGCAGGTTTCTAAGGCTGACTTCAGTCAGTAGTCGCCCTATGACCCCGGCCCTCCCTGTGTGAGTGGGATGGTGCTTTATCCCTCCTCCTTCAGTATCTGCATCCTGGTACAGACGTGGACGGAAATGGCCCTGTTCCTTGTTTGGGGAGGATGTGAGGCAGCTGTGTAAATGTTAAGATTAGCCGAGCTGCACTTCCCCTTCTGTTGCTCCTGGATACAGGCATTATTTAGATCCTTCTGTAGCTGAGTTTACAGCAACACAGAATTCTCAGACTGCTTTAAATATTTGATAAACCAGCAATAACCAGTAAACCTAGAGCAGATCCCGCTATTGCAAATTGTTTGCATTTTTAGAGTAACTGTGTTTAGAATTTAAATATTAATAGAATAACATAAAATATTTTTAGGACAACCATAACTTGTATCAATGTTGTGTTTATTTTACAAGGTCAAGCGGAGCCAAGACCAGAGGCCAATATATCTACAACAGAAGAAGACACCCACGGTCTACGATGAAGTCTGCTTCCAACGAGCCTAGCCTTTCACACTTGATGGGAAAAGATGCTATTTGTGCATCAATGTGGAGCAGAGGTGCTTGGTGACTATGAGGGCTGGACGATAGCCCAGAGGAACCTCGAGCATAAACTCTGAATGTTTTTGGGTAACTTCAGTACACCCCATTCTCAGCATTCAACCAACCTCAGCACTCACCGACAAGGACCAGAAATAGCACAGACCAGTGTAAATTACATTTAATGCTCTGTTTATAAGCATCATCCAAAAAAAGGTGCAATTGCTTCAAGGGAAGAAGGAAACCTGGCGAGTACCTGGGCTTTATGGACTTGGACATACGCATATCCTTGCAAAATCTTTAAAAAGTGTGCTACAATGAATCTTATGCGTGAAAAAGGCAGAAAATGTTAGGATCCTGATTGGTTACTCGGGGGAACTCGATGTAGGTTTGAGCATGCGAGTGGAGACAGCCACTGCAAGTAGCAGTCATGCAGACTGGGGTCAGCACTGGAGCCTAAAGTGTCAGTGCCAAGGATGGAGAAGCTGCAGATCCTGCAAGAAGGTAGATCAAGAGGATTGGGGGGGGGGAGGATGCAGGCAGTGAAACTGACCAGATACAGGTATAACACACGTGCAAATGTGGCGTGAAGGCTTCATGGATAACGATGCACCAAAATACCGGGTTCAGGGGCTGAGCTATCAGGTGTGCGACTGGTGCAGTGGCACTGGGGTCCAGAGGAGTTGTGGGCCCATCCTGCCCTGCATCAGCTGCTGTTTACTGACAAAGCCAACCCGTCCCTTGCCTGTGGCCTGGCTCTGTGTTTACTCTGAGGGGTTGGAAGGAGGGAAAGAGTGAATGGTGAGATACGGTGTAGGAAATAGCAATTAAAGAGTAAAGGGAAAATGGGGATAAGGCATAAATACGGGATAGATATGTGGGGGGGGTCGATAGATAGTGACGGATGGAAGGATGCAGGGGACCGTGGAAAGGGGAGGGTGGTGAAACAGGAGGGAACGATGCATTTGTGAAGTGAGAGATACATGGCTCAAATGAGATGCAGGCAAAAATGGAGATGACTAGCAGAGAGTGAAGGGAAAGTGTTTGGGGGATACAGGGAACAAATAGGACACAGAGGAGAAGGAGAATAAAGAGATAGAGAGCAAATTAAATAATTGAGAGATGCAGGTAATAGGGAAAAGAAAAGAAGGTTTAGACATACACGGGAGAGAATAAAAAAGAAGAGTGAGAGAAGGAAAGCATATAGAAAGTGGAAGTGTATTGGAGAGCTTCTGGAGGAAAAAGAAAGAGATGAGAGGAGAGAGAAATGACAAAATTAAAAGTTAGAGAATAGTAAGATAGGAAGAGGATTAGAGATATACAGAAGAGGATAGAGGGAGGGTAAAAGTAAAAGTTAGTGAGATATAAAGGCAAAAATAGATGTAGAGATACAGAGAGAATTGTATTAAGGGAATAAGAGCCAAGTGATGCGCTAGGAAGAGGAGATCAGTAAAAGGTGTTAAAGTATCTGAATACATATGGATAAAGTGATGCAGGAGAGAATGGGAGAATGTAGGAGAGAGTGAAGAAAGGGGAGGGAAGGAAGGAGAATAAAAATGGACTAGTGTGATGCCTGAGAAAAGAAAGGGAGGAGAAGGTTAAAACACTGTACCGCAGGGAAACATCTGTGGAGAGTGGATAGAAGGGAAAGGTGATACAGGTGGCACTGGGGGAGGGTGAAAGGCTGGTAGTAGTGAGATACAAAGTCCACAGAAGGAGAGTAGAGATAGTGGAAGTGGAGAAGAGTGAAAGGTGAACAGTAGCCTGATCCAGGAAGATAAGGAAGAGAGCGTGGGTCTGAAGATTTTCAGGGAATGATGCTGCAAACAGAGGACTGAAGGGATAAAGGAACAGCAGCATACCTATAATTAGTGCAGTGGGTACAATGGCACAGGTGTCCAGGAGTGTGCAGAGCCCATGCCCCGCCCACAACCTCCCACCAATTTCAGTTGTTTTTTTACTACCCCACCAGTGGGATAGGGGACTCGTTTTCTTTCCTTGCCTCAGGGCCTTATACCCCTGGCAGCCTTGCTATGACACTTCTGGGAAACAGCGTTTACAACGCTGCCATTACATCGCGTTCCTTTTACAAAGCGGTCGTTACAACGACCGCGTTGTTAGAACGCGATACCTTTACAACGCAAGTCATTAGATCGACTTGCTGTAGGGGGCGCTCTAACCTTAGGAATAGTATAATTTCCTATTCCAACACCTTCCCTACTGTTGCGCATGCTGGAGTTGGAATAGTAAATTATACTATTCCTAAATCCAGTGTGCCCCCTACAGCAAGTCGATCTAATGATGTAAAGGTATCGCGTTCTAACAACGCGGTCATTGTAACGACCGCGTTGTAAGAGAACGCGATGTAATAGCATGCGTAGTAACATGCTATATTCGCCACTGCCATGGCTAATAGAAGTGACATCCCAGACACATTGACCCTGATGGGATTACAGCGCTGACCTCTTGCTCCTGCTTTAGCATCTAAATGGCCTCCATTATTCTACTGACTGAGGTATGGCAAAGATCTGGAACTGCAGATAGTAATCTAGGTTCAGAGAACCGAGTTTACTTCTTGTTCCTGCCATCATTGCCTCTGAAACCAGTAAGGGCAGTGCTGGTGCTACTAAAGGGCAAGGCTGGGTAGTAGCTGCTACTCCTGGTTGGGCCTAATTGACATCCATGGAAGGCAGGTCTCATCAACAAAGTTAGGAAGACCTAATGTTGAAATTACTAGAGAAGGTCTTTAAACAGCTGCAGGTCAAGACTGGAACATAGACCCGAACGCAGCTGTTATCCTCATGTTGACTAAAGTGGAAGGCCTTGTTACTAGTATCAAGGCTCGCTTCACAGCCTCAAAGTTTTCCTTATTCTCCACCCTTAAATGACACCTGCATGGATGACTTCCATTCAGGATCTCGCATTACGATAATTACCACTGCCAACGATCATGTGCTTCAAAAAGCGCCGGTCCTATTTTCATTCAACTGTGCAGGCCTCCATATTACACGCCAAGTTTCAGAGATCGTTGTCCAAAGTATATATTCATTGCGTAACGCTAGTTGATAACTGTTAGGATTATTAGCTGTAACAATTTGCTAGCCCATTGTTCTTCTCAAAAACATTGTACCAGAGTGAAGGACATGGGCATCAATTCACAAAAATGCCAGGGGTAGTGGAAGTGACATCACATTCTCTTTCACCATCACAGGAAGTGACATTGTATGTCCCTTGATCTCTATTTTTTTCAAGGAAAGCATGTCATATGACCCTAACATCACAACAATCGACACCACTGAATTTCCATAATAAATGCACGATTAGCATTACAGCATGACACAGACAAATGTCTATTTTAGATATCACCTATATTATAGTGCTGTTAAAAGTTCTGGGGCATAGCACATCAGACCTCTTCTATGTGGTTTTCCTCCTGAGTAAATTTAAAAAAGAATGGGGAAAAATCGTGCATTTTATGGAACAATTTTCACATACATTTGCTAAAATGCCATGGTGTGGAAAGGGCATTCATTATATATTCAAATCCTTTCAAGGTGTGCAAGGACAATGAAACCTGATGGTCCAATGCTACATTTCATGTACAATGACTGTGAAATATATATTTATGTATTTGTTTCTTCCTGCTTGCTATTTTATAGTTAAATAAAAAAAATTGCAGAGGGCTCATGAAAATGGCTTTACTTTTATTGATCATGAATCTTTTACATTAATCTTTTACATTTACAGGGATACAAAAAACATCTAAAGTAGCACATCAGTGCTCGCATGTTTTAACAACTGTTACAGGGCAAAGAGGTATAAAGACAGGCTTGAAAAGTGGAATAGAATACTATATTTACCACCCCTAAAGGGCACCTAGTGCAGAAGACCAGGCTGTCTTAGTCTGAAACTGAGGATGTGAAAGCAGAGACACTCATGATTTCCGAATATTGAACCTGTAATCCATTAATATTGCTGCTTTTCCAACTACTTGTTCGCACTGGGGTAGTTATGGCAGCTGGCAATATTCCCTCGCAATTGCAATATTTCCTCAGGAGTGCCAGTTGGCGCTAGCTGGTGCTAAAAAGGTGTGTGACGGCTTTGGATTCTCACCATTTTTTCTCAGAACAAATTAATAAATGTGTGAACAACTAGATTTCACCCTGAGCACCCCAGGTAGAGAAAATCACAAACTTCAGGAAGTACTCATAGTTTTATCAAGAATTACTGAAAGTTCTCGAGAAAAAAGTTAAGCTCCACACACCCCTACCACAAGCAATACCAATGAAGGGGAGAGTGTGTTACGGTTCACTGGTGAAAAATGATTGACTACCCCACATTTAAGAGCACGCTTATCCCCACAAACAACCTTAAACGGTTTATTCACTCATCATTCCCCTCTTAAGTCCACCGTCTCACTAGTCAAGGAAACTCATATACCCCCTAAACCTAAGATAGGCTGTAAATACTTGTTCACTCTCTCGCTTCCACTCAACCCCATTGCCTTCTCTGTCTGGTCTCCTTTGGATCTCCTCCTCCCATATATCATATTTAGTTCCTATCACTGATGTGGCACTAACTGTATCAGGTTGCTGAACATGTTGCATAATTATTATTGTTATTGCTACAGCTATCTGTACTAATACTAAATATATGAACACTGCCATCTATGATGTACAGCTCTCAGATGTTCCAGGGCCTATTTAGCTACTAAATATTTTTAAATAAATGCAGCTGTGGCCCGTGCAGGTAAGAGCGGTGGGGCCGGGTGGGGAGATTTCAACAGACGATGACGAGGGAAAATTAATTATTTAATTTTCCCTCCTCATCGTCTGTTGAAATCCCCCCTCACCTGGCCCCACCGCTCTTAACTGCATGAGCCGCGGCTGAATAAATCTTTAAAACAAATTCGGACATTTTGATGTTAGGTGTAGAAATGGGGTTCCATTCTCATAGATACACCACATCCAATAATTTTGCAAATAATAAAGCAGTTAAAGCTGACCAGGGGCTGTATTACGTAAAGTGTCCCGGGGGCGCAACGGGCGTTTGCGTCCACTTTGCGCCCCCCCGGGGCACTTTGGTATTACAGAAGGGGCTGCAGACGCTTGTGCGCCCCCTTCTGTAATACCGATAGCACTGGCGCAAATAAAGCGCCAGCACAATCTTGAGGGGCCGTGCCCCATGCAAATGAAGGAATCCCTTTTCCTCTGTGCCTGCGCCCTATTACAGCCACGAGCGCAGAGGCAACACGCTCTCAGGAGGTGCACTGACAGTGTGCCATCTAAAAGGTGACGCACTATCAGTGCGCCCCCTGAGTGTAGCCCTCTGGAGGTGGAAAAGGTGGTCCTATGACCCCCCCAAACATCCTCACCCGCCTGCAAGGCGATCTCTAATCCCCCTTCAAAGTGCAGGCGGCAACCATCCTGCACTGTAAAAACACGGGACAGCTGTAAAGCAGCCGCTCTGTTTTTTACAGGCATAAGCTGCCCTCAGGGCAGCGTGAGTTCGCAGCTAGCCTGGGGGCAGCGCATTCATGGTAATAGGGTGCATTTTGATTGTTTGCGCCAGGCGCACCTTTTAAATAGGGGCAATCAGTAGAAACAATGAAAATGCGCATTTACCGTTATACGGCACCTGATGGCCTACGTTGTTGCATGGTGTAGCCCAGTGTTGTAGCATGTTGAAGCCCTATGTTCCAGAATGATTTAGCCCTATTATGTGGTATGGTGTAGACCTATGTTGCGGCACAGTATAGCCTTTTGTTATTTTATGGTGTGGCCTATGTTGCAGCATGGTGTGCCCTATGTTGTGCCCTTTGCTGCAGCAAACTGTTTCCCGATGTTGCTGCATGGTGTTACAGCATGGCGTGGCCCTGTATTATGGCATGGTGGTGCCCTATGTTGCGGTACACTGTATCCCTATGTTGTCGCATGGCGTACAAAGCAAACACAAGGAGATGGTGGACGGAGCGCTGGAAATTTTCAGACACTCACCCCCAGTCACAGATCTGGATTGAATCCATCATCGTTCTTTAGCTCACTTCGCCACCCCAGTTCAGACTCAGCTACATGCAAATCAGTCTTGACCCTGTGCCTCATGGGAACAGTCCAGCCCGAACTTCCAAGCCATATCTTCCCTGGACCGGAAACAAGCATCCTGGGACCGGTTTCGGGCTAACAGCTAAGCCCTGTGTTAAGGCATGGTGTAGCCCTATGTTGCATCAGGTATGATGTAGGTCTATGTCTAATGCTGTGTGATGCTCCCTGCAAATCTAAGGCCTTGAACACTTTTCTAGGATAATAACTGAGAGTTCTATAGAACGTTTCTGTGGCACACCCTGTAGGATGTTCTTATTCCGCAATATCTCCATCAATCCTCCCTCCCACTCACCTCACCTCCCAAGAATACATATTCATCGATCAACTCACTCTCTGTCCACTAACTCATACATCTATCCGTTAAATCATTCACTCACCCCTGTACTCAGGCATTAATTGGCTGCAAGGGAGGTTAACAGTAAAGGAGCTAATGTAAGAGATGGGGCCAATGGAAAGCAGGCTAAGGAGGGAAGAAACTGAAGATTAGATGAAAATAACAAAAGGTGATCCAGAAAAGTAGGTAGAATGTATTTAATTTAAACTGAAATAAAGGAGAATGGACGAAATTTAGCATATATTTGAGATGAACATACATCTTGTAGCCTCACTGACAAATAATGGTGCTCATTCGAATGTGGGAGTATAGCTTACACATGGATTAGTTTCATTTTACAGTCAAACAGCAGAGCCGCCAACGATAATGGCAATCACATTAAAGTTAATATTTCTCAAAAATAAAAATCTGTTTCTTTACGAACATGCGTCGTGGCGAAAAATTAAACATCTCCTTTAAACGTGGCCACCAGTCACACCATCCAAGGCTTAAAAAAAGGTTTCCTTTTAAAGCTCGCAGCGCATCAACCACGCCGTCCAGTCAGTCTCGCAGAGCTCCCCAGACGGAACTCATTCAAAGCAGGATGTGGTCAGGCCTTGTGACGTGGCTCACGTTAATAGCGGCGGCTTGCACATTTAGGTCACTCGTGGGCAGTTTCCGACTCAGTCTTCGTCTAAAATAAAATAGTTGACTTTATTGAAAACACATGCCGTCTATAAGAAACTACACAAATAGCCCCATAAAAAGGAAAAATGAAGGGATAATAGGGCACCGAAATTCAAAAGAGCAGCAAATTCCCACTGTTGGACGTGAAAGTCGTACAATAATCACAACCCGCTTTTGTACAAAAAAATATGTGGACACTCTGAAAAAATAGTTCTGATGAGGTCGTTGTTCCTTTGTGTTTCTCTACTACAGCTGATAGAAGTGTGTATGTCTTGGCTGGCCCTGAACAAGGACAACCTTTGACTACATTCGCCAGCATTCCCAGGAGACCACCCGATGGGAACGATGAGGTAATTCACAAACTCCAAATCTGTGTATGTAACTTTGGCCTGATTCTTTGGTGTCTTGAAACGTAATAAAAAAAATCAACCACCAAAGAATTCTTCTTAACAGCATTGCACACATTCCTAATGTAAGCTTTTATAAATGCCTACTTATTGTTTTATGAATGGCTGCATTAATTGTTTTCCACAAGGGTGGGGAGGAGCTGTGTGCATTTTACTGTCCACCGAAGTTCTGAGACCCAGTAGGGCCCGTTTTGCCTGGTTCTAGAAACCCATGAAAACGTTGTATACGTGGTAAATAATAGACCAAAGAGGCTTGGTAACACAGTGGGTGCTTTATGAAGGGGCAGTAGCCAGTTTCATCAGAGGACCGGTAATAAGTGTAATCAGACCATAAATATTATGGACCATGGTAACCACCGTTTACCTTCCTGAGTCACATAACATGGAAACTAATGAAAGGCCTTCACTGCTGTCTTACGATCATTTACTTGAAAAAAGTTTCACTAGCCCTACCTCCTGCATCATCCGATTACCTATCCAACAGATGATTGTGCAACATTTGGTAGGCTATCCAACATAAACAAAACTGATTTCTTCCATTCTTGTAGATCTTTCTCAACTTGTTCAGTTCATCATACTAACCTGAACTCACTCATCCATATGGGAAATTGCAACACTTGGGCATGCCACCACCTTACCTGCTTTGTACTGATGAACAGCCCCACTCCTGATGCATGACATGATCTCAATCTGCTGCTTTGTCTATCACCGTCAGTGAGTGCCAGTCAGTGTCCTGGTTGGACCAGGTGTTAATCCATCTGTGGAAAATGAACAAAAATACCGCACCATCTCTTCATGAACCAGGAGTTCTGATCAAAGTTGGCCACATCTGAGCACAGCTATCCCTTCCTATGAATAATACATTTTCTGTGCTTCCAAGACAATTCCCTTCTCCATAAATTTACTCTGGGGTGTGGCCGATAGCCGGTATGAATCAAGCCATGACCGCAGTTCTTGAAGCTTTGAGTCCCCTCTCGAAATAAGAGAGCAAAATCACTGAAAATGCTGCCCAATAAGTTGTCTCCATGGAGCTTTAAGACGCTCCCTGGCGACCGCCTCGTTCCCCGACGACTGGAAACATGCCGAGGTCAACCCCCTCCTAAAGAAACCCTCAGCGGACCCCACTGACCTCAAAAACTACAGACCCATCTCCCTGCTCCCGTTCCCAGCGAAAGTCATCGAGAAAGCCATCAACAGCCAACTCGCCACATTCATTGAAGAACACAACATCCTCGACTCCTCCCAATCCGACTTCAGAAAAAACCACAGTACGGAAACCGCCCTCCTCGCCGCAACAGACGACATCCGCACCCTACTGGACAAAGGAGAAACAGTAGCCCTCATCCTCCTCGACCTATCAGCGGCGTTCGACACAGTCTCCCACCGCACCCTAATACGCAGACTCTACGACGCAGGAATCCAGGACAAGGCCCTCGACTGGATCCGCTCCTTCCTCTCCGGCAGGGCGCAGCGGGTCAGACTCCCCCTTTCTCTCGGACCCCACACCTACCACCTGCGGAGTCCCCAGGGCTCCTCCCTCAGCCCGACGCTCTTCAACATCTACATGGCTCCACTCGCCCCCATCGTCAGAACCTACGGACTCAACATCGTGTCATACGCAGACGACGCCCAGCTCATCCTCTCCCTATCCAACGAGCCCAACACCGCCAGATGCAACTTTCGAGAAGGCATGGAAGCCGTCGCCAAATGGATGAAAAACAGCTGCCTACAACTAAACACCAACAAAACAGAAGTACTCATCATGGGCCCAAACCCCGATGCCTGGAGCGACACCTGGTGGCCCCCCGCCCTCGGAAACCCACGCACGCAACCTGGGAATCATCCTGGACTCCGAGTTCAAAATGGACCGCCAGATCAACTCTGTCTCGTCTTCCTGCTTCCACACCCTCCGCCTCCTTCGTAAGACCTTCAAATGGATCCCCCTCGAACACCGAAAGACCGTCACTCACGCCCTGGTCACCAGCAGACTCGACTACGGCAACGCACTCTACGCCGGAATAAACAAAAACCTCACCCGCAAGCTACAGAACATCCAGAACGCCGCCGCAAGACTGGTCCTCAACCTGCCAAAACACTACCACATCTCCCAGCACCTGCGCACACTCCACTGGCTCCCTGTCGAGGCGAGAATCACCTTCAAGATGCTCACCCACGCACACAAGGCCCTCCACGGCACCGGACCAGCATACCTGAACAGCCAACTCCAATTCCACGCACCCCAAAGGACCCTACGATCAGCCCAGCTCTCCTACGCCGTGGTCCCCCGCACCAGAAAGACCAGATCGGGAGGCCGCTCCTTCTCCTTCCTCGCAGCCAAAGCATGGAACGCCCTTCCGCTCCAACACAGACAGACAACATCGCTCCCCATCTTCGCAAGAAACCTCAAAACCTGGCTCTTCGACAGACCCCCTCCTTGGTGGATGGAACCTGCACCCCCCCACCCCTAGCGCCTTGAGACCCTTACGGGTGAGTACTCGCGCTTTAACAAACCCTGATTGATTGATTGATTGATTGATTGACGTAAAAAGCAGATGCGATGGAAAAAGTCACCCCTGCAAGAAGACCAGGGGGCACTTTTACAAGAAAGTGGCGGAGCGCGGTGTTAACGTCTTTGGCTTAATGCCGTGATCCGCCACTTCTGAAACACAGGGTTGCACCGTATTTACAAGAATACGGTGCAGTCTTGCGTTTCCCCTTGTGCTGGCGCTAATTTAGCTGCCTAGCGCCAACGCAGGCATACTTGCACCATAGTGCAAGGGTACCTGCGTTGAGGGGAATGATTGTTTATGTGCAGGAAGGTGTCCCTTCCTGCACATAAACAATCTAAAATGGTGTTTTGAAACTTTTATGTGTGCTGCTTAATGCAGCACACATAGAAGTTGCAAAACGTAATTTTTTTTAAATGATTGCTTACGTGCAGGAAGGGACACCTTCCTGCACATAAACAGTCAATGGCGTTTTGCTGTTTCTATGTGTGCTGCACAACGCAGCACACATAGAAACAGCAAAAACGCGGAGATATTAAACATTTCTCCTCATTGATCCAGGGTAAGACCAGGTTTTCCCTGGTCTTAATTTTGGCACTGCCTCATATTTACACCACCCTTGTAAATATGGGGCAGTGTCAAAATCAATGGGTGTTGCTGTTGATCCAGCGATCAGGGATCAATAATTCTACGCAAACTTAGGTCCATTTACTTTACCCAACTAATCCCTTCACGCTGGGTTCAGTGAGATGCAAGGTTTATACCTTATTCACTAAATACACATTAGAACCTGCATATCTCCTAACTAAACAATTGTGGCGATGAACCTTGAAAAGTTGAATAGTTGATGACAATAATATGTACTTATCTATACTACTAAATAATAACAGACTCAGTGTGTAATTTATAATGTTTATCGTAAATAATGTGAAATAAATGCTCATCAAGTACCGTTATACAATGCAAATACATTGATTATCATGGAGAAAAGGTATTAGCAATGTATAGAAACAAACTCATATCAAATAAACAATGCATTGAAGGAGTGGATAGGCGAAGAGAGAAAAGTTTCAGAGACAAAATACATTTGCAAATGAATATGCAAATTCAGGATTATATCTATACTAACCCAAGTAAGAATCAAGGAAATCTACCCTCTGGCCAAAGGGCAGTAAGGCCCCTCAAGGAAAGTTGAGTGGCAAAGATTAAGTCAGGAATCAGGAAACAGGTAGGCCTCTATCTGAAAACAGCAAACCGATGACAACGACGATCTCCCGCTAGCTGACCAACACCTACTCCTACACCCCCGCCCACCGGGCACCTCAATTATACCCTAAAAACCCAAATGTCCAACCCACATTTGTTTCAATATGAGAATAAACTCCATCTTTCATTGGCTAAGGATGGGGGTGTACTGTCACACCACTCTCAGCATGACCATTTTATTCAATATCCTTTTGTCTTAAACTTTCAGCATTATGACAGATTCTTCCCAGGAAGCAACTTTGAACACAATCATAGTACAGATTTCCTGCAGCACATTTCATGTAACAAGTCTTTGCGCTTCCATTGTTTTCCTCTGCCATCTCGTGAAGGAAGTTGCTCGCTTCCACTGTTTATCAAATTTCTTTTCCGTAGCTTGGCAGTCACTCAGTACACTTTGAAGGTCATGCACAGCCTTTGCATTCTCTCTTCTCTCTGGAAACCATCTTTTAGTCATTTTATTTTTCTACCAAATATTAACCCCAGACTGGCATGCAGGAAAGTAGGCCCATGCTTTCTTTTCTACAGAAAACAAACACAAACATTTATTATTTTCATGAAATGTAATTTCATTGCACACCATCCCAGCATTGCACTATCCCATGCACAACCCGTGTTATTCCTAGCAAAATATTAACGTGCACAAAAGCAGCATTAGTCTTTTTATCTGTTTTAGCTAAAAGCATTTGCGGCCTAGTTTTCATGCATTAGTACACGCATGCGCAAAAGCATTTCCCCTTATTTTAGCATTCTTTAATAAAAAATTTACAGCACACTGTTAATGAATGTTACTGAGGGTTCAATCCGAGCAGGTTTTATTTTTCTCAAATCCCTGCTCCATCACTGTGGACGCCCACCACAACACCCATTGCCCGCCTCTTTCACGCTAAGTATAGCGTGAAAGGGTGTCCTACTCACAAGGCGGCATTAAGCCACTATCGCCACCACAACGTCAAGAAAAGTGACATCGTGGTGGTGATAGGGGCTTGTAAATATGCCCCCAGAGGTGGCCTGCTGTGTTCGTGATCATGACTACAAGTAGTTCAGTCTCAAAGCTAATGTTACCTATTACCTTTCATATCTTCTAAAAGAAGGTGTCTCTCAAAAGAACTACACAGATTGCAAGAACAACTTTCTGATGAAGCTCCCTTTTTTATTTGGTGCACCCAGCCCCAGGTCATGATGCACCAGCAGCTCTCTAAAACTGCAGTGCTTGATCAATCTACCGCTTATAAATTTGCACCTGTTTGGGAGATCTCTGTTGTGAAAATGATTAACTTTCTAAAACCCAATAACATTGGATACGGAATCTAGCAAAGTGATAATAATCAGGCTGGGACACCCAGTCATGTCTGAGTTCATTATATGGTGTTTCAACATGGTATCATAGTCCTTCTACTAAAAATATTGATTGCAAATCCAGATAACCTGCTTCACACTGTGCCAATCTCCTATATGCCTTGAACACAAGAGCGTGCTAACATGGGCATGATCTTGCAACTTTTTGTCAATCTACAATTGAATTACCTCCCAAGTGGCTCGGTGAATCGCGCTTCAATTCTTGCAGTACTTGTGCCATTATTAAGCAAATAGAGGAAGAATAACTCAATCTCTAACATAGAGGCCAGGCCTCTCCTTTGACCCTCCCCAAACACGCTGAACCATTTTGACACGGTGGATCACTACATTCTTCAATAGCAACTTGAGAATCCCAAGAACTGGGAGATTTAGCACTCCAGGTGTTAGGATTTTATCTATCAAATTGGACACACCATGTGAAACGGTGATTGTCCACTAAGGGGTTTATTGGCATGCTACGAGGGTGCTTTATTACTCAAATGTTGTTTAATTCTTCCATGCCTTCAATTTGGTTAAACTGCTTTCATAATTTGGGATTGAATCTGCACCTCACTATTATTAACTATGTCATTATTTAGTAGAATCAGCTAATTTAATTGAATGTTTAAATTCTGACATGATTTCGTTTTGTTCACCATGCTTTCTTGCTGGTTCTGCAACTCATGGGAAAGCCCCTCCTTCAATTCCTCTCTTTTTTTTACGTCTTCAGTTTTTTTCACCAGCCTCCCCTCTGTCATTTTGTTCTTGAAGACTTCTTTTTGACCCTTGGGTGCTCCTTGTATTCCCTGCCTACTGCCCCACTCAGCAACTCCCTCCTGCCCTCACTCCTCAGCCTGTCTTTGTTGCTGTTTCAGTGGCTAGACACTATCATCCTTAACTCATCACACATCTCATATTATTCCCTGGCCAGCTGTTTACTTGCATAAGTCAAGCCATCTTTCAACAAAATTAGAAATAATTAAATTACCATATTAAGTGACACCCGGGGCACTCATGCTAATCTAAACTTTTCCACACAAAGAATTTCTCTAGTTCAGTAAATCATGGATCCGAGATTAATGTATTTTAACATATTCCATCATCATGTTATGCTGTACGTTCACCATGACCTGAAAGGAGCATGTAACCACCAACACGGCCTACCTTCTAACCGCTCTAAGTAGTCACAACAATGGCTACCACATGTAGGGTGGTGACACCCACATCCACATTACAATATACAAACGTGTGGATAATCACTGAATTGTAATAGAGTCTCATTCACGTCTAACAACTAACGACTTTCAATTTTAACAGTACAACAACCATATATCTGGAAGCACAAAGTTAGTACATCAGGCAACGGAAAGACAACACA
Source organism: Calotriton arnoldi (assembly GCA_963921515.1). Taxonomy (NCBI): domain Eukaryota; kingdom Metazoa; phylum Chordata; class Amphibia; order Caudata; family Salamandridae; genus Calotriton; species Calotriton arnoldi. The sequence goes on along the minus strand of CAWUFW010003124.1, from coordinate 1,901,330 downwards.
TATAGCATCCGCATGTGACATATGACAATTCAAATTTACACCGGTTGGTTTGGAGGACTTCACCTGATGATAGCATAACATTCTGAGGCAACCACAGCAGCCTAGGGGTGCTTTTCTAATAAACCCTACTGTGGGGAGGAACGAGGAAACGTGGTGGAAAAGAGGAGGGGAGCAGGTGTATGGTCTCAGACAATGATCGTGATGTGGATCAGACAGCTACATGTGCCGCCATGTGATCTAGGGCAGTAAAATACAGACGAGTCATTATGTGCCATCCCCATATGTTTAATCGTGAGGAGATAGAGTGAGTGGTACAAGTTGATGTAGATTGTTAGTATGATAAATGGTTGATGGTGTGAGGTGGTTTGGCTGGATTATCAATGAGGGAGCATCTTAGAGTACTCCAGGCAAGGTCAATAAATCTAGTCAAACATTGCGATCTCATCTTGTAGCCTATATGTAATGTCTTTATGCATTGATACTGAAATGTACAAAAGAGTGATGGATGTAATGCTTGAATTAATCTCAGCCACTGGCAATTAATCAGGCCGCATCCCTGCACAACAGTATTTTTCTCAACAACCCACCTCAGTTTAAACCCAGCCATAGGCAAATCACAAGTAGGCCGAGATGAGTTTTGCTGGATTATCATGGAGGTGTCTTAGAGTACTCCTGGCAAGGTCAACATATCCAGTCAAACAGTGTGATCTCGTCTTGTAGCCTAAGCAATGTCTTCATGTATTGATAGTCAGAGGTGTTCCATCAGCTATTTAGACTACATGGGTATCTCGGTCGAACACCAGAGCCAGAGAATACACAGTTTGCAATGGATGGTGCTTTAGACACCATGCACACACAAGACACCCCTCTAGTAGTCACGTAGCTGAGGACAGGACCACAGCACATGTATCAAGCTGCAGTCAGTGGCTTTGCATCTCGATCAGCGATCATTCGCAATTAATTTTGCTTTATCGATACAATTTAGAAAGGGACCAGTAACAGTGGTGCAAGAATTTTAAAGATGTATATTAAAGGCAATCCTCCCTCAATCCCCTGTCTTGTGTGTTAAGGAGAGATGTATACTCCTCATCAGTGTGTTTCATATAAAATAGGGTCTGCCAACTGCCCCTAGTTTCCTAAACGTCACTGTTGAGTGTGTGAATAACACCACACCTTTAGCCTTGCCCCACTACATAATATACAACAGTGGTTGGGCATAGACCGCCATTGGGCTGGCCTGATCATACCATTCAGACAAAACATCAGCTGCCTGTGTCTACAGCACTGAGGAGGTGGCAGATGGAATCCACTGCATAGGTCATTGAAGGATTTCAAAGTGCCATTGCGTCCCTGGTCATCTAATATGGCAAGACACCCATCTTTGCCATTTGAATGTATGACCCCCGATCAGCAGTCCTGCATTATGTCAAGTTGGCGCCTCACTATGTATGAACCTATTTATTTTAAGTCATATATAAGCTAAACTCTAGGAGGTCAGCATCATTTTGACCGTACGGGGTGGCCTTATGGTACAAATCATTAAGTCTGGAAGGTCACTCCAAAATGTTCTTTCAATCTTGGCCTACAATGGTGTGATATCAGTCGCAAATTAGAGATATACTCTGCTAAAGGTAATGTACTAAGTGATAGGAGTGCATTTCAGGCAGTCACTAGCCACCCAGATATTGTGTAGTCATACGGCTTTGAGAGTTTAATGTATGTCTGTACAGAAGCATGTATTTGGCCACAGATTGGGCTTGTATATTATTTGTTTTAGGGTTCTCAAGGTGGTCCTCAAGTAATAAAGTAACCAAATACGTTTCAAAAAAATACGTTTCATTGCAACTGATAATATTCATTACAGTTACAGCAAACATAAAAAGGAAGAGAGGAGCTAGAACAGTGACCAGTTTAGAACCCCCAAATCTTTTCAATAATCATATGTAAATATCATGAGACATGGTGGAATAATGTGTTATAAATGTATAACTCTATTTATGTTTTTTGTCATGACTCTTACTTCAAGCAACAAGGATCTCTATTCCATTGCCACTTGTAAATGCAGCTTTTTTGTTCCCTGGTATTTCCTAGCTTAACATTAGAATCAATCAGAATGAAAAATCAAGGATAGGACGAATTCACAACTTGACAGAAAGCTTTCTTGAAGAAGTCAATCTCCAAGGAATAGCTTATCTCACAGCCTCAAGACTCTGTCCCGAACCACCACGTACTATCTTCTTGAGCCACTTATGTGTTTGTCATAACGACAATTGGCAAGAGTTGGGACCATGGAGCTCAACTGCTCGCTGATCCTGAAGGACTAGAGAGACAGTTTGATCAAAGAAAGAAAGGATGTCTCAGCTTGCAATACCTGGTACCTGTTTACATTCTGAGTCGAGATAGATTCATCACCTTGACCTTCTTGCACACTGGGGCGGAATCGGCTTTTTCACTGCAGCCTGCCACCCCTTTCTGATATCTGCTCGTCTCCACCTGCTGGATCTGCAAATAAATGAAGATGTCTCTGGAGCTTATGAAGATGCTTGATAGGTTTCGCTATGCTGGCTAACCTGGGGAAGCAGGCAAGATCATGAACCACCAGCTTAAGATCAAATCATCAAATCTTCTAACCGTGTGTGCTTGCTTTGGCTCTGACATGTCAGTCCACAAATAATCTCAGAGGCCTTTAGAATCCATTCATTTACAAATGTTCTCTGCTAAGTTTTCAGAAATGTCCTGAGATTTTTATCGTCATGAAATCACACCAACTTCACCTCCCTAGATGAGCCAGTATATATTCATTTTAAGACGGAATGTCCCCTGCATTGGTATACAGCATGTACCCCTGCCCTGAGTGCCTGTATGCAGGTGAACCTAGTATCCTGACTTATTTTGAACCAGGTGTCACGTTAATATAGCGGGGGCAAAGAGGCCAAGGCCTGTTTCAGACTATGTGAGGTCCAGGACCTGTCTTGTGAGCTGGATGGGCACACCAAGTGTCTCCTCGTGTTGGAACAGAGGACTACTATCCCTCCCTTTGGCATAGCACATAAAGGGTGGTGGCAACATACCCTGTTTTGAGATTGATAGTGCGACCAGACCTTTTCATCTGTGTCACTGAGACTGTGAAAAGTTCCTCTGTTTTGTGAAAGTCCAGAACCGTGTGTGTATGTCCAAAGCCTGCAGCACATTTGTAGTAATAGGGGTTGGTGTGTTAATTAGTCTGAGGACTGAAACCAGTGAGATGAATCTTGGATGCCCCTGTTTTATCACAGCATCTGTCTTGGCACAAGATGGAGGAAAATTACAGCTTCCCTGGACAGTAGAAGTGTATTGCATGCATTCCAGTGGCTGGAGTGTGGCAATCCAGATAGTGAAGTGAGTAGGGTGCTGAAAGGGCTACCTTTGGAAATTTTATAAAAACATTTGTTAGCAAGCAGCTGGTGATTAATTCTTCATGAGCACTGCCATTTTTTTTTATTGTAGGGGTGAGGGGTGGACTGTAATTTTGATTGTGCGGGTTATGAAAGTTTTTAGACCAGGCCTGCTCGTTTCTCTGTCTCTGATTTCTGCTTCAGGAAGGCTGATGACAGTTAAGTCAAATGCAGGACACTTCCACTCATTGTGCCCATATTGTCAGTGCTCCTGCTTGGGTCCAGCTCCAATGCTGTGAGAAGCACCACTGAACTCAAAGGCTGAATGTGGAGAGCAGCCGAAGAAGGACACTTGGCAGAGAACCAACCCAAATCGATTTTAAAGTTTGAGCCCGGGTATCCACATTCCCTCCCTGGGAAATGTGTATAAAAGTGGTATCCAAACTACCCTAGTTCATTCCAGTGAACAAGAAAGCAAGTGCTCCCCAGTGTATTGGGAGAGATGCTGTGTAACGAATGCTGGTGTTTGCCTGAGATCCAGTTCCCCAGGAGTGAGAGGACATTATCTGAAGTCAACACTTTCTGCCAGAGGAGCTTAGGGTCTGTCTGATAAGCTTAGAAGCCTACCTGCCTGCCTTCTGAAAGAGAGAAGAAGTGTATCTGGCTCTTAAAGAAGAGAGACTGTCCAAGAGATGAGTTGCTGGTTAGGGAAACTCCAGGGAAAGCTGTAAACTCAAGAGAGGGTACCAGGAGAGGCCCTGTACTGTTAAAGGTTCTCCTCAAACTCTCTGCCCATTGCATGAAGTGAGATGTGTGAGATTTATGCCAGAAGAGTATCGGAAAGTGAAAAGCTGCATAATCGCCAAGCAGAGAGCCCTGTCTGTCCAGGGGCTGCCACCACCCAAGAGACCACCCAAATAAGATTAAGCCTGGAGGCTACAACCAGTCCTACTGAGCACCTGCCTGTTACCAACTTCGAGAGTAGCTGCTGCTGAGCTGAGTGCAGCTGTAATTATCCACTTCCCTTAGTCCGTCTTCTGATGGCATCAGGAAAGGCCATAGCCCTACATCAAAGATATGTCCACCTCACACCCTCTGGAGAATTCATGTAGGTAAAATGCAGGGCTTAGTATTCAGGAGATGAGAGACACTGAAGGTGCATGGGCCAATCTACTGTGCCCACTAGAGACTATTATTTGGTGAGAAAGAAATGATTTACTGTTGAACTGAGCTGCCTAGTGAAACTAATGCAAATGTTTGCGCTACCGCACTTGATCCTATCTAGATATATAGAGGGATGGGGAAGGTAGTAGCATGAATCTCATCTCTAGAAGGGAAAGAGGATGATTATGGAAGGAGCTACACATCCTCACTATGGAACACAGCCTTCTGTAACCCTTTATCTCATATTCATTTAATTTTTCAGTATTGAGTTCTGTTTTGAGAGAAAAAGTACTTTCTCCTCCATAAAAACAAGCACTGGGCTGGACAATGCCTTCTAGTATCTGTTAATTGATTTTTGAGTTCTGAACTCTTGTCCAACGGCTACCTCCCTCAGACACCTGTGACTGCTTGCCTTCTCTACCCTTAGAGTCACTTGTGGAGAGGGTTGTACTTGGACCAGTTTTCAGTGCCATAGTAGGTCGGACACCAGTGACATAAAAGAGTCTAATTTGTCGTTTGTCATTTGTGATCCAAGATCATGAGACAGGGGCATAGTAAACCATCAACATATATCAGTGAGATTATCACCGCTGGATTTCTAAGAATTTGATACCAACAGTAAATATTGAAACACGTTTCCCAACAGTTTTCTACTCAATGGTGTTCCAGCCCAAAATATGAAATTGTCTTTCAGACCATCCTTCCTCCAATTTGGAACATTGTCTCTGGAAATCTGGTACAATTTTCTAGCATGTAAGACAATGCCTGAAGACACAGCAAGAGGGCACTTGGCTGATCATGTGAAAAATAAGTAGCTGTTTTGGAACCACAATGACCACTAGGTGCCAGCACTGGGGCATGAAGGAAATCTGTTAATCTCTCCAGTCCTTTGTGATTCTGGGGGAGAAGTTAAAATACACCCACAATGAAGAGCTTCTGCATTTCCAGAGAGATTATCGTCTATACTGGCAAATAGACCTTTCACAGAAGCTTGACAGATCAAGCAAGTGAGACTGAGAAAATGTGCCAAAGACAGGAGAAGTCCTACAAATGCAGCAAATGTTCGTCAAGTCATAAGAAGGAATGAAACAAAAAAAGTGAAACAAAGAGCTAATTGAAACAAACTGCTATTCCAAAGATACTTAATAGATACTTTCTCAAGTATAATGCAAGGGGAAAGATCAACTTCTAAAAGTTAAGCGACTTACTGGAACTAGACTGCTTAGCATTCTAAACCATTCCAGAAAGACAAGCCCCAACTTCATGTAAACAAACTCGAGACTCCATGGTAACATCCGGGGAAATATCTCTCCTTCAAGCACTATTTAGGGTCCAATTCACATAGCTTTTTGCATGAGTAGGTTAGACATACTCCTGGAAATCCAGAAATCAGTTGATTTTAAGTTAGGAGTAAGTATTCATAGAAGAATTGGGTTGAATCCTGCCCGCAGATGTCTCAAAACGTTCTACCCAAAATTAGTTGAAGGAAAAGAATAAAAATGGATCCATGGTAAAAAAAAAAAAAGAGATGTATTGGAAATAAACCAATGCATTTTGGATCCGTCCCATCTGCTTAATCAGAGGCAGCATCGTGCTTAATTTATCTAAAAAATGCAGAGACTCAGAAGTATTCTTAGGAACCTGCCACTGGTGCTGCTGAATGCCATGTTTGCTAAGTACCGCGGCTGCCAATCTTGATCGCACCCACTGACTCTTTCCCCCGCCGCCCAACTCTTCCTGTCTCTATTTTACTAATGCAAGTTCATTTTCTTTGTTGCTTTCTCCATTCATGGCTCTTTAACTGTCTTTTGCTTACGCTTTCTTCTTCTTTCTCCATTTTCTGCCTTTCTCTCTCTCTTGCTTCTGCTGGACGTCTATTGAAGGAAAATAAGTTTCAGTCCCAAAAAATGAGTGCTGGTGCCCTGCGATTGATCCCCCCTCGCTCGCCCCCCAACACTTGAAATATATTCTCCATCTGATGCATCATGAATATTTTGAATATGTGGTTCTGTAACTGCACTCTCACATTGGAGTCATTCTCCAACACCCACATTCATGATGTCAATTCCACTATTCTGCCATACATGGGGAACCTGCCACCAAGGGCAGTTCCCACCTGACGGTGGAAAATGCCCTCTGCGCTGGCAAGATCTGGAGGGCCACCTGTCTGACAGGTGAGGTGCCACAGCTAGGCCAGCAGTTTTGCTGTCAGAATAATCTACAATTAGACCAAAGGTCTCTTCAAAAGCTTTTTCCAAATACTCAGATTGCAAAAAATGACGTAGATGGTTCCAGAGAGACAGATGCATCTTTCGGTGGTGAGTGGTCTTTATGGGGAGAAGGGACATTTGAAAAGAAAGGGAGTGTTTCCAATTGAATAAGAACAATATCTTATATCTTGCGCCAACCCAAGTTGTATGACATTCATGATACTTGCAGTTATTGTGACAAAGCCAATCAATGTGCTTGGTAATGTGACAAACAGGTTCTGCATTTAAAGGACTAGAAGAGACCACAGACCCTAATAGGAAAATCTACGAGTCCCACATACCAATCGGTGCCTTGTAGGACATCGAGCAAGCCCATTAAGCACCAAATTAATTTATTCACTTAAATTGATAGTTATCTGTGCCCATCTCCTTGCAATGTAGTGTGGCGTTAAATGCAGAAATCTGTTGACATAACCTATCAAGAACCTATGATGAGGGATCTTCAGATTCAGCAGCCATACTAGAAGTAAAGTACCCTATTGCAGCCCGTTAAGCTGGATCTGGCTGGTTTCGAGGAGAATAGGTTGGTTCAGAGAGGTGCTAGTGAAAATTGCAAGGTCACACCCCATGCACTGTTTTTTTGCTTCTGTTTTGGAAAAAATATAACACACCTGTATGCAAAATAGATGTATTGTTTTCAAAACAGATAGCTGCTTGGTGGAATCTAGTCTCGCACACCACCAAAGCAGCTAAAATAAAAATAATAGCGGGACTTCTGTAAATGTTAGCGTAGGTGTTGTCAGATGTACTACTCTAGATGGGGAAATTACTAACAGTTGCAGTCATAGTAGTTCAGTCTTCAGTTTCCCGTAACCATGGGACTCTCTTAGGGACTAACCATTAGTACTAATTGTGATGTGCAAGTCCTGCCTACTGCAGTAAAATCTGACTGACCACTGGTTATTCAGTTGATTCACATTACTATTGGGCTACAATAAAAATGTCAAGATAACTCTGGTTATTAATATTCCTGCTGGAGAGAGACAGAAGTTTTATCTAGTGGCAATTTTGAATCATCATAAAGTAGCACAGAGGGGTTTATGTGCCTGCTGCAATGAACGTGTACCATGCAGATCACAGAAACGAGTGTGAGTGAACTATGAGCAGCGCTATAAACAAAAGAAATGCATGTCAGAGAGAGGCTATGAAGAGATGAGGAGCACTGTGCACTGCTGCAGGGTGGTAGAGAGGAAATTTGTGGAGAAGGAGGTCATTTTGGGAGTGCGGGGCAAAAAAGTCTGTCGCACTGGGCACCACCAGTGATAAAGCCAGGCCCGGACACAATCGTGTTATGTCTAGCATTTTGCATAATAGTAGTATCATGTATTGTGAGAAATAAAGCATGATTACTGAGAAGAAAATTAAATTTGGGCAAAAATTAAATTTCACCTAAACCTAACAATAACTGAGTGGGAACAAAGTGACTTTTACGCCTTCTGGTCACACGATTATGAAAGATGGTTTTAGATGTGGTTTATTTGCACTGGATGATGATTCATTTTTTTCCATGCTTCTTTATTTCTATGTATTTTAAAAAAGTTACTTATTGAACATCAGTTCATAATTGTCTTGTCCCGGTAATTGAAGGGAGCACACATCGTGTATGACTCCTTGTTGTGCCTATAATCTAAAATTACCAACTATGTTGTTAAGTCGAGCCTACCAGACAGCTTAAGCTATCTGGTTGCAAAAGCCCATTAGGGGCTTACCAAGAAGTCACAGGGCTTCGATCCTGCCCATTGCTTACCACTGGTTGACTTTATAGTAATTTCCATTTCCTTGCTTCTTATTCGATGGCTTTCCCTGTCTATCTTTTGTTTGACCCTCACATGAAGCGTAGCCTCTTTACAATCCTATTGACTAGCTGACTTGTGTCCTTTCAATTCTCACACTTAGGGAACTACTTTTTTCTTTTTGGTTTAGCACTCCATCAGTGTGCATGTGTTTTCCAGCTCTCTCTGTAGTGTTTCTCTCCCTGCCAAATACCTGCCCCCTCTCTGTGTTTGCTCTCACCCTCATTGCTGCTCGCTCTCTCAAGTGTACTTCTCCCTGCCCCGTGGTTGGTGCTGCAGCCCCTGTGTGTGTTTGTCCCCCATCCCTTGTCTTCCCCATGTGCTTCTCCACCCACAGCCCATGTTGCTCTCTCTCTCTCTCATGCTCCCTTGCCACGCCCTGATGCTTCACCCCAACTCACCCCCTTCCATGCTTTTTTTCATTAATATTTTTTGAGGGTGCCAGGCAAGTGTCCTCCACAAAAACGCTTTTGCACACTTATAGTGCCAAAGTAGATCATTCAATAAATAAATTCAATGTAATGCTGCCTGCATCATTCTGTAGCCACGTGCATGCGTGGTGACTTGTGCACATGCCTACAGAATGATGCTACCACCAGCAGCGTCTGCGTCGTTACATTGCGCCTTCTTTTCCTTCTTTTTTTTTTGGGCAGATAGAAAAGAGCATTGGCAAAAGCTTTGCCGTATCGATGCTGTTGAGAATCGTCAGAAAGCACTGGGCAAAGCCAGTAGGTTCCAAAGACGAGAACTGTTGGCTTTGACAGGCACTGGCAGTGGCAATCAGTGCAGTAATCGAGTGCCTCATTCAGTCTCCCTGGTGGTGGTAGCTGGCGGGCTGGAGGCAAGGCTAGCAAATGAATGAAGATGGTCTCTATGGCGCAGCAGTTGGAACTCAGTCTTTGGGCCAGTGAGCCCAGTTCGCTGGCCTGCCAGTCAGAGTGTATGCTGGTTTTCAGTGTTTCCCTTAGTCCTAGCTACCAGGGCTAACAAAACAACACTCTCTTCCTTGGTTGGATAACCCTTGGGGGACTCTTCCAAGTGGTCAGTCATTGTCCCCGTATAAGCCTCTCACGCAAACTACGGTGTACATGGTTAATTCCAGGGCATCTATATTTCTGTAGCGGTGGTTATAATAATAATAATAGTTCGTATTTGTAAAGCGCAAACATATCACCCCTCAAGGGTTTCAAGGCGCTGGGGGCCGTTGGGGAGATTAAGTGAGCTATTGCCCAGAGTCACATGATGCTGAGCTGAGCTGCAGACAGGGATGGAGCCGCCGTCCCCGTGCTCCAGAGTCAGACGCTCTGGCCGCTGTGCCACACCTCTCCCTCTTCCTGGTTGACCAGCTAAGGAGTTAATCCCCCCTTAAACAAAACAAAGGGCTAAACAATGCAAAAGCATCAAAAGTAGGCCTGTGGGCAATTCGTATTCAGCTGTCCTGCCCTGGGCAATTGACCAAAAATGTTCAACTTCTTCGGAATCCTTCTTTTATGAGCAATTTCCTTGACTCACTCACACAAGGGTGAATGAGTTCACTGTTCTCCAGCGTGTTTCGTAGTAGATAAAATAGGTCTTTCCTGCACCCAGAAATAATGGGCAGAATGACTTTCAGAATCAGCTTTTAAATACTATCAAATACACATGGCCCGCTGACAACATTTCTCACTCCATCAAAAAAAAAACAAAGTCAAAATATATGTCAGAGCTGTCCAAATATATCACAATGTACACACCAGTCTTATCTCGTTCAGCCTTGAATTTCCAGAAATTAACTAGAAGGAAACTGCAGAAACAATGTTGAAATGTATTTCAAGGGCATTTTTTTACTTTCCTTTGGTTATAATTAGGATAACACTTTTGACTTTGGATACATTCAGAGGTCGACCACGTTAGCAAACAATTTTGCACAACACATTAACAAAAGAAAATAAAGTAACCATTTCCTAGAACAGTGTGACACTTACATTGGAACGTGGCCTGTGGCTTGTATTACTCTAATACAGTGACCTTGAGGTCCACCCACAAATAAAATTACAAAAACGGAAAAAAGAGGCTTTGCTTTAGGACAAAGAATTAAAAAAAAAATAGGCAATATAAAAAAAAGCAATTTAAGGATATTAAAAAATCCTCCCAGAAACATAAAACGTGTGCTCATGTAGCTCTACATACCGCATTTAGGGGCATATTAGCAAGGGATAGCGATATTTATCGCTAACCGCGCTTAGCGCGACTTTGGTTAACGCCGCCTATCGCTGGAAAATATCGCTGAGATAACATCCTATTAACAAGGTTTATCTCCATAGCTATAAAATTTCCAGCGATAGCGGCAAAATGTGAGAATATCGCTGGAAAAGCAGCGATATTCTCGCATTATCGCTAAGGTGGATTCAGCATTAGAATCCACCTCCTATACTTTAAACAGGTAAGTCGTCCTCACTAGCAGGAGATAAAATATAGCGAGAAACGCGCTTAGAGCGAGTATTTTATCGCTTCGCCTGCCTTGCTAATAGGGGGTAGTGGAGTTAGCGACTGTTTCCAGTCGCTTTTAGTAGGGAACGCCTTCCTTGCATGTCATTAGCGATAATTATCGCTGACATGCAAGGCGATGTGAATCCCGCCCGCTAACGCCTAAAAGCTGTCGCTAACGCCAGTTAGAGACAGCTTGCTAATAGGGCGATATAAATATCGCCGCTTTAGCGGCAAAAAGTGCCACTAAAGCGGCGATAAAGCACTTGATAATATGCCCCTTAGTTTCTACGCGCTGTAATTAGAAGATATTATCAGCAAATGTATTGTGCTGAATTGTAGTGTATTGTTTTGCACATTTATACAGCGCTTGCTACCCTTAAATGGAGCTCTGAAACACTTGCTTTCACGGGCAGCAAACAACACCATGGAACTTTGTCTTGATTTTGTGTGGGAACTGTTTCCATTACGTGCGTGAAAACCACCGAAGTGAGGAAGTGTGAGAGATAGTCGGCGAGTTATGTTTTCTTCTCAGTGAAGTGACGGCTTGGATCAAAAGGAGAAATGAAACACAATGGGAGCACCAGTTCCATGTTGACACATACATTATAAAATGAATGCTATTTCTGCTGGGTTGTTTTTTGAGCCAAAAGACGCTGCTTTAAGACCTGCCTCGCTGTGCTTCAGCCAGTCTGATATTAACTAAAATATCCGCCATTTTTACACTGCAGCTTTTAAGCAGTCAAACCGTATTGAGGATTGGCATAATGTAAAAAGATGGGACCCCCTTAAGAATGTGACAAGGGGCCATTGAGTCTCCCATTTCTCACAGAAAGTTACTGGCCTTTGCCTGAATGGGGACCCCTGGAAGGTTGGGGGCCCCTGGAGGGTTTGGCGACTCCTGGCAGGTTGCCTCCCTCCTGTGCTGCAGGGGAGGGCGTGTGTTACGCTCCTGGTATTGATGGTGGTGAGGGGCTGGGCCAGGACCAGCTCTAGGGCGGTGCGCCTCTGCAGAAATAACACAGGTTTAAAAAGCATCTGCTGCAGCCTTCCTTCTATGTCCAGCAGTTTCAGGCAACAAAAAGAATGCCAAGATAACTGTGGTGATTAATGTTCCTGCTTGAGAGGGATCAGAGTTTTGCCTAGTGGTAGTTTCCACTCATGATAAAGTAGCGCAGAGGGTTAATATGCCCGCTGCAAAAAAACATGTGCCACTCAAATCCCCGAACTGTATTTTATGTGGATCGCTCAGTAGGTTACTGCATTTGTCACAGCGATCCTTTTGTTACTTGCGGTCATAAGTACAACCCTAATATAGCACAGTGACCTACATACCGTCATCAAAGAGCTGCGTGCAGACTGTATAGGTTAGAACTTTGTGTGTTTTTCCCCAGTCTTTCTTTATCCTAATGTTGTTATAAAGGGTTTGTTGGGACTGAAAGTTCCTCTGTATGGTAAAGGCATGTGCCCCTGCCCTGAGTGGCCAACTGCATTGTTGTCTGGATCCCCAATGGTGATTTTTTTTTGTCATAGGCTAACACAGATCATGCGTGTGCGCCATGACATAGGCCAGTCTCATGGATTTGCAGTCATATTAGACTGGGAGAGGCGCCCAAACAGTGCTTAAGTTGAGCCTGTGGTTTCCGGTGCTCGGCACTGACACTTAATTGCCAGCACAGGCGCTTATGACAGTCGACCACATGGTGGCGCTGTTTGCCTAATTTAGGTATGAGCACAACAACAGCTGTTTATTCATTTAATATATATTTACAATGACTAATACCTGCCTCCCAAGCCATTCTTTTAGCTTTGGGGGTCTGGAATAGTATGAATTGTCACACTTGTAAAAGTGCGATGTTTAGTAATTGTGTTGGTGCTGCCATTGGCAGTGGTGGCAGGGGTAACTGATGGTGCAAGCTGTAGTGTCTTCCTGAAGAGGGCCCTGGCACTAATGTTTGTACAAATTTAGCACTGTGCCCAAAGAGCTGTGCTCATAGTGGTGGACGGCTACAGACTTCACCAGGTGTTAAACAGCACAAGAGCGGGGGTGGCAGCATAGCGAGTAATGATCAGCAGTAAGGCTGTGTCCTTTTTACCCTGTGTTATTGGAGTGACACCTACAAGCTCACTCACCTTTTTAAAAGTTTCACTGCTGTGTATTTAATTCACCCTTTCCCTACATCAGATTAATGTGGAAGTGCGTGCATGGTGGAAACATGCATGTGAAGGCACAAGATATACACTATACAGAAGGTGCAATATGGAACTATGTGCACGTGGCAAATGTGTGTGCTTTGGCAGAGGGCGTTTGAAGTGACACCCACTGATGCAGTACAGAGAGGCTGTAGTATTGGACAGTGTGCACAGACTGAGTGAGCTTGCTACATGTAGGAATGCAGGTGGTAGCATGGTACATTGGCACAACAATAGTAGACAGTGGAGTGTGCTATGAATGTATACTGAGTGCAGAAGGGCCTGCACTGGTACATTACATGGAGGACCTTGGGTTCCATTTTGGGAAGCCCAGGCCTGCCTTGTTAAAACTTGAGGAGTAGAGGAATCTCCCCCAGACAGAATTGTATATTGCTGCATTCCTGTAAACTGGGAGGGACAAGCACTGGGTGAGGGAGAGCCAGGCTATCCTTGTGCATTTCAAAGGGCTCTATGATTCAGTGACAGTACACAAGGAAGGAGCCTGGTCACATCTGAGGAAGATGGAAATGGAGTTGATAAGAGAATCATAAAGGGTAGGGCTGAGGGCCCAGGATTATCCTTTGATGCACATATCACTGTGGCTGACATCCAGGTGTGAACTCTTGTCCCTCCCATGAATCTTGTTGTGAGTTTATCAGCTTTGGAGCCCTGCCTGCTGTGACAGACATCCTTCAGGAGGAAGAAGAAAGGGGAGAGATGGCCATTTCAAAGAACCAGAACCCCAACATAAAACTTCAAAGGTCCAGAGCCTAAATAACATTTTGTGTCTGGAAAAGAACTATAAGTAGCGGAGTCTGAGACCCCATACTTAGTCATCTGCCAAGCAGCCAGTCGGGCTGCATGTGGACAGGAAGCTCTGCAAGACTTCTGCTTGGTCATTGTCCGAGTGCCGCATTGTGATGCTTGGTGACCCTGTATGCCAGGAGGGGCCGCTGTGCACCCAAGGACAGTGTCACATCAATCGGGCCATTGCCCATGTGCCGCGTTATGAAGTTTGGTGACCCCATATGCCAGGAGGGGCCGCCGTGCACCCAAGGACAGTGCCGCACTGATCGGGCCATAGCCCATGTGCAGTGTTGTGGAAGTTGGAGGCCGCATATGCCATGAGGGGATGCTGATGCCAAGGAACTGAGTCACATAGATTGGACCATCGCCTCTGTGTGTGTGGTTGCTGTGACCCCGTATGCCAGGAGAGGTCACAGGAGGGCAACCAGAGGCCAGCATGACCCATCAGTAAGGTTCGTCGGAGTGACCCCGCATGCCAGGAGGGGATGCTCGAAGTGCTGAGGCCGGAGGTCCGGGTCATTGTGCGTGACACAAAACTGCTGCTACAACCAAGACAAGGGAGGAAATGTATCTAAGGAGGCCCGAGGACAGAGGAGACTCCATCGGAGCCCTGATGGAGCAAGGATACTGCCCCCATCCCGAGCACGGAAGAAAACAACTTACTGCGTATGGCTGGAGCCGGAACAACTCCAATCGTCAGAATACTGGTAAGCGTGGCACAGGAGACAGACCGGCGCCTGCAAGGAGCTGCACATGTGAATGCATGCAGACCGACTTGGCCGATCTGGGCCAGGACCACACTGCACCGCTGTCAGATTTTGTACCACTGGAGCAGGTATACTAAGACCTGGGGGTTATACCACCTTTGGTTTTTGCAACCCTACTTAACTCTAAGTGACTACACCTTATTGACAGAGTCCAAGAGGGGGAAACCTCGTGAACAAGGCCTATTGGTTTACACTCCCTGGATGTTGTCGCACGTGAATGGGAAATAACAGCACACCCATTGTATGGTAACTTGGTAGCCCGGTGTGGAGTGGCCTGACAACTACTAGGTTGCCTACCTCAAAGGGGACTGCGTTATTACCTATTGAATGTCGTTTACCTTTGCATGTATAAAATTAGAACTAAAATGCTTCTTTTATACAAAATATGTATTGGACTGGACATTGAATTATAGTGGTCGCTGCGTGCACATGGAGTTATGAGTCGTGCTCACTGATCTGTATCTACACTTTCCTCTGAGGGAACTCTATGTGCTACTATATTCTATTCAGGTTTTTTTTTATAGCTTGCAGCTACCCATATGGGCCTCACAGGACTGAAGACAGACACACCCGTCAGTTTGCTAGATGCACTTTATGTTGTGGAATAGTCAGAGGCTAAAGAGATGCATCTTCAGGAGTTGTCTGAAGGTGGTTTCGGGTTCATCCAGTCTGAGGTTAATGGAGAGGTCGTTCCATAGCTTGAGGACAAAATATGTGAAGGAGCGCCCGCCGCATTTCACCCTGTTGACCTTGGGCACTGTCAGCAACTTTAAATTCCTATACCGTAAAGACATCCTGGGAATGTAAGGGGTGAGAAGTTGCTGATTGCGGATTGTATTGTCCAGTGGGCCATGCACCTGGCCACGAAGTGGAGTATTTTCTGCACTGAAAGCCAGTGTAGGGCAGCTAAGGCTGGGGCAGCTGAGTGGTGTTTTGGGAGTCTATGGAGAGTCTGTGAAGAAGCATTCTGGATGACATGTAGTCTGCTTATGACATACTTGGGACTGCCCAGGAAGAGGGACTTTCCATATTCGGGACAAGAGTTGATCAGTCCCTGTATAACCACTCTCCTCAACAATGGTGGAAGCCATTGTATAACGTTTCTTAGGGTTCTCAGTATTCCAAAGCCTGTCCCTGAGAGTTTCTTGGCTTGAGTTTCCATTGACAGCTCATAGATCTATCCAAAAGCCTAGGCTTTTTACTGCATGGGGGCCTGTGGAAGATCTCCTAGAATTTCCAGCCAAGATATTTCCTTCCACCTTGAGAGGTTGTTGTCAACAACCAACACCTCTGTTTTTCCCCATTAAGCTTTAGGCTAATGTCTGACATTCAGTCTGTGACCTGCTTTAGACACAAGTTTAGTTGTGAGGAGGTATGCCGCATTTCTGGAGTGAGGGCCATGATCAGCTGCATGTCGTCAGCATATGATACAAGTGTGAGGCCGTGTGCACGCACTATCTCTGCCAGGGGGAGAACGTATAAATTAAAAAGTTTTAGGCTTAGGGAAGAGCCCTGTGGGACATCGCAGTTTATGGGGTGATTGGTTGAGAGGAAGGTTTCTTCACAGACTTGGTAGCTCCTGTTTTCCAGGAGGGTTGCCAGCCAGTTGAGGGTGGTCCCTGCTATTCCTGCTTCCTCCATCCTTTGAATGAGGATTGGATGTGAGACGGTATCAAAGGCTTTGCTGAGGACTCACATTTTCATAGCTGCTGATCCGCCTCTGTACAGAATTGACCGAAGTTCCTCTTTGGCTATTAGCAGGGTGTTCTCAGTGCTGCAGGCTGGCCTGAAACCTGTTTGTGTGGGATGGAGGACAGTATGCATCTCTGCAAAGCTAGAAAGGTGCTTATTAACTTGTTTCTCTAGCACTTGCTTGCTATGGGGAGTAGGGAGATGGGTCTAAAATCTTCTCCCAGGTGGGGATTGGCCGAGAGTTTCTTCAATAGAGGTTTACCTATGGCATGTTTCCATGTTGGAGGGACATTACCACTGACCACGGAGTGATTTGGGATATCCGTTAGAGTTGAGATAATGATGTTCCCGCCTTTTATCAGAATATCCGGAGGAGTTGGATCTAGTGCTGAGCCTGAATTTATAGAAGCTAGGATCCCTTCAGTATCTTCTTTATTTAGGGTGTTGCTTGAATATGAATTTACCTTTAAAAAACAAAGACAAGAGGTGTTGGGCAAAACAGGAACAGTTAGTTTAACTAAACACTGAGGCCGGGAGTACATCATACAGAACAGGGTCTGAGGACTGACTCGAAGTACAATCGTTTTGAGCTTCTTTTTATACATTTCTTGAAGCATCATAAAACAATTGATGAATCCATTTTAGGGTGAGGAATGTGGGCCTAGTCTTGGAGCCATAAATTACTCCCACCTGATGACAGATGCAGGTGGGTATCACCCTTGTGTGAACACAATGAGGGCTAGTGGGTAACATGTCCAGATGTCCAGCATGGGGAGCGCATGATAGCTGTGTGTTCTGTGTCCTGATTGGCTGAGTGTTCCTAACTTCATGTGGCATCTAACTTTATGATGTTTTGGGAATGTGGGCCCCTCTGCCCCTTTGCATTTTATTGGGGTCAATCTCCCTGGACCATTGTGGTGTCGCTGTCTATATGTGGAACTAATCTGGGTTTTTCCTATTCACGCATTTGTACTGCTAGTTATGTGCCACCCCACCTGTGATCTGTCAATCAGTAGCCTCATGCCTAGGTCGCAGGGCCTGCCTGACCACGTATTTCTGACTCTGGGTTGATGGAGAGGTCATATCGGGAGATGTCAACAACAGTGATTCAAATCAGTTTTTATACATACATCTATCATTGCGTACATCAACATCAATATTAACATTTCCCCCTCTAGTTGAATTTTCAACTACATCATTTACCCCATACTTCATGACAGTCACATAGTTAGGGGCTTGTCGTGTTCCAGTTTTAACTAGTACTACTTCCCTAGTTACTTGCATTCTACCCATTTTGAGGACTGCGTTTTCACAACAGGAAACCCCCACTTGTAGGAAACAACGCAAGAACAGTACAAAAATGAGAATGGGCAGCAATGACGTGCATAATCCTGTCACCCACCGGGCGAGCCAGGAGAACCAGTTGATGTACCAGTCCTGCTCAGGGGCACTTCCCTCCTCATTCATGTCGGTTTGTAATTGATGCAGTGCTTAGATGGCAAGAGTCAGATTCCCATTGTCCATGTCATTGCCTGGGATAAACGTGCAATAGGACGCACCAATCTTGGCATAGACCCCTTCCCTCCATTGCGGTCATCAAGTCCAACACATATCGATGTTGCATCACTATGAGGTGGATGGCTCTTAGTTCTTCCTTGATGGCATTAAGGCTGTGCTCAGTACCATTCATTTTCATCATTTCCCATCTGGTTATTTGCAACCAGAGGGCATTGGCTTTCGTCTGCACAGTCAAGAAGGGTATGGACCCGCCCACATTGACTTGTGTGTCAGAAAACAGTCTGAATTCTTCTGAAATGTCCTTGTACTGAGCTCAGCCAAAATAATCAGCAGTTCTTTTTTCTTGAGCCTGATGCAAGAGTTGTTTTCTATAGCAGATGTTGGTACAACTCTGACAGATCTTCTCCAGGAATGACATGGGTAGGGGTGTATATGGTTACCAGGGAGCACAGGCCCTGTGATCCAGGGACGAGCTGGGTGTAGGCATAAATCACAGCATTCCCAGTAGGTATCCATCAGAATGGCGGTGTCCCATTGCATGTACGGTACGTGCAGCATTGTGCCACAGTTCACATTTGTGCCAAATGAGATTTTTCCTTTTTCTCTGATAAACAAGGAATATGGTGTAAGTTTCCATAAAATTTGGAATTGTCCCTTCCCTTCCAACTACATGTATCTATCTATCTATCTCAGTGTCCCATATTTCCTGATATGGGCTATCTATGCTGGTGTTTAACCCTCCCCTACGAGACTCATTTCCCTTCGTATCATTGAGGTAGATGGCGCTACACTGGAACTTCATGTCTGTGGTCCATTTGTTATTAAAGAAGACTGCAGCAGACACACTAAGGGCCATCCTGAGACCAGAAACAGAAGTGGGAGTGGACATTTTTGTTCACTGGTGCGGTGGCTTTGCTACCTCCAAGAATCTCTTTTCTGGAAAGTCTTGGGGCCAAACAGTATCCTCCCCTATGGTGCCTCGCCTGCACATCCTATCTAGATCTGTTTGAATCTCGCTATGATCAGTGAGGAGGTATAGTTCCTTTGAAGAATTGTTAGCATTTTCTATTTTTGTGTTAAAGTCGGAGATTCTAGCCTGTATTATGGCATGTTGGTACTCATTGTGGCTTTCCAGTAGGTTTCTTTACTAAGGTTGTCATAAGTTTTCCTTCAGTTTCTTTCCATCTTTTTGGCTTCTTGTTTTTGTCCCATCAAAGCTTGGTGTATACCAAGGGGCCCGGCTGTTAGTCCGCTTGAACTTTTGAAGTGTACATGGAACTAAGGGGTTCAATGAGTCATTTAGCCAGCTCTCAAACTTTCTGTACATTTCAGTGGTGTCACCCTTAATGGCGGGGACAGTCATTCAGTATGCTTGTCCATTTGCTCACGTCTAGTTTGGACCATGACCGTCTGGGTCTTGGAGGAAGGGGCTGTTTATGTACAGTGCTAGGGATGTCTAGCTGAAGAGGACTATGCAATGGCCAGACCACAGAATGGGGATTGCCTCTTCTGTGGCTATATTTGTGATGTTAGTGAAGACAGAGTCAAGGAGGTGACCACCACAATGTGTAGGGGCATTAACAATTTGTTTTAGCTGTAGTGCCACCAGATCCTGTGCTAGCATTGTGGCCTTTGCATCACCGTTTTCCTCAAAGTGTAGGTTAAGATCTCTTAACAGTGTAAAATTTGCTTTCTAGAGACTACAATCAGCAGCTATTTCAGGTAGTGATTGGACAAATTGTGTGGCAGAGCCAGGGGGAAGATACATAAGGATACCTGAAAAAGTGAAGGTTGGGAGAGCTCGAGTGAGAATTGAAGACTCTCACTATCTTTTATCTCGATGGGTTCAAAAATTCCCTTCAGTTCTTCTTTAAAGATAATGGCTATGCCACCGCCCTTCTATCCTTTCTATGACTTCTGGCAATGGAATAACCTTGGGGGGGACAACACCATATCTGATGTTGACTCTCTCTGAGCCAAGTTTCAGTAAGTAACAGGGCCTCGGGTTTCTTATCTTTGAGGAAGATGAATAGCTCTGAGCAATGTTTAGGCATTGATCTGCAATTAAGAAGTTAGATGTGGACCCTATGGGCATGGTGTGCACTTTTTAATGGTTCCTTGTTTACGAAGTCAGGTTTACAGTACTCCATTCTTTGCAGAGGCAGGGGAGCATATGCGGTGCTAAAGAGTGCATGCAATTTTTGCTCAGTACCTTATTGAGTTGTCTCAGCTCCTCGAGGGAGTATACTCAATGCATGGTGGGAGACGGGCAGGGTCTCTGGTCCCTGGCCCCTGGCCCCTGTCAGACGCGGACGGGCGCAGACAGGTTTGTCCTTGGCACGCTGACAGCACGTCCGCGCTTCTGTGTGCCTTAAGTAGCGGAGCTGGACTGAAACTCTAACGACTAGACTGCAGCTTCCAAAATGGAGCTCTCATCAAATGGTGGCAAGTAGGAAGTGGCTCTAAACACGGCCACCAAACACAGCACACAGAGTAAAAGGGCCCCTGCCCCCGCCCACAACATGAATTAAAATCTTAAAAGACTTAACATTCCCAAGTAGCATAAAAAGGATTCCCGTCAATTTCCTTATTTAGCAGCAGGCAAGCAAAGCATAAAGTGGCAAGTGCAATTACCGGCACCTGTCTGGTCCCTCTACCCATTGAGAGTCAGATGCAGAAGGAGGTGCTTGAACCAATGGACGGGATAGTAGGGTGGGCCCTGGGACATCAGGAGTAAAACGGCCTCAGCCACCTCTGTTGGGCCCAGTAAGACTTGTTTGCCCCATTGCCCTCTGAACGGGGTTCTTACAGGGTTCATTTGGGTAGAAATAAATTCATATTAGTAATGCCAACCACTGTGGTATGTTTTGAATCCTGAGCTTGTGCTTCTCCAGACCAAACACTCAAAATATACTGCCTACTTTAATCGGTGATATGTGACTCCTACATCTTGTAATCCTCATTGTCTTATGTAACATTTCCTATAGACTGATTTACACACATATGAGTCATTGTCTGTATAATGTGTGTGTGGTGCAAAGTGCTCTGACACCCTACACTGGTATGAGTAGCACTACAAAGCAAATAAAATGCATGTGAGAAAGGACCTATGGAGAAATGAGGGTCACTGGTGGATCGTGGTAGTGAGGGAATTCGTGGAGAGGGAGGTTTTTGAGGGGCACCAATAAAGATTGTAGAACTGGGCATTGTGAGAAGTTGGCCAGGCATATGCTGTCCACTAATTATAGTGGGCACCTTGCACCAGTCCAAACAACCCCTTATTGGAGATAGGTTAAAGACAACCGTTTCAGTTTGGTCAAGATGGCCGCCGCCGAGTAGGAGCCTCGCAAAGAGCTCCCGGTTTGGGGATTACCTTTGGTAGTTATCCCCGATAAACTGTGTTCTCTGGCCCTCCACCTGCTTGCCCCTGGAGCTGACTGGGACCCCTACATACGACATCTATCTTACCTGCTGGATCGATCTCCGCGGTGGCCGGAGGTCCCGCTTGCTCTGCCCGGACGCTGGCGCTGCCGGTCGGACCCTCTGCTCCCGGGTCGGTTTGCCGCTGCTGGACTGCTTGCACGGTTTTCCATCGCCGCAGGTTCCTGCGGTCTCGCGCAGCCTGCTCTGCAGAAGATCTGGGTCTATTCGCCTAGTGCCGGGGTTGGCCCTCCAGACTGGCGCCATTTCTGTGGATCTCTCCCGATGCCCAGCCGAGGAGCCGAAGAGTCCTGGCTTCACTAACGGCGTTCTCCATGCTGGGATTCCTGCTCCACTACGGCGTGGCCCCACTTTGCAGCCCCTCCGTCCTGCCTGGAGCCCGCTCGTTGGACTGAGCTCGCCGACGCCAGGTGCCCTCCAGTTCCTGTCGAGCTTGTCCTGGTCCGGTCGTTCCTGCCCGGAGCCTGGTGGCCCGGTGCTGACCTCCGGTCGCCTGGCCTCCGGCGTTTCTCCTTCTGTGCCGCATCCCCTTTGAACTTCATTTCCCTCCCGCTTTGAGCTTCGCTACCCGCAGGGATGTGCTTCCAGAGACCTGCATCCGCTGGAGCGAGTTCCTGGGGGGCTAGTGAGTGATCTTCCATTGCCGGCTCTCCTCTCGGCGACCTCCCCTGGAGTCGGCGTCTCTCTCGGCGGCCTCTCCCCCTGCCAGCGTTGCCGGAGACCTGGTCGGCACCTAAATTGGTCGGAGGTGTCTTTAAGTGAGGAGCCCTGCCCCTCCGCCTCCGGTGATCCGGGAAGTGCCCCACCTCAGGTGCTTTCTCTTCCGTTTTTCTTCTCTTTTCCTTTCTGGCTCATTGACTACAAACATGAGCATTAGATGAAGGTTGCCTGGACCTAAAATGGCGGCGCCTCACTAATCACGGTTCCTTTCAACTCTGATGTCGCCACATACGAGATACCGAATCGAGATTGATTTCAAAGCATCGCTGACCACTGCCTGACCCTAAAATGGCGGCGGCTCATAGACATGTAATTACCTCACATTGCCTGACTTTAAAATGGCGGTGGCAATAATACAACATGATTAGCCTCACCCTGCTAGCTACCTCCACAGATGCAAACTAAGAGGAGCAGTCTCCTTTGAATCACTTTTCACTAAACTGCCATCCTCACTTGGGATACTCCCTGCCAAGCCCAACTTGGTTGCTGAAGCCTGGACCTGACTTCTGATCCCCCCCCAAAAAAAAAAAAAAAGGGGTCCGACCTTTACTGGCCCTGATCTGCCTTGTCGTCACCCAGGACCGAGGCGTTGTGACTGACCCAGCCTCTCATTCTCTACTGCAGCCTCGCGGACGGCCTTTCCAGACCTGCAGTACGCTTGGGCCTTGCACCAATGATATCCGACAGCTCACTCACCCAAGACAGTTAACCCTGGGACACACCCTTCCTCCCATAACACAGCTGTGATGTGACTACCCTATCTCCCTGCTCTGAAGAGATAAAGCTAAATTAGCCCACCTGAATTTCCCCACGCCCTGGTTGGTGGCGACCGTGCCTCGCTACTGTTCAACTGCCCCTTGTCATTCCTAGAGTACCCCACCCCAGCCACCATGGCAAGTCCTTGCCTAACTACTACAGGGGAAAACTCTTTTACTCTGGTTTACCCTCCCAACCTCTCCAAAACCGCTGCAAAATCTTTCAAGCACTCCACCCTGAAAAGTAACCCTGAGACTTTGATTTCCGACCTGCGTTACAGCGCAGACAATGGCACAGTCATTAACGACCTTATCTTCTACTCCAGACGAACCTCCTCCTGGCGCAAAACCTTTGCACACCTCCTCAATGTACGCGCAACCAGGAACATTCCTCATGGCACTAAGCTTACAATAGCACCCTCTGCAACCCTGCGAGCTGACCTCACAATCACCCTCTACAAAAATGGCATTGTCCTAATCCAAGCCTCATCCAAAAACCTTAACAAATTTGCGGACCTCTTTACCCTCCTCAGTAACCATGTGCACGACACTAACAAGGCACCTAACACCCACCCCTCCGACCCGCCAACCAGCCTGACTAGCGTCCCTAGTCACCCACAAACCACCCCTCTAAGGGTTGCCAACTCGGGTCATCCTATCCCCTCTTGCACACCTACCAGCCTTGCCAACAGATGCACCCCTAGTCCTTTGGTCTCCTCCCCGCCAGCTCCCTACGATAACTGTGAGACCGCTTTGCCTCCAAAAACCTCCGATACAGGTCAAGCCACCCCTTCTACCCGATCCCCTTTGCATGCCGATAGTATTGCTCCCGAAATACCGCCCTCCTGCCCTCTAACGCCTCCCTCTTACTTAGATATCGAAACCCTGCACTCAAGAGCTGCCAAATTAACCCAGAGCATCCATATCTCCATTCTGGATCTAATGAACCTCCTTCACCTCGCTGAACTCTCCTTAGCCAACCTCAAACCCCAGCGGAACTCCACCCCTCCTCACACCACAGAGGCCCCCATGCACCCACTGCCGCTATCCCAGAGACACCTTCGCCCTCGCAAGCAACTATTTCACATCTCTGAGGAAGAAACCCTAGCTCTCGTCCTCTCTTACAACTCTACACTCGACACCCCAAGTCCGCTAGACCTCTCTGAAGAGGAAATCCTTGCCATCCTCCGCAACCACAACTCTACCCCAGCTACCCTTTGCCCGCCAGACTCGAGTGACGAACATGCCCTCTGCACGGTCACTATTAACCCCAACAGATCGGCTACCCTCCGCAACAGAAGTGTGGTCAAAAGCAATCTAGCGCCAGTTCTCCTGTCCGCCCTGACTCCCAACACTCCCTCTGATCCCTCTCTATCTGGTCTCCTAATCAATTGCCGATCGGCCGTTAAACACGCCGCCGATATTGCCGATCTCATCCTGAACAAAAACCTCGACTTAGCAATTTTAACAGAATCTTGGCTCAACGATGCCTCATCTCCATGCCTGGACCTCTTAGTCCCTCCCAATTATAACATTGCAAGACTGGACAGGCAATCTAGCAAAAAGGAGGAGGCATCGCATGCATCTACCGCTCTAACCTCCTTGTCACTGAACTCCTGGCTGATTCCACTGACTCCTGCGAATACCTCGCCCTTTCAAATTTGCAGCAACTCCACCCAACTGTGCAATTTGCACATCTTTTACCACCCCCAGGCATGAACGATTCCTTCACTGACCATCTCATGGAACTCATCACAGCTAAGATCTCCTCCAACGCTAAAGATATTTTCCTGGGTGATTTCAACCTTCACTGGAACGACCCCAAGGATCCTCATGTCAATGCCATCAAAGACCTCTTGGATGATCAAGCCCTGACCCAAGCCTGCTCACTCCCAACACATACGAAAGGGGCCACCCTTGACTGGATCATCTCTAAGGAATCAACAGTCAAGCTTATCTCTATAGACCCTTGCGACTGGTCTGATCACCACGCCATCACCTTCCTACTACCTAGCACCCACAAGACAAGGGCACCGCAACCAGTGATTCCTAAATGCTGGGTCAGAGACACTAAAAACCTGGACCACATGGAACTGGAAGCTCGCTGCAAATCAGACCTCCCACCCCCTCGCATATCACAATGGTCAGTGACCTCAACGATCACTACTCTACAACTATATCGAACATTCTGGATGACCTAGCCCCACTAAAACTAAAGAGAACCCAAATCAAAGATCGGAACCCCTGGTTCACTGGATCCCTCAACAATGAGAGGAGAGCCCTCCGACAATCCGAAAGAATCTGGAGACAGCACCCTCTGTAGCACATCTAAAAATTCTCCGCCAGGCCAGAAATGTCTACAACAGGAACATCATCAACTCAAAAAAGAATTCTTCAGATCTGAACTGGGGAACGCCAAGAATAGACCCCGCAAGCTCTTCGAATTGGTCAAACACCAATCCAACAAACTTCAATACCTATCATGAAGACTCCGTCACTAAAATCCTATCGACCTTAAACCCGAACAACCATTTTAATGATCCTCTCCCCCCAACTGCCTAGTGGCCGCCGCCCATTCCATTATTCCAAGCTGGACTGCAATAATTAACGCCTCTCTGCGGCAGGGATCCATTCCTGACTCTCTGAAAGCAGGCCAAGTCCTCCCCATTTTGAAAAAGCCGTTGCTGGACCCAGCTTCCCCTGACAACTTCAGACCTATCTCTAACATCCCTCTCTTAGCCAAAGTGTTGGAGAAATGTGTACAACAGCAACTAAGTCAACACATCAACAACTTCCACCTACTTGATGACTTCCAATCTGGATTCAGACCCGGGCACAGCACTGAAACCACCATGCTCCACATCGTTGATGATGCCCTCCAAGCCCTTGACCAAGGCAAAACGTGTCTCCTAATCCTCCTAGATCTATCCTCGGCCTTCGACACGGTCAACCATGAAAAACTACTCGAACGCCTCAAACTCAGGATGGGATTGGATGGCACCGTTCTAAAGTGGTTTAGGTCCTTCCTCCAAAACCGTTCACAGAGATTCCTAATCAACGGCAACCTATCGGCTCCCTCTCCGGTCACGGTTGGAGTCCCTCAAGGATCAACCCTGTCCCCTACCCTCTTCAACCTTTACCTTGAACCTCTTACCGAAGTTCTACGCACAGCGAATATCTCCTACCATATGTACGCTGACGACACTCAGATCTACATCAAGACCTCATCCCTCGAGGAGATTCTCTCCCTGAACGAAGCCCTGAAACTCACTGTCCATTGGCTCGCCTCCAATCAACTCAAACTCAACGCAAAGAAAACAGAATTTCTCTTAATTTCCCCCTCAAAAACCAATCCCGAGATGCAGACATGGATTAAGGCTATCACAGCCTTAGATTGCCCACCGACCATCGTGGACTTGGCCAAATCTCTGGGAATTACCCTGGACAGAAACTTGAACATGCGAGACCACATTAACGCGATGGACAAATCAGCCAGATTCCACCTGAGCTACCTTAGGAAACTGAAACCCTTCCTCGACACTGCCGATCTAAAAATGGCAGTCCAAGCTCTCGTCATCTCCAGACTGGAATATGGCTGCTCTACCCTCTCGGGTTTACCAAAGATCTCCCTGGCACCTTTAAAAGCCTGCCTCAACACTGCCGCCAGACTTCTTACCAGCTCAAGAAAATTCGACCACATTTCTCCACACCTGAAAGCTTTGAATTGGCTTCCTCTTGAGGCTAGAATACAGCTTAAACTGGCCTGTATCACACACAAGGCCTTATACTCAAACTCCCCTGCTTATCTTGCACAGAAACTTGTGGTATCCGGAGGAACCAGAAACTCCCGATCCGCCAGAGACCTCCTGCTACAACCTGCACGCTTCCGGAAGAAAAAAACATACAATCGGGCTTTCTCTGGGGCCGATCCGAGAATATGGAACTCTCTCCCGCCCACCATCAGAAGAATCCCTTCACTGACACGCTTCAAAAAGGAGGCCAAAACCTTCCTTATGGGTAAATTCCTCGTTTAAATGTTGCCTCCAACCAGCACAGAGACTCTGATTAACTCCTGACTAGCGCCTCCCCTCGGATTACCAGTCACCTCTCCTAGAAACCTGGGGACTTGTTTCGAGCAACTATAAAATGCAAACCGTACATTCGTGTCCACTATCTTTCATATATCCTGCACCCTGCCCTCTTTTACCTTTTGTATATTATTGTGATTCCAAGCCTATTGTACATTTCTATGTTTCCTGTAAAGCGCTCTGATACCCTAACGGGTCAAGTTCGCGCTCTAAAAACACAAAAATAAAATAAATAAATAAACCTTTATTGGAAGCTATCCTAGTGGTAGCTATGGCGAGCAGCCTTCAGGCTAAGTCTTGAAGGAATGTAAAGCAGCTTGTTTTACCAGTCTATAATCTCTTGAGTGACCAAATGAAAGAGGACCACACCAGGTATATATTCAAAATATATGTATTTATTACTAAACACACCCCTCTAGTCTCTTTATGAGGCTAGAGTTCGAAATACATAAATTATAAGTTAGTTATCTACAGTAATAGCACAAATACACGTTTGAGCCCCAGGGGCGTACCAAACCATATACCAATAAAGTGGTATAAGAACCACGACTGAGCTAGACACAAGGCCTAGAGCCTGTAGAATTGCTTGGACCACAAGGAACCACCCAAGGCAGTGACACAGGGGACCCACGGGGGACGCGTGCAGTGTATGAACACAGCCGCGAACCACCATTAACTTCTATGGGGAAAGTCGCGATTAGAATTTAAAAGAAAAGGGACACTTAGAGGAGGACTGGAGCAAACCCTTTGAGAACTAGGCTGTTCTAGTGTCAATACCCACAGGAGCACCGGAGTACTCGAGTTACCTCACCCAGGGGAGCCAGGTGCATAGGTGTCTTTCGGGGTCGGGTTTCGTCGTCGCTTTCAATGGCGATCTGCTGCATAGTGCTGCTGGCGGCCAAGTCGAAAGTGTTCGGGTGGATCCAAAGGTGGATCGAAGATCTGAAGAACCTGAAAGCAGAGGGGACAGAGTCTGGGTCACTAGCCAGTGACCAGGAAGGCGATGAGCAGATGCCCACCGATGTCGAGTGCTTCAGGTAGGTTGACAGTCATCTTGACTCTTCAGCCACGAGGTCCAGGAGGCGTCGACGATGACCAGGAGCTGGATTCGAGCTGTCCCATGACGGTTGTCGATTGCAGGGGTGTCGGCGACCGGATTGGACCCAACAAGCCTTGGCAACGGCAAGTCTCATGGAAATGGAAGAAGGACGATGTCGCAGACCAGCAAGGTCTGTGGGACTCACCCAGCGAGGATAAGTCAGGGCAAGCCTGGAGCAACCAGGGAGCCCAAGCAGAAAAAGATTGGCCTTCAGGAGGGCCTACTAGCCAACGGACTAGCGACTGCAAAGGAGCCTCGAGATGATGCACGTGGAGCTCGCTCACAGGACACTCGTGGAGTGGAGGCCAGTGATCTTCGGTGCAGTTGGTGCTGGAGGATGGGGCTACTTGGAGCCCAAAGCACGACTTCGTGGGAGACCAAGAAGAGGATGCACTTGCAAATGCAATCGGTGTCCAGGGGTCACGGTTCCACATTACCCACGACAGCTACGGGCCTCAGCTTTGCTGGGGACTCAGGGCAGCCTCGGGGAAGTCTGGAAATCCACCTCTGGTGATGCAAAGACTTCGGCGTCCGACGGGAGCTTCAGCGATGCAGACCGGACAATTGCTTCTTTGGTGCCTGCCAAGCAGGGGAGTCACTCCTTGACCCCAAGGGAGATTCTTCAGTCCTCTAATCTTGAAGTAGAGCGTCGAAGGTCCAGGATTCTGTATCAGAGTTTCGTCCAGGTAAATCTAAAGTCCTAAGGACTGGGGTCCCCTACTTATACTAAGGTAGGGGGTTGGACATACTCTGTGGCCCCACCTATGGGAGGGTCAGGGCAGAGGGGTGGTTACACCCCTTTCCCTTTGTCCAGTTTCGTGCCAGAGCAGGGGCTGGAAGCCCCTGAGCCGGTTTGAACTGGGGTATGCACAGGGACACCAAGTGTGCCCCCAGTGCAGGACTTCAAAGCACCCGAGAGTGCTCCCGCCCAGCCCCAGTACACACTATCCTGTCTGGGGAGGTGGTCACACCTCCCTGGGACAGGAAACCTATTGTCCAGCACTCCCCTGCCGGAGTTTTGGTCAGCAGCAGGAGGCCAGACTCGTGTCTGTGGCAGCGGCATCCATTTTGTGATGCCAGGGCTCTGGAAAGTCAGTACCGGGTATACCGGTGTGTACATGTCTTTCCCTCTAGAAGGGTGGAATGCTACCCCCGCCGCCAGAACTGGCGGGGGGTAGTATTCCAAGATGTTTGACACCAAACACGACATGTTTCCGTGCAGCCATCCCAAAGTTAGCATTTAACGCGAGGTTATAATGCGCTTAAGAGTATATGGTCGGGCTGCACTACAAACAGCATCAGAGAAGGGTCTCCGAACGCTGCAGAGGGGCCCTGCTCATGCAGGGGCACCCTCTCACATAGGAACCACGCACTCTGCCTTCAGGATTGATAAGGCCTGCCATAGGAGTGACTTATAGGTTTATATGTGTGTATGTATGTAGTGATATAGGTAGCCTAAATCACAGTAAGGGGTGCATGCACCACCTTACCCAGGCTGCAGTAGCAGACCTGTGGTGTCAGTTTGGATGGCCTTCCAGGGGTGGCACAATACATGCTGCAGCCCCTGGTAGGCCTCTGAGGTACCTATGCCCTGGGTACATAGTATACCATATACTAGGGACTTATAAGGGCACTCCAGATTCCAATCAGAGATGTGCCTAAGGCACATGGAAACCATTTTAAAGAGGAAGCAGCTAGGCTGGGGTTCTGATTAGCAGGGCCCCAGCCAGACTAAGGTCGAAAAACAGTGAAGCATCAGCAAAAAGTGGGGGTACCCATGTGAAGCAGATCCTACTCTCCTACACAACCCCCCAAACGTAGGGACATTAAACTAACCTTGCCCAGTTAAGTCTTCATGTTCTAAGTGGAAGTACCTAGAGAGTCCATCTGCATTGGCATGGTTACTCCCAGGTCTATGTTCCACTGTGAAGTCCATCCCCTGTAGGGAAATGGACCACCTAAGCAGTTTGGGGTTTTCACCCTTCATTTGTTTTAGCCATAAGAGGGGCTTATGGTCTGTTTGAACAAGGAAGTGAGTACCAAACAAGTATGGCCTCAACTTCTTCAGAGCCCAGACCACAGCAAAGGCCTCCCTCTCAATGGCTGACCAACGTTTCTCTCTAGGGGTCAGCCTTCTGCTAATAAAAGCTACTGGCTGATCCTGACCTTCATCATTCAATTGTGACAGTACAGCCCCTACCCCCAATTCAGATGCATCAGTTTGAACAATGAACTTCTTGGAGTAATCAGGACTCTGCAGAATGGGAGCAGTGCACATGGCCTGCTTCAGGTCATCAAATGCCTTTTGACAGCTAACTGTCCACTGAACCTTTTGGGCATTTTCTTGGAAGTTAAGTCATTCAGGGGTGTCACTATTGATCCATACCCCTTGACAAATCTCCTATAGTACCCAGTCAGGCCTAAGAAGGCTCTCACCTGAGTCTGGGTAGTTGGAGCAGTCCAGTCCATGATGGTCTGGATCTTGCTCTGCAGTGGTTGAACCTGGCCTCCACCCACAAGGTGGCCCAGGTACACAACCTGACTCTGCCCTATCTGGCACTTGGTGGCCTTGATAGTCAGGCCTGCTTTCTGCAGGGCCTGTAAAACATTTCTGAGGTGGACCAGGTGATCCTCCCAGGTGGAGCTAAAGACAGCAATATCATCTAGATATGCTGCACTATAGGCTTCCAGACCAGTAGGGACTGTATTCACCAACCTCTGAAAAGTGGCAGGTGCATTCTTCAGACCAAAGGGCATTACCACAAATTGATAATGCCCACTAGGGGTTGAGAATGCTGTCTTTGGCTTTGCATCATCAGCTAGTCTGATCTGCCAGTAGCCAGCTGTCAGGTCAAATGTGCTTAGATACTTGGCTGAGGCCAAAGTGTCTATTAGCTCATCTGCCCTTGGTATTGGATGGGCATCAGTCCTAGTGACTGCATTGAGACCCCTGTAGTCCACACAAAACCTCATCTCTCTTTTCCCACCATTGGTGTGAGGTTTTGGCACAAGGACCACTGGACTAGCCCAAGGGCTATCTGAGGGTTCAATAACTCCCAAATCCAACATCTTCTGGACTTCTGTCCTGATACAGTCCCTGACATGGTCAGGTTGCCTATAAATCTTATTTTTAATAGGCAGACTGTCCCCAGTGTCCACTTCATGAGTGCACCAGGTAGTCTGACTGGGTGTCAGTGAGAATATGTGTCTGAACTGATTGAGCACCTGTCTGCAATCAGTCTGCTGCTGGGTAGTGAGGCTGCCTGCCAAGGCTACACCATCCACTGACCCATCATCAGGGTTCTGTGAGAGCAGGTCAGGGAGTGGGTCACTCTCTTCCTCCTGTCCCTCATCAGTAGCCATGAGCAAGCCCATGTCTGCCCTGTCCACATATGGTTTTAACCTGTTGACATGGAGAACCCTGTGGGGACTCCTGGGTGTTCCTAGGTCTACTAAGTAGGTAACCTCACCCTTCTGTTCAACAATGGTATGGGGTCCACTCCATTTGTCTTGGAGAGCTGCTGGGGCCACTGGCTCCAACACCCACACCTTCTGTCCTGGCTGGTAAACAGTCAGTACAGCCTTTTGGTCATGCCAGGCTTTTTGAAGTTCCTGGCTAGCCTCAAGATTTTTAGTTGCCTTTTTCATATACTCAGCCATCCGGGAGCGGAGACCAAGTACGTAGTCCACTATGTCTTGCTTTGGGGGCTTGAGAGGTAACTCCCATCCTTCCTTCACAAAGCACAATGGACCCCTGACAGGGTGACCAAACAAAAGTTCAAAAGGGCTGTAGCCAACCCTCTTTTGAGGCACCTCCCTGTATGCAAATAAAAGGCAGGGCAAGAGTATGTCCCATCTTCGCCTAAGCTTTTCTGGGAGCCCTTTAATCATGCCCTTCAAGGTTTTGTTGAATCTCTCAACTAAACCATTGCATTGTGGGTGATAGGGTGTGGTGAACTTGTAAGTCACTCCAAACTCCTTCCACATTGCTTTTAAGTATCCAGACATAAAGTTAGCACCCCTGTCTGATACAACCTCCTTAGGGAAGCCCACTCTTGAGAAAATTCCCAGGAGGGCCCTTGCCACCACAGGTGCTGTAGTGGTCCTAAGGGGAATAGCCTCTGGGTACCTGGTGGCATGATCCACTACCACCAGGATAAACCTGTGCCCAGATGCTGTTTGGAGATCCATGGGACCAACAATGTCAATCCCCACCCTTTCAAAGGGAACCCCCACCACAGGTAGTGGTATCAGGGGGCCTTTGTAGTGCCACCTGCCTTGCCACTAGCCTGGCAGGTTACACAGGAGCGACAAAACTCCTTGGTGTCTTCAGACATGTGGGGCCAGTGAAAGTGAGGGACAATTCTGTCCCAAGTCTTGTTCTGGCCCAGGTGACCTGCTAAGGGAATATCATGGGCTAGGGTCAATAGGAAGCCCCTGAACTTCAGAGGTATAACCAACCTCCTGGTAGCACCAGGCTTGGGGTCTCTACACTCTGAGTACAAGAGTCCATCATCCCAATACACAGTATGGGGACCACTAGCTTTCCCAGCAGCCTCAGCAGCAGCTTGCTGTCTGAGGGGTTCAAGAGAGGGGCAGCTCTGCTGCTCCTGGCTCAGATCTGCCCTGGAAGGGCCCCCTGTCCCCAAGAACTCAACCTGGTCAGGTTCAAGCTCCTCTGGGACAGTTCCTTCCTCAGGACTGAGATCATCCCCCTCAAGGGACTGATCTTCCTTCTGAGCCAAGGGGAAAGGCACTTCCTTTACCCTACTACTCATCTTCTTGGAGGGCACTTGGTCCATTATTCCAGAATCCAAGGCCTGTTCAGTGTTAGACATTTTGGCTTGTGACCTGGTCACAGCAAACACATCTGCAGGGATCCCCAGCATTTCTGCATGGGTCCTGAGCTCCACTTCTGCCCAAGCTGAAGTTTCTAAGTCATTGCCAAGCAAGCATTCAACGGGTAGGTCTGCACTTACCACAACCTTCTTAAGGCCAGTTACCCTTCCCCAGGAGAAGTTAACAACTGCCAGAGTATGGTCTGTTCTGACGTTGCTAGCATTGGTCACTTGGTACATTTCACCAAGTATAATCTGCCCAGGATTCACAAGGTCTTGTGTCACCATGGTGACACTTGCCCCTGTGTCCCTAAATGCCAAAGCCTCTCTTCCATTGATTAAGGGCTGTTGTCTGTACTTGCCCAGATTACTGGGACTCACAGAGGAGGTCATATCCATGCCTCCATCACAGACTAGGACAGCCTGAGTGAGTTCTCTGACTAGGTCAGAGCTCATCTCTTTACCCAGGGTCAACCCTACTAAACCCTTGGCTTGTGTAGTCCCACCACCAACTGTAACTGCACTAGGGGAGCAGGTGCCTTAGGGGCATTGGTGGGGGCTGGAGTCGAGTCTTTGGACTTGGTGCAATCACTGGTCCAGTGGGTCTTTTGCTTACAGACCTTGCACCATGGTTTCCTTTGGCCTTTCCCTTTGGTAGACTGTGAATCCCCACCTGAAGAAGATTTTTGGGGGCCTTGTGAAGACTTTTGATCTTTACCCTTCTCCCCACCCTTATCAGAGGTTTTCGAATCTTGCTTCTTAGGGTCACCACCTTGGTTCTGTACCTTCTGCTTCACCCTGGTTCTGACCCATTTGTCTGCCTTCTTTCCCAATTCTTGGCGAGAGGTCAGATCAGAGTCTACCAGGTGCTGATGCAACAGCTGATTTTGACAGTTATTAAGAATCTGCTCCCTCATGATCAGATTGTACAATCCTGTGAAGTCACATACCTTACTGCCCAATAACCAACCTTCCAGAGCCTTGGCAGAACAATCAACAAAGTCCACCCAGTCTTGAGTCTGTGCTTTTTGGGTATCCCTGAACTTTAACCTGTATTGTTCAGTGGTTAGGCCAAACCCATCAATTAGAGCACTCTTCAAGACTTTGTAATTATCAGCATCCTCCTCTCTAACAGTGAGGAGCTTGTCTCTACCTTTGTCTGCAAAGGAGAGCCACAAGATTGCTGCCCACTGCTCCTGAGGGACCCTCTGTACTTTACAGGCCCTCTCTAGAGCAGTTATCCATTTGTGGATGTCATCCCCACTCTGGTAGGGAGGGACAATCTTGCTCAGGTTTCTATGGTCATAAGACCTTTCCCTATCTTTGGGGAAACTGCTGCCACCATGGGACTCTAGTCCCAACTTTTGTCTCTCTCTATAGAGATCTAGGGACTCCCTGTCTATAGCCAATTGCTGTTTCCTGAGTTCAAGCTGAGTTTGCTCATATTGAATCAGTCTCTTTCTCCTCTCATGAGAGGATTCCCTCCTATGAGAGGAGACAGAGGTCCCTATTGAGGTGTCAGAGTGGTTAGACTCCTGAGAAGGAGACCTAGACCTTCTGGGCACACTCAGAACTCTTCCTGGGGGACAAAGGGGAAGTCAGTCTGATCCTCCCCTCCTCCTCCTCCACAGGAGGAATTGGATTTTCCAGGACAAGGTCATTTTCACCTTCCTGGCCAGTTTCAGAGGGGGGCCTGGGTTTCTTCACCCCTGGCCCCTTCCTCATCTTCTGCCCCACCCTCTTTGCCTACCCCTTCAGACCCTAGGGGCCTGCTGAGATCATCAGCTAGTAACACCTCCCTGAGGTGTTGGGTGCTGGCACTTTTGCCTGCCTTCAACTTCCTAGTATTGCATAATGCTCTCAATTCCAAGAATGGGAGTTTATCATACTTGGAGGGAAGAAGCCCACTGGCTTCTGGCAAGGACTCACTGGGTCCTGGCTTTGAAGACATTACTAGTGAGGTGTGGTGTATGCACTACCTACTCTAGTGTGGCCTACTAAACTCTCTTGAGTTGTAGAAAGGGTGTGCTATCCCTTAACACACAACTCTAAGTTCAGTAGAACTTACTGTATTACTAAGCTTGATTTATATGTACCTTAGGTACCCTTAGTGGTTTTCAGTTGATCAATTCAATTGAGATTATCTGGTAAAACAATAGCAAGCTGGAATCCCACACGCTGCACACCAATGTGAGAAGTTGGCCTGGCATATGCTGTCCACTAATTATAGTGGGCACCTTGCACCAGTCCAAACAACCCCTTATTGGAGATAGGTTAAAGACAACCTTTATTGAAAGCTATCCTAGTGGTAGCTATGGAGAGCAGCCTTCAGGCTAAGTCTTGAAGGAATGTAAAGCAGCTTGTTTTACCAGTCTATAATCTCTTGAGTGACCAAATGAAAGAGGACCACACCAGGTATATATTCAAAATATATGTATTTATTACTAAACACACCCCTCTAGTCTCTTTATGAGGCTAGAGTTCGAAGTACATAAATTATAAGTTAGTTATCTACAGTAATAGCACAAATACACGTTTGAGCCCCAGGGGCGTACCAAACCATATACCAATAAAGTGGTATAAGAACCACGACTGAGCTAGACACAAGGCCTAGAGCCTGTAGAAGTGCTTGGACCACAAGGAACCACCCAAGGCAGTGACACAGGGGACCCACGGGGGACGCGTGCAGTGTATGAACACAGCCGCGAACCACCGTTAACTTCTATGGGGAAAGTCGCGATTAGAATTTAAAAGAAAAGGGACACTTAGAGGAGGACTTGGAGCAAACCCTTTGAGAACTAGGCTGTTCTAGTGTCAATACCCACGGGAGCACCGGAGTACTCGAGTTACCTCACCCAGGGAGCCGGGTGCATAGGTGTCTTTCGGGGTCGGGTTTCGTCGTCGCTTTCAATGGCGATCTGCTGCAAAGTGCTGCTGGCGGCCAAGTCGAAAGTGTTCGGGTGGATCCAAAGGTGGATCGAAGATCTGAAGAACCTGAAAGCAGAGGGGACAGAGTCTGGGTCACTAGCCAGTGACCAGGAAGGCGATGAGCAGATGCCCACCGATGTCGAGTGCTTCAGGTAGGTTGACGGTCGTCTTGACTCTTCAGCCACGAGGTCCAGGAGGTGTCGACGACAACCAGGAGCTGGATTCGAGCTGTCCCACAACGTCTGTCGATTGCAGGGGTGTCGGCGACCGGATTGGACCCAACAAGCCTTGGCAACGGCAAGTCTCGTGGAAATGGAAGAAGGACGATGTTGCAGACCAGCAAGGTCTGTGGGACTCACCCAGCAAGGATAAGTCAGGGCACGCCTGGAGCAACCAGGGAGCCCAAGCAGAAAAAGATTGGCCTTCGGGAGGGCCTACTAGCCAACGGACTAGCGACCGCGAAGGAGCCTCGAGACGATGCACGTGGAGCTGGCTCACAGGACACTCGTGGAGTGGAGGCCAGTGATCTTCGGTGCAGTTGGTGCTGGAGGCTGGGGCTACTCGGAGCCCAAAGCACGACTTCGTGGGAGACCCAGAAGAGGATGCACTTGCAAATGCGATCGGTGTCCAGGGGTCACGGTTCCACGTTACCCACGACAGCTACGGGCCTCAGCTTTGCTGGGGACTCAGGGCAGCCTCGGGGAAGTCTGGAAATCTACCTCTGGTGATGCAAAGACTTCGGCGTCCGACGGGAGCTTCAGCGATGCAGACTGGACAATTGCTTCTTTGGTGCCTGCCAAGCAGGGGAGTCACTCCTTGACCCCAAGGGAGATTCTTCAGTCCTCTAATCTTGAAGTAGAGCGTCGAAGGTCCAGGATTCTGTATCAGAGTTTCGTCCAGGTAAATCTAAAGTCCTAAGGACTGGGGTCCCCTACTTATACTAAGGTAGGGGGTTGGACATACTCTGTGGCCCCACCTATGGGAGGGTCAGGGCAGAGGGGTGGTTACACCCCTTTCCCTTTGTCCAGTTTCGCACCAGAGCAGGGGCTGGAAGCCCCTGAGCCGGTTTGAACTGGGGTATGCACAGGGACACCAAGTGTGCCCCCAGTGCAGGACTTCAAAGCACCCGAGAGTGCTCCCGCCCAGCCCCAATACACACTATCCTGTCTGGGGAGGTGGTCACACCTCCCTGGGACAGGAAACCTATTGTCCAGGCCTCCCCTGCCGGAGTTTCGGTCAGCAGCAGGAGGCCAGACTCGTGTCTGTGGCAGCGGCATCCATTTTGTGATGCCAGGGCTCTGGAAAGTCAGTACCGGGTATACCGGTGTGTACATGTCTTTCCCTCTAGAAGGGTGGAATGCTACCCCCGCCGCCAGAACTGGCGGGGGGTAGTATTCCAAGATGTTTGACACCAAACACGACATGTTTCCGTGCAGCCATCCCAAAGTTAGCATTTAACGCGAGGTTATAATGCGCTTAAGAGTATATGGTCAGGCTGCACTACAAACAGCATCAGAGAAGGGTCTCCGAACGCTGCAGAGGGGCCCAGCTCATGCAGGGGCACCCTCTCACATAGGAACCACGCACTCTGCCTTCAGGATTGATAAGGCCTGCCATAGGAGTGACTTATAGGTTTATATGTGTGTATGTATGTAGTGATATAGGTAGCCTATATCACAGTAAGGGATGCATGCACCACCTTACCCAGGCTGCAGTAGCAGACCTGTGGTGTCAGTTTGGATGGCCTTCCAGGGGTGGCACAATACATGCTGCAGCCCCTGGTAGGCCTCTGAGGTACCTATGCCCTGGGTACATAGTATACCATATACTAGGGACTTATAAGGGCACTCCAGATTCCAATCAGAGATGTGCCTAAGGCACATGGAAACCATTTTAAAGAGGAAGCAGCTAGGCTGGGGTTCTGATTAGCAGGGCCCCAGCCAGACTAAGGTCGAAAAACAGTGAAGCATCAGCAAAAAGTGGGGGTACCCATGTGAAGCAGATCCTACTCTCCTACACAACCCCCCCAAACGTAGGGACATTAAACTAACCTTGCCCAGTTAAGTCTTCATGTTCTAAGTGGAAGTACCTAGAGAGTCCATCTGCATTGGCATGGTTACTCCCAGGTCTATGTTCCACTGTGAAGTCCATCCCCTGTAGGGAAATGGACCACCTAAGCAGTTTGGGGTTTTCACCCTTCATTTGTTTTAGCCATAAGAGGGGCTTATGGTCTGTTTGAACAAGGAAGTGAGTACCAAACAAGTATGGCCTCAACTTCTTCAGAGCCCAGACCACAGCAAAGGCCTCCCTCTCAATGGCTGACCAACGTTTCTCTCTAGGGGTCAGCCTTCTGCTAATAAAAGCTACTGGCTGATCCTGACCTTCATCATTCAATTGTGACAGTACAGCCCCTACCCCCAATTCAGATGCATCAGTTTGAACAATGAACTTCTTGGAGTAATCAGGACTCTGTAGAATGGGAGCAGTGCACATGGCCTGCTTCAGGTCATCAAATGCCTTTTGACAGCTAACTGTCCACTGAACCTTTTTGGGCATTTTCTTGGAAGTTAAGTCATTCAGGGGTGTCACTATTGATCCATACCCCTTGACAAATCTCCTATAGTACCCAGTCAGGCCTAAGAAGGCTCTCACCTGAGTCTGGGTAGTTGGAGCAGTCCAGTCCATGATGGTCTGGATCTTGCTCTGCAGTGGTTGAACCTGGCCTCCACCCACAAGGTGGCCCAGGTACACAACCTGACTCTGCCCTATCTGGCACTTGGTGGCCTTGATAGTCAGGCCTGCTTTCTGCAGGGCCTGTAAAACATTTCTGAGGTGGACCAGGTGATCCTCCCAGGTGGAGCTAAAGACAGCAATATCATCTAGATATGCTGCACTATAGGCTTCAGACCTGTAAGGACTGTATTCACCAACCTCTGAAAAGTGGCAGGTGCATTCTTCAGACCAAAGGGCATCACCACAAATTGATAATGCCCACTAGGGGTTGAGAATGCTGTCTTTGGCTTTGCATCATCAGCTAGTCTGATCTGCCAGTAGCCAGCTGTCAGGTCAAATGTGCTTAGATACTTGGCTGAGGCCAAAGTGTCTATTAGCTCATCTGCCCTTGGTATTGGATGGGCATCAGTCCTAGTGACTGCATTGAGACCCCTGTAGTCCACACAAAACCTCATCTCTCTTTTCCCACCATTGGTGTGAGGTTTTGGCACAAGGACCACTGGACTAGCCCAAGGGCTATCTGAGGGTTCAATAACTCCCAAATCCAACATCTTCTGGACTTCTGTCCTGATACAGTCCCTGACATGGTCAGGTTGCCTATAAATCTTATTTTTAATAGGCAGACTGTCCCCAGTGTCCACTTCATGAGTGCACCAGGTAGTCTGACTGGGTGTCAGTGAGAATATGTGTCTGAACTGATTGAGCACCTGTCTGCAATCAGTCTGCTGCTGGGTAGTGAGGCTGCCTGCCAAGGCTACACCATCCACTGACCCATCACCAGGGTTCTGTGAGAGCAGGTCAGGGAGTGGGTCACTCTCTTCCTCCTGTCCCTCATCAGTAGCCATGAGCAAGCCCATGTCTGCCCTGTCCACATATGGTTTTAACCTGTTGACATGGAGAACCCTGTGGGGACTCCTGGGTGTTCCTAGGTCTACTAAGTAGGTAACCTCACCCTTCTGTTCAACAATGGTATGGGGTCCACTCCATTTGTCTTGGAGAGCTGCTGGGGCCACTGGCTCCAACACCCACACCTTCTGTCCTGGCTGGTAAACAGTCAGTACAGCCTTTTGGTCATGCCAGGCTTTTGAAGTTCCTGGCTAGCCTCAAGGTTTTTAGTTGCCTTTTTCATATACTCAGCCATCCGGGAGCGGAGACCAAGTACGTAGTCCACTATGTCTTGCTTTGGGGGCTTGAGAGGTAACTCCCATCCTTCCTTCACCAAGCACAATGGACCCCTGACAGGGTGACCAAACAAAAGTTCAAAAGGGCTGTAGCCAACCCCCTTTTGAGGCACCTCCCTGTATGCAAATAAAAGGCAGGGCAAGAGTATGTCCCATCTTCGCCTAAGCTTTTCTGGGAGCCCTTTAATCATGCCCTTCAAGGTTTTGTTGAATCTCTCAACTAAACCATTGCATTGTGGGTGATAGGGTGTGGTGAACTTGTAAGTCACTCCACACTCCTTCCACATTGCTTTTAAGTATCCAGACATAAAGTTAGCACCCCTGTCTGATACAACCTCCTTAGGGAAGCCCACTCTTGAGAAAATTCCCAGGAGGGCCCTTGCCACCACAGGTGCTGTAGTGGTCCTAAGGGGAATAGCCTCTGGGTACCTGGTGGCATGATCCACTACCACCAGGATAAACCTGTGCCCAGATGCTGTTTGGGGATCCATGGGACCAACAATGTCAATCCCCACCCTTTCAAAGGGAACCCCCACCACAGGTAGTGGTATCAGGGGGCCTTTGTAGTGCCACCTGCCTTGCCACTGGCCTGGCAGGTTACACAGGAGCGACAAAACTCCTTGGTGTCTTCAGACATGTGGGGCCAGTGAAAGTGAGGGACAATTCTGTCCCAAGTCTTGTTCTGGCCCAGGTGACCTGCTAAGGGAATATCATGGGCTAGGGTCAATAGGAAGCCCCTGAACTTCAGAGGTATAACCAACCTCCTGGTAGCACCAGGCTTGGGGTCTCTACACTCTGAGTACAAGAGTCCATCATCCCAATACACAGTATGGGGACCACTAGCTTTCCCAGCAGCCTCAGCAGCAGCTTGCTGTCTGAGGGGTTCAAGAGAGGGGCAGCTCTGCTGCTCCTGGCTCAGATCTGCCCTGGAAGGGCCCCTGTCCCCAAGAACTCAACCTGGTCAGGTTCAAGCTCCTCTGGGACAGTTCCTTCCTCAGGACTGAGATCATCCCCCTCAAGGGACTGATCTTCCTTCTGAGCCAAGGGGAAGGCACTGCCTTTACCCTACTACTCCTCTTCTTGGAGGGCACTTGGTCCATTATTCCAGAATCCAAGGCCTGTTCAGTGTTAGACATTTTGGCTTGTGACCTGGTCACAGCAAACACATCTGCAGGGATCCCCAGCATTTCTGCATGGGTCCTGAGCTCCACTTCTGCCCAAGCTGAAGTTTCTAAGTCATTGCCAAGCAAGCATTCAACGGGTAGGTCTGCACTTACCACAACCTTCTTAAGGCCAGTTACCCCTCCCCAGGAGAAGTTAACAACTGCCAGAGTATGGTCTGTTCTGACGTTGCTAGCATTGGTCACTTGGTACATTTCACCAAGTATAATCTGCCCAGGATTCACAAGGTCTTGTGTCACCATGGTGACACTTGCCCCTGTGTCCCTAAATGCCAAAGCCTCTCTTCCATTGATTAAGGGCTGTTGTCTGTACTTGCCCAGATTACTGGGACTCACAGAGGAGGTCATATCCATGCCTCCATCACAGACTAGGACAGCCTGAGTGAGTTCTCTGACTAGGTCAGAGCTCATCTCTTTACCCAGGGTCAACCCTACTAAACCCTTGGCTTGTGTAGTCCCACCACCAACTGTAACTGCACTAGGGGGAGCAGGTGCCTTAGGGGCATTGGTGGGGGCTGGAGTCGAGTCTTTGGACTTGGTGCAATCACTGGTCCAGTGGGTCTTTTGCTTACAGACCTTGCACCATGGTTTCCTTTGGCCTTTCCCTTTGGTAGACTGTGAATCCCCACCTGAAGAAGATTTTTGGGGGCCTTGTGAAGACTTTTGATCTTTACCCTTCTCCCCACCCTTATCAGAGGTTTTCGAATCTTGCTTCTTAGGGTCACCACCTTGGTTCTGTACCTTCTGCTTCACCCTGGTTCTGACCCATTTGTCTGCCTTCTTTCCCAATTCTTGGGGAGAGGTCAGATCAGAGTCTACCAGGTGCTGATGCAACAGCTGATTTTGACAGTTATTAAGAATCTGCTCCCTCATGATCAGATTGTACAATCCTGTGAAGTCACATACCTTACTGCCCAATAACCAACCTTCCAGAGCCTTGGCAGAACAATCAACAAAGTCCACCCAGTCTTGAGTCTGTGCTTTTTGGGTATCCCTGAACTTTAACCTGTATTGTTCAGTGGTTAGGCCAAACCCATCAATTAGAGCACTCTTCAAGACTTTGTAATTATCAGCATCCTCCTCTCTAACAGTGAGGAGCTTGTCTCTACCTTTGTCTGCAAAGGAGAGCCACAAGATTGCTGCCCACTGCTCCTGAGGGACCCTCTGTACTTTACAGGCCCTCTCTAGAGCAGTTATCCATTTGTGGATGTCATCCCCACTCTGGTAGGGAGGGACAATCTTGCTCAGGTTTCTATGGTCATAAGACCTTTCCCTATCTTTGGGGAAACTGCTGCCACCATGGGACTCTAGTCCCAACTTTTGTCTCTCTCTATAGAGATCTAGGGACTCCCTGTCTATAGCCAATTGCTGTTTCCTGAGTTCAAGCTGAGTTTGCTCATATTGAATCAGTCTCTTTCTCCTCTCATGAGAGGATTCCCTCCTATGAGAGGAGACAGAGGTCCCTATTGAGGTGTCAGAGTGGTTAGACTCCTGAGAAGGAGACCTAGACCTTCTGGGCACACTCAGAACTCTTCCTGGGGGACAAAGGGGAAGTCAGTCTGATCCTCCCCCTCCTCCTCCTCCACAGGAGGAATTGGGTTTTCCAGGACAAGGTCATTTTCACCTTCCTGGCCAGTTTCAGAGGGGGGCCTGGGTTTCTTCACCCCTGGCCCCTTCCTCATCTTCTGCCCCACCCTCTTTGCCTACCCCTTCAGACCCTAGGGGCCTGCTGAGATCATCAGCTAGTAACACCTCCCTGAGGTGTTGGGTGCTAGCACTTTTGCCTGCCTTCAACTTCCTAGTATTGCATAATGCTCTCAATTCCAAGAATGGGAGTTTATCATACTTGGAGGAAGAAGCCCACTGGCTTCTGGCAAGGACTCACTGGGTCCTGGCTTTGAAGACATTACTAGTGAGGTGTGGTGTATGCACTACCTACTCTAGTGTGGCCTACTAAACTCTCTTGAGTTGTAGAAAGGGTGTGCTATCCCTTAACACACAACTCTAAGTTCAGTAGAACTTACTGTATTACTAAGCTTGATTTATATGTACCTTAGGTACCCTTAGTGGTTTTCAGTTGATCAATTCAATTGAGATTATCTGGTAAAACAATAGCAAGCTGGAATCCCACACGCTGCACACCAATGTGAGAAGTTGGCCTGGCATATGCTGTCCACTAATTATAGTGGGCACCTTGCACCAGTCCAAACAACCCCTTATTGGAGATAGGTTAAAGACAACCTTTATTGAAAGCTATCCTAGTGGTAGCTATGGAGAGCAGCCTTCAGGCTAAGTCTTGAAGGAATGTAAAGCAGCTTGTTTTACCAGTCTATAATCTCTTGAGTGACCAAATGAAAGAGGACCACACCAGGTATATATTCAAAATATATGTATTTATTACTAAACACACCCCTCTAGTCTCTTTATGAGGCTAGAGTTCGAAATACATAAATTATAAGTTAGTTATCTACAGTAATAGCACAAATACACGTTTGAGCCCCAGGGGCGTACCAAACCATATACCAATAAAGTGGTATAAGAACCACGACTGAGCTAGACACAAGGCCTAGAGCCTGTAGAAGTGCTTGGACCACAAGGAACCACCCAAGGCAGTGACACAGGGGACCCACGGGGGACGCGTGCAGTGTATGAACACAGCCGCGAACCACCGTTAACTTCTATGGGGAAAGTCGCGATTAGAATTTAAAAGAAAAGGGACACTTAGAGGAGGACTTGGAGCAAACCCTTTGAGAACTAGGCTGTTCTAGTGTCAATACCCACGGGAGCACCGGAGTACTCGAGTTACCTCACCCAGGGGAGCCGGGTGCATAGGTGTCTTTCGGGGTCGGGTTTCGTCGTCGCTTTCAATGGCGATCTGCTGCAAAGTGCTGCTGGCGGCCAAGTCGAAAGTGTTCGGGTGGATCCAAAGGTGGATCGAAGATCTGAAGAACCTGAAAGCAGAGGGGACAGAGTCTGGGTCACTAGCCAGTGACCAGGAAGGCGATGAGCAGATGCCCACCGATGTCGAGTGCTTCAGGTAGGTTGACGGTCATCTTGACTCTTCAGCCACGAGGTCCAGGAGGTGTCTACGACAACCAGGAGCTGGATTCGAGCTGTCCCACAACGTCTGTCGATTGCAGGGGTGTCGGCGACCGGATTGGACCCAACAAGCCTTGGCAACGGCAAGTCTCGTGGAAATGGAAGAAGGACGATGTTGCAGACCAGCAAGGTCTGTGGGACTCACCCAGCAAGGATAAGTCAGGGCACGCCTGGAGCAACCAGGGAGCCCAAGCAGAAAAAGATTGGCCTTCGGGAGGGCCTACTAGCCAACGGACTAGCGACCGCGAAGGAGCCTCGAGACGATGCACGTGGAGCTGGCTCACAGGACACTCGTGGAGTGGAGGCCAGTGATCTTCGGTGCAGTTGGTGCTGGAGGCTGGGGCTACTCGGAGCCCAAAGCACGACTTCGTGGGAGACCCAGAAGAGGATGCACTTGCAAATGCGATCGGTGTCCAGGGGTCACGGTTCCACATTACCCACGACAGCTACGGGCCT
Organism: Calotriton arnoldi; assembly: GCA_963921515.1. NCBI lineage: Eukaryota > Metazoa > Chordata > Amphibia > Caudata > Salamandridae > Calotriton > Calotriton arnoldi. The sequence continues at coordinate 1,856,767 of CAWUFW010003124.1, read as the reverse complement.
CAGCTTTGCTGGGGACTCAGGGCAGCCTCGGGGAAGTCTGGAAATCCACCTCTGGTGATGCAAAGACTTCGGCGTCCGACGGGAGCTTCAGCGATGCAGACCGGACAATTGCTTCTTTGGTGCCTGCCAAGCAGGGGAGTCACTCCTTGACCCCAAGGGAGATTCTTCAGTCCTCTAATCTTGAAGTAGAGCGTCGAAGGTCCAGGATTCTGTATCAGAGTTTCGTCCAGGTAAATCTAAAGTCCTAAGGACTGGGGTCCCCTACTTATACTAAGGTAGGGGGTTGGACATACTCTGTGGCCCCACCTATGGGAGGGTCAGGGCAGAGGGGTGGTTACACCCCTTTCCCTTTGTCCAGTTTCGCGCCAGAGCAGGGGCTGGAAGCCCCTGAGCCGGTTTGAACTGGGGTATGCACAGGGACACCAAGTGTGCCCCCAGTGCAGGACTTCAAAGCACCCGAGAGTGCTCCCGCCCAGCCCCAATACACACTATCCTGTCTGGGGAGGTGGTCACACCTCCCTGGGACAGGAAACCTATTGTCCAGGCCTCCCCTGCCGGAGTTTCGGTCAGCAGCAGGAGGCCAGACTCGTGTCTGTGGCAGCGGCATCCATTTTGTGATGCCAGGGCTCTGGAAAGTCAGTACCGGGTATACCGGTGTGTACATGTCTTTCCCTCTAGAAGGGTGGAATGCTACCCCCGCCGCCAGAACTGGCGGGGGGTAGTATTCCAAGATGTTTGACACCAAACACGACATGTTTCCGTGCAGCCATCCCAAAGTTAGCATTTAACGCGAGGTTATAATGCGCTTAAGAGTATATGGTCAGGCTGCACTACAAACAGCATCAGAGAAGGGTCTCCGAACGCTGCAGAGGGGCCCAGCTCATGCAGGGGCACCCTCTCACATAGGAACCACGCACTCTGCCTTCAGGATTGATAAGGCCTGCCATAGGAGTGACTTATAGGTTTATATGTGTGTATGTATGTAGTGATATAGGTAGCCTATATCACAGTAAGGGGTGCATGCACCACCTTACCCAGGCTGCAGTAGCAGACCTGTGGTGTCAGTTTGGATGGCCTTCCAGGGGTGGCACAATACATGCTGCAGCCCCTGGTAGGCCTCTGAGGTACCTATGCCCTGGGTACATAGTATACCATATACTAGGGACTTATAAGGGCACTCCAGATTCAATCAGAGATGTGCCTAAGGCACATGGAAACCATTTTAAAGAGGAAGCAGCTAGGCTGGGGTTCTGATTAGCAGGGCCCCAGCCAGACTAAGGTCGAAAAACAGTGAAGCATCAGCAAAAAGTGGGGGTACCCATGTGAAGCAGATCCTACTCTCCTACAGGCATCACCACCACTAAAGCCAGCCCTGGGCAGCCCTGCCAAGTACACACATCAGGTGCTAGACTAATGCATTTCCAGTCTGGTGGTCCGCATCACCGCACTGAAATGCAAAGTCCCTCATTTATAGCACCTCCTCAGCTGTCAAACAGGAGCGCCGGCTACTAATTAGCACCTCTGACAGAAAGCTGGCAGTTCTATGGTCGAAGCTGCTTGCGGCAGGCTTGGGGGCTGGCTCGGATAACTCCAAGCTGTCTTTAGGGGCACAATGTAACAACATCACCTGTGGCGCCACATTCAGATTCACTGACGTCACGTGACGACTCAAGTGAGTCAGTGTCTGCATGATTTGCCCTGCCCAATGGCTACTTCCGACAGATTGGCACTGACTACACAGACCTATAGGTGGGCCTGGCTGCCCGCGGCGTGTGCGGGGCAGCTTGGCAGCTAAGTTTAAGTTTGGCAGTGGCACCCTGCTCCTGCACGCACTGCGCATTGTTGTGCTGCATGGCCGTAATGTAGACAACAAGCGCGACCCGACCTGGACCGCGGTCGCCTCTGGAGTGGTGGTGCTTCAAGTTCAGCAGACAGCCCGCATGAGTCGCCGAGCCTTGAACCGCAGCCTCTACCCGCAGCCTGGGCCATGCAGGGGCAGTCGATGCAGTGGGCCGCTGGCCCATACCGTCATGGTGCTACTCGCTAGCACAACAGTAAGTGTCACTACCAGTAGTACTTGTATGTTCTCCAATTAATCCAAATCTAATTTACTAACTTAGAGCGCATAATCACGAACATAAGTAAAGTTAAGTCTTTTGAAAAAATTACACCGGGGCACTAGGTTAGTGCCTTTCCATAGTGGGCATAACCCGTGCGAATCGCCCTGCCATATTAGACCCCTTATCCCCCTCACTTACTCCTTTCTCCCAAAAAACACACCAGGCAAGTGTGTGGTCTTCACTGCGTGAGACTTTATTAACTTTTAGATACCACAATCCTTATTTATTTGTTGATGCACAGTCAACTCTCGACCAATTTTATTGAAATGTTTAAATCAACACACATTGATAAAAGGCAATAGGCTTGCAGAAATATACATTTGAGCCACAGGTTGAGTATATGTATTTATGTATTTACATTTGTGGAATCTCCAGAGCCACACTTGTTGCGTGTTGCGCCAGCAGGCCACAACCAATTTCTCTGCTCACATTTGGGATAACTACCCGCCGTCTACTCCCTAGACGCGGCCACCAGTTCACTGCTTGGCGCCTTTCTGGCGCACCAGCTCTCTCAACGTTCTTACTACAAGCGCCGGCATCTCGGGTAGGGCCGGAGAGTCCAGGACCACCAGCAGGTCAGCCCCTCTCCTGCCAGCCCGGAGCCCCATATGACAGCCTGCCCTGTTTGCTCCAGGATCAGACTGTCCCCGCCAATCCGGAGTCCTCGCCATTTCTCTTGCCCGGGACCCCGCCACAGGATGAGAAGCTTACTGCCGCTCTTGCCCTCCCCCAAATGCCGCTTGACCCTTCTTGCATCTAAGGCCATGGCCCCCAAGATGGTTTGGATGAACAATTCCAGCCCTGCCTCAGACAGATGCACTCCATCCGCCAAGTACAAGTTCGCCTTTTGCTGCCTGTATCAAGTTATGTCTGATGCAACGTATGGGGTGAAACTCTCAAAAGCTTTGCCACCTCCTGGTTCAATTTCTTCTCTGACCTATTCACTGCCACTGTGCAGGTGCGTTATTAGCCCATACCTACGCGATGGGATCATTTCTGACCAAAATATCGTGTGACTTGGCAGCAGGCCTTCCGAACCCTTAGAGAGCGCAAAGAAGAGTTGCATCCTTCACCCCTCTCCGGCCAGCCGGGATCATGTCATTACCCCCTGAGTGTATCACCAGCACATCTGGGATAGGCATGCCCTTATCCAGGGCGATCCGCAGACTGTGCTGCGACATCCTTTAACCGCTGCCCTCCTGTCCCTACCCAGTGGTGATCGATCACCTTTCATCCACTGTGCTCTCTCCTCCCTGGAGTTTCTGAAAAATTGCCCTGCTCTCCGTATATAAGAATGGCCGCACCAGCACACCTGCGTCCGCTGTCTCGAGACCACTGTATTCAAGATTAAATAAATTGAAAGACAAGAAAGAAAAGAAAGTTTTCATTAGGTGAGTGGCACCCCATGGGGCGCTGTCCCCCAGCAGCTCTGTCTTAAGCTAACTGCGGTCTCACGTATCTCTCAAAACAGGATGACTTCCATCTGCCTACCCGCTTGATGGTTTCCGTAGGGAGGCCTAATGCGACTGCTGTCGTGGCCGCCCCGATCCGAAAAGAATGAGAGCGTAAACTGACGGCTGTATCCTTCCCCAACAATGCCAGGGCATCGCTTGCATAGGCTGGTAAACTGAAACCTTGTCAGGGGAGTCCCGTCTGCGTGCAATAAGCAGCCTACCATCTCCTACCCTGGGCCGTACTTCGCATGAAGTTCTGCATCAGTGCCACAGGACAGTAAACGGTCCCCGGCGCCGCTCTCGAACTGGACCCAGACTCCCTTTCCTAAAGGGTCTGTCTTTGACCTCTTCACTCTAACTTGCAAGCGTGTCCTCCGAAATTAGCACGTCAGCCCCTGCTGATCCCCCCTCTGTGATCCGCTTTGAAGATGGTACCAGCTCCGATATCCGGAAAGCCCCGAAGAAAGCTAAGGATGTACGCCAGTCTCAGGAGCTGCGTCTCGTATAGGGACCTGCATACCTGTGGTAATACTTCCAAGATATTTGATTAACCTACTGGCGTCTATAGGTCTCCTGCTGTCTTTCACCCCAGGGGCTAACCGTTCCTAACCCTTCAGCTGCCCGCCTGACTCTAGGGTCCTTTGTAGGGATCCACCACCCCCTCCAGACCCTGAAAAGAAGGTAATTGCCGACAACTGCCTCTTAACCAAAGACAATGATTTTCCGTTCTCCCTCTGCTGTACCATGAATAGTAGCACCCCTGCAGGTGTGAATCTGCTCTGCTACCTCCTGGCCCCCTCAGGACTGCTAAGTAGGCCTGCCATGCCCTCTCATACATACTCTTGGTCTTGGGCGCGATGGAAGCCGCTATCAGATCGGGGGCAACGGGGCACCAAGTTTCCACAGCTGTTCCGGGAAGTACGTCATCTGTCTGTCCGCTTATGGCCAGCGAGCTCTGAATTCTGTCAACTTAAAACGAGACAGGGCATCAGCTACTGTGTTGTCGACCCCTGGCACATGTTTGGCAGTAAAGTATACATTACGCAGCAGGCAAACCTGCACCAGCTCCTTAAGCAGACGGAGCACCCACGGACATCTAGCCCTCTGGTTGTTCACTGCCATGACTGCCGACATACTGTCCGACCAAAAGGTAATGCGCTTATTGTCAAGGAACGGTGCCCCAGAGGTGCAAGCGCCACCACGATGGGAAACAGCTCTAAAAATGTGATATTGCGAGTCAAACCAATTCTTACCCACTCTGCCGGCCAATGTTTCATGCACCACTTTGATCCTAAGACTGTCCCGAACCCTACGCTGCCAGCTGCATCTGTGTAAAGTTCTAAATCTGCACTTGACTGGGTCGGTTGCTGCCAGATCACTGTGCCATTGAAACCCGACAGAAATTCCTTCCATGTACCCAAGTCATTCTTAACCTCCATCGATAACCTAGTATGGTGGTGCTTTAGCCTTTAAGCCGGACATTGCCCTGGCGATGTTACATGAAAAAGCCCTACCCATGGGTATCACTCGGAGTGCGAAGTTCAGCTGCCCCACCAAGACCTGTAACTGATGTAGGGTGACCTTGCGCGCCGCTAGACTTTCATCTATGGATGTCTCAAAAGCTCTCACTTGCTCCTGCGGGAGGCTGACATACTCCGCTCCACCGTGTCAATCTCTATGCCCAGGAAGGTTAAACAAGTGGACAGGCCTTCAGTTTTTTCTCCCACCAGCGGTACCCCCAGTGCCTCCGCCAACCGCTGGAAGCCCATCAGAGCTTTCCCGCAGGCTGGCGAGCCTGGTGGACCCATAAACAGGAAATCGTCCAAATAATGCACCACATCACGTGACTCCACTATGTCCCGCACTGCCCATTCCAAGAAACGACTGAAGGTTTCAAACACCGCGCATGCGATGGAACACCCCATCGGCATACATAGGTCCATAAAGAGCTGCCCCTCGAATGTGAAACCTAACAACCTAGTATCTTCCGGGTGCACAGGCAGGAGGCGAAAGTCAGCTTCCACATCCGTTTTGGCCATCATAGCGTCCCTCCCCCAGTTTCTGCAGCTTCTGAATAGCGTGTGTCAACGAGGTGGTGTCCAACACTGTCATTCAACTAACAGACTGACGTGGTGGACTAGAAAGATTATGAATCAGGCGATATTTCCCTACTTCCTTCTTTGGGCACCAAGCCCAAAGGCGAACACACCAGATCCTGCCTTGGCGTTTGCTGGAAAGGCCCCGCCACCCTCCCCAGCGCTACCTCCTTCATGATCTTCTCCCTAGCCACCTCTGGGTTCCGCAAAACTGAGCGCTGGTTGCGTGGAATGACTGTCGAAGGCAGAGCACTTAGCTGGGATATGAAAACCAAATTTAAAACCTTGATATAACAGCTGGGCCTCCTGACCCTTCTCATATCTACTGAGCAGGTGGGCCAGGACATGCAAGCGTATCGGCGTGGGCAAACACTTAGGAGGACTGGGCAGGGCGTCCCTGGCCTGTACATGGGCAGGGGCGTGATGCTCTTTGGGTTTCCCACTTTCTTGTAACACTTGTTCTCTGGGTGGCCTTGAATTCCGCAGAAGGAGCATATGTGCTTGAACTTGCATGCCGATCCCCTACTGCATTCATTCTTGTTAAACTGCCAGCAAGCTTGTTTCTTATCGCTTGCCCCTTTGTCCCCCCGAAAGGGATGAGTGGTCTTGCTAACCGGTGCTGACTGAGTGAAACTCAGCGTACCATATATTGATCTCCCTCTGATCCCATGCCACTTCTGGCCTTACCGCCTTCATTTGTCTAAATTTGTTGTCATACTGCAACCAAGCCATGCCCTGAAATTCTGACGCTGCCCCGTGAATCATCGACATGTAGCTGATCAGCTGCGCCGCCAACCCTGGGAACCACTCCACCATGATTGCTGCATAGATAGCGAACCCAGTAACCCAATTCTTGATGAGACCATTCCACCCAAACTTTTTTCTGTTTAAATTCGCCCTCCTTGCCTGCCCTGTTCTTTCCCGGTACCACGCCCGCATTGATCAAGTCAAAAACATCTATGAATTCCCCCTGAAAATCTTCTCCCTGGTTTCTGCCGGCACATGCCATGTAATACCCGCTGACGGGGCTACCGCCAGTGACGCAGAACCATAGATCACCGGGCTCTGTATTAAGGGATGTTGTACTACCACCGCTCCTTGGGGGCCTGGCGGTGCGGGTGGGACTGGCCCTGGCAATCCTGCATTATTGATTGGACTTTGTGACGCTGCCGCAATCACCATAGGAGATTGTGCCACCCCACCTGACTGGACCCAAACTTGCGCCACCCCACTGCCTTGATGTGCTACTACCGGTGCAGGAGCCTGCATGGCCGGTATTGTTGCCACCGCCATCTCTCCTTGTGTTTGCGTGGCAGTGAGCTGCCGCTGCCAGTATTGTCGGTGATGTTATGCGAGGTGCTGAGCTCTGTTGAAGCCCCTCTATCGGAAGCGATTCCGTATTCGCCTGACCCTTCTGCGCAGCAGCGCCCGAAGCATGACTATTGTCTGAGTTTACCAGGGGTTGGCCCACTGCCACCGCCTCACCTGGAGTGCTTGCCCGTGCTTCGACGACCCTCTTCGTCTTCTCCTGTTGCGCATCTCTGAAATGTTCGGGCGTCCTCCTTGTGCGTTTGGCTGACGGAAGCTCTTGCTGTGGACTCCCTCCGGCCCCTTGAGTCAACGTCTGCAGGGCCCAGTCAATACCGCCTTTCTTTGCGACCTCCCACAACGCCAACAGCGATCAGAATTCTTCCAGTGTAGCGGGAGCCTCCTTGGCCCCACGCACCCGCTTTGGTGGCATCCTGCCCTCTAAATAAAGCAAAAGAGAGTTACAACATGCCCACTGCGTTTTTCCCCTTTGCCCTCTTGACGGGCCTTGCGTGACGCGCTTGCCTTGCTCCCCTTTCCGGCTGGGGCCCTGGGAATACCCACTACCCGGTGCCCACCTGCTTCCCTGAGCGTACCGCCCATGCATAACCACACCCCCCCTCAGGGGTACTCACCCTCCTCACCGGTCGAATCAGGCCCAAGCCCCCCCCTGCTCATATCATGCATGTATAGGCCCCTTGTCCACATGCGCGAAACCCTTCGCTTGCTTAGAGTCCTCCCCCTTGCCCCAATGCGATCCTGCATTAGGTGAGCCTGTGCCCCATCCCCCACATGGCTCATGCTTGTGCGCCTACGAATCAGCTCCGAATACTGCCCCTTAACATTAGGTTAATAATGCCCCTTAACCTCAATCAGCATAGGGCCTCGCCCATTGCCGCGAGTGAGCTTGGGCCCCGACTCCATTCGCCCCCTTTCGTGTTGGGCCTCCGCTTTTCCCTTATCGTGCCCCCGTGCCCCAAAGGCCGCTACCCCTTCTCTCCATTGTATGCCTCATAGATTCCTCGCTGGTTACCGCCCGCTTCCTGCTGGGCCTCCGCTTTTCCCACTATCATGCCTCCCCAGTGCATGCCTCCGGCCGCGCGAGCGCCCGCCTCGTGCCTGGATGCGTTTCCATGTGCCCGCAGCGAGCCACGCTCCCCGCACAGCGCTCCTGACAAGAGAGCGCCCCCCGCCACGTGCCTCATTACCACGCGCGCCACACTCAAATCCATTACCCATACAGCGCTCCTGTTACTCACGGTTAATCGGCTGTATTTTTCGCGCGTTCGCACAGCATTGCCGCCACCTATGCTGAGCGCCCCCCCACCACGCGCCTCATTACCACGTGTGCCTCGCTCACAACCATTACCAATACAATCAGCTGACCTACACAGATATGGCCCCCTCACCTGGATGCTCTGAACGGCCGATCGCCGACAACCGCCACTCCGTGTAACTCGTTTGTGGCTCCGATCCGCCGGACACCGCGGTGAAGGGACAAAGAGGGCTTCTCCCTTGTGACTCCGGCTTTTTATCTCTTTTGTTCTAGGGGGGTCGCCTGTGCCTTGGTGACGCCCCTCCAACCTTCCATGTCTCCTTGCAACGCCCCCTTCCCCTCTAACCTTTGAACCGGAAGTTATTGACTCCCGCCCGAGGTGCCACTAAGGGCCCCCCGTCCCTAGGCGTGGGGGGGGCCTGCCAGATGTAAACACATCAGCTGCCGTCCGTGCAGGTAACAGCAGTGGGGCAGTGCGGCCGCGTGCAGGGGGATTTCAAGGGACGATGCAGAGGGAAAATTTATTATTTATTTAATTTTCTCTCTGCATCGTCCCTCGAAATCCCCCCCCACACACGGCCCCACTGCTGTTACCTGCATGGACCGCGGCTGAAACACATTTCAAATTTGGACTAGTGTGCCTGTGCGCGGTCAATGACCTGGCCAAAAAATGTTAAATTAGATTTTAAATTCAAAGTTGTTTTGAACAGGGGTCCCCAAATTCCTTTTGGCCCAGGGCCCCCAAAATCCTTGAGATTTTCACTAAAAACACATTTTTTCACCTGGGAAACACTTGCAAACAATGCTGCCAGCACACAAACCTCTGTTGTGTGCATTTGCGCCAACCTGTCCAGGGCTTCAAAGAAAACAAAACGATTCAGGATACTGACTTAGGGATGTGATGCTCCTTCCAGCAGGTGGATGGGGCTTACTGGGAGTGGAGACTGCAGAATTAAAGCTGGTTTATCTGCAGCAGCGAAGGTTAATTATGGGCAACTTAGGACATTGCCACAGGCCCCCATATTCCAATCGGCCCCCTTGTACAGTGATTGGGACTGTCAGAAGTCCACTGTTATAGCAGTTTGCTTAAAACAGAGTATATTTTAATTTGGCAGCTGATGCTGCTCCTTCACTGAAGAGTATTATGATTTCCATCCCGCTCTCAGGGAGTTGGCAACAAATACATTAAAAAATAGACTTTTCGCCTCCTGTCTCTCTTCTTACTTCACCTCGCCATTTCTAACTCCCCCTCTCTCTCAATTCTCTCTCACTCTCTCTCTCTCTCTCTCTCTCTCTCTCTCTCTCTCTCTCTCTTTCTTTCTCTACATCTCTTTATGCTTACCCACCACTCTCTCAACTTTTTACATCACCCATGGCTAACTCAACTCTCTCGCAATACACTTTTATCTACTCCACCTCCCTCTTATGATCTCACGTCTTTTTATAACATCTAATGCTTACCTCTACATCTCTAAATTCCTACCCCCTCTACCTCAGCTATCTACCTCACCCACTTTCTATACCATTATGCTGTTTCAATGTCACCGCCTATATCCCTACTCATCTCTTTCATCTCTCTCTATATTTCACCCCTTCCTATATCCCTGCCTCTACCCTCTCTCTCAACCTCACCACTCTAAATTTCACTTTCTCTGCAACATTTTCTTGCTCACTATGTCCTCTCTTTCTCTCTCTCTCCCATATCTCTCTGCATCTCCTTTTCTATTTTACCTAGCCCATCCTACCTCACCTTTCTCTAATGCTGTCACTCTATACATCTATCAACCTCTCTTCTCTGTACCTCTCTCTTTGTACCTCCTAATGCTCTCTTGACCTCACCCTCTTTCTCTCTCTCTATATCAACCTCACTTATTTCTCTACATCAACTCTGTGTTTCCACTTTACCTTATTTTCTCTGGAAACATTGTCCCTCTTTCTACCATTCTCACCCTCTCTCTACCTTTCTCTTTGTCTCACCATTCTCTTTACCTGATCTGTTTTCAAGACTTCTTCTCAATTTGGCTGTCTCTCTATTTAACCACTCTATCTCTCACCCATGTATCTCTATATACCTTTCTCACTACCTCACCTCAGTAGCTGTCTACCTCTTCCTCTGTCTATGCCTCCCCCTCTCAGTAACATGCATCTCTTTCTGCCCTACCTACATTCATAACTCTTTATCTCAAGCTCCCTTGTAAGAATTTGTGTTGTTGGTTGACTGGGGTGTGAATCTGGGTCAAGCAGCAACCATAATCCTTGTCATGGTGAGACACAAGTCAAGCCTAAATTAAACTTTACTCAACCCTCTGTTAGCTTGGTACAGAGCAGTCAGGCTTAACTGTGTAAAGTATTTGTGCAACACTTTCAACTGTAATAGTAATAAAGTGAAAAACAACACTCAAAAAAGATCCCACACTAAGTTAGAAAATTAGAGCTTTCTTTAATAAATAAAACAAGACCAAAACGACAAAAATTCAGTTAGTAGAACCAGAATTATGCAATTATAAATGTTTCTGTAAAAATATCACCAAAAAGCACCAAGTGCCAACTGTGGATATCTGGTTGCGCCTGACCAGGACAAAGTCACACGTTCAGATCATCCACAATGGAGCGCAGGCCGACTACAGGGACCAAGTTAGGTCCAATGAACAGAGTACCTTAAATCTTGGTTTGTGGATCATTGCAAGGATCCGCATCGAATATGCGTCGCACAGCCGAAGCAATGCATTGGTTCCGAAATGCGACAAGGCTGTGGCTTGAGGTCCTACATCGGTGAAGATGCCATCGATTCGGGCTTGCAAAGCGAAGTTCGGTGTTAAGGGTTGCGTCACGCAGTCGGGGCAATGCTTTAGTTCCAAAGAGCTGTGAGGCTGCGATGTGGATTCTGGAGCCACTGCAGAGGCTGCCGTAAAAAGGCATGCAAGGGCCTGCACTGAGAATGCATCGCACAGCAGCAATTCCAAAGATGCTGCAGGCTGTGGAAGCAATGTGATTCTTTGCAAAAGGTCCAATCCACTCAGCAGTGGTGATGCGTCAGCTCTCCTCAGGGTTGCGCTGCGCAGCAGAGGAGATGTCTATTCCGCTGGATCCACAGGGCTGGAAAGCATCTTAGGCCCACTTCCAAGGGTCCAGGACAGAGGTGGCACCACTTGTCAAGGTAGACTCACAGATGGCAAAATCCAGGGGCAGGTACAGGGTTGTTGGAAGCCTTTCAATGTCCCAGAGCCTTCAAATCAGGAGGCCACACAACTTGCCCTTGGAGTCACTCTGGATTCTGGGCCCAAGAAATGCAGGTCGAGTCCTTCTTGCCCAGACAAGAGGGTAGCAGGCAGCAGGTCAGCACAGCAGAGCAGCAGTTCCTTCAGAGCAGCCGTCCAGGAGAGTCGCAGTCCTTTCAGCAGCACAGCAGTTCTTTTTCGTGGCAGACAGTGGCAGCTCCTCGAGGGAGTGCTTCGGGGTGGTGGGGCGGGGCGGGGTAAGGACAGGGTGGGGGGTAGTAAACTCCAGCATATGGACGAATGGAGTTCAGTAAATAAATGAATAAATAAAATGAATTACATTGCGCACCGCAACGCCAAATCGGCGATGCAGCGCGCGCAATGTAATTTGTTTTATTCATTTATTTATTTACTTAACTCCGTTTGGCCGTATGCCGGAGTTTACTACCCCCCACCCAGCCCCTCCCCCACCCCGCCCCACCGCCCCACAGCACTCCCTCGAGGAGCCGCCACTGGTGGCAGAGTATCCACAAGCCAACTTTCTAAAAGTGGTATTTTCAAAATGTTATTTAAAATTCGACTTCACCATAAGCTAGGGTTTTTCATTTATTCCGACTATATATGACCAATTATTCAATATACATTCACATTACTTATTCACCCCAATGTATCCTAGAAGACTTTCTGGGATTTATCTATCTAGAATTTAGAAACAATCTTTAGAGTCATACAAACACTAGGATTTCATATTGGCTTATTCAATTCACTTTATATGCCTTCTTGGTCCTCTGCCACATACAATTTCTAGACATAGCTAGCAGTACATAAATCATATAATGACTTAAATCCAACAAACAAGAAAAATAAGAAAAGAAACAAAGGTGTCATAAAAAACATATACAAATAAATGTAAAGGTGCCCATTGCTTCCATCAGGTATTTCACATGGAAAAACATTACAAAGTGGCCAACATCAATTTGTTTTTCTGCCAACTTTAATTGAAAAAACACCAAAGTTCATAGGCCCTTAGGGGTTGGGATGAAGCAGTTTCATTTAAGTCCCATCCAAAAGTGTGGTTATTGTTGTTTCTTTAAATTGTTTATCTACCCATGTAGGACTGATCACCCTCAACTCACATCTGTATGTCAATGCATTTTGACCTTCTCAATGGGGCCTCTTTTTTATGAAGGTCTTCCTCAGCGCAAGACAGTTTAAATGTGTGACAGTACAATGAAACCAAGAGGAAATATTCCCAGAAATCCAATAAAAAGATCTTTAAGTAGATACGGGAAACAAAAGGGATTTATTTCTTTTGATTATTAGAGAGCGACTAGTCCGTAGGTTGAGGGCCTTCTTATGTTCGTACCTATTAGGTCAAAGAAAAAACAATACTGTTTGGTAGCTCTTGGCACATGAATTATGCCAAAAATGAATATATCTTCTAAAATGTATCTTTTCTTAAAGGTCACTCAAGCAGCATTTTATTGGCCTGTTATTGTAGGCGGGCATAGTAACACCTCTAGGACGTCATCTATTTCTATATGTGGGGCTCAAAGCCTGTGGGGCAAACATAGAATCAATGGGTCTACCAAACAAATGTAAGAGTTTTTCACTACCAGGACATGTAAACCATAAAAGTACACGTCCAACCTTTTATATACACTGCACCCTGTCCTCTGGGCTGTTTAAGGCCCTCCCCTAGGGGTGACTTATATGGAATAAAAAGGAAGGTTTGGGTCTGCCAAAAGGATTATTTTGCCAGGTTGAAATGACAGTTTAAATCTGCCCAGACACAGGCTGCAATACTAGGCCTGAGACATGTTTAAAGTCCTACCTAAGCGGTGACACAATCAGTGCTGCAGGCCCAATAGCAGCATTTAATTTATCAGCCCTGGGCACAGTTAAAGCCACTTTACTAGGGACTTACAAGGAAATTAAAGATGCCAATTGGGTATAAGCCAATTCTATCATGTTTTAAGGAGAGAGCACAAGCACGCTAGCACTGGTTACCAGTGGTAGAGTATGTAGAGTCCTAAAGCCAGCAACAACAAAGTCAGCAAACAGGATGGTTGAAGGGAAAACGTTAGGGGGTAAACCACACCAAGAATGCCAGGTCTAACACCCACCTTACACTAAAACCTTTTGTACCTTTGTACCTCTCTTACACTATGTCTTGCTAATGCTTGGTATCTTTTTTTTTTGTTACCTTATCTTTCTCTCTGTGCCTTAAATCTCACTCATTTCTCTATGTTGGTTCTGTCCCTCCCTCTCTTCACTCTCAATTTCACCTCTCTCTCTATACATCATTCCCTTTATCTCTCTGGCCTGCTTCTTTCTCTCACTCTCTCACTCAGACTGAACTGCTAGGCCTGGTCCTCCCTGGACCAGGCGAAACCGGTCTTCGGTTGCTTGCGTTCTAGTTCAGAGAAGGCCTGGCTTGGCCGTTCAAGCTGGACTGTTCCTATTAGAGCAGGGTCAAGACTGATTTGCATATAGCTAAGTCTAATCTGAGGTGGCATGGTGGGCAAAAGAACAATGGGTTGGAATGCTACCCCACGCAATTTCCAGTGGTTAGACCTATTGCAAGCATCCTCCAATTAACCTTTGTGTGTTTGATATACTGCCCTTAGTAGTCAAGGGTATGCCCAGATGTGGGTCCCTTGCTCACGGTGCCACTGGAACAAAGCTACACCCAAATGAAGAGCCCCAACCAGGATGAAACTGGTTTTGGGTGGCTTGTGTTCCACTTCAGAGAGGGCCTGGCTTAGCAGTTCAGGCTGGATTTTTCCTGTTGGAGCAAGGTCAAGACTGATTTGCCTATAGCTGGGTCTACTTTGAGGTGGTATGGTGGGAAAAAGAATGATGGCTCAGAAGGCTACCCCGAGTGATTGCCAGTCGTTGGACTTATTACAAGCATCCTCCAATCAACTTTTGTGTGTTTGATTTATTAATGCTTGTTCAAGCTTTCTTTTGGTGATATTTTGGCTGGCAGATGCCATGCAGACTGAGCTTTCGGCAGCTTTTCCTGCCCTTGTGTCTGAATGTTTAACAAGAATATAGTGTTATTTGGGACCACAAGGGCTTGAATTAGTTGAAAATAGGGAATGCATTTAAAATTGCTTTTGATAGGTGTTAGACCTGGCACCATTGGTGTGGGTCTCCCTCCCATTTTTTCACTGTTGCCTCCTATGTTTTTACTATGTTTTTGCTGGTCTAGATGCTTTGGGCACTTTGCCACTGCTATTCAGTGCCAAAGTGCAAGTGCTCCCTATTGTAAATTGTTGTATTGGATTAGTGACTCCATGATGGCTTATTTGATTTACTTGTCAGACCCTAGTACAGTGCACCATGTGTGCCCAGGGCCTGTAAATCAAATGCTGCTGGTGGGCTTGCAGCACTGGTTGTGCCACCCACAGAAGCAGCTTGTAAAATATGGCTCAGGCCTGCCATTGCAGAGCCTGTGTGCAGTCTGAGACTGCAGTCCACACACTTGCCAGTCCCTAAACCTTCCCTTTTCTACATATTAGTCACCCCTAAGGTAGGCCCATGGGCAGGGTGCATTTTATGTGAAAGTTGGGACATGCCCTGATGTGTGTGGCATGTCTTGATAGTGAATTACAGCCAATTTCGTTTTTAACTATTGCAAGGCTATCTGTTCCCATAGGCCAGAATGGGCAGTTTGATTATAACATCTTATAATCCTAACTGACCCTAGGAACAAGATAGGAAAATAAAGTTTAGTATGCCTGAACTCAGAATGTTAAAATACATCTTTTAGTGTGGGTGATTTTTACATTCTGTGTTTGAAAATACCACTTTTAGAAAGTAGGTATTTTTTTGCCTAACCATCCAGCATGCCTCATCTAGGTTTGTGTATTCCATGTCTGGTTTGTGAGTGACAGGGGGCTGGAGAGGGCTTTGGCTCCAGCAGTCTGATGGGTCAGGGCTGGGCTGAATAGGACCTTCATTGAATAGAGAGTAGGGGGAGGAGATTTCCTTTCACTTGCCTGAGCCTTCATAGAATAGAGAGTAGGGGGAGGAGATTTCCTTTCAGCTACCTGGGCCAGGTCTGCTTTCAACAATGCTCTCTCCACCTCCTGCCAGGAAGCTGCACCAGGGAGGACAGAACTGGTTTTGGCTGGGCACAGACACTCTCTGCCTTCAGAGAACAAAGGGTTTTGCAGTATAAATATTGGGGCCCAGACCCCAGAACTTTAGATCACTTCTGGGAATCAAGACAAACCCTTTGCCAAGGAGAGAAACCAAGGAAGCTGAAGGAGGAGACTGCCCCCGTGCTGTTTGCTGTTTGGGGTTGGCCTGCAGTGGTTACTCATTGCCAAGGAAAGGAGAAAAGGAACTTTGTGTGTACTTTTACTATCTTGAGGAAGATCTCCAAGGGCTTGAAGTTGAGCTTGCCTCCTGTTCTGAAGTCTCAGGGACCCAAAGACTTCACCACCAGCTCCCCCTGAATTTCCTTGCTGGGAATTCTACCTGCAGTGAGGTGCCTGCTGTTGTTTTGGGCCCTCTGGAGACTGCGTGTCACTGGGAGCTGGAAGCGGGACGCAACGAGGAAGAAGCGTGTCGCCGCCGCAGCAGTAGCCGTCGCATCGCCGAGGAAGCGTGCCGCCGCCGCAGCTGTTCACTGTCGCATCGCTGAGGAAGCGTGTCGCATCACCGGAGAAGCGTGCCGCTGCCGCAGAGGTTGCCGTCACATCACCGGAGAAGCATGTCGCAGGGCCTGTCGCGGCTCCAAAGTTCATCGATTTCGCCGCACAGCCGTCGGGCGTGCACGCATCGCATCCAAGTTGTCGCATCGCATCAAAGACGCCATTTTGTCGCATCGCACCGGATCGTCGCATCGCATCATGGTGCCATCTTGTCGCATCGTAACCGGAACGCAGTAAGAAACCGACGCATCACCTCCTCTCCGGTAAGGAACCGACACATCACCTCCCCTGCGCTGCAGTAAGGAACCGACGCATCACCTCCCCCGAAGCAAGGAACCGACGCATCACCTTCCCTGCAACCCTTTTGTTTGTTCTGTGTGACGCATCTGAGGTACTTTGAGAGTAAAGTGTTGCATTTACCTACTACACTGAACTAAGCTATTTCTACCATTTGAAAGTCATATTTTTGAGTACTGTATTGTGGATTTTTGTCGTTTGGTCTTGTGTTAAATCTAGATAAAGATTACTTATTTTTAATAAACTGGTGTGGTGTCCATTTGTAGTGTTTTCACTGTATTACTGTATGTGTTCACAAATGCTTTACACACTGCCTCTGAGATAAGCCTGCCTGCTCGTGTCAAGCTACCAAGGAGGTGAGCAGGGGTTATTTTAGGAGTGTAGCCCCCTTACCCTGACTAGAAGCAAGGGCCCCTACTTGGTCAAAGGTACCTACCTCTGCCAACTAGAGACCCCCATTTCTAACATTGGTGGTCAGCGGTGAGGATTTGGACTTGCATTTGTGACTCATATACAGTGATTGGTGTACACTACTAGTGAGTGCAGACCATAACGCAACCACATGCATTTTGGTAGAATTTTTTTCCTTGGGACTTCTATTTTTACTAAAAACTGCCAGTCCTTGTTACCATGAGCAAAGCAGCACCCAATGCATCTATGGATCTACAATTTGAAGAAGATAGGGTTGATACCTACACTGTGCCACAGCTTAAAACCTTCTGTAAAAGATTTAAAATCCCTGCGAAAGGCATCACTAAGAAGGTAGAGTTCCAAAAGGCGCTGAGGGCCTGGTTGGAATCTAGAAATGCTCCTGAGCATCCTGAAGAGCCTAAAAATTTCCTGCCAGGGCATAAAAAATCCTTAGGATGGCACTGGCTTGTGCCTTATCATATCTTAGTACCATTATTAGATTTTTTTATTAATTTACTTTTAGTCTTGTTAAATCCACAAACAGCACATTCAGATCATAATCAAAATTGGATAACATTTGTGATATGATATTTGTATTATGAATTTCATGAATGAAGACAAATGCTGATATTTTGAACTGTCTTTTGAATGTCTCAGAATACACTAGATGTGGCAGCGCATTTTAGGTTGCAATTCTATGTGAACAAACCTCTTTGGCAAATGACAGTCGCACCTGGAAAGAAAATAGCTTAGCCCCTGGCATGCCTTGCCAGCACTCTAGTCAAAATGTTGATGGTAGCTAAATTGAAATGTATCTGCTTTCATAACTGTTAATTGATTTTTCACAACCTTGCATTTATTGCACAGTTCTTAACTTGGGTGATGTCAGTCCTGTGATGTCTTCAGTTACAATTCATAGCACATCACTTCCTGCAACACCATAGTGTAAAATGTCATATGATGTCACTTTCTGTGATGTCACTGGGGTCAAAGGACACCCGATGCCGCTTCCCCTACACCTAACATTTTGGTGAACCAATGGCACACTTTCAAATCATCCCGTTTTTGATTATGTAGATAAACAGTGACAATCTTACATAACTTCAAGTCAGCATGTCACTGTTTATTCAATTCCTAATCATGAATTTTCACTCTGTGAGTGACTTCTTTTTGTTAGTTGAAGGCACAAGCCTAATTTTATTTGAAGGAATGGATTCACTTAATGTGTTGTCAGCATTCAGCGCATGTGAATAAAGAGCTTTACAGACTATAATTTTCTCTTCAAATGCCTTAAGGTATACCAAGGTTGTGTCATTAAATTAGATAATAAAGTATCTAATCTCTAATTATACTTTGAATTTAGACATGAATTATTCAAAGGTTTCATTGATCATTATCTTGAGAGTGCATTGTGGTTTTCAGCCTCTACAATCAAGGTTATTTTGAATATATTAGTGAATATTGTGTAGATGCTCAGCGTCAGCAGCAGCGATAGGATTCTGCAGTTCCTTTGATGGTTGTGGTACTAAAATATTGAATCAAAAACCCTAACACAGAGGGCCTTATTTACAATGATTTGGCTTAGGGCAGCGTTGCAAGTGTTTTTGCTGCACTGCCCTAAGCCAAATCGAAAGGGCAGGAATGCACTGTATTTACAAGATACGGTGCATTTGTGTCCTTTCAGCCAGCACCAACTCACAATACGGTGCCTAGTGCCATCATAAACATAAACATATTTCTCCTTGTTACACCTACCCTGGGGGAAGAGTACAGTTTTGATGCATTCCCAGGTTTACAGATCCTTGTAAATCTGTGAGCACATCAAAACCCATGGATGTTGCATGGGAACATCCAATGCAATGCCCATGGAATGCCTCCCTGATGCAGTGTGAGTCAATGCAGCAACTTGCGCTGCTTTGCCCTACACCATATTTACAAGGGCATGAAAAGCCACGTAAAGTGGCTTTGCGTGGCCTTGTAAATATGAGTCTGCACTCTGCGCCACTGGAGCATCATAAAAAAGTGACACACCGGTGGCACAAGGGGCTTGTAAATAAGCCCCAGAGTTAATTCTAATGCTGGGGATACAGTTATATGAAGTTATACAGAACCCCTACTTAATGCTTACTGTTAGACCCAGCAGTTTCTGGCTGGCTGGGATGCATCGAAGCCAGGCAGATCCACTGTCCTAGATAGGATGAGTATGATTCACTTGTCCGATATCCTGTGCTCACCCTTAGGTAGCTTGGCACAGAGTAGTCAGGCTTATTCTCAGTGACAAAGTGTAAAGTATTGGCACAGCACCACCGTCGCAACACATTGAGTTCACTATGAAAAGACTCCACACCGTACGTATAAAACACTGGCCTTTGTATTACACACACATTGAAATAAAACCGACATGCACATTAGATATATACTTTACAGTGATATGCAATTGTCAAACTCTCCCATTAGCAGCAAAACGGCATGAACATATATGTACTAGTCATAGGTATTCACTGGCCCCGTTATGCCCTCAGCATCGTGAGCAACATAAACCCATGTGCATACTTCCCAAAGGTGTTCACGATCCAAGCAATCCCTCTCACAACAACAGTGGCAGAAACACATAGGCAGGCTGTTCAGAGGTATTCCACTTTCCTGCTATCACATTAGCATAAAACACAACATTCCCAATATTGCACACCCCGAGCAGTTGTAATGGTTACGAAATCACAGGTTTTGACTACTCCTTGTGACCCAGCCCCTCAACCACTCGAACCACACCAGCAAACAATACATGTTGCCCCTGATGGCAACACTTTGATTAGATGATCGGGACCACCTAAAACAGAAAGAAACAGTTACTTGGTTTCGTCAATGCAGATTAGGTCCTCACCTCTCAGGCACTCAGCAGCACCTTCACGAGTGTGGGATATTATCCCCCAAAAGGCAAAAACTGTGACACCGGAAGCTGGGGCACTTCCAATTTGAAGAATTGCTTCACCTCAGGTGGAGATACGAGCTGCAGTTGCTCCAGGCAGCCAGTCGTGGGTGCCCACAAGGCACAACGAGACCCCTCGGGTCCAATAATGATTTTCTCAATTACAGTGTACCCTGTGGCGTGGGTCCGGGTAGAGGGAGTCAGAGACCTTGAATTGAGGCCACAATGTCAGGCACTGTTTTCCTCCCGATCTGGAGGTCGGAGACAGTCTAGGCTTTCAGCTCGGGTCCTGCACACTCAGCAAACTTCCCCCAACACCCCTTGGACACCACACGCTATGGAGTGCGAGCTAGCACAGGCTTCTGGTTGTAAGCTCGGGTCCGTCGGAATTAGCAAACATTTCCTGCACTCCTCAAACTCCTCACATTATGGCACACCCAGGTGAGCCACTGATCGTTATGAGCACACTCCTTGGTACAGTGTGATTACTGCATACGTCAGGAAGGTCCTTGTCCCAACAGACGATCACTTCAACCCATTTCCGCCACATCCTGCGCAATCCTTATAATCTCACAGAAATGGGGAGATCCTTTCTGTCCCTGGGATCTCCTGGACAGAAGGCCAGCCAACCGGCCCTTGGAGAGTGCTTAGGGACCCGGGACATGACAGTTGGCAATTAGCTGCATGCCTGCAACACCCAGGCATAATCCACTAAGTGATAGTCCTTTCCTAGAGCATGACAAGCCCCAGGCCACCACAAGTCTATGGATAATCCAGTTGCAGTCCCTCATACCCCAATGGTTCCTCTTGTCGATGTCCCAGCGTAGAACCAGCGTAGTATGGTTCTAATCCCCAAAGCATCTCTAACTCCTGAGGGCAGAGCCCCAGTAGCTATACCCACAATGGTCTTTGAAGATGAGATCAGTTCAAAAGGCCACCTTTGAAATGCACAAGCCCTCTCAAATTTTGTCATGGCTGCAATCCTACCCTGGGAGGCTTGATCAATGTCTTTAGTGGGGCCAATACCCTGCCCCTTGGAATGCAGGTACCAATTCCACCACGTTGTATCCATCCTAGGAAAGCCCATCAGAGGTCTGCAGTTTCCCTTGAGCCCCTAATTTATGGCCGTCCATCAGGAATGCACAGATGTAGCTGTCCACCCAGCACCCAGATGTGGATTGGAGACAGGCTGACAGGCACACAGAGCCATGAGCACAGAAATGCCCACCTTCCCAAAGTGGTATTTCCACATTAGTAGTGTTGAATCCACTCACACCACCTCAAAGGATTCGCTATTTCTAAATCATCGATATCAAACACTATACTGCCACTCTCCTGCACATAGGAAATCCAGCTCAATATCCTTTCCACAGATCCCTCATGTCAATCAAATGAGAGAAGCAGGCCCCACCGTACCGTACTCACCCTTCGGTGCTATTTGCTACCAGTGCATGTAGCGCACACGCACATGCACACATACTCTACCTCATCCTAACATTGCATCCTGCCGTCAGGGAGTAAAGCCAGAGGCATGCAGAACCTTGGCAAGTAGCTTTTTAATGCCAAGCTGAGTAACACTAACCTGCACACACAGGCCCTGCCAAGAGCAAACCTGTAGTACGTTTGAAGAGCTACCTCAGTGGGTGGCACAATCAGTGCAGCAGGCCCACGGAAGAGCATTTAAGTTACATTCCCTAGGTATATGTCTTACCCCTAGACAAGGGACTTACAGCTAACTCAAATCAGCCAATCATGTATATACCAGTCATCAATAGGTATATGACAAGCACAGCCCTTTGGCACTGCATAGCAGTGGCAAAGCGCTCAAAGTCCTACGCCAGCAAAACAAGGTCCAAACAGGAGGTCTGAAGCCAAAAAGGTCAGGGGAGACCATGCCAAAAGATGACAGGTCTAACACTTACCCAGAATGATAAACATTAAGGGCATTTATCAAGTCACATCACAGTGCATTAATTTAGTTAAATAAAAAACAAGGGTGGTTCGTCCATAGGAGCGTGGGGGCATTGACCTCCTGACCACCTCACTGCATCACACACAGTCACACATTTTCCCTTGCATGCTTTTCTCTCACTCGTTTAGGGGCGGGGTCATGACGGAGCTCTGTCTCCTGGCATCACAGCAGTTGAGTGGGACGACCTGAAGCTGCTAACTGAACTGTGCATGTCAGATTGACTGGTGTTTTCACTGTGGCCAGCTTCCATGTGCAGTTTAGGCTTCTGAAATTAACAACTAAAAGGCAGCTGCGAAGGAGAGGCACAGCCCCATAGGTGTCCGATGGAGAGCTGTTTCTGCCTGCTCCAGCCAATCCTAGCACTGCTCTTATTCTGTTTAGCATTGTAAGCTGCATGAGAGCAGTGCTTGGATTGGCTCTGATGCTATTATCCAGCAGCCATCGCGAGGCAGGAGGAACTTTGGGTGTGTTTGCAGCCGAACATGTGCTGCAGAAGATCATCAAACAAGGTAAGTTTATATTTAAAGGGTTGAACCTAATTTTGTATGTGCCTCACTACTTTCAAAAGACAGCAGCCACCACTGATTAAAAAGACCTAAGGAAAGGCTAAGGTGGGAGAGTGGAATGGGGGAGCATTATGTTCAGATAAATCCATCACCCCTCCACAAACTCCGGAGCTGAGAAATGAGGGACTTGCATGTATTTTATAAACCAAGGTGAGTCTCTTAATTTGCTTTCTGGCATATGTTTTCAATCCTCATTTAATTTCAGCTTTTTAAAGAGAAGGGAAGTATAGTCCATTGTCTGGCTGAATTTTCAGTGGCTCCATCTTCAGAGAGCAACTCTTCAATCAATCAATCAATCATGTCACTTATAAAGCGCACTACATACCCGCGAGGGTCTCAAGGCGCTGGGGGAAGAGGGGGGTGGTGCTGCTACTGATCGAAGAGCCAGGTCTTGAGGAGTCTTCTGAAGGCCAGTAGGTCTTGGGTCTGTCGGAGGTTGGTGGGGAGGGTGTTCCAGGTCTTGGCGGCGAGGTGGGAGAAGGATCTGCCGCCGGCGGTCGTTTTCCGGATGCGGGGGACTGTGGCGAGGGCGAGGCTGGTCGAGCGGAGCTGGCGGGTGGGGGTGTAGAAGCTGAGTCGTCTGTTGAGGTAGGCTGGTCCGGAGTTGTGGAGTGCTTTGTGTGCGTGGGTGAGGAGCTTGAAGGTTATCCTCTTGTTGACAGGGAGCCAGTGCAGGTCTCTCAGGTGGGGTGTGATGTGGCTGCGTCGGGGGATGTCGAGGATAAGACGTGCAGAGGCGTTCTGGATGCGTTGCAGCCGTCTCAGGAGCTTAGCCGTCGTTCCTGCGTAGAGGGCGTTTCCGTAGTCCAGCCTGCTGGTGACGAGGGCCTAGGTGACTGTTTTTCTTGTTTCGGTGGGGATCCACTTGACGATCCTGTGGAGCATTCGGAGGATGTTGAAGCAGGATGAGGAAACGGCGTTGACCTGCTTAGTCATGGAGAGGGTGGGGTCGAGGATGACCCCTAGGTTGCGTACGTGGTCGGTGGGTGGCGGGGCTGTTCCCAGTGATGTTGGCCACCAGGAGTCGTCCCAGGCTGAAGGGTTGGAACCAAGGATGAGGACCTCCGTCTTGTCCGAGTTCAGCTTCAGGCGGCTGGTCCTCATCCATTCGGCGACGGCCTTCATTCCTTCGTGGAGGTGGGCTTTGGCGGTGTGAGGGTCTTTGGTGAGGGAGAGGATCAGCTGGGTGTCGTCGGCGTAGGAGATGATGTTGAGCTTGTTAGCTCTTTCTTTATCCCATATATAAAATCTGTATATTGAATTCTACAGTGTGCCCCTCCATGAATAACAAGGTAGTTGTGAGATTTTGGGAAAGCAAGATAACTCATTCCAGAAGACAAACTTATTGCCCAGGTTAGGATCAGTGGCAGTCGGTCCCTTTAAATGGGGAATACTTGCAATCTGAGAGACCAAGAAATCCTGGGTCAGTAGTAGATCTCGCAAAGGTCACTTGTTTGAACCTAAGAAGCCCTTCACATTTCAGCTAATGTGCAGACCAGCCATGTGCTGGACATCTGCAATAATGACAAGGCCAAGGAGTTCATAGATAAGATCACAATAACAGTTGGTGCAAGCCAAGCAGTCGCCACTTAATTCACCTGTAATTGTAACAGTTGGTTCTGGTCATTCTCCCAGGGGCGGCTCCTCCATTTGAGTGGAGGTGCGTCACTCCACAAAGAAAAGCCCCAAGCCAAAGCTGAAAAATTAAATGGTAATAAAGTTTATTTATTACAATTTTAGTTTTCAGCATCCGACCCGTCCGGAACTGGGTGACAGGACAGGGCGGGGCTAGTGCTGCTGAGTGGTAGAAGGGAGCTGTGCGCTTTAAAATGTGCATGTTTCTTAGGCAGGCCGTCTTGCGATGGCCAGCCAGACATGCACATTTTAGACTTCTCTAACCTAGCTGTCTTAGACAGCTGGGTAAGAGAAAGTGCAGACCTCCAGTGCTCTTGAGAGCGCTGAGTAAGGCCGCTCCCTCCAATTCTGGCGGTGCTCTCATGCTGGTGAGAGCAGCACCAGGATGGTTAGGGGATTTGGCTGGGTCCCGCGATGGAGCCTGCCTTCAGAGAAGACTGAAGGAGGAAGACGTCGCATCGTGCATGAAGGTAAGTGTATTTTTTATTTTTTAGTTTTTTGTGTGTCCCCCAGCCCCCCACCTCCAGTACATGCCAGTCACCACTGCATTCTTAAGTCTCTAGAGAGGGGTAGTGACCAATTCTAGTTGCTGTATCTGCATCTTTGGATTCTTTTGGCTAAATCAGGGCTTCCGTGCAAGCAAGATAAGCAACAGTAGCCTCATGCTAAGCGAGCAGAGCTTTAAGATAGTCTTCTGGTATGTAACTAGCCTTGAGGAAACATGCAGTGCTTAGTGGCAAGTGATATTTGTCTGTTTAACATTGGCTCCTACGAGCCACATGAGCACAGTGACAGAGGATTGCTGATGTCAGCAGGCTCCCACTTCTATACTTGTGTCACCAACAGGATCAGCATTGATAGCTATTGATGTTATATGGTCCATGCAGCAATGGTATCAAAACTAATGGCTTTGGATGAAAGTCAGAGAAAGGCACATGCAGTGCTTGGCACTGCTCAAATATTGATCAAGGGAGGTCAGACAAGCCACGTCTATAACGTTTAAAAGTTCTGCACCCATCTAATATTGGTGTGGAATACTCTATTATTGGTGACAGATTAGATCAATAAAATTCTCAGTGGCCACAGAATTTTTTAATTCAGAGACCACAGGTTTCCTCCTGAGACTAAAATCAGCACTGAAACTTACAAGTGCGGTGCATTAGGTAGTCTGGACAGATGACATGTATAGTGGTTTTGTGAGGACCCTCTTGAAAAAGCAACCTTGGTTATTAGAAGGGAGGAGTAGCCTTCAAAATGCCTTCCCTTGAATGCTAAAGCAAGAATGGACTGGGTGTTGAGACTATCCAAGAAAATCTTGGCAGCTGTGTTGAAAAGTGGTAGTACAATCCTTCCAAGTATAGAGCCCTCTTCAGATGTGATGGTATTGTCCATGACAGGTGAAGCAGTCCTGCTGTGAAGTGATTGCCCTTGTTGTTTTATTGAATCTAGCAAGATAGCTCAGAAACCTCATGGCCTCTGGTGTGACCTACAGGCAACAAGGTCAAGTCTTGGCAATGCCACCTCAGTCGTTCATCCTAATGAGATTAATAAACAGGGTACCATTAAATTGGATAATGGTAAAAACTGATATTTACAGCATCTAGAAACAACAAACACTGTGCTGCATCCTACTGCAAATGCTGATACAGTGTCTCTGCTATTAGAAATATGGTTTTGCTGAGCAATGTTGGCATTGCCAAATAATGTATACAGGCCATGCATACTATGCATGGAAAATCTGTCATGTTCATGTTAAGCAAGGGAGTTAATTGTTCACAGTGACGAGGGTTTTAGACAGCTGCGGTCCGTGCAGGTAACAGGGGTGGGGCGGTGGGGCCGCGTGCGGGGGGGATTTTGAGGGACGATGCCGAGGGAAAACTAATTATTTATTTAATTTTCTCTCTGCATCGTCCCTCGAAATCCCCCCCCACACACACACACACGGCCCCTCCGCCCCACTGCTGTTACCTGCATGGACCGCGGCTGGTTTTAGACATGTTTTGGGGCCCTTCTGAAAGAGGGTAGTTAGTGGGATCAATCTTAGACACTGAGACACTGTTAAAGTATAATTCGAAAGGCGTATTTGTAGAGCACGGTCTCTTGATGGTATTGCAAGAATAGCTTGTTTATTTTTCCCCAACTAAATGGTACTTGTTTAATCTACTTAAAAAGTATAACAGATCAGACACAGACCATGAAAATAAATGATTTAGTCCACTGAGCTACCCGATCCACCGAAAATTGATATAATCTCCGGGTGTGACAGGAGAAACCTTGTCTTGATATTTTTACTTTTTCAAATTTTTGAATTGCAATATAACATGTAGTTTGATTAGAGGTATCAGCGCCTCCTTAGATGACACTTGAAGATGTATTCAAATCACATCCAGTTTTGACCACTATTACTAGATCATAGGTCTTTATAAGTCACCATTTGAAGCATATTTCCCATAATTCCTGTTGGGCGAGGAGTCGAGTCCCCCACTCAAATATCTGCAGTTTTACTTGTATTAAGTATCCCTGGGGCACTATGCTTTAAATGCAACATTTGCTTCCATCTTTCCAAAATATGCCATGGGGTAAAATGCTCATAAAACGGTAAACTGTATTTTTTAAATCTGCATATAGTGTGCCATATCCCCAAAAAGTCTGGACGAATACATTTTGCACCAAACTCCATCCATCATTCCCTCCTCTCAGATGTTGTAACAGGAGTCCGGCCCCCTAAACATAGAAACTTGGATACAAGACTGCGTGTGTGGTTTTAAAACTTGTGTGCATTAATTTATCCTTTTCAGCTTTTGAGCGTATTATGATTAATAAATACTCTTTTAAAAATGTATTCATATTTGTTTTTAGGCTTTACACCTTTTGCCTGCGTGCTGTTGAAATCATATTGAAATGTGCCTGACACCCCATGCCAGTTGAATAACAGCCTGGTGTCAGCCCGCTACCTAAACATGAGACAGGTTGACAATAAGAACCTGACCGCCAATCCGTCCAACTATCCTGGTCTGAGAATGGCGTGAGCTGTAGTTTGCTGCCCTTCTATGCCCGCAGCCATGGTCTCCCTGACTGCTATGCTGAAAGAAATATCTAAATTGTGTTTCAAGATCATAATGTCATCCACCTGTTAAATAAACATGAGCACCGACAGAAATAAAATGTTGCCACAATTGTGAGCTATTTTTGGTGTCTCTTGAAAAACAGGAATACAAATACAAGCTTTCCCTGAGGCTCCATCGTAGTATTGTAAGATGTTTAGGTGGCAAGAGAATTCAATCTAATAAATCAGCCGTCTCAATCCTAACCATTGTCTTGACCAACAGTTTTATAGGCCACTATACATTCGACCTTGTTTCAAACAATCTACTTCTCTCATAAAATGAGTGCATCAGTTTCGAGAAAGATTTATTTTCTACAAGTAGGGGCGTTTTTAGGGAAGGTGTGACAGGAGTGATTTAATAAATCTAGCTTTTACTGGGATAAGAAGAAACAGCGCCTGAGCCTTTTTATTTATTAACGTATATATATATATATATATATATATATATATATATATATATATATATATATATATATATATCTACTGGCGGTCGCCAGTAGATAGTTATAGTTACAACCTATTATCCATAGGAAATCCGCGACATTCTATTTGAAATAACTCTCTTGCCGGTTGACGTATCTTCGCAAAATTTTCAAACTTTGTGGCCCGCTCCGGTCCGCTCCTACCCTGAAAGTCTCGGGGGGATTCGTCAAGCGGGGGCCGAGAAAAAAGGGGGGTCCCAAAACGCGTTTTCCCCATGCAATTTTCCATAGGAAACTTTAGACACGGCTACAGCCCGAACTGCTGAACGGAATTACACCAAATTTGGCAAAGAGGTAGTTCTTGGTTCAGAAAGAACCCTTTTTGTTAAATGGTGTAAATCCGTTCAGTAGTTGCTGAGAAAAATCAAAAGTAAAAAGATAGTGATATCTATGGCCGAGTAGGGTCCGCGTACCCTCCCGATCACGAGCTGCATGTTAATTGGCTGTCAGCTGGCTGTCAACATTCCGATTCAGGAAATGTTGGCAGCCATTTTGTCCCTCGGTAGA
The DNA here is from genome assembly GCA_963921515.1 of Calotriton arnoldi. Taxonomy (NCBI): domain Eukaryota; kingdom Metazoa; phylum Chordata; class Amphibia; order Caudata; family Salamandridae; genus Calotriton; species Calotriton arnoldi. Next base: position 1,828,726 of record CAWUFW010003124.1, on the reverse strand, counting down.
ACCGAGGGACAGAAAAAGTGCGCAAAGCGCACAAAGGGAGCAGGGTAGAAACACCCTGACCCCCTAGGTTTGCTCAGGGGTCCCACAAGGACCCCCTGGGCAAAAAAAAAAAGAATTTTTTTAAAAATCGGCAGGATGCGCAGCGAATCCTGCCGAGAAAAAAATCGAAGCGCGGTCTCCCGCGCTTCGATTGTATTTGCCCCCGGGTGGCCCAAGTCCCGGGGGCATGGTGGGGGTTAATTTTATGTGTGGGGGCCTCAAAGGTCCCCCAAGCCCCAGGGACCGCCACCCCCGGGGCTTTTTTGAAAATGTTGCGGGAGGGCTCTGAGCCCTCCCGCAGCCCCGGGACCGCCACCTCCCGGGGCTTTTTTTTTACATTGAACAACCTGTGTGGGGGCTCCAGCCCCACACGCCCGAGACCACCACCTCCCGGGGCACTAACAAATTAAAATGGGGGTCCGTTTTGGATCCCCGAAGCCCCGAGGACCACCACCTCACCGGGGCTGTGCTGATGTAGGGAGGGGGCCGCGCGGCCCCCTCCTGGAGCCCTTGATGGCCCTGGGGACCGCCACCCCCAGGGCCGGCTCCTGCAGTGTCCCGGGTGCCTACCCGGGACACTGCTGTTTGCAATGACAGGACGGGAGCCTCGCGGCTCCCGTCCTGTCATTGCAAACTTGCTTTGGATATTGGAAGAGAGAGCAGGAAACCTGCTCTCTCTTCCAATATCCAAAGCTGATTGCTTTCCACATGGGGAGCAGCATGTTAGCTGCTCCCCATGTGTAAGCAATGCCGGCTCCCGTAGGACACGGGGAGCCGGCGGGACTGTGGGGGCTTGGGGACCCCCCACAGTCCCCAACGGAGGCCAGGCCCCGGGGGATGGGGTCCCCGGGGCAAGTAGTGGCCCGGGAGGGGGGCCATGCGGCCCCCCTCCCCAAAGTTTTCACAAAAAAAAAAAAAAAAAAGGGTATGGCCGGCCCCGGGGATGGGGTCCCCGGGGCCTTAAAATGGCCAGAGGAGGGGTGCCACGCAGCCTCCCTCAAAATAATAAAAATAAATATAGAGGCCATGCCCCGGGGATGGGGTCCCCGGGGCCAATACAGGCCCAGGGAAGGGGGCCACGCGGCCCCTTCCCGTTTTTTTTAATTTTGTAATTTAAAAAGGGGTAAGGCCCTGGGGGATGGGGTCCCCAGGGCCCAAAAACAGAAAAAGGAAGGGGGGCCACACAGCCCCCTTCAGAGGACAAAAACAAAACAAAAATTAAAAACGATCGGGCCCGCAGGCCCCGCCCCTTCCTTCACCACTCTGCAAACGCGCCCCCTGGCGCGTTTGCAGAGAGGAACGAATTCCCCTTGAATACTGGGGGTCCCTGGGGGCCAACTAGCCCACCAGGAACCTCCAGTATGCGCCAGGGGCTGCCTTGCAGAGAGGTGTACAGAGGCCACGCCCCTTTTTACACCTCTCTGCAACGCAGCTCTGTGGCGCTTTTGGAGGTATATGGTGGGCTAGTTGGACTCCGGGGACCCTCAGGATTCAAGGGGACTTAATCCCCCAACCTAAAACGCGCCACGGGCGCGTTTGCACAGTGGTGAAAGGAGGGCGGGGCTTCAGGTGACATGTGTGCAAACAGGCCCCGTGGCGCGTTTTAAGATGGGGAATTAAATCCCTTCAATCCTGAGGGTCCCTGAGGGCCAACTAGCCCAACAGGTACATCCAGAAAGCGCCACAGAGCTGCGTTGCAGAGAGGTGTAAAGGGGTGTGGCCTCTCTACACGTCTCTGCAACGCAGCCCCTGGCGCATATTGGAGGTTCCTTGTGGGCTAGTTGGCCCCTAGGGACCCTCAGGATTCAAGGAGACTTAATTCCCCAACTTAAAACGCGCCACGGGGCGCGTTTGCACAGATGTCACCTCAGGCCCCGCCCCTCCCTTCACCATTGTGCAAATATTCTTCTAAAATCATCCGAAATACGAATTCGATTTACTCACCTGTTATAAGGAGAGACCTCAGTGCTGCATCTTTCAGCCCAGTACTGGTCCTGAAAAGTAATTTTAACCGTACTTACCAGTAACTTGAATTTCCTTCCATAAGATATCATTGCCTGCTTTTTGCTGAAAAAGTTTCTAAGTGTTGATTTTTGAAACATACAAATATTCCTCTAAAATCAGCCGAAATACGAATTCCGATTTACTCACCTGTTATAAGGAGAGACCTCAGTGCTGTATCTTTCAGCCCAGTACTGGTCCTGAAAAGTAATTTTAACCGTACTTACCAGTAACTTGAATTTCCTTCCATAGGCTAACATTGACTGGTTTCACTTGGAAATTCTTCTAAGTGTGGAGTTTTGGAACTTTAAAATATTCCTCTAAAATCAGCCGAAATACGAATTCCGATTTACTCACCTGTTATCAGGAGAGACCTCAGTGCTGCATCTTTCAGCCCAGTACTGATCCTCAAAAGTAATTTTAACCGTACTTACCAGTAACTTGAATTTCCTTCCATAGGATATCATTGCCTGCTTTTTGCTGAAAAAGTTTCTAAGTGTTGATTTTTGAAACATACAAATATTCCTCTAAAATCAGCCGAAATCCGAATTCTGATTTACTCACCTGTTATCAGGAGAGACCTCAGTGCTGCATCTTTCAGCCCAGTACTGGTCCTGAAAAGTAATTTTAACCGTACTTACCGGTAACTTGAATTTCCTTCATAGGCTAACATTGACTGGTTTCACTTGGAAATTCTTCTAAGTGTGGAGTTTTGGAACTTTAAAATATTCCTCTAAAATCAGCCGAAATACGAATTCCGATTTACTCACCTGTTATCAGGAGAGACCTCAGTGCTGCATCTTTCAGCCCAGTACTGATCCTCAAAAGTAATTTTAACCGTACTTACCAGTAACTTGAATTTCCTTCCATAGGATATCATTGCCTGCTTTTTGCTGAAAAAGTTTCTAAGTGTTGATTTTTGAAACATACAAATATTCCTCTAAAATCAGCCGAAATCCGAATTCTGATTTACTCACCTGTTATCAGGAGAGACCTCAGTGCTGCATCTTTCAGCCCAGTACTGGTCCTGAAAAGTAATTTTAACCGTACTTACCGGTAACTTGAATTTCCTTCATAGGCTAACATTGACTGGTTTCACTTGGAAATTCTTCAAAGTGTGGAGTTTTGGAACTTTAAAATATTCCTCTAAAATCAGCCGAAATACGAATTCCGATTTACTCACCTGTTATCAGGAGAGACCTCAGTGCTGCATCTTTCAGCCCAGTACTGATCCTCAAAAGTAATTTTAACCGTACTTACCAGTAACTTGAATTTCCTTCCATAGGATATCATTGCCTGCTTTTTGCTGAAAAAGTTTCTAAGTGTTGATTTTTGAAACATACAAATATTCCTCGAAAATCAGCCGAAATCCGAATTCTGATTTACTCACCTGTTATCAGGAGAGACCTCAGTGCTGCATCTTTCAGCCCAGTACTGGTCCTGAAAAATAATTTTAACCGTACTTACCGGTAACTTGAATTTCCTTCATAGGCTAACATTGACTGGTTTCACTTGGAAATTCTTCTAAGTGTGGAGTTTTGGAACTTTATAATATTCCTCTAAAATCAACCAAAGTACGAATTCCAATTTACTCACCTGTTATCAGGAGAGAACACAGTGCTGCATCTTTTAGCCCAGCACTGACCCTGAAAAGTAATTTTAACCGTACTTACCAGTAACTTATATTTTCTTCCATAGGAATCCATTGTCTGCTTTTCAGCAGAAAAGTTTCAAAGTGTCGATTTTCACAAACTACAAATATTCCTAAAAAATCGCCTGTATGACTTAAACGCATTCTTTCAACTGTTTACAGGAGATGCACCAGTGCTGGATCCAGGATCCAACACTGAGTAAGAAAAAGTAACGATAACAGTTTTTACCTTCTAAGTGAATTTCCTTCCATAGGATAACATTGGTGATTCTATGAGAAAAAGTTTCTAAGTGTCAACTTTTAAAGTACAATAATATTCCTTAAAAATCACGACTGTAACCAAAACGCTTTTACTCAACTGTTTACAGGAGATGTGCCAGGACTGAATCTAGGATCCAGTCCTGTGGTTAGAAAAGTAATCCATAAAGTAACTAATTGCATTTAACTAGAAATTCAAGTTCAAGGAAATTTTTATTGTAAAGAATCAAGGTGTCATTGAAAAATACAAAGTAGCAATCTCAGAGCAATACAATCGAAAAGAAATCGTAATAAAGGCAATGAAAATATACGCATTAAGCTCATAAAGAACAACATACACAGCTCAAATAATACAGAGATAATCTCAGTAACAGTAAATAATGAAGGATATTAGGAATGTTAGGGAATCAAGGGGGTTTAAGGACTTCTTGTTGAAATGGTCGCAACTGGGAATGCCTCCTGGCACTTGTGTCAATAAATGTAGTAAGAGGTGACCACAATTCTAAACGCTTCATCGCCAAGGTTATAGGATAGACGAAAGCAGAATCTAACCTGTGGTTATGGCAAACAGCATACCACCAGGCTCTATAGGAAATCTTTGTGGAGTCTTTCCAATTTATAGTAATTTGTTGGAATGCAACCGCTAATAGCAAATCAATAATTTTGACATTGATCATCATATTTTCCCAAACTGATGAGAGACTGCCCAGGAAGATGTTATTAAAAGAAAAAGGAAAACTAGTTCCAAAAATTAGGTTGATTTGAGCCCAAACCTGTTTCCAAAAATTACCTACAGATGTACAGGAAAATAACATATGGAACAAATCAGCATTTGGAGATGAGCATGTCCAACAGACATCTGGTACAGTTGAAAAACTCTTACTTAAAATGTGTGGAGACAATAAAAGTCTATTATATACAAAGTATAGAGTTTGCGTTATGTTTGCTGCTCTGGAGGATTTCCTTATTTTAATCCATAAACTCCTCCAGAGAGGAATTGACCACGATGTCTGAAAATCGCGCTCCCACGATTCCTCTATTCTGGATTTCTGCCTGATCATGTCATTACCCTTCAAAAAACTGTATATGGTGGAAGCTTTGGGTGCAAGCCTCAGCAAGGCATGTAATTGTGAAGTGGAGTTTGAGTCATCAGAAATAATTGATGTTCTAGATAATTGGGTATATGTAGACATCACTGCTTCCTTTAAAAGATTATATTTAGGAGTGAATGAGACAGGTAAGTGAAACAATTGACTAAGCAAGGGAAAGCTAAGAAGACTGAATGAGAAAATAATTGATGAATCCAAAGCAGGCCTCTCTGCCTCCAAGTTTTCCAGCAGAAAGGCCTATTATGGATAAGCAGATATTTATTGTGCCAGATAGTTGAACTAAAAAAGGAGTCAGTAGTGGGCGGAGTCTGGGAGGATGACGGTTGGAGAAGTTTAGTCGTTAATTTAATTATGGGAGTCGAAAGGGACTGCGGTTTGCGCGAGAAGGAGAGGTATTCATGAAAAGAAAAGGGAGACAGAAATAATCGTTCAACGGAAGTCCATAAGGGACAATCATCCGTGGGGTCAAGTAACCAAAGAGAAGCCTGGCGTAGAAGAAATGCCTTCTGAAACGCCTGAAAATCCGGGAAGTTGACTCCACCTTCTGTTTTGGGGCGGATCAGCTTCAACAAAGACATTCTGGGCTTCTTATTATTCCATAAAAAGGCAGAGAGAATAGTGTTGATCTTCTTAAATGACTTAACAGGAATTGGGACTGGTATATTCGAGATAGTATATAAAATTATGGGTGATAGCATCATCTTAATAGTGTCCAAGCGTCCCCACCAAGACAAGTAGAGGGGATGCCACTTAGCAGTGAGGTCTGAAATATTTTGAGTACATTTCTTCAAACACAAAGCCACTGTGTCAGAAATACATGGTGTAACATGTAGTCCTAAATACTTAATATGATTGGGACTCCATGTGAAGTTGGAGGCACTAAATTCTGGTTTAAAAGTGTATTTGGTTAAGGGCAAGATTTCACACTTATCATCATTTAGTTTGTAGCCCGAGATAAGGGAGTACACATGAACTTCCGCAAGAAAGGCAGGTATTGATTCATTTGGTTTTGACATAAAAAGCATTATATCGTCAGCATAAGCTGCGAGCTTAATGTGACAATTGTGTGTTTGGAAACCATGTATGTTTGGGTTGAGGCATAATTTGGAGAGGAATGGTTCCAGCGCCAAATTGAATAAAAAGGGAGAAAGGGGGCACCCCTGTCTAACTCCTCTGCCCAAGTCGAAGAATGAGGAAATCAAACCATTGGCACAAACCGCAGCACGAGGATGAGAATAAAGAAGAGAAATTAAGGATATAAATTTAGGGCCAAAGCCAAACCATCTGAGAGTATAGAACAAATAAATCCACTCAACCCTATCAAACGCTTTCTCCGCGTCCAGTGCAATCGCCGCTAGGGAATGTTTTAGGCGGGAGGATTTGGACAAAACATTAAAAAGAAGACGTGTATTGTCTGTAATGAATCTTCCTTTTACAAAGCCAGACTGTTCCCTTCCCAACAAATTCGGTAGGTAGGAGTCAAGCCTGAGAGCCAGTGCTTTGGAGAAAATGTTATAGTCAATGTTAACCAGAGAAATGGGCCTATAATTTTTACAAGATTTAGCGTCTTTGCCTTCCTTGGGAATGAGGCAAATGTGAGCTTCTGAGAAGGATCCAGAGAATTCGTCCAAAGAGCCGAAGGATTTCATTAAAGAGAATAACTTAGGCAACAAGAGTCTGGAGAAGTGCGTGTAAAATTCAACGGTAAAGCCGTCTGGACCTGGTGCTTTATCCTTTTTTAAATGTTGTAGTGCACTCATGAGTTCCTGCTGTGTGATGTCTGACTCCAAAGGTGATAAATCTAGAGAAGAGACTGAGGGTTTTGGTATACTAGAAAAGAATTGTAGTAGGGATTGTTCGGAAGGCTGTGTTTCAGATGAATACAAAGATTTGTAAAAAGGGCAAATTCATTTAAAATTTCAACATCTTTGAATTTTAAATCTAAATTAGTGTCATAAACCGATTCTATATTTGACCTGTTCTGCCTAATCTTTAAATAATTAGCCAATATTTTCCCTGCTTTGTTTCTGCCTCCATAAAACTTTGAACTAGATTTTAACAAGTACAGTGATGCATCATCAGTCGACTTTTTATTAAATTGCAGTTTAGCGTTTATCAAGGCTGTCAGGCATTCATTTGAATGGGATGTGTAATAAGAATGCTCCAGTTTTTTGATATCATTGAGGAGATTCTTAGTGTGCGTGCGTGCATTTCTGCGATTTTTGGAGACGAAACCTATGATGAAGTCCCGTGCTGAGGCTTTATAAGCATCCCAAATAGTGGAAAATGGCATGTGCTCCGTGTGATTTATTTCAAAAAATTCATGGAAGAAAGATGTAAAGGAAGCAGTGAACTCTGGGTTTAAAAGGAGAGCGTTGTTAAAACGCCACCTCCTGGGGAGTGAAGATTTAGGTAAAATGTCTATGCCAATTGATACCGGTGCATGGTCCGAGAGTAAAATGGGGCCAATTTCCGCAAATGAGATTGTTTGAGAAATATTATGAGAAACAAAAATGTAATCAATTCTTGACTGGGTATGATGGGAAGGGGAATAAAAAGTATACTCTCTGGTTGTCGGATGACATAAACGCCAAGCGTCCAGAAGTTTGTGTTGGGTAATAGTATGGGTAAAAGACTTATGCGGCTTATTGGGAATAAAGGAGGCTTTAGAATTCCTGTCAACAAATGGATCAAAAACCTGATTGCAGTCACCTGCAAATACAAAATTATCTTCCATAGACTGCGTTATTTGTTTGGCCAGGGTGGACCAGAATGAGGGTTCGCCACATGTAGGAGCATAAACATTAAAAGGGAAACTGGAACACCTTTCAACAACAATTTAACATTCAGCCATCTGCCCATTGTATCAGATTCCTGTGACACAAGTGAAATTGGAATAGATTTATGACATAGTATCATTACTCCATTACGTTTCCCATCACCTGGAGACGAGAACACAGATCCCACCCATCCTCTTTTTAATTTTGATGACTCAACATCTGTAAGATGAGTTTCTTGTAAGAAAACTATACCTGCGTTCAACTTAGCCAGATGAGTGAGTACCCTTTGTCTTTTTATAGGAGAATTTAGACCCCTGACATTCCATGAAATGAGTTTTAGAGACATATATAATCAAAGCTAAAATGGTTTAAACATGAGGTGTAGAACCAATTCATTGTACAAAACTGTGTATGAGTAGACAAGTATGATGAAAGAAGGAGGAATAAGAATATTTCAGATAAAAAAGAGAATGAAACCCTAGACAATAGAGGCCATATGCATAGAGATAGGTAAACTGAAAAAAGAAGGCTAGAGTGAATGGTTATACTAAAGAAGAGTAAAGAGGTAAAATGATTGAGAATTGGGGTGATAAGTGATGAAATGCATAAAAGAGAGTGAAATAAGAAAGGATTGTAAAAGACACTGAGTTCATAGAGAGAGAAAAATTGTGAAACAATACAGAAAACAGATAACAAAACACACGACATACCTACATAAAGGGAACGAAATTGGAGGGGTAGGTGGAACCACATAAAGCAGACGAGACGACCAGCGAGAGCTAGACCAGGCCGGGAGGGGAACACGTCAAAACACGCATGAGACTGTGGAAACAAAGAAAGATAAGATGATCAGAATAACGTTAGTTAATACCATTCCAAAACCATGAAGAAGCCAAATCACAAAACATTGGTGAGTACTGTCAAAGATAACATTGAGATGAAGGACCCGAACAAATATGCAACGGCATGTAACCTGTGAAACATAAGAAAATAACATCATAAATATGCGACTCAGGTAAGTCCAGTAACATGCGAAGATGAAGGTCTTGAAGAGTCCATGAAATCAGTATTGTGCGCAATAAGAAAGCTTTGCAGACGCACCGGATCCTCATATGAAGTGGTCTTGTTGTTGAAAGTAACTTTGAATAAGCATGGGTGGAAAAGACCATATCTGGCGCCCATGGTGCGAAGAGCTGGTCTCATGTCGAGAAAGGCCTTGCGCCTTGACGCAGTTGCTTTTGAATAATCCTGCGCAAAGAACAATGTAGCACCAGACCAAGAGATTTTTGAATAGCCCTAGCAGCAGCCAGAACCTTTAACAGATCTGTGTACTCCAAGAAGTACAGAATGACACCCCTCGGCTTCTGTGGGGAAAAAGAATTAGTGGCAATGCGACCCAGTCTATGAGCACGTTGTATGTTCAATATAGTTCCTTCTGGTAGAAGAAGAACCTTGGGAAGAAAAGATTTGAAGAAAGCAACTGGATCCGTACCTTCGACCCCTCTACTAAATTATAGATGCGTATGTTATTCCTCCTATTTCGATTTTCCAAGTCCTCGACCTGTTTTTGTAGTGAGGATACGTGGGAATGCAAGGAGTGTACGTCCTTGGAGGTACTTTGGAAGGAGGAAACATTCTGTTCCACCGTTGTGAGTCTTGCGTCCATCTGTAACCAGTTGTCTGAGAGGGTTTGTAGTTTGGCATTTGTCTCTTCCACAAAAGGTCTTAGAGCTCTTATTTCCTGAAGTATTAATTCCATGGAGACTGGAGCTTCCAATTTGGGTGGTGAGGGGGGTCCTTTTTAGACGTTTCACGTTGGACTTTCCTATCGCTCCCTGCGTAGGTTCCATGTTTGTGCTACACTGATCAGTATCAAGGACCTCTAAATTTCCCAGCCGGGAGAATTCAGAAAAAATTGTTGAGTTTTTAATGAAAATGCGCTTTGGTTTCGAGCTGGCAGAAAGGGTACCTTTTGTTCTGCCCATCCAGCAATATTAACCAAAATATGACCACTCCAGAGTTCTAGGAGCCAAAAAATGAAATTAAGCGTCACAAAAGCCTTTATATGACTGAAGACCTTTGAGTCGTTGCCGCCAAATGAACCCTAAAGAGGATTTCAATGACGGTGCATCAATCACATAAGATCTTCTGATATGGCACAAAATGGCGGCTGTCTCACATCACCTCAGTGTTAACAGATAGGATGAGGTGCAAATGAGGTATCACGCTGCGTCAGGGCTCTACTGAGGAAAGAGCAGGTGTTGTTCAAGCACTAAGGAGCCTGCCATGCCTTTTGTGTTACATAAAAAGCCCGCCATTTAAAAGTTTTAGAGGAGCATTTGCTCCATGAGGAAATAAAATAAAAAAAAACGAAAAACAAAATGGCGGCCGTAACATCGCAGCCCCTCATACGCTCGCAAAATCCAGGAATAAGCACCTCAAGGATATCGGAGCAGCGGTAAAAGGGGTCGCATCGTAGCGCTCACCCGTTCACCCGCTGACAGTCTTCATGTGGCGCTCAGGGTATTTCGTTTCGAGCGCGTTTCATCCGCTCCAAGCCGGGAGCCTCACTCGGACGCCTCCATGTCCGCCGGGATCCAAGCCACGCCCCCCTTAACTAGAAATTCACATTGAGCTGAATGTTGCATTGTGTTTGAAAATGTGTTGCCCATTGCAACAACTGTAACTACTGTACTTAAAAGTCTATTGCCTATGTGCAAAGTATTTAAACTAAAGTAATTCATTCTGAGAAAGTATTTTTTGTAATGTAATGTATAATGTAATTACAATGTAATTTAAAAAATAAAATATGTAAAAAAAAATGTTTCTAAAAATGTAGTAAATCAGTATGAAAAAAATAAATATAACAATTAATACATTTAAAAATTGTCATTTACAAAACCTTTGAAATTCACTGAAAAAACCGTAGGTTTCAGACATGTTATAGTTAGGAATTAGCATTTAAAAAACCTTTGAAATTCACTGAAAAAACCATAGGTTTCAGACACGTTATAGTTAGAAATTAGCATTTAAAAAACCTTTGAAATTCACTGAAAAAACCATAGGTTTCAGGCACGTTATAGTTAGAAATTTGCATTTAAAAAACCTTAGAAATTCACTGAAATTTCAATGGTTTTTTAAATGAGAATTTCTAAGTATAATGTGCCTCAATCCTATGGTTTTTTATTCACTAAATATATATATTTATATATTAAACAAAAGTTGAGAATAATTTAAAGTTTGGAAAACGATATTCATTATTTTTATTTTTTTTATTAATTCACAGGAGTCGCGCACCGTACGCGCACCCTACACGATGGCTCCGCGCACCTTGCTACCGTAAATTTCAGAAATCGTGCCGGGGTCGCGCCCGCATTGCGCCGCGGTCGAGACTTCGGCGTAATTCGAAAAGTATGAAATAGTATTAAAGAAATTATCAATACATTGTTTGGTTATAGTGTTTGACTAATTTAATTTAGAAAACTTTTTAGAAACTATTTTTTTCAGTATAATATTAACGATATGAAATTTGACGTGTGTGCGCCATATGCGCGTACCGTAAGCGGACCGTCCCCGAGTGTATTTCCGGGGTCGCGCCGGGATCACGCCGGGGTCGCGACTGCGGCGTATTTTCAAAGTGTGAAATCTCACTATATAAAGCTCAAATATCAGATTTGTATAAACACTTTCACTAATATCCTTTGTAAAATTTTGTATAAACATTTATTTATAGTTTATAATTATGTATACAATATTTCACGGGTGCGCGATGCGTAAGCGATGGGTGCGCGCACCCTACGCGACTTCGTGTCAGCAGGAAAGGAAAGAATCTGATTGGTTTAAAACATTTTCATTCTGTAAGAGGGAGGATCTATCCTTGTGATATTTCTCTTATTATTTGGCTGTCTTGCTGGCAACACCTGTTGTTACCTGCTCTGTACTTTTTTGAACTTTTTGTGTGTTATTTGATTTCTTTACATCCATCATGGCATCTGCACATGGAGACATTGATCTGTTGGATCTGGAGGAGGAGGAGATTGTAGAGCCAGTGAAGAAAAGAAAGGAGAGTGTTGTCTGGGCCTTTTTTACAGTACCGGAGGGCGAGAAGAAGGTGAATGCTCGCAAAGTGACTTGGACCATCTGTGAGAGGATTTTGTCTAGGGGCTCAAACAAGAAATATTCATGTGGGACCTCTAGCATGAGAAAACATCTTTAAACTCTCCATCCTCTACACTTGGCCAGAGAAGAGAGAAGAAGACAAGTGACTGAAGCGGCACAGCAAGACCCTAATTCCCCTTCGACTTCCTCTCAACAAGTTCCACCTACTCCAAGGCCCCATATTATCCCTGAATTGTTTAAAGTGGCCATTGTGTGCAAAAAATGCGATGCCAAACTGTGCATTGCGGAGCAGTGTACGGATGTTATTACAACTGCCATCAAAGCACACAAATGTTAACTTTTTTTTGTAATGTGCTCCAAAATGTCCTTTTCTTCGCTTTTTGTTAAACAGCTCGTTTGCTGTTTTCAATTTTTATTGTTTAAAAAATTCAAAAACACAAAAAAAGAAAAAAAGGTTTAAAAAATACAAAAAATTTAAATTGTTAAAAAAACAAAAAACGGTTCTTACAGAACCACATCTATTAGTTAAAAAGAAAAAATTCCTGAATGATTGCATGAGAGCAAGGACACTGTGAGTGATTAGAGAAGTGCAAAGGTACTGCATGTGTGATTGCATAAGTGCATGAGTAAGGCTTAGGTTATTGCATGAGTATATGGGTAGTACTTGGGTGATTGGGAGAGTTTATGGATAGTGCCTGAGTGATTTCATAAGTGCTTGAGTAGTGGCGGAGTGATTTTATGAGTGCTTGGATAGTAACTAGGTGATTGTAGAATTGCATGGGTAGTGCATGTGTGATTGCATCAGTGCATGGGTAATGATTAGTTATTGCATGAGTACATGGATAGTGCACAGGTGATTGCAGCAGTGCATGTGTTAGTGCCTGGGTCATTGCATGAGTACATGGGTACTGACTGAATGATTAGAGTACTGCAAGGAGAGTGCATGGTGAATTTATAAGTGCTTGGGTATTGGCGGAGTGATTGGATAAATACATGGTACTGGCTGGGTGATTGGAGGAGTGCATGGGGAGTGAGAGGGTGATTGCTGGACTGCATGGGTACTACCTGAGTAATTGAAGGAGCGAATGAGTAGTGTGTTGGTGGTTAGAGGACTGCATGGGTAGTGCACAGGTGATTGTAGCAGTGCATGTGTTAGTGACTGGGTCGTTGCATGAGAACGTGGGTCCTGACTGGATGATTAGAGTAGTGCAAGGAGAGTGCGTGGTGAATTTGCAAGTGTTTGGGTATTGGCGGAGTGATTGGATAAGTACATGATACTGGCTGAGTGATAGGAGGAGTGCATGAGGAGTGACAGGGTGATTGTTGGACTGCATGGGTACCACCTGGGTAATTGAAGGAGGGAATGAATAGTGTGTAGGTGGTTAGAGGACTGCATGGGTAGTGCACAGGGGATTGTAGCAGTGCATTGTTAGTGCCTGGTCATTGCATGAGTACATGGGTACTGACTAAATGATTAGAGTACTGCAAGGAGAGTGCATGGTGAATTTATAAGTGCTTGGGTATTGGCGGAGTGATTGGATAAGAAGATAGTACTGGTTGGGTGATTGGAGGAGTGCATTGATAGTGACAGGGTGATTGCTGGACTGCATGGGTACTACCTGGGTAATTGAAGGAGTGAATGAGTAGTGTGTGGATGATTAGAGGACTACATGGGTAGTACACAGGGGTTTGTAGCAGTGCATGTGTTAGTGCATTGCATGAGTACATGGGTACTGACTCAATGATTAGAGCACTGCAAGGAGAGTGCATGGTGAATTTATAAGTGCTTGGGTATTGGGGGAGTGATTGGATAAGTACATAGTACTGGCTGGGTTATTGGAGGAGAGCATGGAGAGTGACAGGGTGATTGCTGGAATGCATGGGTACTTCCTGGGGAATTGAAGGAGCGAATGAGTAGTGTGTGGGTGGTTAGAGGACTACATGGGTAGTGCACAGGGGATTGTTGCAGTGCATGTGTTAGTGCCTGGGTTATTGCATGAGTACATGGGTACTGACTCAATGATTAGAGTACAGCAAGGAGACTGCATGGTGAATTTATAAGTGCTTGGGTATTGGCGGAGTGATTGGATAAGTACATAGTACTAGCTGGGTGATTGGAGGAGAGCATGGGGAGTGGCAGGGTGATTGCTGGACTGCATGGGTACTACCTGGGGAATTGAAGGAGCAAATGAGTAGTATGTGGATGGTTAGAGGACTACATGGGTAGTGCACAGGGGATTGTAGCAGTGCATGTGTTAGTGCCTGGGTTATTGCATGAGTACATGGGTACTGACTGGATGATTAGAGTACTGCAAGGAGACTGCATTTGAATTTATAAGTGCTTGGGAGTTGGCAGAGTGACTGAATAAGTACATGGTACTGGCTGGGTGATTGGACGAGTGCATGGGTAGTGACAGGGTGATTGCTGCACTGCATGGGTACTACCTGGGTAATTGAAGGTGTAAATGAGCAGTGTCTAGGTGGTTAGCGGATTGTATGGGTATTGCACAGGTGATTGTAGCAGTGCATGGTTACTGCCTGGGTCATTGCATGAGTACATGGGTACTGACTAAATGATTAGAGTACTGCAAGGAGAGTGCATGGTGAATTTATAAGTGCTTGGGAGTTGGCGGAGTGACTGAATAAGTACATGGTACTGGCTGGGTGATTGGACGAGTGCATGGGGAGTGACAGGGTGATTGCTGGACTGCATGAGTACTACCTGGGGAATTGAAGGAGAGAATGAGTAGTGTTTAGGTGGTTAGAAGACTGCATGGGTAGTGCACAGGGGATTGTAGCAGTGCATGTGTTAGTGCCTGGGTCATTGCATGAGTACATGGGTACTGACTGGATGATTAGAGTACTGCAAGGAGAGTGCATGGTGAATTTGCAAGTGCTCGGATATTGGTGGAGTGATTGGATAAGTACATGTTACTGGCTGAGTTATAGGAGGAGTGCATGGGGAGTGACAGGGTGATTGCTGGACTGCATGGGTACTACCTGGGTAATTGAAGGTGTGAATGAGTAGTGTGTAGTTGGTTAGAGGATTGTATGGGTAGTGCACAGGTGATTGTAGCAGTGCATGGGTAGTGCTTGGGTGACTTAATCTTACCTTTTTTTAAGTAGATATGAAACTGATTGATACATTTTTTCACTTGTTTTATTATAATTTAAATTTAAAATATTTTCAAACTTTAGAACTAGTTTCTGTAAAAGAAAAGAAAAAATATTGTTATTACAGATAATATTATAGTTTTAAGAACACAACATAATTTTACAATTACATAACATATTCAGTTTGCCTTTTTTGCTGTTTTCAGATTCTATTGAATTTCACCACAGAGTGATTTCAATCTTGATCATCATGTAACAGCGGGCAAAACAATACAATCAATAAGATTGTTAAAAAAAAACAAATCATTGTTCAAAATATTTACAACAAATTCAACTATCTGTTTACATTTTCTAAAATAAACACTCTCATTTACATTGCATATACTACAAAGATCAAATATATGAACTGCTTCTTTCAAAAACAATTTTCTAAATACAATATCAAAGAATAAAAACGATAATTGAAACAGTAATTCTTCACATCTTCCCTATAGGCCGAATGATGTTTGCAAAATCATTTGCATTGAGAATATCCAAAATAAACTTCTTAATTCATATCAATATCTTCCCACTAGGCCGAATGATATTTCTGAAATCGTTTGTATTGAAAATTTCCAAAATAAACTCATTAATTCATGTTGACACCTTCCCAATAGGCCGAATGATGTTTTCAGAACTTTGGCATCAAAAATATTAGATATGAATTTGGTAATTCATTAGGCAACCGACATTTGAATTCCGAATGGGCATCATTACAATGTGTCCATCCTTTATTGCACTTTAAATACACAGTATAGTGTCCAGATGTTGTAGAAGGTCCATTGTGGAAAATAATTGCCACTGCTTTGAAAGTTCTTCCTGATATTGACAGTTGACTTGCCACAACATTTTTAATTTTAGTTTCCAATTTTCTTCTATCTGCTCTACAACGTTGTATCATTAAAATGATATATTGTCCAAATCTTTCTATAAATAAGGTTGACAACATTTCAGATTTGCAGTGACTACATTCCATATTTTGATTAGCTGATTTTACTAATTTGTTAAAAGACACTGTTTTGCAATCTGGTATTGTCAAATACATGAATCTTTCAGTGTCAATTTCAGTGGTAGAAGAAAATGAACAGCTATCACATTGATGGTCCCATCTGTAACGTAGTCCAAACAGATTTTGAATTTGTATTCCTTCATCTTCCAATACTGCAAGCATAAACATAAGAAATTCCTGAGCATCTTGCTGTACATTCAGTGTAAATTGTGAAGAACCAGAACATATATCTAGAAGATGCCGAATGCCAGAAGTGCTTTGGATTTTAGTTTTATCGGTTGTCAAGTTTTCATAAATAGAATGTAATAAAAAATAAAATCTTTTTCTCGATTCTCCATAATTTGTTGTTGAAGATTTTCTAGAAAAAATATGATGTTCACAACTACATTAGCATAGCAGTTGATACCTGAACTATTTTCTAACTGATATCCTACAATATCTTCAACAGTGTCCTTTTTGTTTTTGTTTGGAACCTCAACATTATCTTGATTTTTTTTCTTCTTTCCAACCTCACTACAGAGATTGTCATATGTTCGTTTTTGACATACTACACGCTTTTCATATACAGGATATTCACCTAAGTTGGGAGCATACAGTCTTCTTAACCGATAATACTCTCTTACACAATTTGCATCGGCACTAATCTTTCTCTCATCAAAATCAATCAAATACAATCCAGATAAAGTTCTGACTCGGGACAATGCAACATATGCCATACCCTCTTTAAACACAGTACTTCCAATATTTACCAAAGCACTGTCTACACTTAAACCTTGAGATTTATGAATAGTCACCGCATATGCCAAAGAAAGAGGAAACTGTTTTCTACGAACATACAAGTCTTTAACAAGTAAAAAACGAACAGCACAACGTCCAATCTGTTTTACTTTTTCAATCTGATCAAATTTAAACTTCAAAAATTCAATTCCATCTCTATTTTGATAATTAACAAAATCAACAACTTTTCCCATTGCTCCATTTACTAAACCTTTTTCCACATCCAAATTACGCCGTAAAATTACCCGACAGTTTTCACATACATATAAATTCTTTTCTAAACCAGTAGTTTTAGATATAGATTTTTCCAAAGAATCCAATTTTGTTTTTAATTTTTCTGTCAAAATAATAGTAATTCCTTCGTGTTCTATTTTATCAATGGCTTCCATTTTTATTATTTGTTGTTTTTCCAGCTTTAAAAGTTCTTCATTGAATGTAGAACACTCTCGCAGTGTTGGCATTAGGCAGATTATAGATTTCTTTTCTCCAATTTTTTGTATATTATTTCCGGAGCAACATTTTCATTTGGAAACAAGTTTGTAAGTAGCCGACTTTGCAAAGCTTCTTTTCCATGTTCTGTCAAAAACACCAATTCTTATATCTTGAAGGATGCTTCCATAATCTTCATCACTTGCCTGTCGCATATTTTTAATAAGTTCTTTGTATTGAAAATATGACCAAATGTTGACATTTCCAATACTTCCCAAAGATTTTCTGGTGTCTTCATGCACAAGTGTTTTAAAAACTGGTCCCCCTTTTACAGGAGTAAGTTGCAGTAGATCGCCGAAAACAATCACGTTTTCCTCCAAATAACACATCATAATCTGTTTTTAAAATTTGCTGCATTCGTAAATGTACAAAGGCAAGCATTAAGTTTGAGACCATGCTCACCTCATCAATTATCAGAAGTTTCATTTTCTTTAGTACTCTTGAAACTTCAAAACAAGCTTCTCCAGACAGCTTGTGATATTCCAACTTGTTTTCATGTTCAACAGGTAGCATTAGTAAACGATGTAATGTAATCCCTTTAATGTTGTGTGCTGCTAACCCAGTTGGAGCGGTTACAACCCAAGATAAATGTGATTCAGTGATTTTCTGTAAATAATTGGTCAAAACTTTAATTAAGAAACTTTTTCCTGTACCAGCTTGACCACTGATATACATTCGGATAGGTTTAAATGATGTGTAGTTGCATTCTTTATTTTCATGAAGTAAACCATGGTCGATCTGTTGTGTAACTTGCTGATATATTCCTTTCTGTTCAATATTTAGTTGCTCTTCCAAGTTTCCCAACTCCATAATATCCTGTTGAGCTTGATGCATTGCCGTTTCTACTTCACTCATAGCAATTGCTGCTTCATTTTCAAGAATTGGTTCTCCTAGTGGATCTTGACTCAGTGGAGCCAAACTTTGACTGTCTTGAGAACTGTCTCTAGCAATTTCAGCTGCAATAGTAGCTTCTTGTTGAATCTCTTCATGCAACATTTGTAGATAATTTTTAAGAACTGTGCATTCAATGCTATCTTTACATGCATTAAAAGAATCTTCATACGACTGAAAATCTCCAAGTAATTCAATTTCAGTACGCCAAGGCTTGAAGAGTTGCAAAAGTGCTAAATAGTAAAATTCCCTTTTATCTGGAGTATCGCAACTCAGTTTCCTGTAATTAATGAGATTTCCTTTACTATGTCTCACCAAACATCCATCAGAACCAATCACTGCGTATTTCTCTTCATTTATGTTCTCTGTAATATTTCTTTTAAAGCTGTAGTATTGCAGGACTTCATAGAGACATATGTTTTCAAGATAGGGACTTCTTTTAGGATAGTACGTATCCAACATGTTTGTTTTAACAATATTTGTGCTTTCCGGTTCATTTAATGCTAAATATTCAATTTCTTGTATAGATTTAAGTACTCGATTTCGTGTTGCAGCAAGACCTAGACTAACCCAAATGATTCCTCTTGACTTTGAATATAAACTTGCAGAGGTCAACCGATCCGAACATTCATAGGATGCAATCTCTCAATGGGACAGCATCTTCAAACTAAAGCTGTACAATTTCTTACTAAGAGTCTTCTCTTGGGAAATTTCTTCCCACATTTCTTTCAACTCCGTCTTTTCAGATTTTGTTATGTATGACGTAACATACCGAGCAACAGCAATGGAATTATCTGCAACATACTGGATATCCCATATTTGCATTCCACATCGACAAAATCACTGGATTATAATCATTAATATACTTTAATTGTTCACTTCTTTTTAAATTGTAAGTATTTTTGGGAGATTTTCTAGTGATAGTATGCCTCACTGCTGACATGAAACTGTTGACTCTTCCTTTGGATATTACTGGACGTGGAAATCCAAAACGACATTTTGTATAAAACTTTTCCTTTGACTTGTATTTCCGTCGACAGTATTTGCCACATCGATGAGTTTGAAACCGTAAAACTTGTTGTCTTAAGGTATTTTCTTCTCTTGTTTTTGGTATAGCACATGTAACATAGTCTTCAATAAAAGATAAAACAGTCTCATCCGAATCAGTTCCAAACTTAGGTGCATCTTTGATCCATAGAAGCATATGTATATGAGGATCACCTCTAGCTTGGTACTCCTTTCTCCAAAAGAAATCAATAACTTCTCCAAGAGTTGGGTCGTTTTTATTGCAGATAAAAGACATCATAGCTTGAAACCTATGATTAAAATATCTGCACACATTTACTGGATCCAAGGAACACAGCTCTCCAGCTGTTTCGAATTCAATGTTTTTAATATTTGAATTTGCTTCTCGAAGAAATTCAAGTAAATCGTCCCATGCGTATTCAGCACAGCTTAGCGTGACAAACCATGTAGGGGTTCCTAAGTTCCTTTACATACATTTACGTTCTCCATGACAATGATACCAATACTCATTAGTACCATGTTGACACGCCATCAAATTAATCAATTGAGATTCTAAATGATCGTCTCTCTTTTCTACTTTGTCCATGAATTCCTTTGCAGAAACATGTTGAAGATGAACTCCTGCTTTTAATATGTGATTCACTGCATATGAAAGTCCAGACAAGTCACTTTCAAACAAAAGATGAAATATATATGGAATACATTGTCAAAATCTTGGATCTTCTGAGTACAATCTTGTTGTACGATATTCTGATGCTGGAATCTGTACTGGTCGTTCGTCATATCGTCCAGCTTTTCCAGTGGGGAAGAGCTGTGGAAAACAACGAGCTTCCAAACTTCTTTCCCAAACACTCATGGGAGTTCCCTTCGCTTTCTTCATTTGGAATAATTCAATAGTATTTCCAATCACTTCCTTTGAATGTAAAGGATGCACACTATAATGTTCATAAATTTCTTCACTTTTGGAGATGTCCACTTTTTCAATTTGGCCACTTGAAATTTCGCTATCATCAACTAAATCGATTTCTTCTTCTTCCACATACACATTTTTGTAGTAAACATTGTTTTTTGTGAGATATAATATTTGCTGACATCTACTAATTCTTGCCATTTTTCCGACTCTTCGTAGGAACACCATTAACTAGAATAACTACAGGTTCAGTTTCCTCTTTCTCTACACCAATAGTTTCAAGATTTTTTTAAAATCTAAAGGTAAATACACAACTCTTCCTTTTAAGCCTCTTTGTAAATCTGATGGAGGCAGCTTACCTTTTTTAGGCTCCATACGAACAATAGCTTGAAACGGGTGCACAGATTGAATCAGAATGGACTCATACGTGTTTAAATCTACCAGTTCTGGGGGAATAGCGACCAACTCTAGGTTATTTTGTACAGTTCTAGTTGGCATTTTGTTCTCGTCTAATTTGGTATAACAATATTTACAAATACGTTGATCACTACCCGACTCAAAGCAATCTTCCACCAACAAATAAGCTCCAAGGGGCATATTAGAAAGGGCGGTATCACCGCTTTAGCGGCACTTTTTGCCGCTAAAGCGGCGATATTTCTATCGCCCTATTAGCAAGCTGTCGCTAACAGCTGTTAGCAACAGCTTTATGGCGAAAGCGACCGTTTTGGTGCCGCTTTGCATGTCAGCGATATATATCGCTAATGACATGCAAAGTAGGCGTTCCTGACTAAAAGCACACAGAAAAGGTCGCAAACACAACTTCGCCCTATTATCAATGCCCGTGAAGCGATAAAAAAAGTCGCGCTAACCGCGATTATCGCTGGAATTTAACACCTGCTAAAAACTTGACTTAACCATTTTGTCAATGGGAGGTGGGTTGTAAGGTTAAGTCCTCACCTGCCTATTAGCGAGCTTTCCATTAGCGCAGTGAATTTATCGCTGGATTTCTCGCGCTATTGCTGGGTTTTGCCGCTATGGCTGGATTTTTTATCGCCTTGGAGATAAGCGTTGATAATAACTCGTTATCTCCGCGATGAAATCCAGCGATAGCCGGCGATAAAAAAAACAGCGCTAAGCTCGCTTTGTGATAATTATCGCAAGTGCTTGGTAATATGCCCCCAAATTCCTTCCACTTATCATTGTTTTCTTTTTTCACTTTTTAAATACAGATCATCATTCCTAGTTTGATTTCTATAGTGAGTTTGACGACAACAAATACAAACATAGTTTGGTCTTTCACAACAAATTACCTTAAACTTCGTAATTTCTTCTTCAAACTTCTCAGTACTACTATCTTCCACGTCTTCTTCAGCCCCTACACCTATCAAACTCTCACTTTCTCTACACTCTTGTTCAGGACCAAAGTAACGAAACTCTATTTCATCACAAACTTTTTACATCTGATACTGACCCATGCAAAAGAGCACTGTTTAAGTCACTTAAAATTATTGCAGGACTTTTTACATAGTACAATCTTCTTACTAACTTCCGCATTTGAGAGTGATAAACTGCTAACATTCCCAAATGATGAAAAACACTTTTACACACTTTCCTAGAAAGACAAGCCAGAGAATGACCTTGCAAACCAGTATTTTTTCTCACTTTGCAAGGATCTAGTCCTTGCAGCATCTTAATCTTTTGTTTAACACTTGTTTTACTATACGCTCGTAAGAAATTTCGTAAAATATCAATAGACTCCTGTCGTATACTACAAATACTACTACAATCCCAAGTATATACTGGTGTTTTTGTACGTCTCCCTAGAACTTCATCAGCTATCACTTCTTCTACATTTCTAGGAATCATCTTTTCTTTTTCAATTGCACAACCATTCTTCACTTCATAAGCACGACCATTGGTATCAACTGCGTGAACTAATGTATTGCTTTGAAAATAGCTCTCTTCATTAAAAAAAGTCTCTGAACTTGAAGTGTGCTTCCATTCACCCAATTTTTTTTACAAAATTTAGTTCTGTTAATTAGTCTCTTCTTTTTGCTTTTGTCCTTCATAGAATGCATTAGTTTATCTAATGTTCGCATTCTGTTTAAAACTAAAATTAATAATTTTCTTTTTATTTCAAAAGCCTTTTCAACTATACTTTCAATCTGTTTTTCTTTTTATAAAAATCAGATCTTCTTTTATATTTCTTGCCATTGTTCAATAAATTGTGTAGTACTCTACTTTTAAACACACGTTTCCTTATTTTATCAAATTGATTCATCCTTCTTTTAGCATAGATTGTTTTATCAGAACGTGATTTGCCATTAATTTGTCCTTTTTTCATTTCATTCTTCTTTGTTCTAGAGGTATTCTTTCTATTTTCTACATTGTCAAAACCTTTTCTAGTCCTTGAAAGTCTTTTAATGAATTATTTTGTTCTCTTACCGCAAGACTTTTTCTTTTTGCCCACATGTTATAGTATTGTTTCTTTTCTTGTTTTCTCTTTTCCGTTTTTTTTTGTCATGGTAAGTCTTTCTTAATAATAATGAAGAATATCTGAAAAAAGAATATGAGAATTAAATTTAATATTATTTAACTAGACACTATATATGATAGGACTACATAGGTGCTTGTATGAGTACATGGATAATGCCTGCATAATTTGAGGAGTGCATGGGGAGTGACAGGATGATTGCTGGACTGCATGGGTACTACCTGGGGAATTGAAGGAGCGACTGAGTAGTGTGTAGGTGGTTAGAAGACTGCATGGGTAGTGCACAGGGGATTGCAGCAGTGCATGTGTTAGTGCCTGGGTCATTGCATGAGTACACGGGTCTGACTGAATGATTAGAGTTCTGCAAGGAGAGTGCATGGTGAATTTATAAGTGCTTGGGAGTTGGCAGAGTGATTGGATAAGTACATGATATTGGCTAGGTGATTGGAGCAGTGCATGGGTAGTGAAAGGGTGATTGCTGGACTGCATGGGTACTACCTGGGGAATTGAAGGAGCGAATCAGTAGTGTGTAGGTGGTTAGAGGACTGCATGGGTAGTGCACAGGGGATTGTAGAAGTGCATGTGTTAGTGCCTGGGTCATTGCATGAGTACATGGGTACTGACTGAATGATTAGAGTACTGCAAGGAGAGTGCATGGTGAATTTATAAGTGCTTGGGAATTGGCAGAGTGATAGGATAAGTACATTGCACTGTCTGGGTGATTGGAAGAGTGCATGGGGAGTGAGAGGCTGATTACTGGACTGCATGGGTACTGCCTGGGTAATTGAAGGAGGGAATAAGTAGTGTGTAGGGGATTAGAGGACTGCATGGGTAGTGCACAGGGGTTTGTAGCAGTGCATATTTTAGTGCCTGGGTCCTTGCATGAGTACATGGGTACTCACTGGATGATTAGAGTACTGCAAGGAGAGTGCATGATGAATTTATAAGTGCTTGGGAATTGGCGGAGTGATAGGATAAGTACATGGTACTGGCTGGGTGATTGAAGGAGTGCATGGGGAGTAACAGGGTGATTGCTGGACTGCATGGGTACTACCTGGGGAATTGATGGAGCAAATGAGTAGTGTGTAGGTGGTTAGAGTACTGCATGGGTAGTGCACAGTGGATTGTAGCAGTGCATGTGTTAGTGCCTGGGTCATTGCATGAGTACATGGGTACTGACTGGATGATTAGAGTACTGCAAGGAGAGTGCATGGTGGATTTATAAGTGCTTGGGTATTGGCGGAATAATTGGATACGCACATAGTACTGGCTGGGTGATTGGAAGAGTGCATGGGGAGTGACAGGCTGATTGCTGTACTGCATGGGTACTACCTGGGTAATTGAAGGAGCGAATGAGTAGTGTGTAGGTGATTAGAGGACTGCATGGGTAGTGCACAGGGGATTGTAGCAGTGCATGTGTTAGTGCCTGGGTCATTGCATGAGTACATGGGTACTGACTGGATGATTAGAGTACTGCAAGGAGAGTGCATGGTGAATTTATAAGTGCTTGGGAATTGGCAGAGTGATAGGATAAGTACATGGTACTGTCTGGGTGATTGGAAGAGTGCATGGGGAGTGACAGGCTGATTGCTGGAATGCATGGGTACTACCTGGGGAATTGAAGGAGCGAATGAGAAGTATGTAGGTCATTAGAGGACTGCATGGGTAGTGTACAGGGGATTGTAGCAGTGCATGTGTTAGTGCCTGGGTCATTGCATGAGTACATGGGTACTGACTGGATAATTAGAGTACTGCAAGGAAAGTGCATGGTGAATTTATAAGTGCTTGGGTATTGGCGGAGTGATTGGATAAGTACATGGTACTGGCTGGGTGATTGGAGGAGTGCATGGGGGGTGACAGGCTGATTGCTGGACTGCATGGGTACTACCTGGGGAATTGAAAGAGCGAATGAGCAGCACACATAGAAACATAAAAACCAGGAGAAATAAAGCATTTCTCCTCGTTTCACCTGTTTAAGACCAGGTTTTCCCTGGTCTTAATTTTGGCGCTGCCCCATATTTATGCCATCCTTGTAAATATGGGTCAGCATCAACATCAATGGGTGTTGTGGCGGAACGCCCACCGAAAAACCCCTTTCACGCTAAGTATAGCGTGAAAGGGTGCCTGATTCACAAGGCGGCATTAAGCCACGTTAAGTGGCTTAGCACCACCTTGTGAATAAGGCAAAGCCCCTATCGCCACAGGAACATCGGAAAAAGTGACATTCCTGTGGCGATAGGGGTTTGTAAATATGCCCCTAAGTTTCTCCAAGGGCTTGTTGGCTTCCCTCCTGTTGCTGAAGTCTCAGGGATATCAAAGACTTCACCTTTCATCTTCACCCCAGCACCTGGACTTTACTTGCTGTAAGTCTTGTTCTGCCAAGTGGAGCTAATCCAGTCCAGGGCCCTTAGAAGTGAGTTTAAAATGCTGCACGTGACACAAACCTGTGCATCGACATCGTTGCACCGATCGCAACCAACACATTGCCTGCTGCAAGATTGAGATCGACGCTTCACCACCGCTGCGAGGTCTGGACCTGGTGCATTGCACTCGATGTTGCCGCAGCACCTCTGAAACCACCACATTTGGAACCAACGGATCGCTGCCATATCATGGAAAAGATCACTGCATCGCCTTCAGCGTGTATTTAACCCGTGCATCACCTTTGGAACCGTCGCCCTCTGGAATCTACGGTTCGTCCATGTCCCTGTCCCATCACCACAACAGCATGGAGGAATCCAGCACAACCTCAACTGCGTGGGGGGCATAGACGCATCTCACCTGGCATTTCATTCTGCGACAAGGGATTAGGGTCTTTGCTCAGCGTGCCCTGCATTGGTCCTGTGGCCGGCCATTGCGGGTGGCCTGAACTCTTGACTTTGACCCAGTTCAGAGTAACCCTGTTTAACCCCTTAAGTGCTATTTGCTTCTAAGTATTATTTTGACACTTAGGGACAGATGTATCAAAGGGTTTTACCGATTGTGTGTCTATGGAAAAATATGTTTGTACATATGGCCCTTATTCTTTAAAAATTCATATCTTGACTTCTATTTATTGGATGTTTGTCATTTTAGTCTTGTTTTGTTCAGAATATAATAGTCTATTTTTCTAAACTGGTGTGGAGTCTATTGGTGGTGTTTTCACTGTGTTACTGTTTGATGTGTCGCACAAATACATTACACATAGCCTCTTAAGTTAAGCCTGCCTGCTCTGTGCCAAGCTACCAGAGTAGTAGTAGTAGTAATGTAAGTTTATTGTATTATTCAAAAGATTACAAGAAAAGGTATAAAACATCATGATCAGTACAAGTATCAGAAGATGGATAAAAGACTTCTAAAATAATAGTGTTATAAAATCATGGCATAAAAGAGACCAGTTTTTGGCATGTGAACTCAGAACATACAATTCAGAGTATAGACAGAATATCTGAATCACTTAGTTAATAGTTTGTGCGCCTGATCTAAAAATGTCATTTGGCATATTTTTGCACTACTGTCCTTAAGACCATCACAGTGGCAGGCCCTCATGGAGAAAAAGAAAAGGTGCAATTTCTTAAATACACATTTTTGGAAATATTCTAACGTCCAGAGACATATTTTGCAATCAGTATTTAGGAGCAGTTAGCATGAATCTTCATACAAGCATAGTCAGGCAAAATGTAGACATTTACATGTTTGCAGAAGAGATGCTTTATAAATCTGGACCAGTAACATTACTAGCCTTATTATTGCACTATTGGCCTGGATACTTTCACAGTCTGAAGCAGCCTCTTCCATCAATCTTATTTGACCTACTAACTTTTTCTTTAAAAAACAGTGATGTGGTGCAAATGCGCAAAGTGTGCAAAAAGGCATATAGTTTAAGACAGGTTGTGTAAAAACAGGTTAGTTAAATCCAGATACAAAAAAGACAAATCAGGATATATAAATGAATGATAAAATCATGCAGATAGGGCTTTATAAGCCTGATCTCAAAATGTTGTTAACATTATTATTGCACTGTCGTCCTTAACGCTAAATCAGTACCAGACAGCTTCCAAGCCGATCTTAATTTTGCCTTGTTGAACATGGGTCATATATGCTTTTTTCTTAAATGAAACAGTTTAGGGCAAATACATAGATGTGCAAAAGGTATTGGGTTGCATGCCCATAAAGATGACAAACAGTTTTATCTTTAAAAGCTGTGTTCCATTTCCTTTGAATTCATGAATCAGGATGTAAAGCAATCTGAACCTTAAAAATTTCCTTTTAACATAGCCAGGCAAATTTGACCCTAAGTATTCTTGACTCTGCTGAGAATAAGTATCAAACACTAAGTCCATATGGTTGTATTGTTTGGCCTGTGCCAGGTCAGAGTCCCTCTTTTTAAGAGTAAAGGTACCACATAGTAAGATTTTCCAGGCCGATCGATTCATCTGCACCAGTGTCTGTGGATCAGGTAAATCATTAGTTTCTAAGCTTGCGGGTAGGGTGTACAATTCTAAGTCCTTGTATGTAGTGTTGCTTAATTCCTGATAGATTAAGTATTTTAATAATGTTAGATCAGCTTTTGCACAATCACAGAAGTAAATTATGGTACTTCTGTAAGGGAGTGATATTGGAGATTTTAGGCTTAATTATAGTCTTATGACACAGTGGGGGGTTGCTATACGGAGGTAGAGCAGGTTACGTACATGTTGCATAAAACTTCTATCAAGACTGAAAATGGTCCTTTGGTTCAACGCAGGAGATGCATGTAACAAATATGGGATCAGTTTCATATTTAACACTTTCAAAGATGGCCTGATTGCTTTCCTGCCAAACAGATTTGCAAATCTTAGTACCGATTTGGTGATCATCGTAGACTTAAGCTTTCTACTGGCTAGATGGTTTGACCATGATATCCTGCTGTCAATTATCACTCCGAGATAACCATATTGTTTCACTATTTCGATTGTTGTATCTCCTAGGACCCTCCCCACGAATTTAGTTTTCTTCCCATATGTCATGACTTACATTTTGGACAGATTGGCAATTAATCCTTTCTCCAAGTTATACTTATGCAAATCTTTTAATTGATGTTGTAGGCCTTTTGGAGCTTGTCAAAAAACAAAACCTGGTTATAAAAAACACATAACTATTTCAATTTTTTTTAACCAAACGAGTATCATGTCTTACTCCTTGGTGAGGCAATGCTTGCTTATCTAGTCATGCCCACCCATATGTGTTAGTCGTATTAAAAGCTCATCAACCCCCTAAAACAGGTCGAAAGTGAAAATCTGTCCCACGCTGTGGGAACAAGCAGCCTCTCAAGAAGCGCCCGCTCAGTGCAACAAGGTCTGCCTGTGCCTTCTAGTGGTTAGAGCAGTATGGGTTTTGAAGTCCTGTGCCCCTGGCCGAGTGAAAGTCTCTCCCCTACTGCGGGAACCAGCAGGCTCAGAGGAAGTGCCTGGTCAGTGCGACGTGGTATGCTTCCGGCTCATTGTGGCAAGAGGGACCTGCGGCTTGAAGTTCTGTGCCCCCGGCTCAGTGAAAGTCTGTCCCACACTGCTGGAACCAGCCGCATCTCAAGAAGCACCTGCGCTTCTTGGTATGCCTCCTCTTCCTGGTGGTTATAGGAGCCTCGGGCTGGAAGTCCTGTGCCCCCGGATGAGTGAAGGTCTGCCATTACAAATATATGACATTATGGGCAACAAAATACAAAAACTTACACTGCAAAATGGCTTTCTCAAATTCGGAATGTTCCTACAAGTTCCCTTTATTAACCTGGAAGATGTTTTAATCAGGTCCACACTAAACTGGTCACCTGTTAGAGTATCATGCTGTCCTGCATATAGGATGCTCCAGACCATCTGTTACTTTCACTATTCAATGCTAGTCTGTTGTATATCTTTCTTCAAGGCTTTAATACCATATATTGGCAAACAGCACACATGCAGACTCAAATCATCACCTGGATGACTGACTAGGTATTTGGACACCACAACGTATTGCCAATGACTTTCTCTTCAATTTGTATTCCAAAACTTTCTGAGGCAACCACAAGGTAGGTTTGCAGCACTTAAAAAACAAAAGAAAATTGTAAGAAATTGAGTTACTGGTTGAGGGAGGGGGTGAAACCCTGCCCAAGCAGAAACCACATTCCTTGTCAGGGTGAAGTCCCAAGCAAACCCCAAATTAACCTTTGCTCAACCCTCTGGTAGCTTGGCACAGAGAAGTCAGGCTTATCTTAGAGGCAATGTGTAAAGCATTAATGCAACACTTCAAACAGTAATAACATGAAAATGCAACACAAGAACATTCCTATACCAATTTAGAGAAATAGAGTACATTTTTATAAATAAAAGACGACAAAACAGCACAAATCCAATCATTAGAGCCGGAGATATGCAATTTTAAAGATTTAAGTGAAAATAGCACCAAAAAGCACAAAGCACCAACTGAGGTATCTGGATGCGCCAGACCGGGAAAAAGTCACAGGTTCAAGCTGACTGTGATTCATGCACAGGCTGGTTACAGTGACCCAGTTAGGCCCTTTGAGCACGAGTACCTTAAATTCCGGTTGCTTATCCCACGCAAAGTTCTGCGTCAAGCATATTGTCGATAAGGGGCTTGTGATGTGAAGTCCTACGTTAAGATGCGCTGGTCACCAGCTGATTCTAAGGAAGCTGCGGGGCTTGCGATGTGGAGTCCTGTGTCATTGTCAAGGATACTTTGTGGAGGTGCTTATGATGATAAGGCCTGCATCGAGGATACATCACAAGTGGCTGTTTTTTGAAGGCTGCGGGCAGTGATGCAAAGTCCTTGCATTGGGGAAATCCACGCAGCAGAGGCAATGAGTCGATTCAAGCTCAGGGTTGCGCCGCGCAGCAGAGGAGATATGTTGGTTCTGCTAAAACCACAGATGGGCTGGCAGATAACCTTCAGGCTTATTGCCAAAGGTCCAGGACTGAGGTGGCACCATTTGGCAGGGTAGGACTTACAAATGGCAGAGTCCAGGTGTTGGGTTCAATGTTGTTGGAGCCTTCTGTCCCTGAGGCTCTAGTCAGGAGGCCAGCCAACTAGCCCTCGGATTCACTCTGGGGTCTTGGAGTCAACAGATGCAGGTCTAGTTCTTCTTAACCAAGCAAGAGGGCAGCAGGTCAGCACAGCAGGACAGCAGGGGAAACAGCGTTTATAACGCTGTAAACACAACGCAGTAGTTTACAACGCGGTCGTGACAACGACCGCGTTGTTACCACCCGTGCCATTACATCGCAAGTCGTAACAACGACTTGCTGTAGGGGGCGTGCAACACCAGGGAATGTGTTGGATTTTAAAACCAACACCTCCCCTGCTGTTGCACAAACTGGAGTAGGAATAGTAATTAATACTATTCCTAAGTCCAGTGCGCCCCCTACAGCAAGTCGTTGTTACGACTTGCGAAGTAATGACACACGTGGTAACAACGCGGTCGTTGTAACGACTGCGTTGTTACCATGCGTGCCTTTACATCGCAAGTCGTAACAACGACTTGCTGTAGGGGGCGTGCAACACCAGGGAATGTGTTGGATTTTAAATCCAACACCTCCCCTGCTGTTGCACAAACTGGAGTAGGAATAGTAATTAATACTATTCCTATGTCCAGCGCGCCCCCTACAGCAAGTCGTTGTTACGTCTTGCGATGTAATGACACGCGTGGTAACAACGCAGTCGTTGTAACGACTGCGTTGTAAACTACAGCGTTGTGAATGCACGTGTTGTAACGTGCTATATTCGGACAGTAGTCCTTCGGAGCAGCAGTCCAGCAGATTGGCAGTCATTTCAGCAGCACAGCAGTCCTTCTTCCTGGTAGAGTCCACAGGTCCAGAAGTGTACTGAAGAGTTGGTGTCTAAGGTCCAATAATTATACCTGGTGCCTTCTGTGAAGTGGGGAAGCTTCTAGAGGTGTCCATCCCCCTAAGGTGTCAGCATTTCCTTGCTCCCTGTCCTGGCCCCAGCTTGGCTGGGGTCACAATAGATTTGTGGCAAACCCTTTTTGAGAGTTCTCAGGCAGAGCCTGTGTGATGTGCAATTGTGGTAGGTGACAGTTCATCCCCTCGTGAACTCAGAGTGTCCCATCCTGCTAACACCTAGCTTCCCTTTTTCTCACTGAATGGGAGCAATACACTATGGCCAGCTGCCAGCTACACCTAGTCATGTAACCCAGGTTCAGGATGCTGGCAATAAAGAGGTAGGGCAAGAAAACATCAACTTTCTAATAGTGTCCTTTTCAGAATTGTGATTAACAATCTTACTTAACCTTTAAAGGGGGTTTTAATTACAACTCTTTAGATACCAAACTCAACCTGTCCACCTGCCCCCAATTGGAAGTTAACACTTATTAAATGTAATAAGGTAACTCCAGTGTTATCCTATGAGAGAGGTAGGTCTTGCAGTAGTGAAAGACGAATTTTATGTGTGCTGCAGAATACAGCACACATAGAAAACAGATAAAAATGAGGAGAAATAAATTATTTCTCCTCGTTATGCCTCACCTCGGGACGTGTAAGGATTTGGCATTTCCCCAGGTTTACATGAGTTTGTAAATCTGGGGCTGCGTCAAAATCCATGGGTGTTGCATGGGAAAACCCACAGCAACGCCCATGGAATGCCTCCTGGGAGCAGAGTAAGGCGACGTAGCGATTTGAGCTGCATTGCCTTTCTCAGGATTTATGAAGCCACTCAAAGCCATGCAGGGTGGCTTTGCGTGGCTTCATAAATCTGATTCAGAGCCCTGTGTCATGCATGTACCACTTTACGTAGTTCAAAATTGACACAGGGCTGTCATAAATAAGCCCCTTATTTTTTTTATAAATGAAGCACTGGTTTAGGGTAACAAGACATTCCAGGCCCATGCTTTTTTCAAGAGGGTTTTAATTAAAATAATAATTGTAAAGACGTCAGCCGTTGATATGCTGAACTTTATGATGCTTCTATTATGAAAAGGTATGTCACAGTTTGCTTGTTTGTTACCATAATATGAACCCGGATAAAATGTATTATATATATATATATATATATATCCCAAAAGCCCCAAAGCATTTGAAAGCGCACTCGACTTTCAGAGGAAAACCTTCCGGTTTTATTTACAAGATGAACAGGCATCAGCTTTCAAATCTGCAATCTGCTGTCCCGACGCGTTTCGAGGCTCCTGCCTCTTAGTCATGGGCGATTAAGATGTGCAGCAGTTGGCTCCGATATTTCTCTTCACAGCATGATTCATTTAAATACCCCCAGTGGGCTTTGCGCAGTGCGTTAATGTCACATTGTAATGCTGGGACTTGTAGTCCATGATCAGAGACAATGTTTGTATTTGAAGCCCACAGTGCGCTCTGCTGTCACATACTTGCATTTAAATCATTTTTATCCTCCAGTAGGCTTTGAAGCTGACGCCGATTCGAATTAATCACCCCTGAAGTGCTGATGAATCTGGCACAGTTCCGATTCCAGCCTCCCATGTGTGAAGGGATGGTGCAGCTTTCCACGGCAGGGGTGCCGTGTAAATAGTTTGTATCCCAAAAGCCCCAAAGCATTTGAAAGCGCACTCGACTTTCAGAGGAAAACCTTCCGGTTTTATTTACAAGATGAACAGGCATCAGCTTTCAAATCTGCAATCTGCTGTCCCGACGCGTTTCGAGGCTCCTGCCTCTTAGTCATGGGCGATTAAGATGTGCAGCAGTTGGCTCCGATATTTCTCTTCACAGCATGATTCATTTAAATACCCCCAGTGGGCTTTGCGCAGTGCGTTAATGTCACATTGTAATGCTGGGACTTGTAGTCCATGATCAGAGACAATGTTTGTATTTGAAGCCCACAGTGCGCTCTGCTGTCACATACTTGCATTTAAATCATTTTTATCCTCCAGTAGGCTTTGAAGCTGACGCCGATTCGAATTAATCACCCCTGAAGTGCTGATGAATCTGGCACAGTTCCGATTCCAGCCTCCCATGTGTGAAGGGATGGTGCAGCTTTCCACGGCAGGGGTGCCGTGTAAATAGTTTGTATCAGTGATGTCATCAGTGATGTCACTGACCATGTCATGAGTGATGTAATATGTGACGTCATCAGCAGTGCATTGCGGGGGCGCGAGTTATAGTTAGCTGAACTAACTATAACGGGGGAATTTCTCTGGTTTTATACGAGTGAAATGTCCAACTAACTATAACTTTCCCTAAAACCTATGGTTTTTTCAGTGAATTTCTAAGGTTTTTTAAATGCTAATTTCTAACTATAACATGCCTGAAACCTATGGTTTTTCAGTGAATTTATATATATATATATATATATATATATATATATATATATATATATATATATATATATATATATATATATATATATATATATATATAAATATATCAGGAAAGTGCTATAAAATTCATTCATGATATCAATGTCAATACTGTCAATCTGAAATTTACATCTAGTATGAGTAAAACAAATGTTAAATTTCTTGATGTAAAGGTGTACATAGAGGAGGGCAAGGTACAAACAACCCTGTATCGGAAAGCCACCACTGGCAACGCTACATTACATGCCAGCAGTGCGCACCCAAAACATCTAGTAAGAGGTATCCCATATGGGGAGCTTTTAAGACTCAAAAGGATTTGTAGTACACAAACCGAATTTGAAAAATGCACACAAGAGGCATTGACAAGGTTTAGAAGGAGAGGATACAATGAAGGCACACTGAGGGATGCGATGAAAAAAGTGAGTGATAGACCCAGAGATTCCTTGATGCCGAGGGGGGAGAGAGTAAACACCCCCACACAAGAAGATAATACCCCAAGACTGATCATGACATTCAGTCAGCAGGAAAGGCAGGTGAGGTCAATTATTAAGAAAAACTGGCCAATTGTACTCCCGGATGGAGTACTGGCAACTAGACTCCCCATGGACCCAACTATTACATACAGGACAGCGAGGTCTATGAGAACTCAAATAGTCAAGAATAGCCCTGAACAAACAGTATGTGGCTCAAACCCAGACAGGGTTTCTACAAATGCTCTACATGTCGAGCATGCAAATTTGGAGTAAATACTACACACTACTCTACTCCATTCAGCCTGGGTGAAACTGCCATTAAGGGCAGTTTCAACTGTAGAACAGAATATGCGGTGTATGTCCTGACGTGCACGTGTGGCTGAAAATATATAGGCAGTACCAAGCTACAAGTGCACGTCAGGATTCTGCAGCATTTGCGAGCCATTGTTAACAATGATACCGCATACCCAGTCGCACGCCACTTTAGGAGTGAGCACAATAATGACTTGAAGTGTCTGAAATACTTTGTTGTTGATGCGGTTCCCAGCCTGCGTAGAGGAGGCAATAGGGAACGCTTGTTGCGACAACTGGAGTCACGAATGATTCTTGAGTTCGATAGTAAAGCACAGACAGGGCTAAACAACACTGAAGATCTCCACAATTTCCTGTAATCCAAATGAGGTTATTAAGTTCGTGACCTCCTAGAGATTATGTTTCTGCTCCATATGTACCACCATGTTTTTACCACTTGAGTAGCAGCTTTTAAGATTATATGAGATTGTAAATACCGCTACCAGATATTAATAACAATTAATTTCAAACACTCCCGATAGAATAGTTTTAAACATCTTGAACATTTTTTAAAAAATAGCACCAGCACTTTGATTTTTATCTATTATTGCACAATGAGGCACACAGCACTTTCTATATTTAGCACTTATTTCTGGAGCTGCAGGGCACTTATGCACTTTCAGCAACTGATTGATTTAAGATACGAACTCAAAAAAATAGTAGCAAAAATAAATAAATAAATAAAACAAGAGACATTAGATGCAACATCCAAATGGGCATAAAAATGATGAATAGCGGTTTTTAGGCTGTATTGAAACGATACCCTTTTAGCACTCATGCAGCAATAATAAGTGGTATATGGTTTACCTTTGGGTACCTTTACATGGTTTTTAGCAACAATATTTGCACAATATATATTTATGGAATATTTAAATAATTTAAATAATTTATTTTGTGTATTTATAAATCCATGTATGTATTTATGTATTTATATATTTATTAAGGTATTTATACATATCTAGTATTATTTATGTACTGCCCTTGAACCCGCAAAATCAAGTATTATGAAATGGATGTATCAAAGGTGTTATAGAAAACAGCTATAGCAATAAGAAAGGAGGAAGTATTTCTTTGGTGTTAACAGTCACGTGACACTGGGGGGTGTGTATTAAAAAGGAAGGCGTACAGCGTTGCCGTATGTGATCAAGGTCACTTGTTGACCGAAGCGCGTCAGATTACGAACCTGTGAGCAAATAAAGAACTTTTGCAACCTTACCCATCGGAGTTCGTTGCTCGCTTTTCGCCGGAAGGAAGTGTTATATATATATATGGTGTTTTTGTAGTGTAGGGGGTCATGTTTTAAGATGCAACGCTGCAATACCTGACCAGTCTGCACTACATAAAACTGCAAAAAAACTAAAAATAAAAAGTGTTTTGCACACTTTTGTCATTGGGCTATATGTGGGCTACATCTGGGTAATATTTGTGCTACATTTGGGCTCTTTTTTCTCTGGTGGCCATCTTGGAAGACTTCTTTGTTATGAAGTTTCCTAATTTCCTCATTTACTGCAGTCTCCTCAGTAGAAATGCTTTCAGTTTTTTACTTTGATTCCATCAAGAAGGCATTCAGATGTGTCTCACATTTGCCATAAATTCAGAATGTTAGCACTCTAGTTGCTCATTAGATCACTGTAGTAAAGCTACTGCTCACCAGGGCGTTAACTGGAAGTCTGCTGCTGGTATTGAAAGTGATTGTTTCAGTATGCATGTCAGAATTTTCTAATGAAATAGAAGAGGATTTGAGATCTCACTTGAAACATGTCCTAATTTTTCTTTCTACAGCACTAACCATAATTTCTATTTCAAAAGAACCCCTCATTTTGTTCCTTTTTAAATTAAATGTTTTAAGTGTTACCAGTTTATTCCAATCAAGATGGCTTCAGGTGTGCCATACTTTTGTCATAAGTAAGGCTGTTAGCGCTCTAGTTGTTCTTTAGAACACTCTGGGAAGCTGCAGTAGAACACAAAGGCATCAACTGGCAGGCTGCTCCTGTTGAAATATAACAGGAAGATATTTGAGATCTCACTTGAAACATGTCCTAATTTTTCTTTCTATAGCACTAACCATAATTTCTATGACAAAATGAACCCCATCATTTTGTTCCTTTTTAAATTACATGTTTTAAGTGTTACCAGTTTATTCCAATCAAGATGGCTTCAGGTGTGCCATACTTTTGTCATAAGTAAGGCTGTTAGCACTCTAGTTGTTCTTTAGAACACTCTGGGAAGCTGCAGTAGAACACAAAGGAATCAACTGACAGTCTCTGCCCTTGTTGGATGTACATGTTTTACTGAGAATGTCAGACTTCATTCTCACATGACTGAGAAAGATAATGTGAATTTACAGAAAATATGCTCTCATTTTAGCTTCTGGAGCACCTTCCAAAACTCTATGGGACAAGCATGTGAAAATAGTTTTCTCTCAAACATGATTCATGATATCCCAGCAGAAGGTTTTTCACAGGGTAAAATCACCTTAGAACACACCACAATTCCTGAAATTAGTATGGTACCATCAACAAATGAATTCTAATGTAACTAAAGTCTGTTATCACCCTTTATAGTTCTCCTTTTGGTAACCCTCAAAATCTTTGATTCACTACAATGCATTTCAATGGGGTGCTATCATTTATATTGGTCCCAAGATGGCTGCCAGCAATTCCAGGATGAAGTGCTGACAGCCAATCAGATCTCACGATGACATGTGTGGTTAGGCTCCGCCCAGATATATATGTGATTTTACTTTTGATTTTCTCAGCAACTACTGAACGGATTTACACCATTTAACAAAAAGGGTTCTTTCTGAACCAAGAACTACCGCTTTGCCAAATTTGGTGTAATTCCGTTCAGCAGTTCGGGCTGTAGCCGTGGCTAAAGTTTCCTATGGGAAATTGATTTTTTGACCTCTATTTTTTTATTTTCTCCGCAACTACTGAACGGATTTACACCATTTAAAAAAAAGGGCGCTTTCTGAACCAAGCACTACCTTTTTGCAAAATTTGGTGTAATTCCGTTCAGCAGTTCGGGCTGTAGCCGTGTCTAAAATTTCCTATGGGAATTAACATGGAGAAAACACGTTTTGGGACCACCCTTTTTCTCGGCCCCCGCTTGACGAATCACCCCGAGACTTTCAGGGTAGGAGCGGACCGGAGCGGGCCATAAAGTTTGAAAATTTCGCGAAGATTCGTCAACCGGCGCCAACGTTATTTCAAATAGAATGTTGCGGATTTCCTATGGAAAATAGGTCCTAACTCTAACTATCTACTGGCGACCGCCAGTAGATAATATATATATATATATATATATATATATATATATATATATATATATATATATATATATATATTATACAACAATGTGCCCTAGAGCATCAAGGGGGCACTCGACAGCGTTCTCCCTTCGGGCATTAAAATTGCAGAATGTCTTCCTGCTCCAGCATTATTTCTCTTTGCCAACGCGTTTCAAGGCACTTAAGCCTCTTCTTCCTGGGCTGCTCGGATGACACATCAACGCCTCATCTCATTTACGGCATTATTTATTGGTTCACAGACCCCCAGTGGGCGTGTTGCTCAGTGCAAGCTTTCAAATGCATGATGGAACATTGAGTCCATATTTTACAATAATTATTTACTTTTGTAAATTCGATGTGCAATCCATTTAAATTGCAGCAATTGTTCACCTTAGTAGGTATTGGTGCATTCAGACTTCCATAATTAGCATCATGAACGCTGTGCCGTCTCGGTGTCACACAGTGTAACTCCACAGCCTCTTGCATCTCGATGGTGCTCCCCTCCACGGCCGGGCCGCCGTGTGAATTTATTATACAACAATGTGCCCTAGAGCATCAAGGGGGCACTCGACAGCGTTCTCCCTTCGGGCATTAAAATTGCAGAATGTCTTCCTGCTCCAGCATTATTTCTCTTTGCCAACGAGTTTCAAGGCACTTAAGCCTCTTCTTCCTGGGCTGCTCGGATGACACATCAACGCCTCATCTCATTTACGGCATAATTTATTGGTTCACAGACCCCCAGTGGGCGTGTCGCTCAGTGCAAGCTTTCAAATGCATGATGGAACATTGAGTCCATATTTTACAATAATTATTTACTTTTGTAAATTCGATGTGCAATCCATTTAAATTTCAGTAATTTCAGTAAGCGCCACTGCGCTGCGTTGCAGAGAGGTGGCCCAGGCCACTCCCCTTTTTACACCACTCTGCAACGCAGCTCTGTGGCGCTTACTGGAGGTACGTGATGGGCTAGTTGGACCCCAGGGGCCCTCAGGATTGAAAGGGAATTAATTACCCAACTTTAAACGCGCCACAGGGCGTGTTTGCACACATGTCACCTCAGGCCCCGCCCCCTCCCTTCACCACTGTGCAAACGCGCCCCGTGGCGTGTTTTAAGTTAGGGGATTTAGTCCCCTTGAATCCTGAGGGTCCCTGGGGTCCAACTAGCCCACCAGGTACCTCCAGTAAGTGCCACAGAGCTGCGTTGCAGAGAGGTGTAAAAAGGGGCGTGGCCTGGACCACCTCTCTGCAACGCAGCTCCCTGGCGCATACTGGAGGCTCCTGGTGGGCTAGTTGGCCTCCAGGGACCCTCAGTATTCAAGGGGAATTAATTCCCCAACTTTAAACGCGCCAGGGGGCGCGTTTGCTGAGTGTTGCAGGGAGGGGCGGGGCCTAGCCACAATGCCAGTTTTTTTTTTTTTTTAAAGAAGGGGGGCTGTGTGGCCCCCCTTCTCTTGCCTTTTTTTTGTGCCCTGGGGACCCCATCCCCCGGGGCATGGCCAAACATATTCTTTTTTATAGGAAGGGGGGCTGCATGGCCTCCCCCCCCTAAGGCCTCTATTGGCCCCGGGGACCCCATCCCCTGGGGCCCGCCTTTATTTATTTTTATTTTTTGGGGGGAGGGACCCCATCCCCCGGGGCCAGGCCATCCTTTTTTTTTGTGTGAGGGGGGCCATGTGGCCCCCCTCCCGGGCCACTTCTAGCCCCGGGGACCCCATCCCCCGGGGCTGGCCCTCTCCTTTGGGGACCGTGGGGTGAGCCCCAATGCCCCCACGGTCCCTGCCGGCTCTCCGCCTCCTGCGGGAGCCGGCATTGCTTTTCCACATGGGGAGCTGCTGACATGCAGCTCCCCGTGTGGAAAAGCAATGTGGTTTGATTTTTGAAAGCGAGAGCAGGTTTCCTGCTCTCGCTTTCAAAACCCAAACCACAGTTTGCAATGGCAGGGCGGGAGCCGTGCGGCTCCCGCCCTGTCACTGCAAACAGCAGTGTCCCGGGGGTGGGCACCCCAGGACACTGCAGGAGCCGGCCCTGGGGGGTGGCGGTCCCCAGGGCCATCACTGGCTCCATGAGGTGGGCTGCGCGGCCACCCTCCCACATAATGCAAAGCCCCGGGGGGTGGTGGTCCCCAGGGCTCGTGGGTCCGTTACCGACCCCCAAATTTAAATATTAGTGCCCCGGGGAGGTGGCGGTCCCCGGGGCGTGTGTGGGGGCTCAAGCCCCCCCACACAGGTATATATATTTTTTTTAAAAAGAAGCCCCGGGGGGTGGCGGTCCCCGGGGCTGCGGGGGGGGCAGTGTGCCCCCGCGATTATAATTGATGAAAGCCCCGGGGGTGGCGGTCCCCGGGGCTTGGGGGGGCCTTAGAGGCCCCCCAAACTCCAAAAAAACAAGACCCGGGGGGTGGCGTTCCCCAGGGCTGCGGGGGGCCGTGTGCCCCTTGCAAATATTGTTGCAAAGCCCTGGGGGGTGGCGGTCCCCAGGCAGTGTGGGGGGGATTGGGGCCCCCCCACACATTTTTTTACTGCCCCCGGGACCTGGCCCACCTGGGGGATTCAATTAAACGAAGCGCGGGAGCCCGCGCTTAGTTTTTTTTTTTATTTTCACGGCTGGATTCGCGCACCCAGCGCGAATTCAGCTGACTTTAAAAAAAAAAAAAAATGCTTTTTTGGGCTTTGGGGGTCCTTGTGGGACCCCCTGAGCAGGCCTAGGGGGTCAGGGTGTTTCTACCCTGCCCCCTTTTCTTCTTTTGCGCCTTAGTTTTTCTGTTTTATTGTGCCTTAGTTACCGAGGCACAAGATGGCTGCCAACACTTCCTGGTTTGGAGTGTTGACAGCCAATTAGCATGAAGCTCGTGATCGGGAGGGTGCGCGGATCCACCGCGGCCATAGATATCGAAACTTTTATTTTTTAAATTTCTCAGGAACTACTGAACGGATTTACACCATTTAAAAAAAAGGGCGCTTTCTGAACCAAGCACTACCTTTTTGCCAAATTTGGTGTAATTCCGTTCAGCAGTTTTGGCTGTAACCGTGTCTAAAGCTTCCTATGGGAAATTGATTTTTTGACCTCTATTTTTTGATTTTCTCCACAACTACTGAACGGATTTAATCCATTTAAGAAAAAGGGCGCTTTCTGAACCAAGCACTACCTGTTTGCCAAATTTGGTGTAATTCCGTTCAGCAGTTCGGGCTGTAGCCGTGTCTAAAGTTTCCTATGGGAATTAACATGGAGAAAATACGTTTTAGGACCCCCCGTTTTTCTCGGCCCCCGCTTGCCGAAACACCCCAAAACTTACAAGACAGGAGCTGACCGGAGCGCCCCACTAGTTTTGAAAATTTCGCGATGATTCGTCATCCGGCGCCAAAGTTATTGGGAAAACAAAAAACGCTTTTCCTATGGAAACTAGGTCCTAACTATAACTACCTACTGGCGACCGCCAGTAGGTAATATATATATATATATATATATCTATATATATATATATATATATATATATATAGCAGCAACTCCTCTTCGTACTGCGATCAAACGGATGAAAAACAGGAGCCCGGACCACAATTTTGTGCAAAGCTGTAAGTTGTTTAATGCAGCTTGTTCAGACCTCAGCCATGACACGTTTCGGGTCCGTAGACCCTTGATCACATGACGCGTTACACAGTTCTAGGTCAGCCTTAAAAACAATTTTTTTACCATTTTCTTAAAGTGACAAGTGCAGGGTAATCACAAGGAAAGTCAACATAGAAGAGTTCCTACTATACAGGTAATGTTTTTTTCCCAAATAAATATATAAATATATAAATATGCATAGATATATAGATATATAAATAAATAAACATGTGAAAATTAAAAAATATAAAAATCATCATATTTTTTAACCATCATTGATCAGAAAATTACCTGGGTTTTACATTGACTGAACTGGATAGCCCACATTCAAATATTTAATAGATATATGTCACGTAATCATGATATTTGGCCATTTATAAAATATATAAATTGAGAGGCAGGGTTAATCTAAAATTGTCATGGTTTAAATACCTGACTTGACTGCTATAAATCTATTGTAGACAGTTATGCATCCCACAGACATAATGGCGTTAATGCTTGACTGCAGTTGGCATTCTAGGTGTTACTCATATATCACCAATAATATTTGGACTTTTAAATATTGTAGTCCAGTGTAGAGACGCTTGCGTTGCTCGAAAAAAAGTGCAAGTGCAAATAAATAAATAGATAAAAGATGTGTGTGTGAACCCTCTATGTGCAAAAAGCTAAAACCTATTTAAAATGTAACTGTGATGAAGATATTGGGAGGCAGCATGTTAATAATCCTGTATATTTTTACAGACTCAATTTTGATAAAAATTGTTTTTATTGTTATCAGAAAAAATCACCTCAACTCCAGGTACTAGAGGCAGGTGTGTAAATCCTCTGTCCCGTTGAGACCCCTGGATATTTACTGTCTAATTCCAAAATATATCTGGTTTCCAATTTCCTAAGGGCCTTTTCCCTATTACCTCCACGTTTATTTGGATTAAAAAGTATGTCAGATCTTTGGGGTCCCCCTTGTGTATATATATATATTCCACAAACTGCCGCTTTCCACCAAGGACTAATCACACTCAGAATAAAGAACTCTTCCTTGAGGTTTCGCAAATGTGCATAGTCCTTGGTTGAATGGGACAATCTGTGGAAATAATATAAGGGGGGGACTCACACCACATAATGTGCACTGGTCCAAAGTGGTATGGACCTCTGTACAGTGAGCAACAACAAAGCCTGAAGAAATTGGTCATAGTAGTTGCATAATTTGCAGATTTCACAAAAATGATTGTTTCTAGCTCAAATGGGTGAAAGTAATAGTGTGCTTTGCCCCGGTGTAA
The DNA here is from genome assembly GCA_963921515.1 of Calotriton arnoldi. Classification (NCBI taxonomy): domain Eukaryota; kingdom Metazoa; phylum Chordata; class Amphibia; order Caudata; family Salamandridae; genus Calotriton; species Calotriton arnoldi. The sequence continues at coordinate 1,786,736 of CAWUFW010003124.1, read as the reverse complement.
TTTGGTTAACCTTGCCACATTATTTGGTCTTTCATGCCAGCATAATCCTAGGTGCGTTGACAAAGGTAAAGCTCTATAGAGTGGCTTGAAGGCTGTCATTATGATAATAAAATCAAATTTTTTACAGGGAAACATGAAATACTTTCCATATTTCAGGTTGTCAGTTAAATATGGGTTTTCATACCACTGCATTTGTGCAGTGAAAGCACCTAAATAGATAGATAGATAGATGGATAGATGGATGGATGGATGGATGGATGGATAGATAGATAGATAGATGGATGGATGGATAGATAGATAGATAGATAGATAGATAGATAGATAGATAGATAGATAGATAGATAGATAGATAGATAGATAGATAGATAGATAGATAGACATTTAACGATAAAATGAAGAACATATAAATTTTTTAATGTTAATGTAAATACTCATATATGCTAACCTACAATGTAATGTCACATGAGATGTAGTGAATCTAAATGATGCAGTTGCAACAACTTAAATATGATGTAGAGACTCCTGATGTAGTTAGCTCAAAGTTAGCTTCACACATCCTTTGCCCCAGTCCACAGATCTCATCTTCAACCTTACAATTATGGAATGGGAAACTCAGATTATTAGCTCAATGGACCTCTCTCACAAATGTAATCAATTTTGTACTTGACAGCCAGACATTATTTGCCATTTTCCTTCTCACACTTCATCCAAAGTTCCCACAAGGTACTGAAAAACATTACCTGCAATTTATACTGTGTTAAGTGCCACCTCATAATTCATGTAAAGGCTATCTTGCTGTGTTTAATAACCATGCTTTTCTAGGCAAAACTGTACAATACATAAACCCAATCCTATTTCACAGTTACCTTCCCTTGTGTTCTACCCCATTATGCAATGCAAACTGGCAGAGTTGTGAAGATGCTGTGTATCATTTATATTGCTAAAACTCAGGGGCATATTAACAAGGCGCCGATAAACAATTATCGCCGCTTTGCGGCCGTTTCGGCCGAAAGCGGCGATAATTATATCGCCTTATCAGCAAAGACACGCTATCGCGTGTTTTGCTGATTTTGCTCCCGTTCCAGCACGCCTGACTTCGCATCGATAATGAGATGCAAAGTAGGCGTGTCTGTGGAAACAACATGGGTAAATATCGCGAAGGCAGCTTCGCGATATTTACAATGCGGGAAGCGATTATTTTAATCGCGTTAAGTATGCCTTAACGCAGGAATTTAACGTCTGTTAAATTCCTGACTAAGGCATATTTAACATGGGGGGGTGGATTCTGTGGCTAAGACCACAGGCCCTATCATCTAGGATATCGCCGTTTTCCCATGGAAAACGGCGATTTCCACGCTATCTCTGACATTTTTATCGCCTCGGCGATGCGCGTTGTTAATAACGCGCTAACCGGGCGATAAATTCCAGAGATAGCCGGCGATAAATATGCAAGCGCTAAGCGCGCTTTGCGATATTTATCGCCGGCCCTTGATAATATGCCCCCAAGTCCCTTGTCCCTGAGAATGTAATCACCATGTTTTTGCCTTGTGACATCTGCTTTACCATGGGATTGATCGCCAAATGTTGCAGTTATTTATACCTAAAGCAGTTAACATCTCTGTTGGACTTGGCCTTCTCGGCAGGGTCACTCCAAACATTTTGTTTTTAACCCCTCTTGTTTTCTGAATTTTGTTTTTGTTGTCTTTAGGACTATGTGCACTTTACCACTGCTAAAGTACTTGTGCTCTCTCCTTTAAACATGCTTCAAATATATTCACCCAATTGGCACGTTTAATTTACTTATAAGTCCCTAGTAAAGCTGTGCTACTTGTACCAGTGGGCTGTAAATTAAATGCTAATAGTATGACTGCAGCAATTACTGTGCCTCCACATAAGTAGACCTTTAAATTGTGCCTTATACTTGCCATTGCAGTCTGTGTGCATTTTTAAACCTTTTGCCAGGCCAAACCTCCCTTTTTAATACATATAAGTCACCCCAATGGCAGTGCTGTCTTAACACATGGGAATGCTGGGTAGTTGCCCGGGGGCCCCACGAGCGTAGGGACCTCATGCAGACCAGAATTTAACACTAACTTTCAGTTAAGCATTTTTATGTCTGTGAGTGGGTTTGTAGGCACGGCCCAGTGCACTGCTTTGCCCGGGGGCCTGTAATGCTGTTAAGACGGCCTTGCCCTATCCATCCCACAGGGCAGGATATATTATATTTAAAAGGTAGGACATGTGTTTTTAAGTTTTACATGCCCTGGTAAGGAAAAACTCCCACATTTGTTGTTCACTATTGTGAGGCCTACCGATCTTATATGATAACTTTGGGTTACCTTAAGTTATTACATTTAGCAAGTGGTAATTTTTGTTTGGGAACAGGTTGAAATGTCATGGTTGGTCTCAAAAGAATTGTAATTTAAAATTTTCTTTAATGGTAAAGTCAGATTTTAAGTAGGTGGTCTGAATTTCTAATTCTGCAGGTGGAATTCGAGCAATTAAGAAGTTAAATTACTAATGCATTCTGCCACTCCATCGGTGGAATTAATCAGCACAGCAGGAAACAAGTCCGTCATGTCAGAAAAACACACATCCCAGTACCGCTACTGCCTCTCTATCAGATAATAAAACTCTCTTATTTCATTGAATCTTGCCCTTAATTACCTCTCCACAAAAGTCTCTCTGTCAGACAGCGCAGGCCAATTTCAATCTATGGAATAATCACACAGAAAATACAATTCTGCACATGAATATGAATGAGGAGTGAGTGCGATGAAGAAATTACTGAAGCTTAAATGGGCCGTAAATTCAATTTTGGGAGAAGCTGCTGTGTCGGTAAATTTCCCACAACTCACATTGCCCGTGTCTCCCCGCTGCGTGTGCCCTTCAGAGGGGATGTGATGGCGGCTCGCGCATGACACAGGGAGGGAGGGGGTGGCTGGACCCAATGGGGAAGGGGCAGAGGCACACAGGCCTAGAAGAAAATCTAGACATTTAGTTGCAAACAGTGCTGCAAATTGAAACAAGCACCAACAAAGTCCATCGTTCTGGTTTTTGCATAGTGAAAAGTGCCACTAAGCGCACAAAAGTGGTGCTCTTAGTGACAGAGGCAGCGGGAAGGCAAGTTTTACCAGAGAGACAGTAAATCCAGAGCTGTGACAGCAGCAACCAAACATACAACGTAAAGAGAGAGGCTAAGAACAACCGAGTCAACAAAATATAGTTAGCAGGATCACTATGTTCTGCCAGTGCTCATCATTATCTACGGCTTTCATTACAAGTGACCAGAAACTACACTTTCCATCAGCCATCCTGCTTTGGAGTCTTGCGCAGCCTAGATATCTGTCCACTAGCCTGGATCCAACTTCTTCTGGCATTAGTTTCTCATCTCCGCACCCTCCCTTATTTATGCTCCTTTGCTAGCGCCGAATGCCAACACACAGGCACAAGTGTATATGTGTGTCTGTGTGTGCGCACGGCTGTCTGTCTCAGTTTGCGACTCAGGTGGGCATTGCTCAGGTAGATGCTAGAGCCTCATGTTTTCCTATGAGTCGCTCTGCTCGCCAAGCAGAAAGTCCGCGGTTGCCCTAATGCAGTATTGAAGCACTCAGACGTGTAAGCTATTCCCAGCAGTGCAATAGGTTTTAAGCGCAGCACTTACAATGTGAAATATGACAGCTTCACAGCTTGGGGAATTCCAGTGTGGGTACATTTTCTGTTCTACTGTTTACAAGCGAGAGAACTCTGGGGCACATTAGCAAGCCATTTATCGCCGCGTTAACAGCACTTTCGTGCCGCTAACGCGTTTTTTTTTATCGCCCTATTACCAAGCTGTCGCTAACAGGCGTTAGCAACAGCTTTCCGGTGATAGCAGCCACTTTTTTCATCGCCATGTATGCCAGTGATAGTTATTGCTAATGACATGCAAAGTAGGCGTTCCTTCTCAAAATTTCTTGAAAAATGTCGCTAACACCACATCGCACTATTACCAATGATGGCCCGGACCCACGAAGCGATAAAAAAAGTCGCGCTAAGGCCCTTTAGCTGCAGGAACTTAAGACCAGAAAAAATCTGGTCTAAAAACGATGATAAAGGGAGGTATATAAGGGAGACTAGCGCAGAGCCCCATCTGAAGACCCCTGGCGCCATGGAGGTACTAATCATTCAGCTTGGAGCACCACGAAGGCAACAACCACCACCACCACTGCCACCTCCCCCAGGACCACCACCGAGGCAGTGCCAAAGAAGACTGCAGGCCCTGTGCAGACGTCTCAGCCTCACAGACCTAACGCCAGAGGATGTCATTGCCCACTACAGGCTCAAAAGGACATCCATCCAACACATCCTGAACCTGATAGCCCACAGGCTGACGCCACCAACACAGCGGAGAACCAACATCCCTCTGCAGACAAAGCTGCTGGCTGTGCTGCACATGTTGGCCTCTGGGACCTTTCAACCAACAACGGCCAGAGTCGGAGGAGTTTCACAGGCAGCCTTTTCAATCTTCCTACCGACTGTCTTGGATGGCATACTCAGCCTGATACCCCAGCACCTTCACTTCCCCAACACTGTGCAGGAACAGATTGAGACCAAGCAAGGCTTTCACGCCATAGCCGGATTCCCGCAGGTGTTGGGGGCAATTGACTGCACACATGTCCTATTTGTGCCCCCTGCGGACAGCGCACACATATACCGCAACAGAAAGCACACACATTCTATGAATGTGCAGGCAATAGTGGACCACCGGGGACTGTTCACCAATGTCATAGCCAAGTTCCCAGGGAGTGTGCATGATTCCTACATCTTCCGACAGTCCATCCTAAACCAGCGCTTCCAGGATGGCACATACGGAAATGCAGTTCTTGTTGGTAAGTACTAACTGAACACACCACACGCCTCAACTCCACATTCATGCAAGTCACAATTGTGAGAATGTACATGTTACAATCTCACATACAACATGTCAATCAACATGCCCACTTACCAGACACAAGTAACTGTGGGAACTGTGGCTAGCTATGTAGACAAACCAGCCCCAAAGGCCTAGCCCCTCCGCCACTCATTTGCAAATGTGGGGAGAGGTGGGAAGCATGTATGTGTGACAGAGGGACTCGATCCATACGGAAAGTATATACACAAGGCCCAGTGTGTCGGTGTCGTGCTGGACAGTCGGGACTAAGCTGAGCGCAGACCTGCCCATGTGGGCATATAGTGTGTTTCCGTAGTCCAGCCTGATGGCAATGACTGTGTGGATGACTGTCTTACCTGACAATGGGGGGATCCATTGGAAGGTTGCATTGAGGATGCAGAGGCAGTTGAAGCAGCTGCAGGCCACTGCGTAGACCTGTTGGTTCATGGAGAGGGAGGAGTAAAATATGATGCCTAGGTACCTAGAGTTGGAGGGGGGGCTGACGAAGCCGTTGGCCCACCTTGTGATGTCACATGCTGATGGGTTAGTTACGAGGATGAGGACTCATGTCTCCTCTGCGTATAGCACCCCCCAGCTGTTGATCATCCATGTTGCAACTTACAGCAAACCTTCCTGGAAGCCCAGTTTGGTGTGTGGGCGTATTCTTGATGGAGATTATGAGCCTGGTGTCCTTGTAGGTGGTGATGTCTAATGGTATCCTCAATCTTGCACCAGTTCTTCTCCATGTGTCAGCAGATCCATCTGCCAACTTTGAGGTTGTTGGTGACCGAGGTGGCATTTATTGCACGCTGTATGTTGGAGTTGCATAGTAGGGCAAGTGTGTATGCGCAGTAGGAGATACATGTCTGTAAATCACGGTCTAGCGCTATTGGTGTCGACTGCAGCGTTGTGGGTGTTGCTGTTGATGGTGGTGTGTAGCATCTCCTCGGTGACTGAGCTCCACTAACTTTGTGTTGTTCCGGATGTGGTTTAGGGTGGCTTGGGGTTGACCGACGAGGAAGTGTATGCGTTTGTGGTCACTACATTTGGGTTTAGTGGTGTTGATGAAGTGGACGAAGTTAACACATGCGAAGAAGGTGTCAAAGGTGTGCCCTGCCTTGTGGCTCAGTGTGGTGAAGATTTGGGACAGTCTGATGTCAGCAAACATTTCCCAGAGTGTAATGGATTTTGAGTAGTCTTGGTATGTGAGTTGGAGGCTCCGCTCAGGAATGAGTACGTAGTCCAGGGAGTGGACGGTGTGGCGTCTGATGATGTTGATGGTGTGGGTGAAGCGGTCCTGCCCTCAGTGGGCCCTGCAGGCGAGGGGGCTGCTGACTATTGCTTTGTGGCAGGTCTGGACATGAAACTGCATGTGTTGTGCGGTGGGGCAGGTCTGGCGGCAGCAGCAGCAGCAGAACTGAACGTGAGCCGTGTCTGGTCGGGCCCATTGGCATTCAAGCGTTCCCATGGTGTTGACTGCGAGGAGGGCAGATGAGTGCCATCGCTAGACGGTAGGAGAGCCAGGGTGCCTGCTGGTGTTTGTGTTAGGCCTGCGGATAGGCGCAGATGGCCTTGACATTGTTGCACAGTAGGAGTGCCAGTGATGCAACCACGCAGTGCACACAATCAAATCGGCTCGGGGGAGGGAGGATCAACTGTGAGGTAACGTAATTAGCATTGATGCTGGTAAATATTCAGAAGCGACACATGGCTAACATGAAATCCAAAATAGCACAAATCACACACCACAAAACTATCAACACTACCAACACAGCATGCATGACCAATAATGGACACATCTCTCCATCACATGTTACAGGTGATCAAGGATATGCACTCTGCCCGTGGATGATGACACCCCTCCGAAACCCCACCACCCAGGCCTAGAGGCAGTATAATGTGGCCCACAGATGCACCCGGTCCATTGTGGAGCGCACATTTGGCGTGCTAAAGTCACGTTTCCGTTGCCTGGACATCACAGGTGGCAGACTGCTGTACAGCCCCGAAATGGTGAACAAAATCATCATAGCATGTTGTGTATTGCACAATATATGTGTGCGCACCAATGCCCCATGGATCCAAGTGCCTGCTGCACTGGACGATGACCAGGATGATGCTGAACATGAGGCAGGTGGAGCACACCCCACAATTAATGCAGCAGGAACTGCCTGAAGGAACCGAATATTAAACAATTTCTTCAACTGAGCACGTCATATTGTGACAGTCCTCATCAAATGTATATCAGTGCAAAATGACCCCAATCACGGTTTGTGCCAATAAAAAACACAACACACATACCCTGTCTGCATGTTACTCTCCTGCATAAGTACATCACTCAGAAAAGTGTACGTTGCACAATAAGTGCAAATAATATCACAATAGTCAATTCATGGTGGGAATGTCTCCTCAATACAGAGATGCTTTTTAGTGTGTCAATTGTGCAAAAGTAGAGTTTTCATGGTGTAAATTGTGGTACCAAAATCTAATATTTTGCGTGTCCTTTTGTGTAACTCATGAATTATTGGTTGTCCTCTGTGCTAAATTCAGACTTGTAGGGTGTCGTTTGTGGTAAACAATTTATTTGAGTGTGTTCGTTGTGTTAAATTTTTAAATTTAGGGTGTGAAATTGGGTAAAAGCTGAAAAATGGGTGTGAAATGGGGTAAAAGATGAAAATTGGGTGTGAAATAGGGTAAAAGATTAAAAATGGGTGTGAAATGGGGAAAAAGATGAAAAATGGGCGTGAAATGGGGTAAAAGATGAAAAATGGGCGTGAAATGGGGCAAAAGATGAAAAATGGGTGTGAAATGGGGCAAAAGATGAAAAATGGGCGTGAAATGGGGAAAAAGATGAAAAATGTGCGTGAAATGGGGAAAAAGATTAAAAATGGGCGTGAAATGGGGTAAAAGATGCTTTTTAGGGTGTCATCTGCAATAAGCTGGGAGCCTACTTCCACCTCAAGATCATAAACCTCTACGACAAGTTTGTGGACCACACACCGGACCCAACAGCCGGCCCAACCGCCCCCCTGAGACAACAACCAGCCCACCATCTCCAACTGGACACCAGGCACGGATGAAGACACCGCCTCCAGCATGAAAGGCATCCACTCGGGGGCCCACACAGAACCCTGGCCCCCTCACATCTACCACAGAGCCGGGTCTGCCATCCCACAAGAACTACAACGCAACATCAACACCACCTTCAAAACAGGCACCTTCACAGACGACTGGAAGTGCGCAGAAGTCAGGCCCCTGCTCAAGAAGCACACAGCTGACCCCACCGACCTCAATAACTACCGGCCCATCTCGCTCCTCACCTTCGCAGCCAAAGTCGCAGAGAAAACAGTCAACAGGGAACTGACACGATTCATCGAAGAGATCGCCATCCTCGACCCGTCACAATCCGGATTCCGAATCAACCACAGCACTGAGACCGCCCTACTTGCCGCAACATACGACATCCACACCCTCCTGGACCAAGGCCACTACGCAGACCTCATCCTACTCGACCTTTCAGCAGCCTTCAACAACGTCTCCCACCGCACACTAGTCACCAGACTACACAACGCAGGCATCCAAGGTACAGCCCTGGACTGGATCCGATCATTCCTCACCGTAAGAAGGCAAAGGATCAGACTGCCACCCTTCATCTCCGATCCCACGACAATCACCTGCGGAGTCCCACAGGGGTCATCACTGAGCCCGACCCTCTTCAACATCTACATGGCCCCCCTTGCAGCCATTGTCCAACAACACGGCCTCAATATCCTATCCTACGCTGACGACACCCAGCTCATCCTCTACCTCACCAAAGACCCCACCACCGCCAAAATCAACTTCCAGAAAGAAATGCAACACGGCGCAGTCTGGATGACAAACAGCTGCCTGAAGTCCAACGCCAAGAAGACAGAAGACCTCGTCCTTGGAACCACCCCTTCAGCATGGGACAATACCTGGTGGCTGACAGCCCTCAGTAGACCACCTCCCCCCCGCAGACCACGCCAAAAACATCCGCATCATACTCGACTCATCACTCAACATGAACCAACAGGTCAACGCCGTCACCTACAGCTGCTTCAACACACTCCGCAACCTCTACAAGTCCTTCAAATGGATCCCTCCTGAGTCAAGGAAGACAGTCACCCACGCACTCATCACCAGCAGACTGTACTACGGAAACGCACTCTATGCCGGCATCAACAAGTCCATACTCTGCAAACTCCAGACACTACAGAACACCGCCGCCAGACTCGTCCTCGTCATCCCCTGGCACGAACACATCAGCCAACACCTAAGAAGACTCCACTGGCTCACAGTGGAGAAAATAGTCAGCTTCAACATCCTCACTCACGCCTACAAATGCCTGCACAACAACGGACACAAATAGCTCAATTACAGAATCAACTTCCACATACCCAAAAGAAAACTCAAATTTCAAAAAACTCTCACTGGCCGAAATACCTCGCATCCACAGAGCCAGAGCAGGCGGAAGATCCTTCTCTCACATTGCAGCCAAGACCTGGAACGAGCTACTGGCAGACATCAGACACGCCACCTCCCTGAACACCTTCATGAAGCCCCTCAAGACCTGGCTCTTAGGCTAACAGATCTGCGCAGCCCCCCCAGTGCCTCGTGACCCCTACGGGTGAGTAGCACACTTACAATTCCCCTGATTGATTGATTGATTTGTTGTGAAATAAGCAATTTATGGTGTCACCTGGGGTGAAAGATGCAATTTAGGGTGTCATCTGTGGTGAAATATCATATTTAGGGTGTCATTTGTGTGCCAAACAAGCTTTTCATGTTGTTATTGGGCTCTGAAATGATTTTTGCTCTAAGACTGTACATCTGTGTATGAACTTGCTCTTTGCGTGAAGATCTGACCGCTAAATCGATAACGCAATGCTTTTTTCATACGCTCGATGGAAAAATACATCGCTCAACACATTGTACAATACAAAATATTACTCATGAGCCTATTTGCGTGCAGATTTTCACCGCTTCGTCAAAAACGGGCTGCACACACACAGGAAGTGATGTCTACATGCTTCCTGTCTACTGGAGTAGTGTTTTGCACTTTCACTTTCTCTTTTGAGCACATTGCTGGTGATTGTGGAGAGTGTTGGAGGTGTTTGGTGGTGTGTGCTGCAGTTTTGAGATTTGGAGAGTGTTGCTGTGTCCTGTGTCCTGTTGATAGTGTCTGTGAAGTGTTGTGTACTGGTTTTTATGTGTTTTCTTGTCTCCTGTCCTCAATCTTGTCGGGTGATTGTCTTGGGGTACTTAACTTTCTTTGTTGTTGTTGGGGATGTTATTGAGGGTTCATTTCTTTTTGCTGTGGGGTCACAGGTGTGCAGGGAGATGCTGGCTGTGGGCAGGGAGGGCAGGATGTCCGAGGGGGCATTGGGGGGCTTCCTGTGGATGGTCAAATTCTACCTGCCCTTGATGTTGGAGAGGGGAGGCCGTATCCTTCAAGGATACAATGTAAGTGTGCGGAAGATGAGGTGGGAGCGTGTGCGGGTGCAGATGCTCCGGTTCTTTGGAGTGGACCGTACCGTGCGCCAGTGGAAGCACCGCTGGCAGGATCTGCTGGCCCGTAAAGCTGACCTCCTGGACTACGCAGGAGTCATGACTGGCCTACAGGGTGGTAAGTACAAACTCCACATTTAATTGTGAATACTGTAACTAAAAAAAATTAGGCCGTGTGTGACACTGGTGTCAAAGTGAAAAAAGGTTGCTGATTGAGGTGGGAGACGTAATGCGTTCACGCCTAATGTTGGCACATCTGAGACACAACGCTGCATCATATTGACAAGCATAGGGTGCTAGTCTGTGTTACCCACTGCGCTGGAGCAACACTTAGGACTGTAGTGCCAAAGCTGGCACACTTGCGCAAAAACTGCGTGCAGGATAAAGATTGTTCGTGTACGGGAAGGGTGACTTAACATGAACAATCCAAGGCATTGTTTATAGGAGCTGTGTGTTGGCCAAAAGGTAGGGTAAAAATGCTGTCCTCATAAATTGTGGTACATTAGCTACGCTGGCCTTGTACATAGTTACTGTGTGAGAATGTATTTGATAAGAGCAAATGGTCAAAGGGAATCGGACATTTCCAGATTGTCATACACCAACAACATTTGTGAAACTGCCTTGTGCGATCTGCAGCAATGCAATCGTACACAGAGCATGTATAACATCATGTTGCATGTAGTAATGGGGCCTTGTGGATGTGTCACACTACTATTATGTGCATGTTAGCTAGCATTATTGTCTTGTTTGTCCCGACTCAGCATTCACAGGTCTGTTGTGAATGGCAGTCAAAGTGGACCCAATCATGTAGCCAACATGAAACACAACACTACAGTTACGTAGCATTTTCAGTTATGGTGATGATTTGTATGAGAAATATGACACATATGATTTAACGTCTGATACCAACACATATTTATTTTGTTGTCTCACAAATGGTCGGCCACCAATCACACAGGGGGACATCGACAGCTTCGAGGACCCACACGCCACTGGTGAGTTTGGACATCATATATTGGCATAGTGCAGTGTCATGGATGTCTGGGTCAAATGATCAAGGTTGTAGTATGCAGTATGGGTGTGTAACACATGTCCCTTGCCTACAGTGTGATGATGTATTGTGGAAGTCAGAAGTGTGTACAAATCGGTATGTGAAGGTGGAGCAATGCATTAGTCTCACAGTTGTAACTTTGCCGATCCCCAGTCAGTGATACACATTGAAATTAAGGTGCATATTATCAAGCCCCTATCGCCAATACAACGTCACTTTCAGTGAAGTTGTGTTGGCGATAGTGGCCTCGCACCATGACCGAGGCTGCGTTAATCCACTTCACGTGTATTAACGCTTCCTTGTTAATAAGGCACCCTTTCACGCTGTGTTTAGCGTGAAAGTGGCGTGCAGTGGGTGTTGCGGTGTGCGTTCCACAGCAACACCCATTGTATTTGAAGCTGCCCCCTATGTACAAGGGCAGCGTTGATAGGTGGCAGCGCACAAGTTAAAACCAGTGAAATTCTGGTTGTAATTTTGCAAAACGAGGATGAATGCTTTTTTCTCATCATTATTGCTTTTTCCATGTGTGGTGCCTTGTGCAGCACACATGGAAAAAGCAAAATGACATGGTTTGTATATGTACAGGAAGGTGGCCCTTCCTGTACATACAGAAACATTTGTTAATATCCCTTATTGTAACTTTCCTGTGTGCTGCACGAAGCAGCACACATGAAAGTTACAACATGGTATTCTAGGATTGATTATGTGCAGGAAGGGGCACCTTCCTGTACAGAAACCAACCTCCCCTGCACACACACACCCTTGCACTCTGGTGCAAGGGTGCCTGCGTTGGCGCTAAGTTGTGAGACTTAGCGCCATCGCAGGGGGAAACGCAAGTCTGCACCATATCCTTGATGATATGGTGCAGCCTTGCGTTTCCTAAGTGGCGGACAGAGGCGTTAAGCCAAGAAGGCTAACGCCTGTCTCCGCAACTTCCTTGTCAATATGCCCCTAGGTCTATGGGTTCTGTCACCACAGCACATGCCTGTGGATTGCAGAGCGCACTGATAGGAGAGGAGACATGTAAGTGGGGTTGCTGATGACTATCAGATGACGTGGAATGCATGTACATCCTTGACTGGATGACTGTGCAAGTGTGCCTGATGATGCACAAGGAGGCAGTGCTTTTCAGTCTGTAAGTGCTCAGACACAGTTCGGCACTGTGAATTTGTAGGTATGCTGCATACCATCTTCAAATAAGTGGCAGTGCGTATCTTTGAGCCAAGCATATCAATGGCACGTTCCCCAAACACACAGCAAAGATGGCCCTATGAATCTCATTGGCATGTTTGGCCACTGCAATCGTGTTGACAAGCTGTCTCCTTGGGGCCATTCCCTGATTGACTCTAGATCAGGTGTAGGAACTCCTCTGTCCCAATTGGTGACATTACTCCACACGCATTTACCACGCATGCTTTAGCTCTGCCTTCATTGCTGTGCCATATATTTTACAATGCAGGGCTATTCAACGCTGTCTGTGAGAAAGCATTACCCATAACAGCACTATAAGCATCATGACTCCAGGGTGCCATTACAATGGGGAATGCATTGTGACAGTTTGCGTTGTAAAGGCCTGCGTATTTTGATTTACTGCGGAGTGAGATTAGCGGATACAAGACATGCATGAGTGACAATTTAGAGGATTCCTCTCAGCGGCAACACCTCACATATTGTGTAGTAGTGGTGGAGAGCGGGACAGCGCCTCATGTATAAGTCAGCGTTGAGCCACACAACGGGTTTCCATGTGTGCTGCATGATGCAGCATAGTTGAAAGTGTGAGTAGGGCTGTCCCAGGATTGCTCCTGTGCAGGTAGGGTAACCTTCCAAAACATTAACAAGCCCCCCTGCACACAGACACCCTTCCACTCTTGGTCAAGAGTGCCTGTGTTGCCGCTGACTTGATGAACTGCACACAGTTGGTGGGGGACACACAGGGCCGCACATGGGCATTGTACATATCATGCAGCACTGTGTCACAGGAGTGGATGAGGGTGGTGCTACACACGGAGGGCTAATGCCTACCTCCTCCGATTGCTTGTACCTGTCACCCTCAGTCCGGGTATGTCATGGCACCATCGTTTGACACTGTCAGTCTCATTTTGTTGTGACAGTACATGTCCCATGCCATGCACTGTCATGTCAGTCTCCCCAGCATGTAGTCACTGATCCAGGATTCAACATTTCGTTGTCCAGGTCACTCTCTGACTTCACATAGTTACGCTGGAGTGTAGGCTCCCATGTTTAAATGGTCTTGTATTACAGATTTGAATGGAGAACATTGACATAGTCTAAAGGACTCAATATTCCCATTGTTGATATTTTACAGACAACATGATGCCAGCCGAACAACATGCATTCCAGGTGAGGAAGGACCACTTCAAGCATGTCAAGAAGGTGGCAAAAGGGTACCGCAACATGGTGAAGAGGTACCAGGAGGAACGGAAAAAAGGTACATGGAAGGCGGTGCCCGAGCTTGCAACAACTGGCACACAGGCCATCCCAGGCCCCTCTGGCGTCAGTGCTGGGTCCCAGCCTGGACAGGTGTCCCATCCCGCTACGGCCACACCCCCCAAGGGACAGTCCCACCTGCACCTGCCGATCAGGTGGTGCCATTCACAGTGAGGGACAGGAGGATCCTGCATGACAACAATGTATTTCTGTCAGAGATCAGGCGAGAAATGGCGGATCTGAACAGACATATAACAGACATGAAAAAACACCTTGGACTGCCATGATGCCTGGACATGTTGGACCCCATCCCCCTCTTCTCCCTTCCCCCAATGTTTTAACTTGTGATATTAGGTAGTGTTAGGTTAGTTCTTTTAATTGTTATGTAGTGTAGTTTTAGCGAAGGTTATAGTTAGTGTTAAATTTTAAGGTAGTTTTTAGATATGTAATATTATGCAGTATTTGGGGCTAAGTTTCCTTTTCCTTTGGGTACGGGGTTGATGTATTTTTTGTAAAAAATGTTAAAAAAATCATATACAAAAAAATATATCTTTGTGTAGGTTACATGTGTAGTTAGTTTATGTATAGCTTAGATGTCTTTGTCCTATCTTGTGGTGTGCCTTAAGGGTGGGAGGGGGGTTGATGTCTAAGATATGTTGTTGCGTGTTTAGGATTAGTTAGGGTAGATAGTTTAGGTAAGTAAGAAATTTCTAGTTATTTTAGATTTCAGTAGTAGTTCTAGTGATCAGTGTTAGTTTAGGGTAGTTCATTCTTTTCGCTGTTCTAATAAATCTTTAATATTTTGGATTTCTGCTTGCACTTATGTCAGGGATGATGTTGGGGAGTGTGGCTTATTCCCTTGTATGCAAATCATGCCATCACTGGACAATCCATGGAATGTGTAAGTCTGGCCATGACATGTTACTTAGCAGGATGTATTGTGTCAGGATACCTTAGATCTGAGCACAGTGAACTTGCATGGATGACAGGGTGGCAAGTAGGATTTACGGCCTAGTCTAGGGACAGTCGTTTGTGACGTTCTACATCTTAAGTGTGACTCACAGAGTTGGACAGCACATTGTTGCCCATTTACAACACAACCTAGGGACATGGCATTGAGAGGAAATCGAATTAGTTACTGTTATCCATCATGGGGGTGGATGTATGCGCCGGGTACCACAGATTCCATCACACACCTGCATATCAGATGCTCCTGGTGCAGAGTCCATCTACATTGCATAGACCTTGGCACACTTGCTGCGTAGTGCCTATGTGTCAGCTTCCTTATAATTATATGTTCCTGTGCATGGAAGCTCAATCTCCGGGCCATGCATGATTTAGTAAATTTGTGTGTCAATTGTGAACGGCACATGGCACAACATTGTTCCAGATTCACAAAAGTCATCTGAGAGTAAGTAATGACTTTACATTTTACGGTATTCACAAATGTCATTTAGGAGTAGTACAGTTAGGTATACTGACTTCACTTCCCCTAAATGCCTTTCGTGACTCCCTTAATTTGTCAAGTTAGGATTTTGTCCCAGCTAACGTTTACTGTTCTCCTGCACACAAGGGGGGAAATGTTCCATTGCTCACTGTAGTGACAGTGTCATAGCCACTTGTCCCAGCTGATACTTCTGGCATTGCCTCATAGTGATGCCACCCTTGGAATGTTGGCCTTGCATCGGACTATGTGCTAAGTGCAGTGCACCACACATCCCTAGACACATTGCTCGATACGCTCACAGTGGTCACAGCATGAGAGGGGTCAAAATTTGGTATGCATTGTTTGTCCGCAGGAAGGGGCTGACTGACGCCTTGCACTTTGGGGTGAGTCCCTATTGGCAACTCTACTTCACTGAGGCAGACATTGTGGTTCCATATGTGTATGGTAGACAGGTGCCCTTACGTGTCTTCATCAATGTGATTATGGTGTGCACCATCTTGGGATGTGACATGCAATGCGCACCATCACACCAGGCTTTGTCCACCCCGTAGAGTGTGAGTAGATATGCCAAGGGATAATTGTTTGCAATTGTTAAGGTGGACACTACTTGTGGCCTGCAACAGACGTGGACATTTTATCACACATGCCTATTTCCTTACTGGACGTGGGGCTAGGTTGGGATATTGCTAGATTGTTGTTTTGGAGCAATGAGGGCACAGCTAGTTCACACAAACCCAGTCTTCTCACTGCCTATCTGTGTCAGGTAAAACATGTACATTGCTCGTATTTCCCTTGGTGTACCTTCTGGTGGATTCAGTGTCCATACACTTTTTTCAGACTTCTATACTTGATTGGTCATGGACAACACACATCTGTGTGAGTTAAAGATTTTTATTTACATTAAGAGGATGAAGACTGGACCAGTGTTTGGCCATACAAGCACACATTGCATTGATGCCCGTTAGAGGGCCAGACAGAGTCCTTTGGTGGTATCAGGTCCAAGGGAAGAGGCAGAGTTCAGTCCGCAGGCTGATTGCAGTGTCATTGGTAAGAAAAAATAATATGGCAGTCCATGTGGCAGTCCAAGGTGATTGTCGGGGGACAGTGGAAGACAGTGGAAGATGAAGTTCTGTGGCATGATACTAAGCCCTGCACCAAGAAGAAACAGGCCTTTTGGCATCGATGGATGCTACCGCTTTCTTCTTAGCACAAATGCACTTTCATCCTCCTCTTCGTCCTCTGATCTGTCATGTGCCTCACATGTGGGTGGTGGTATAGTGGGGGCAGCACAGTGAGGCACTGACACATCAGGGGGCGGAGATGAGGATGTGGAAGCAGGAGCAGCATTCATCGGCGCCGGACCTTGGGGCAGCAATGCAGTGATGAGCAGGTGCAGGGCATAATAGATTCCAGCTACATCGCGCTGGTGTGCAGCCCTGGCAGCCATTTGTTGTGCCTGCATCCGCTCCATGCTCTCCATTATCTGACGGATGTTGCCCAAATCCTGGCTGACATTGCTGGAGCCACTCTGACCAGACAGTTGTTGTTGTCTCAGAATCATGACTCCAGCAATGTCAGCCATGGACCTTTGGAGAGCATTGAGCGGGCTGTGGGTGTCCGTGATCTTCTGTATGTGGTCCCGGATGGGACTCAGACACCCACGTATGGCATCAAGTTTGTTCGCCAGCCTCTCAAACCCCACCCGCACCTGTTCAGCCATCTCCTGCTGGACCTCTAGCACACGGCTTTGGAAGGCCAGATGTGGGTCCTCAAGGTCCTGGGAGCCAGCTGTGGTGGGAGGTGCTTGCTGCTGGTTGGTTTGTGCAGGGGGTGGGGTTGCCGCGATGCTGCTGGGTTGCCCTGCTCCTGGAGGTGAGGTGCTGAAGGAGTCTAGCAGATTTTGAAGTTCATCCTGGTTTATGGTGGGGTAATCATTCTCGTCAACAGTGAAGGTTGGGCCAGTCAGCTGTCCAGGAGGTGGTGTCTCTCCCTCTGCAATGTGATAGGGGAGATACAGTTTAACAGTGTGTTTCATGTATGATCATGCATTGGATGAGTTTACAAGCAGACTGCAGGACAGTGTACATTCAGACTGTTTTTGAGGAGATGCCTATTTGTTGCGTGATAGTGATTATTGTGAGGACATCACAGATGTGATGTTGTTGTTGTACATTGTCATCTCACAGTTTACAGCTATGACAAATGGGATTGTACTATTTCTACACACAAGCGGCACCAGTTGTGTCCTCTGTTCATTTGTGTGAGTAATGCAGTTTGTACCACATAGTAGTCAATGTTGATGAGCTCAGATTTGTATGTGTGTGCACTGCATTGTGTGATAGTGGCACCTGCAGCTTGGGCTTTACTGCCCGTTATACCTTTCAGGCAGTGAGCCTTTCAATTCTGTGAATTTACAATGCTGAGATGTTGCAAGCTGGGTGGAATATGGGTCTTGGTCAGAGTTGGGAGACTTGTGCATTGTTTGTCATCAAATGTCTTGTTTACGTCGGGGGTTGTATGTACACGAGGATGTGTCAGAGTGTGACCTTCTCCTTTAAGGATGTGGTCCACACTCAGCCACCTCAGAGAGGTGGCCTGCACCATGTTAATATGCTGGGCCTGCAGGCATGCTATTCATCATGTACTGTCACTTGCCTTGTCAGTGTGGCTCACGGACACGCAGCTTTGCAGGGTACTGCACATGTGCATGTGTTTTGTGCAAGATTAGTTATGTGTGAGGAGGGCACCCTTTAGGCACATTAGCAATGAGAGCCTACTTGCTGTTTCAACATGTGCTGCACTATGTAGTACACATGGGCATCCAGGTAGCTTTGTCTATTGTGATTAGTCCTGTGTGCATGTCGTCCTTCATGTTTTATCTTGCATGCATTGCTTACTGCCCTCTTGTTGGCTTACCCGTTGTGAGTATGGTGCAGAGTGAGTTTCTATTGTTATTGCTGTCTGAACAGACAGTGTCAACACCCATTACCCTCAAGGTTGACCCCACGTGTGGTGTGTAAGTGGTCCATGATTTGATGTATGTGCATTTCCTAATACCTATTTATGGTGCTCAGGCCTTGTCACCGCCACCCTCACAAGAGATGCAAATGGCAGGGTGATGTGTGTTTGTGTATGTGCCACGCAGCTGCTGGCATGGATGATACCTGCTGTCCTGGTTCTGGTATTCAATGCCTGGCTTAGCGTGTGGGTGATAACTACCTGACTGCATATTTGTTCACTGACACAGTTGACTTACCAGACATTTAAGTTTAATTGCACATGATGGTGTGATGGGCAACTCACATCAGGACTGATGTGGAATGCTGTTTTCTGTATGGCAGATGTGTGCACTTGGGGGTGGAGGAGTGCAATTTGACCTAAGGGTTGAGGGTGCCATTTGGGCCTTGGTCATTAATTGTTGCAACTTTGCTGTCCTTGCTTGTTGTCATACTTTGGTTGTCATACTGCTTTACAGGCACATTGTGGTTCTGTGAGTATGTCACACAGACAATGCATGCAGTACTTATGTGTGTGACACATTCCTGATCTGCATTGTCCACGTACTGTGGTGTTGTAGGCATAGCCCCCTGCTCATTGTATTCCATCGCCCTTTGAGTGAAGTCTGCTGTCTGTGTGCATTTTTGGATGTGCATCTTTTATCCTGCGGCCTACATGGTCACTTTGTTGTGACATTGCATGTGTGTCTGGTATGCAGACTACCTAGATGCTTCCCCACTTGGTGTACACAGGACTGCATCTCATGAACAGGCAAGGGGGCACATTGCCTGGAGATGCGGGAGGATGTCAGAATTTCCCCCTTGCATCATCACCACGCATATCCAATTCATCTGCACATGGCCACATCTCTCTGACGGAAAAATGAGGATGCCTTGCGAATGTGACTGATCATGTGCACGAGTAGGCATGCCACCACCAATGTCAGCACACCTGCAACATTGTGCACGTGTGTCTGAGTTGTGTGCAGGAATGTGCATGTGCATATAGGTGGACTTTACTGCACATACACAACCTTGCACACGACTCAGACACACGTGCACAATGTTGCAGGTGTGCTGACATTGGTGGTGACATGCCTCTTCGTGCACATGATCAGTCACATTCACAGTGCATCCTCATTTTGGCGTCGGAGAGAGATGCGTCCTTGTGCAGACGATTTGCATATGCGTGGTGATGAGGCAAGGGGGCCATTTTGCCACACTGCTGCATCTCAAGTTAATGTGCCACTCAGCCATTTGATGTGGCACTTATTTTGTGGTCTGATGTTGATCTTGGACTATATTGGGCTTACTTCTCTGTGCACATTTGCAAGTCTGTGTGCCCGCCAATATGTGTCTTGCAATTTATTGTTTGAGTAGGGTGATATGTGTCTATGCCACCATGGACAAGGGTATCCAGGACATGATCCACAGTAATTGTGGGTATGCACTGCAATGTATTTAATTGTACATGAGTGCCATTTTGCCCATCCACCCCCGTCCCCTCAGTCCCTGGTTGTTACCCACCCTGGTGTTGTTGTGTCTGTTCACATTCAGCACTGTCCTGGCCCGCAACTCTAACCACCGTCTCCTCACTGAAGACTCGGGACACCTGCTCCTCCAACTCATCCAGCTCCTCCTGTGGCGCTCGACTCCCACCTCCAGTCTGCTTTGCTGCTTTCAGGTTGGCTGCTAGTTTCTCCTTGGTCTTGCGCTTAGTATCATGCCAGCACTTCTTGCAGTCGTCCACTGTCCTCCTCCTCTCTCTGACGGCATTCACCTTGGACACAATGTCCTGCCATATTTCTTTTTTTCTTGCCAATGTCACTGTGGAGGTGACAAACAGTTCTTGTTGGTGTTCAGTCACCTCCGCAATCAGGACCTGGTTTTCCTGCTGGCTGAACTTGGGATTCCTCTTCCTTTTGGCCTTCACATGGGTCCCTGGCTGGTCCTCCTGGGTATTTGTGGGGTTGTTTGTGGCCTCTGCACTGGTCCCAGCTTCATCCATGGCTCCTCTGCTATTTTCAATTTTTTTTTTTCTGCTTAGAGGGCCTTTTGTAGTGCATTTCCCCCCTGAACGTGAGAAATGCAGGCCTGGTCCCAGTTAGCGATCCGATTCTGTCGCTGATTGGCCCATCGCCACTTTTTTTACGTTAGCGTCAGGCTTTTTATCGCCGTCATGCTAAACCTATCGCCGTCCATTTCCGCCGGAAAGGGAAGCTATCGCCTGTTAGCGGCGTGTTGCTAATACGCTGCTAACACGGCGATAGATTCCGGCGTTCAACGGCGATAAAAAAAAATAGCGCTAAACGCGGTTAGCGATAAATATCGCCATTTGTTGCTAATATCCCCCTCTGTGAGCTAAACACTTACTGCTGAGCAGTGTGTGCAATCTGCAGGTCAATGGTTCAGCTGTTAACCCCTCCGTGGTTTCAAAATAGGAATGTTGAATCAATGCTGGACGGTAAAGATATCCCAATGAGATGAATTAACATATATTTAGGAGTGGGTGAAACTCCTCAGAATCTCGCAGAGTTTTCATGTAACTCCGCAGAATTCCGTGAAGTAAAAGTCTGCGACATCTGCCCACCCCTAATTTTAAGTCATAATTCTGAAAATGTCAGTTATAGAAAGTTGGCGTATTTCTTGTCCTAACCAATTTCTGCTGAAGTCTGTGTCCTGGTCACATGGCTGTGAATAGTTGGCAGTTGACCTTTGTGTATTCCTCCCAGACATGAGACAAAGGGGTACTAGGTGATGGCAGGATGGGTCATCCTGCCAGGATGGGTGGGGCAGATCTGTTCTCTGCCCCACTTACATTTCCAAGGGATACCTCCAGCACACTCACAAAGGAACCTGACACCAGCCTTTTATTTACCCTAGACCGCTTGGAGCTTGGGCAGGGGAAGGAAGGAAGCAAAATTCATGAACGAGATGGGGGGTAGCCTAGAAGTTTCTCCCACCTCAAAGGCTGGCAGAAGATATAAATATTGGACCCTCAAACCAACTATTCAGTTCACTACTGGACCTGAAGGGGACAATCAGAATGACTGCTTTGGACTCCAGAGGACTTCCCTGCTGCTTGAGGCCTGCTTTGTACCTCAGAGGACTGCTCCGCTGCTTGAGGCCCGGCTTGCTGCTTGAACCCAGGACTACCATAGGACTCCAAGGGATAATTGGCTGGCTTCCTGTTCCGAGCGACAGAGACACAAAAAGTTCCAACAACCTTGACCCCTGCACCTGGACCCTTCCTGAAGTGAGTCCTCTAAGTAGTGTCCAACCAGACCTGGATCCCTGGTAGTTGTGCTAAAGTGCCCAAACAGCCAATACCTGAAACTTCACACTTAAAAAAAATTCCGCTAAAAAGTGGCCCAAGAACAAACAGGAGACTGGGACCTACCTGTTTGCTGATCTGCCTGCGGCGCATCGCTGGTTGGTCTGACTTCACGGTAGCTCCCACTACGTTCTTCTCTGCAGCAGCAAAGCCTTTTAAGCCTCCTAGAAAGGGTATCCAGCCTTATGGATCCCTCATCAGCTTACAGCTGGCAGCTTTGTACAGCTGCAGATTTTAAACTTCCAAAATAGTGACAAAATACAAAAGCTGAAATTTTAAACGCAACTTTGTCCAGTGACTCCTCAGCGATGATGCCTCCTCCCTGGACACCGCTGGCTGCCTTACCTTTTGATCTTACCCCAGTTTGGTGTGACCAGATACCTGCGGTTGACGCGTTGATTTTTTAAGTGCTATTTTTCACTTACAATTTTAAAATTGATAACTGTAGTTCTGCTGAATGGATTTATTTTTTGGTTTTGATGTCATTTGATTTAATCCAATTTACTTTATTTTTCTAAGTTGATGCAGGATTTTTCTTGTGATATATTTTTTAACTTTATTACTGTTTGTGTGCTGCATAAATACTTTACACAGTACCTCTAAGTTAAGCCTGACTGCTTTTTTGCCAAGCTACCAGAGGGTTAATTTACTGACTTTTGTGGTTCACCCTTACAGGGATTGTGGTTGCTGCTTGAGAAGGCTCTTCACCCCCTCAATCAAAAACCCAATTTCCTGCATTCTTCAACTCCTCACTGATATTTGCATACCTCAAATGATTTCATTCTGTTCCCTGAATAAATATCCGCTATAATGTGGCAATCAGCCTCCCCTCATTATGTATAGGCCCCATGCCCATTACAAGAAAAGAGGAGGGCTCTGGTTTAAGGTCAGTAAGAGTCCTACCTGTTATTTCTACCCAGACATCCAGCAACATACTTGTTGTCTAACTACTAAAAACTTTGGATTCTGTATACCTCTCAGGTAAAAATGACACAATCCCTAGAGTCCTAACTCACACTACTGAACCATCTGAGCCAACTGTCACCTTCTTGTCCATCCTATTGGGAAGAGGCTGAAAACACACAAACAATGGTTATGATGGCCATTTTAATCAGGATACATACAAGTGCTGGCATCTTACTAGATCAGTCTTATATGGCTTCAATACTACAGGGACAATGGTCCCATACAACCTGCCTACGTTGTGGGGTCAAATAGGCACTCAAGTACATGACTGAAATCCTAGACAAGTGAAAGGGGAAGACTATTCCTATACCTGTGGAAAGTCAGTATCTCTCACATTGATCAGAATTTATCCATTGAACAATTAGGCATCAAATTAAAGAAAAAGTTATCCTGTCACTCTTTTGGATCATTTAGTGCTTCGACTGAACCCTTCTAAATGATATATCTACTGTCCCTATCTGACTCTGTGTCTTGAATGGTGAATCTATACTGCTAATGATATGTAAATGCCACCCCACATTTTGTATTCTTTGCAGTGGAATTAATGTAGCTATTGTATGTCCTAGAGGGATTGTCTGTCACAAGAACTAAGTCAATAATATCGACCTGTACGTATATACTGACTTCACAAAAACAGCTTCTAACATATTGCCAAGATAAGGATACAGAGGAACGCATACATTCATAATTAGTATATATACACATCTACTTACATTGATAATGCAGTTGTCGGTGTTGTGGGGTTCATATATGTACAGGCCAATATTAAAACTTCGACAGTGTGTAGAACACCACTGGTGGTAAACCTTTGTGTATATAAACATTCAGAAGATTTGTCTCCTCTGGCTCTACCACCTTCAGGCAATCCTTATAGAGAAAAAAGTAAGCTCCAAACCTTGTAGTATGAGAAGTCAACTCATTAATACTAACTCCACAATGTGTACACACCTGCAATAAGGTAACCTCCATGTACAACTCATGCCCAATTTCATCCTTTGTCAACCAAGAGCAATGAACAAAGAACCGCAGATGTCATTATCTGTATGAAGGAATACACTTACCTCTGTTGGTCAATATCTCGCAGCTCAACCCTGCAGCTAACTTCCAATCCTGGGTGAGCTCCCTTCTTGCCACCCACAAATATAAGTACAAAAGTGCATTTGCAGGCATATGGTTAAAATGCCGTTCCTCTCGAGACTCCAGTTCCACCTGTGTACCTTTTCATAAAATAATTTTCCCACTGAAATGACTGCCTACCAATCAGTTAGACAAGGAGACATGTGACCTCCTTGTCTTCTTCAGCTTTGTCTCTGTCTTTTAGTTTTCCAGCTAAGATAAATCTGCCACTCCACTTTCATCTGACATGTTCATGACATTTAGCCCTTCCTTTCATGCAAGATGTGATAGTTCATCTGCACCGTCTGGAATTGGAGCCAACAAGGGGATATCTACCTTCTTTACCCTTCCGTATGGTTAAGGGCTTAAAAGATTAGTTCTAGAGTCTTATGCTTCATTAATGTACTTTAGGCCAAATCTTGCAGAAAAATAATCCTTCAGTTGAGGAGGATGACAGTGAACAGAATGTCCCTTCATCATTGGTCCTGAAAGTTCCTCATTGGTCCTACCCTGTAAACCCTTTCAAAACTCACTTCCTTCCCTTCTTTCATCTGAAGGATCAGGGCAAAGCAAGGACAATATCCTGCTGTTCTGTCAATTGAGGGCCCATGCATCACAACCTGCATTTATCTGGTATGTCACTGAGGCTAAATTGTTAGTTTTTCAGCCTGGCAGTCTCTATAGGAGATGATAGCTGTAGCACTCAATTCTGTCACTTGCTGCCGCTTTCCGTCATCACTGATGTCACATAGCCTAGAGTGCACCACAACTTTCAGGGCCCACCTTTAATAATGAATGCAACTCTGTTACTGCACTTTACTTTTTTATTTGTTTATCTATCTATTGATGCATTTTTATATAGCGCGGACATTACCCAAAGTTGCTAGAGCGCTTTACAATGAACAAGGTTTGTTACAGCGATACATGATTACAAAGACATAAGATTAAAAGTCATACAAACGGCACAGATTAAATATTCATGAGATGTATGTTCATCACTGGAGGTAACAGCTTGCCTAAAGATGACCAAATCAAGAAGAGTAGTTAAAGCAATGATAAGGGTCATTGTTAAGAATACACACAATGTCTTTGAAGGAGGAGGGCTTTCAATTCTGATTTCAAGACAGCTGTCGAAATAGTGGTGCGTAGGTTCAGAGGTATGCAGTTCCATATACTGGTTGCGCTTCTGAAGGACAATTGTGCCATGAGCCATTCCTTTTTAAAGATTGGGTGTTCAAGTAGCAGTGTTTTGGCATTGTGCGATGGTCTGGTGCCCCCGGGGATGTTCAGTTTGTCAGCCAAATAGCGTGGACGTATGTAGGGTCTTGTGTGTGATACAAGCAGTCTTGTATAAGGCCTTCGCTTTAATGAACAGCCAGCGGAGAGTAAGCAGAATTAGGGTGATGTGATAATTTCTTTTGGTCCTGTAAGCAAAGCATACTGCCAAAATGTAGGATAGATTTATGGGAAGAGAGACCGATCTTGGGGAGATCAGTCAGGAGAGAGTTGCAGTAGTCAAGGTTCGAAAGCACCAAGAAATGGACCGGAGTTTTAAAATTTTGCTCTGGAATGAAGGGGTTCCCCAGAGAAGGCATAGTTGGTATCGGGTATTTTTGGCCATGGTGTTGATTTGCACTTGAAGATTTTATCTTTTATCTAGGATGACTCCTAGGGATTTTGCACTGTCAACAATGTTGGGTTTACTGTTCAGGATGTTGAGTGTGTCCATCCAGAATTTTACTGGAGTTGGTGGTTGTGGTGAAGAAATTAAGAGGAATTCAGTTTTAGAAGGGGTTTGTTTTAAGTGATGTTTAGTCATCCAGTCTTGAACAGTAGTTAAGGTGTTGGCAAAATGCGAGATGTAATTGGGAGAGGAGACCTTTAAGTATAGTTGGGTATCATCTGCATGACCTTCAAGTATAGTTGGGCATCATCTGCATATTGATGGTAGAAGATCCCAGTTTTTCTGAGTACGACTCCAGGGTGTTCAATAAAAAGGTTGAATAAGGTCGGAGCAGGAATGGATCCCTGAGGCACTTCTTGTTCTACATCCATCAGTGTTGAGAAATAATTGTCTGCTTTTATTGTCTGTGACCTGCCTGTGAAGAATGAATCAAACCATTTGAGGACAGTGCCATTAATGCCCAGTTGATTTTTGAGTGTATCAAGCATTATAGAATGGTTGACTGTATCAAAATTGCTGATAGAGCGAGAAGAATCAGGAGACAGGAGTTATCTTTCACAGCTGTAGCCGTGCATCCCTGTTCAGGAAGTGCGGTGCAGCCAAAAACCTGGAAATAAGCAGAGAGGGCGGGCCGAGGACGCGGTTTAAAACTCACATGCTCCCCTGCATCGGACCTCCTCCCAAAAGCTGCACTAGTCGTGATCGGGTTCCTCGAGTGCAGCTGCATAAAAGCTGCACTCAGGAACCCATTTGTGCCTTTAATTTTTACCTTAATGCTTCACTTACCTTGTTTTTACTTGAAGGCCTTGCTTTTGCTGACTTCTTCTCCATTTTGGTCATGCTGCTGCCTTTCTTGTGGCCTCTATGGGGGTTTTCCTCATTTCTTCAGTGCCTGCTCCAGCGCTGCTGTATTCTACTTGGTGTGCCTGCTGTTTGTGAAGTTTTCCAATCTTCTATGCGCCTGGGGAGACAAAGGGTACACAAAGCAATTACAGCTTCTAATTTGGTAATATGCATGCATGCAAGTATTTTTGGATCTTTACTCACCGTCCTGCTTGGGATCCTACAAACTTAATGGATGTTGATGTGTAGATTATACAAAAGAAGGAAAAGACTGCTACTGTATGTTTATCCTGCTGAACACTGTGGCTGAGTGTGTCAGTTAATTGATAGTTTTCTAAGACTTTTATTTTTGACGCTCTACTGGGGATATTCTCAATCACTGAATTTTTCAATGGATTTTTTTCTAGAGACTTTGAAGGAATGAAGTAATCCCGGTCTTATGTTGCTTCCTTAAAAACCGCCGTCACTTAAGTGCTTAGGTATTACTAGGCATTATAGGGAGTCCAGGAGTTAGAACATTTGGTTTTAGTATTAATTCAGTATCCTGTATTATTTTCCTTCCCTTAGGATTACACTGCATTTATTGGGTTCCTGCCACTAAATTCAAGTGGGAGGTAATAGGCAAGAACACACACTTACCAGTTGTTAAGCTATTGCGAGTTGTTCATGCTTTAGAGGTGACGATTCCTAAAAGTTAATTATACGTTGTTTTAGATGCATGACAAGCCTAGAATGCTAAAGAAATCTCTAGTGCTGTGAATTGATGCAATTACCTTGAAGGGAGCCTGGGATGCCATTTTTGTGTTTTCTCCACTTCCCTTTTCCACTGGGTGCTGTTATCGACTGGAACTCTGTCCAATTCTATTGTGGTTGCAGGGCTCTAGGTGTGTGGGAATTGGCTTGTGGTATTCATGTCTTGCTCCCATGCGATTGTGCAGCCAGCTACTGAACTGGTTGTGCTCAGATGTTGCATCTTCTTAGTTTTGGATTCTGAGTGCATCATCAACCACCTGAAGCAGAGAAGTTTCAGTGTTGCTGTCTAGAATTAAGCCAGATTGATATTCATCCAGGAGGTTATTGTCTCTGATGTGATGGATAAGTTGATCAGCAAAGCATCTCTTAATAATTTTTGCCAGGAATGAGACAATGGAGACAGGGTGAAAATTGTTGAGGTCGTTTACAACTGCTGATGGTTTTTTGAGAAGTGGGATGACTTGACCTGTCTTACAGCAATCAGGAAATATTCCCTGACGGACTGATAGACAGGGGTTGGCGGAAGCCGCACTGTTTCACTTCACAGCATTCCGCAGAGTTACATGAAAACTCAAGGAGATTCTGCGGAGTTCCGCCAACATGTGAAAAATATGCATGTCACTCTGTTAGTGCTTTAATTTATCGTCGGTAGCACGAGCAGCACTGAAAAATCAACGTGAGTGGCACCATGTGGTACGTAAGAGCGGGCAGCCATTCTAGTTGATTTTGCTGCCACTCCAATAGAAATTCTACAGCAAATGTACTTGAGATGCAGCCCTCTGACCATGGCCACCCAGGTTTGAAATGCGTGCTAGGGGACACCAAATCTCGCTCCCCAGCTTGCATTTCTGGAGCCTCAAAGGCAAAAAATTTCACCACTTGGCGATTGGTGGAATTTGAGCAGAACTCAACATTACAAGAATTACACGGAGTTGCCAAATTAATTTTCCTACTCACCCCTAGTGATAGATTTACCAGGTTTGTCCAGCAGGGGAGTATGTGTGTGTAAAGGTCTTTGGCTATGTTACCCAGGATAGAGTCCATAAAGTGGTTTGATGGTTTTGTTTTCATGATAGTTTTCAGGATGTCTTCCTCTCTGATTTCGTCCAATAGCTGCCAAGTGTTCTTGGATTTGCACAGAGTAGAGTGATAAGGTAATTTGTCTGGACACAGAAGTGATTGTGTTTTGGTGTCAAAGAATTGTACAAATTCTCCTGCTTTGGGTCAACAAATGTAGTGGACATGGACATAGAGGGAGAATTGGTGACTTTGCCTAGATCAAAGAGTTGTTTTGGTCGTTTTTTGACTAAGTCAAGAAGTAAGCTGAAGTAATTTAATTTTTTACAGAAAATATGCTTTTTGTAGAGTGATCTTGCATTGTGGAGACATGTGAGGTTAAAGGTAGATAGTGATTGTCTCAATTTCTTCACCAGAGTGCTCAGGGCTCTTCTTTCTTCATATAAATCTTTGGTAAACCAGGGAGCCGAAGACTTGAGTCTTTTCTTTTTGCACTGGAGTGGAGCAGCCTCATCCAGCTGATCTGACAGGCAGGTAAACCAATGTGCAGATGCCTCATTGATATTCGAGTCTAGGCTGATGGGTGGTAGAATGTTCTGTGCCCTATCTCTGAAAATGTGAACATTGATGTTGTAAGTGTTGCAAAACCAGGTGGTTACTGTGTTTGGTTGGCCCATGGTCACGGAGTGCCAGAGTCTCAGAGATAAGGGGATGAGAAAACAATCAGACCAGGCTATTGGTATCACTTGTCCATGATGAGTATGTTGTCTTTTGACATTATTATGTCAAGTATGGCTCCTTTGATGTGTGTTGGTTTTTATATGTGTGGGGTCAGATCATCCAGTAAGAATGAGGCCAAATGGTTGACTGCTGAGTCTACATTGATTCCCCTGTGAAGACTAAAATCTCCCACAAATATCACTTCAGCACTCTGCATTGATTGATTATTTGCGCGATCCATTAATTTCTCAATAAAAGCCATATTGTAACCTGGTGGGTGATAGATGACATTTAATTTGAAAGAGGGTTGTGTTGTGCATATAGAATTAAAGATAAGCATTGAAATGGGAGCAGTTGGAGGACTCCCTGCATAGTAAGGAGTCTCAGAAGATGGCAGAGATGCCACCTCCTGTTCACCCAACACAATTATATCTTATGATGGAGTAGTTTGGGGGAAGTAGAATGTCCATTAAGTTGTGTGATGTGTCTTTAAACCAAGTCTCAGTAAGGATTAGTAGGTCAAGATGACAGTGAGAGATCGTGTCAGAGATTTCCAGCTTGTGCTTCATTGCCAATCTATAGTTATAAAGAATGCAGCATAAGGTCGAGGTGATTGATTTAGTGAGAGGAGTGTCTAAAGATGTAGTCATTATAAGCTTAATGTTTCTGTAAGCAGTGCCTCCGTTGCGTTGGACTAAAGTTTCAGCAAAGCCAGCTTTGCGTAGGGCTGAAGTTTATTGCTAACCGATAGGCTAGTCGAAATAATATATTGGTTTGTATTGTTTAAGAGAAGAGGAGGTTGAGAGAGTGTAGGAGGATGAGGATGATGGGGGGCTGTAGCTGGAAAGTAGATTGTCAATATTTGTTTGAGCTAGATCAGGTAACAATCACTGGGGCCGGCGTAGGGAATTGGTCCTTGTATTGAGTGCAAAGGATTATGTGATCTCATTTGGGATAGGGAGTCTAGGAAAGAAGAAAGCTAGAAGTTTAGGTCGGATATTGTTAAATCTAGCTTGCAGTTCTTCAAGTGGATGAGATCTAGTTTCTGTTTCAAGGGATGTGGAGCTGGGGGAGAGGGTTCGCAATAGGGATCGTCTAGGACTTTTGTAATTGGAAGATTACTCTCATCAGAATTATTTAAGTGTTGTGTACCTAGGAAGGTCGATATGTAGTTGGTAGGTGCTAGTCTGTCATTTCCAGCTGAGAGTCATTTTATCACAAGAGGGTGTTGAGGTTTATTCGGCGTTTGCATTGGTGTGGTGAGTGTTGTAAAGGCTGGGTAATGGAGACTGATGTAGAGATCAGTTGTGTAAAGAGTTCAAGGTGATGATGGAAGGCATAAAATAGAGGGGTAAGCGGGGAATGGGTGACCTCAGTGTGATATAATGGGATGGTGTTAGACCTGGCACCATTGGCGTGGGTTTCCCCTACATTTTTTTGCCTTTGCTCCTATGTTTTTGCTGTGTGTTGGACTTCGTTTTGCTGGTCTAGATGCTTTGGGCACTTTGCCACTGCTGTTCAGTGCCAAAGTGCAAGTGCTCCCTTTGTAAATTGTTGTTATGAATTAGGTGTTTCCATAATTGGCTTATTTGATTTACTAGTCAGTCCCTAGTACTGTGCACTGTGTGATCCCAGGGCCTGTAAATTAAATGCTGCTATTGGGCCTGCAGCACTGGTTATGCCACCCACATAAGCAGCCTGTAATTGTAACTCAGGCCTGCCATTGCAGTGCCTGTGTGCAGTCTAGTATTGCCATGTTGACTTGGCAAGTGCACCCACTTGCCAGGCCTTACCCTTCCCTTTTCTTACATGTTCGTTACCCCTAAGGTTGGCCCAAGGTACCACTGTGGGCAGGGTGCAGTGTATGTGACAGGCAGGACATGCCCTGGTGTGTGTGGCATGTCCTGATAGTGAAATACTGCCAATTCCGTTTTTCACTATTGCAAGGCTATCTGTTCCCATAGGATAGAATGGGGAGTTTGCTTATAACATCTTATAGGCATAACTACCCCTGGGAACAAGATAGGAAAATGAAGTTTGATATGCCTGAACTCAGAATGTTAAAATGCAGCTTTTAGTGAGGGTGGTTTTTACTTTCTGTGTTTGAAAATACCACTTTTAGAAAGTAGGTATTTTCTTGCTTAGCCATCCAGTGTGCCTCTGCTAGGATGGGTATTGACTGTCTGGGTTTGGAGTAACAGGGGATGGGTAGGTGCAGTGGCTCCAGAGAGTCTGGATGAGTCAGGGCTGGGCTGAATAGGCCTGGGCTGCATTTAGAGTAGGGGGAGGAGATTTCCTTTCACCTGAATGGACCTGGTCTGCCTTCCACAATGCGGTCTCCACCTCCTGCCAGGAAGCTGTACCAGAGAGGACAGAACTGGTTTTGACTGAGCACAGGGCTTCTCTGCCACCAGAGAACAAAGGATTTTGTAGTATAAATATTGGGGCCCAGACTTTTAGATCACTTCTGGGAATCAAGAGGAACCTTTGCCATGGAGAAGAGCCGGAGAAGCTGAGGAGGAATACTGCCCCTGTGCTGTTTGCTGTCTGGGGTTGGCCTGCAGTGGCTACTTGCTGCCAAGGAAAGGAGAAAGGACTTTGCTGTTTGCTGTGTCCCCTGCTTGAGGAAGATCTCCAAGGGCTTGAACATGTGCTTGCCTCCTGTTCTAAAGTCTCAGGGACACAAAGACTTCACCACCAGCTCCCCTGAACTCCCTTGCTGGAAGTTCTGACCTTCTTAGAGGTGCCTGCTGTTGTTTTGGACCTCTGGAGGCTGTTTTGTTGCTGGGAGCTGGAAAAGTAATGCAACTTCGAGAAGCACAACACATCCGCACCTATTTCCGATGCATCGCCAAAGAAATCGTTGCAGCACCTGCCCGCAGCTCAAGAAATTGCCGCACGCTACATCGGGTGCACCGATCTCCGAAGTCCAAGATCCCTGCACCGATTCTGACGCAAGCCCTGCTGTGAGGCTGCAAGAACCCACGAATTGTCCAGGATCGTTGCATTGCATCGAGGCACCAAGTCTGTTGCATCATTGGGGGACGCAGTAAGAAACCGACCATCACCTCCCTACCCAGTAAGAAACCAACACATCACCTCCTCTCCGGTAAGGAACCGACGCATCACCTCCCCTGCACAGCAGTAAGGAACCAACGCATCACCTCCCCCGGAGCAAAAAACTGATGCATCACCTTCCCTGAGTGTAAGGAATTGACTCATCACCTTCTTTTGTTTGTGTGCGTGACGCATCCAAGGTACTTTGAGTGAAAAGTGTCACATCTGCAATTTGCTTAGAACTGAACTATTTCTACCATTAGAAAGTCATAGTTTTATTACTGTATTGTGGATTTTTGTCGTTTGGTATTGTCTGGTTTAGATAAAGATTACTTATTTTTCTAGACTGGTGTGGTGTCCATTTGTAGTGTTTTCACTGTATTACTGTATGTGTTCACAAATGCTTTATACACTGTCTCTGAGATAAGCCTGTCTACTTGTGCCAAGCTACCAAGGGGATGAGCAGGGGTTATTTTAGAAGTGTATCCCCCTTACCCTGACTAGAAGCCAGGGTCCCGATTTGGACAAAGATACCTACCTCTGCCAACTAGAGACCCCCATTTCTAACATTGGTGGTCAGCGGTGAGGATCTGGACTTGCATTTGTGTCTTACATACAGTGATTGGTGTACACTACTAGTAGAGTGCAGACCATCATGCAACCACATACAATTGGTGGAACTTTTTCTTTGGGATTATTTTTCTTTGCAACTGAGAACTGCCAATCTTCATCATGACAAGGCCAGCATCATTTGCATCTGTGGATATTGAGTTTGAGGAGGATAGGGTGGAAACCTACACTGTGCCACAGCTAAAAACTATCTGCAAAAAGTTTAAAATCTCTGTAAGAGGTTTCTCCAGAAAGGAGGAATTCCAAAAGGCACTGAGGGCCTGGTTGGAATCAAGGGATGCCAGCGGGCATGACGACCAACCTGTGGAGGAGGTAGAGGATTTAGATGAACAGCAGAATAGGCTATTGGGTCTGCCTGGGGGGAGGGTACCTTCCCAGGGGACCAGCCGTGTCTCTTCAGAGGGGCTGTCTCCAGCAGAAGAGCTGGAGGACAGGGAGAAAAACAGGATACATGAGTTGGAGCTCACGAAGCTCAGGCTAGAGAAGGGGGATAAGGAGTTTTCATTTCAGAGGG
Organism: Calotriton arnoldi; assembly: GCA_963921515.1. Taxonomy (NCBI): domain Eukaryota; kingdom Metazoa; phylum Chordata; class Amphibia; order Caudata; family Salamandridae; genus Calotriton; species Calotriton arnoldi. The sequence goes on along the minus strand of CAWUFW010003124.1, from coordinate 1,753,722 downwards.
AGAAATTAGCCCTGGAGGAGAAAAGGATGATCTTAGAGCATGAAAGAGGGTTGAGGGAACTGGATCAAAAATAACCCTGGGCGGTGAACTCAGCTCCGCTCGCGGAGTTTGCGGAGTTTCCTGCACTCCGCGTTACGCGGAGATCGCAGAGTTCCGAAAAACTCTGCTTCGCGTTGTGTAGCGGAGTTTTTCCTCGCTCGCGTTCGTCAACGTCAAGTTGGCGAGCGCGAGCGTGGAAATCAACATCCCGGTGAGATATCTCAACGCGGGGGGGTCAGGTTTCTCATTGCGGGTGGTTGCATATGCTCGCGACAGCTCGCGTTGAGAAATCGCCTGTTTGCATTGAGAAAGCTGCTGCTCGAGTAAAAATCTACTTGAGCAGCAGAAAAGGAAAGCAGGGACCGCTTGCACTGTGCATGGTGCCGTTCACAATGATTGCACAGTGCGGACAAGCATCCGGCACTGTGCAATCACCGCGAACGGCATTTTTCTATTGCACTCCGCCGCTCGCGTAGCTCTGTGTAGTGCAGCAGAGTTTTTTTTGCACTTCACGTAGTGCAGCGAAGTGCAACTCCGCGAACTCCGCCCAGGGTTAATCTAAAAGCAAAAAGTCTAGAGTCCAATCCCAATGGTGGCAGCGCACCATCAGGGCCTGGAGAAAGGAGGGTGTACATCCCCATGGAGGTTATTAAGGATTTTATGAAGCATGAGGACATTGGTCAGTGGTTTAAAGCATACGAGGTAGTGATGAGGTCCCACAGAATGCCTGAGAGAGACTGGGGAGCGGGGTTGTGGAGCCGCTTTGTCAGTGAAGGGAGGTACATGTTGCTAGCATTACCCACTGAGGATCAAATGTCTTATGCCCCCATGAAGGAAGCCTTAATACGGAGGTATGGTTTGACCCCAGAGCTTTATAGGCAGAAGTTGAGGGCTTGTAAGAAGCTGCAGTCAAGCACTTGGGTGGAGTATGTCTCTTATTTTTGCAGAGCACTAGATGGATGGGTAAAGGGTAGCCAGGTAAATTATTTTCAGGGGCTCTATGATTTGGTTGCATGGGAGCACTTGTCAGATAATTGTTTTCCAGAGCTACGCAAGCACCTGATTGACAGTAAGCTGATTGACCCCAGGAATCTTGCTGTGGAGGCGGACCGCTGGGTCAGTTCCAGGGTCCAAAAAGATCATGTGGGAGACTCCACCAAAGGTGGGCAGGGTCCCCATCAGAAGAGTGGGGGGGACAAGGGTAAACTGAGGGAGTTCCAGAAAGGGCCCCAAAGTAATTCCCAAGGGAACCAAGGGAAAGATTCCCAGCCTCCCACTGAAAAGAAGCCATGGGTCCCTACAGGTAAGCCTGGTCAGAAGGGCCCCAGGGCATGTTATGGTTGTGGTCAGGTGGGTCACTTCCAGGGGGACCCTAGGTGTCCCAAAAAGGTTACCACGCACCCACTGGTGCACCGCCCCGGGAGATGGCTAGTGTAGCCTTGGGGGAGGAGTCAGGTGCCCAAGAGGGGTGGGGTCCCGCAGAAATGACCCTGGTCTCTTTAGGAGACAATGAGATCGTCCCAAGAGCTCATCTGCCTGATAACACTAAACTATACAGGCAGTGGGTGAGGATGCTTGTTTCCGGTCCAGGGAGGACCTGGCTTGGCAGTTCGGGCTGGACTGTTCCCATGAGGCACAGGGTCAAGACTGATTTGCATATGGCCAGGTCTAAACTGGGGTGGCATGGTGAGCAAAAGAATGATGGATTTAACCCAGATCTTTTGACTGGGGGTGAATGTTTTGATTTGGTCTGCATTCCGTCCATCAATTGTGTGTCTTTTGCTTTCTCGCCCTATGTGCACCAGGTATGCCCAGACGTGGGTCCTGGGCTCACTGTGCCACTGGAATCAAGCTATCCTGGCTGAAGAGGGGTGAAACCCCGAAACCGGTCCTAGGATGCTTGTTTCCGGTCCAGGGAGGACCTGGCTTGGCAGTTCGGGCTGGACTGTTCCCATGAGGCACAGGGTCAAGACTGATTTGCATATGGCCAGGTCTAAACTGGGGTGGCATGGTGAGCAAAAGAATGATGGATTTAACCCAGATCTTTTGACTGGGGGTGAATGTTTTGATTTGATCTGCATTCCGTCCATCAATTGTGTGTCTTTTGCTTTCTTATTTTTGCAGAGCACTAGATGGATGGGTAAAGGGTAGCCAGGTAAATTATTTTCAGGGGCTCTATGATTTGGTTGCATGGGAGCACTTGTCAGATAATTGTTTTCCAGAGCTACGCAAGCACCTGATTGACAGTAAGCTGATTGACCCCAGGAATCTTGCTGTGGAGGCGGACCGCTGGGTCAGTTCCAGGGTCCAAAAAGATCATGTGGGAGACTCCACCAAAGGTGGGCAGGGTCCCCATCAGAAGAGTGGGGGGACAAGGGTAAACTGAGGGAGTTCCAGAAAGGGCCCCAAAGTAATTCCCAAGGGAACCAAGGGAAAGATTCCCAGCCTCCCACTGAAAAGAAGCCATGGGTCCCTACAGGTAAGCCTGGTCAGAAGGGCCCCAGGGCATGTTATGGTTGTGGTCAGGTGGGTCACTTCCAGGGGGACCCTAGGTGTCCCAAAAAGGTTACCACGCACCCACTGGTGCACCGCCCCGGGAGATGGCTAGTGTAGCCTTGGGGGAGGAGTCAGGTGCCCAAGAGGGGTGGGGTCCCGCAGAAATGACCCTGGTCTCTTTAGGAGACAATGAGATCGTCCCAAGAGCTCATCTGCCTGATAACACTAAACTATACAGGCAGTGGGTGAACAAAAATGGCCATAGTGTGGAAGCTCTGAGAGACACTGGAGCCAGTGTGACAGCTGTCAGTTGTCTGCTAGTGTCTGAAGAGCAGGTGGTCCCCAACACGTTCTACCCAATTGTTGCAGCTGACAACTCTGAGTCCCTCTGCAAAGTGGCACAGGTTCCCTTTGAGTAGGGGGGGGTCTCAGGTACCTTGAGAGTAGCTGTGAGGCCAGCCATGCCTGTTGACTGTCTGCTAGGCAACAATTTGGAGAGCTCCCCTTGGGAAAATGTGGAGCGGAAGTCTTATTTTGAGATGTTGGGTCTGCCTGAGTGGGCATGTGTGACCACTCGGTCTATGGCAGCCGGTAAGGGCGATCAAGGGGACCTGGAGCCTGAAAGAGTGGCCCAGGTGTCTGCCAAAGAGAGAAGAAGCAGGGGGGTGCGGGGAACCGGCCCCCGAAGTTCCCACGGTCCAGGAGGAGGCAAACCTTGAGGGGGATGCCCTGGAGCCTACAGGGGAACAAGTGGCTGAACTGGGGGACCTGCCTGAGCTGACCCATTGGCAGCAGGAAGGAGGCCCCTCCAGGGAAGAATTCTGCCAGGGGCAGCAGAAGTGCCCTTCTCCTGTTGGTTTGTGGCAGCAGGCTGCAAACCAGGCAGCAGGTGGTCAGTCTGGATCACATTGGATTTACTGGGAGAATGGTCCCCTGTATAGTGAACCTAAGGTTGCTGAGCCTGGGTCAGCCCATGTGCTGGTGGTACCCCAGTGCTTCAGAGCCTTCCTACTGGGTCTGGCTCATGATGTGCCATTGGCAGGGCATTTGGGGCAAGACAAGACCTTTGAAAGGCTTGTCAGCCACTTTTACTGGCCCCAAATGCGTAAGAACTCTGACACACTTTGTAGGTCTTGCCAGACTTGCCAGGCAAGTGGTAAGAGTGGGGGGAAGTGCAAGGCTCCTCTCCAACCTTTCCCTGTAGTCAGCACCCCCTTTGAGAGGGTGGGTATTGACATTGTGGGGCCTCTGGATCTCAAGACAGCCATGGGCAACAGGTTCATCCTGGTCTTGGTGGACCATGCCACCCGGTACCCGGAAGCAATACCTCTCCGGACTGTGACAGCCCACGTGGTGGGTCGTGCATTGATGAGGATTTTCTCCCATGTGGGGTTTCCCAGAGAGGTGGTGTCCGACCGGGGTACCAACTTCATATCTAAGTATATGAAGTCCCTGTGGCAGGAGTGCGGTGTTACCTACAAGTTCACCACTCCTTACCACCCCCAAGTTAATGGGATGGTTGAGAGATTCAACCGTACCCTGAAGGGCATGTTTATGGGTCTTGGTGAATCCATGAGGTGTAAGTGGGACGTCCTATTACCATGCCTTTTGTTTGCTTACAGAGAGGTACCACAGACGTCCTTAGGGTTCAGTCCCTTTGAGCTCCTGTATGGGCATCCTGTAAGAGGACCTCTAATTCTGGTCAAAGAAGGCTGGGAGAAAGCTCCCAGTAAACCTCCCCAGGATGTATATAGCTACATGCTGGCCTTCAGGAACCAGACTATGTGCTTCAGGCAACTCGCTCAGGCGAATCTGGAAGCCAGCCAGGAAGAGATGAAACAGTGGTATGATCAGAATGCCACTCTGATCAAGTTTCAGACTGGCCAGAAAGTATGGGTCATGGCCCCAGTGGAGCCTTGCATGCTCCAAGATAAGTGGACTGGGCCATTTGAGGTGGTGGAGCGCAAGAGTAAAGCCACCTACCTGGTGGACTTGCAGTCTCCAAGGAACCCCTTGCGGGTCCTACATGTGAACTGCCTTAAGCCCCACTTGGAGAGGTCCGAAGTGGGCATGCTCCTAGTGACAGTTGCTGGAATAGAAGAGGAGACTGAGCCTCTTCCTGACCTCCTGTCTGCTAAAGAGCATGATGGGTCAGTGGACGGTATAACACTCTTCCCCACCCAGACTTCTGAATAGCAGAGTGACTGCCGCCAACTGTTGTGACAGTTTGCTACTCTGTTCTCCCTGACCCCTGGTGTCACTCAGTGGTGTGTCCATGATGTTGACACTGGGGACAGTCCTCCTGTGAAGCACAAAGTTTACAGAGTGACTGACAGGGTCAAGGCTTGCATCAAGGAGGAGGTCTCCAAGATGTTAGCGCTAGGGGTGATTGAGCCCTCAAACAGCCCTTGGGCCAGCCCAGTGGTCTTGCACCCAAAGGCTGCCGCACCCGGTGCCTCACGAGAACTCCGGTTCTGTGTGGACTACAGAGGGCTCAATTCAGTCCCCAGGACTGACGCACACCCCATCCCCAGAGCTGATGAGCTCATCCATCGGTTGGGAGCTGCCAAGTACCTCAGTACGTTTGACTTAACATCTGGGTACTGGCAAATTGCCTTAACTGATGGGGCACTACCAATTCCGGGTGATGCCCTTTGGGTTCAAGAATGCCCCTGCCACCTTTCAGAGGTTGGTCAACCAGGTGTTGGCTGGGCTGGAGGATTTCAGTGCTGCTTACCTGGATGACATCACAGTGTTGAGTGCTACTTGGGAGGAACATCTGCACCACCTCTGGGAAGTGTTGAAGGTTCTGGTGAGGGCAGGCCTCGCGATCAAGGCAAGCAAGTGCCAGATCGGGCAGGGTTTAGTGGTGTACTTGGGACACCAGGTAGGGAGCGTACAGGTGGCGCCCCTACAGCCCAAGATTGATACCATTCTGGCTTGGGAACCCCCCAAGACCCAGACAGAAATGAGAGCCTTCTTAGGACTCACCAGGTATTACAGGAGATTCGTCAAGGGATATGGCACCATTGTTGCACCCTTGACAGAGCTGACTTCCAGGAAGCAGCCCAGGAAAGTGAACTGGACTGACACCTGCTAAAAAGATTTTGATGCCCTGAAATCTGCCATGTGCATGGATCCCCTGCTCAAGGCACCCAAATTCTCACAGGAATTTGTGGGGCTGACAGATGCTTCAGAGCATGGTGTGAGGGATGTGCTCTCACAGCTAAATGAGGAGGGTCTAGACCAACCTGTAGCCTTCATTAGTAGGAGGTTATTTCCTTGGGAACAGAGGTGGAGTGCGATTGAGCGTGAGGCTTTTGCTGTGGTCTGGGCACTGAAGAAGCTGAGGCCCTACTTGTTTGGGACTCACTTCTGGGTTCAGACTGACTACAGGCCCCTCAGATGGTTGATGTAGATGAGGGGTGAGAATCTAAAGTTGTTGAGGTGGTCCATTTCCCTACAGGGGATGGACTTTACGGTGGAACACTGCCCTGGTGCAGAACACGCCAATGCTGATGGTCTGTCCAGATTTTTCTGCCTTAGTGAAGAGAACTCCCAGGAGGGTGGGTAGTTCTCCCCAAATTTCAGCTGGAGGGGACACGTGTTAGACCTGGCACCATTGGCGTGGGTTTCTCCTGGATTTTTTTGCCTTTGCCTTCTATGTTTTTGCGGTGTGTTGGACTTCGTGTTGCTGGTCTAGATGCTTTGGGCACTTTGCCACTGCTGTTCAGTGCCAAAGTGCAAGTACTCCCTTCGTAAATTTTTGTTATGGATTAGAGGCCCGATTCATAAAAGTAATCTGAGACAAAATCCTAACTTTACGACTTTCGGTATTCACAGAAGGCTTTTAGCAGTACTAAAGTTAGGATTTTGTCTCAGTTAAACTTAAGTTTGTCTTAAGTTTAACTTAAGACCAAAACTTAAGAATGTGAGACAAAATCCTAACTTTTGTACTGCTAAATGCCTTCTGTGAATACCGAAAGTCGTAAAGTTAGGATTTTGTATCAGATTACTTTTGTGAATCGTGCCCTAGGTGTTTCCATAATTGGCTTATTTGATTTACTAGTCAGTCCCTAGTACAGTGCACTGTGTGTGCCCAGGGCCTGTAAATCAAATGCTGCTAGTAGGCCTGCAGCACTGGTTGTGCCACCCACATAAGCAGCCTGTAATTGTAACTCCTGTCTGCCATTGCAGTGACTGTGTGCAGTCTAGTACTGCCATGTCGACTTGCAAGTGCACCCACATGCCAGGCCTTACACTTTTCTTTTCTTATATGTTCGTCACCCCTAAGGTAAGCCCAAGGTACCCCTGTGGGCAGGGTGCAATGTATGTGACAGGTAGGACATGCCCTGGTGTGTGTGACATGTCCTGATAGTGAAATACTGCCAATTTCGTTTTTCACTATTGCAAGGCTATCTGTTTCCATAGGATAGAATGGGGAGTTTGCTTATAACATCTTATAAGCATAACTACCCCTGGGAACAAGATAGGAAAATAAAGTTTGATATGCCTGAACTCAGAATGTTAAAATGCATCTTTTAGTGAGGGTGGTTTATCCATGCTGTGTTTGAAAATACCACTTTTAGAAAGTAGGTATTTTCTTGCTTAGCCATCCAGTGTGCCTCTGCTAGGATGTGTATTGGCTGTCTGGCTTTGGAGTGACAGTGTCTGGGGAGGTGCAGTGGCTCCAGAGAGTCTGGATGAGTCAGGGCTGGGCTGATTAGGGCTGGGCTGATTAGACCTGGGCTGCATTTAGAGTAGGCGGAGGAGATTTCCTTTCACCTGAATGGGCCAGGTCTGCCTTCTACAATGGTGTCTCCACCTCCTGCCAGGAAGCTGCACCAGAGAGGACAGAACTGGTTTTGACTGAGCACAGGGCTTCTCTGCCACCAGAGAACAAAGGATTTTGTAGTATAAATATTAGGGCCCAGACCCCAGACTTTTAGATCACTTCTGGGAATCAAGAGGAACCTTTGCCAAGGAGAAGAACTGGAGAAGCTGAGGAGGAATACTGCCCCTGTGCTGTTTGCTGTTTGGGGTTGGCCTGCAGTGGCTACTTGCTGCCAAGGAAGGAGAAAGGACTTTGCTGTTTGCTGTGTCCCCTGCTTGAGGAAGATCTCCAAGGGCCTGAAATTGAGCTTGCCTCCTGTTCTGAAGTCTCAGGGACACAAAGACTTCACCAACAGCTCCCCTGAACTTCCTTGCTGGGAGTTCTGACCTGCTAAGAGGTGCCTGCTGTTGCTTTGGACCTCTGGAGGCTGTTTTGATGCTGGGAGCTGGGAAAGTAATGCAACTTCGAAAAGCGCAACGCATTCGCACCTATTTCCGACGCATCACCGAAGAAATCGTCACAGCACCTGCCCGCGGCTCGAGGAATCGCCGCACACCACATTGGGTGCACCGACGTCCGAGATCCACGCACCGATTCCGACGCAAGCCCTGCTGTTTGGCTGCAAAAACCCACGCATCGTCCCGGATTGTCACATCGCATCGAGGCGCCAAGTCTGTCGCATTGTTGGAGACACAGTAAGGAATCGACGCATCACTTGCCCCGGAGCAAGGAACTAACGCATCTCCTTCCCTGAGTGTAAGGAACCGACGCATCACCTTCCCTGCGACCCTCTTTGTTTGTGTGCGTGACGCATCCAAGGTACTTTGAGTGAAAAGTGTCACATCTGCAATTTGCTTAGAACTTAACTATTTCTACCATTTGAAAGTCATATTTTTATTACTGTATTGTGGATTTTTGTCGTTTTGGTCTTGTCTGGTTTAGATAAAGATTACTTATTTTTCTAGACAGGTGTGGTGTCCATTTGCAGTGTTTTCACTGTATTACTGTATGTGTTCACAAATGCTTTACACACTGTCTCTGAGATAAGCCTGTCTGCCCGTGCCAAGCTACCAAGGGGGTGACCAGGGGTTATTTTAGAAGTGTATCCCCCTTACCCTGACTAGAAGCAAGGGTCCCTATTTGAACAAGAGTACCGACCTCTGCCAACGAGAGACCCCCATTTCTAACCGATGGTTTCACTGGGATGCAGAATGCCAATTGGTAGGGGTAATCTGGTTGACATGGGTAGGTTGGTTGGTCGATCCAGTGTATAGGTATCATTGGGGAGAAGGACACACAAATGACATTATGCAGTGTTATATTATTTAGCTAATGTTCCCAGATTTCTTATTTTCATGATCAAAGCAGTTCTTTTGCATAAGGTATGGGATGTCCTGCATGTGAATTAATAAATGTGTACAAATATAGTTATCCTGCAAACAATGTACTTAGTTGATTTCATGAGTGAGTTCAGCATGTTAATTTAGTGCTCACATAAGACAGTAGGTTGGCGGGGCAGGAAATTGAAATCTGCCTATACTTAATTGTAATTGCAATTGTGGCCAAGGCTTTTCTGAATATTGGGTCATCTTGCTTAATTAAAAACAGCCTAAGACAAATTTCTGGTGCACTTTCTTGTATGGTATTGTACTGTTATTGGGATTATATTGTACTTACTACCCTGCCGAGATGTTGAGTGTTTTACGGTGAGTTGCGCACTATTCCAAAACCCAAGGTTATTGGTTATTCCTGTGGTTATTAATTATTGTTGCTTAATGGGATTAGTCTTGTGCTCTCATGGAAATCATTTCATGCATTTGATCAAGTTTCTATTTTATACTGCTGTAGTACCACTGGGCCTATTTACTATTGGTCTTTCATGTACCTGACACTACGCCTCATAGTCATTTACTTTGGTCCTCCGATGGATCTTGAACCGTGCTTAGAGGGTCAGATATAGGGGCTCCAATCCAGTCATCCAATGAGGGCCAGGAATTGGATAACTGACTTATAAGCTAGTAATTAGATTCATGTGTCTGACTCTCAATAATAGACTATACAGGTGCAAAATTATAACCGGTAAACCAAATCTCCTGAAGAAATTTAGACAAGTTAGGATCATACAAACAAGCAACTCAGTTAAAGGTATACAAAATAGTAACATCAGGACCATTTAGACTAGAGACCTCTCTGTTAGAATTCTCATCCCTCATTTAAAATATAGAAATGCACAATCAGATATTGGAGACTAGTCATAGAGAGACAGAAACAGGATTTATAAATGGTTAGATTTTATCAGTATTTAAGAAGTAAAAACACCAATATCAGGCATCAAAAGTTAAGAGTACAGAATCATCAAATGGATATTTTTGGGCCATCAATTACCAAAGTTCTACCAGGAAAGTTGAAGAAAGGACATGAATCATGTCAGCACAAAGATACTCTCCCATGGTGGAAAGAAGTCCAGGAACTAAGCACACAGCGTATGCACCAACAAGGAGAGTCCACCAGTCTGATAGATGTCTCTCAGTCCAGTAGGAAGCAATCTGCATGAGAAAGGTAGCAAAAAGAATGTGACCCCTTCCAATTTATCAATCCAATGGGCATTATATTATCACAGTTCCGGGATGGCACCTTCTAAGTTACCACATCGGATCAGACCACTCAGTTCATTGCCATTATAGAAAAATGGGGTAACCCAGACAAAGTCCTTGGACCTGGGTGTCGAGCGGTACAGAAAACAATTGGTCCTGGACCTTTCTTTTTACACAGAATACTTCCGAAAACGGTTTATCATTCAGATATGACTTGGTGCATGCATAAAGTCAGCACATGGTTACATAGATCCAGATAGAGAAAGTACTTTGATGTGCAACAACCATGAGTTTGAAAAAGCATGTATTTATTGATCACAGAATTATTTCAACAGATGGTAGACATCCTACCATGCCGATAATTTGAAAAGAAGAAGAAGGTTGCTCCAAGGGAACGTGCATGAAAAAGTGCTCTGGTGTGAGGTGAGTGAAGGTAAGAAAAAGGAAAAGAATCCCAATAGAATCAGAAAACAACCATCAAATAAAATTGTTCTGAATGTGACTAATAACAAAAAACAGTCCACATAGGCCTGTCCAATATAGATTATGATACAATTAGTTGGTTCAATATGATTCACAAACAATGCAGAGAAATATCATCTGTAACAAGGCAAGGGAGGGAACACGTGGTCCAGGCCTGTTGGGCGTAAGCGTCGACGTTTCGACCCGACTTGTGGGCATAGAGGGTAATCGAACCGCAACGTGGAGGCGGGTGAGCCCTTATTGAAGGCTTTATTTTATTTTCTAATACATTTTCTAATCCAGAGTAGTTTACTGATGTGCACTCCTTCCCGGTTTTCTCTTGCCCATTTTCAGGTGGTCACCTCGGGAGCCAGATCTACCTACATCCTGAATAGGTTGGTAGGACAGGCATGTTCACTCCTTGGAATTATAATTATTAATCATTATCAGCCTACTAAGTAACTTGCCATCCCTTTTTCATTACTAAGGTTGCTGCTTCCCTGCCCCTTGTCCTGAAGAAGACCCGCAGGCTGAGGCTACAATTACACACCATGCCCACAAGTCGGGTCGAAACGTCGACGCTTACCCCCAACAGGCCTGGACCACGTGTCCCCTCCCTTGCCTTGTTACAGATGATATTACTCTGCATTGTTTGTGAATCATATTGAACCAACTAATTGTATCATAATCAATATTGGACAGGCCTATTTGGACTGTTTTTTTGTTATCAGTCACATTCAGAACAATTTTATTTGATGCTTGTTTTCTGATTCTATTGAGATTTTTTTCCTTTTTCTTATCTTCACTCACCTCACACCAAAGCACTTTTTCATGCACGTTCCCTTGGAGCAACCTTCTTCTTCTTTTTAAACTATAGGCATGGTAGGATGTCTACCATCTGTTGAAATAATTCTGTGATCAATAAATATATGCTTTTTCAAACTCATGGTTGTTGCACATCAAAGTACTTTCTCTATCTGGATCTATGTAACCATGTGCTGACTTTATGCATGCACCAAGTCATATCTGAATGATAAACCGTTTTCGGAAGCATTCTGTGTAAAAAGAAAGGTCCAGGACTAATTGTTTTCTGTACCACTCAGTTCATTGGTCAGTTTGTATAGGATGCTCGTCATGAGACATAAAGAAGACACATTTTTCGGGTATATAGGCGTTCCAGGTTACGTAAATGATCAGATCATCTTGTAGAGGTTGACCTTTAAACATAGATCCTTTAACAAAGCACATGAACAAGTTTGAAAGGGCAGTTTCTCAGGCAGATGTTCCTGATGTAACAAATTGTGTATCAAATAGCTCTTGTAGGCCCATGAGAACTCCTAAATCAGGATACAGGCGCAATACATTTGTAATATTGAGATATTCTCCCATAGAGACAGAGTCAAGCGAGAAGGAAAGGAAAGCATTTTACATGAATAAACTAACATAGGCAAACATATAAGTATTCAAATGTACATTTTCATTATGAATTATGACATTTAAATATGATTTGCAGCGTAAATATGTGTTTAAAGTAAGTTAGTCCATTGTAAATGACGTGTAACTATAACGTACTACTGCATTTCGTATGTACCAACATGTATCTTTCTCTCAAAATCTGAAAAATATATTTAGTTTTAGGCACATTACATTAGTACATATATAAAGATTATTCTTTGAAAGTTTCAGTGAAATCAAAATTAGCATTGACGTAAAACACCATTTCTTCTTCTCAATGAATGCACATTGCAACATGAGCAAATATAGCAATAAGCATTCTTCAAAAATTGTTCATATTGTCATCTAAATAGCATTTAGTTCTCTGAATTCTTCACTTATATCATTATCCACATAAACTATAAAAAAAATTGCCTCCACACACGAGTTATCATTTTCATAGTTCGAATTCACATTAAAAGAATACCATAGAATCTTAGTAAATACACACCTATGTTATTCAAACCAGAAATCTTGCGTCTACTCTACTCTTTTTCTGCATGCTTTTACGATGCAGTAACTATGTTTCTCTATAAACTATATCTCGAACCACTTCAACGTAAATGAGCATCCATTGTGCATGTTTGTCGGTTTCTTTCAAGAGGTGACAAAATCTTGTTTTCTATGTCAAGTAAGGATTAAGCAGTTTATCAGCTTAATCAGTAGATTTGTTGGCAGATCAAGGTAATCGGAGTTAAATATGATCATTAGTAGGGTTATGTGAGTTCTTGCAAGTGGTTGGGCGGATTAATAGAGAGGCTTGAGGAGGTTAGGTATTGATAGGTTGAGCGGAGAGAGTTTCAAAGAGAGGCGGTTGTTGTCAATGAATGTGTTATGTTAGCCACTTACGCAGACCAGTTTGAGTTCTCCATCTCCAACCAATGACACATTGTGTTCACTTAGACACGTGGGCATCTCTGGTGTTTGTGTGGTTTAGTGTGAATGTCATAGGTTGACATATTTTCATCCAGGCTTTTAGAATATAGTGGGAGGAGCCTTTTTGGGATAGCATGTAATCTGAGGATGTAAAACTGCAAAAGACTCTCTAAAAGAAAACATTATTTTCACATGAGATGGTGCTATACTTAGGATTTTGATAGGCACTAGAGTCAGGTGAACAGTCTGTGGCCGCTAGGACTGATTTCTGTTGAGATGGGAATGTCCCCAGGGTGTGCCCTTGCTCTGAGTGCCTGACTATGCATGCATTTGGCTTAACAATCTCCACCTTGGGCCTTTCATTATGGCAATCCAGCCCTGGCCAGTCACCCACAATGAGAAATCCAGCATCCATACCATGACCTACAAGGGACCACCAAGTGCGCCTTCAGAATGAAAAGAGGAACACCATCTTCACCCTGGGTCCAGCACACATGACGATGGTGGAAGAACACTGTGCCCTATAATCTCATATAGTTGACCGGATTCCTTCATCTGCATCAGCATGAGTGCGGTCCACTGCCCCTCCCATGGAATTGTTTTCTGTCATGCACAAACCAAAAACCCTGTGCTGGCATCTTGGATGCCAATGCAGGGTGCGTGCAGTATGTGTGTAGCAAATGTACATAAGTAGGACTCCACAGTGCGTGAGTCCAAGCATTGAAACCAGTGGGATCCTCCCCAGATGCTCCCAGATTAGCAGGGCACAGGATGGAGGACAAGGGCATCCCCCCAGACAATGAAGGTGCACTACCAGCACTTATTTGGCTGGAAGTGGAGATCCAGACACTGAGATGAGGAGGGTGGACACAAGTCCTACTCCAGAAATTCCATGAAGAATATATTAACAAGGGTCTGCCAATCAACCCCCACCCCCCAACCTGCCAGCTATTTGAAGGGTGAGGCCAAGATCCAAGGCGAGGGTGCCTCCAGGCAAGGTCCACCCCACTGTCTGTTCCCTACCACTACCCCTGAAATTCGACAGACAAGCACCAAAGTCTCACTCCTCACCATGCCCATGCATTGTGAGCTCCAGTTTGAAGAGAGCTGCAGCTCCACCAGCCATGCGAAAAATCACACTACACAAATTCAGTATCTGGACAGTAACTAGCAAAGGACACTTGAAGAAAAACACCCCAAATTCTACACAATCCTAATTTTATGGAAACACAGAAAAGCATCTTCTCTAACACAATAGGCACAGCTACCACATGCAGTACTGTGTATCACTCAAACCGGTTTGTGTATATGCTCTCGCTGTCTTTATCCATGTTTGGACTGTGCTGCTACCGTCCTCCAGTATTGATGCATGATGTGTAGTTTGCACTCCCTTGACCCTCTTCTGAACTGTGCATTCAATTGCGCCGCTGTTCCTGTTCCTGGCTGGAACAGATGTATCCATCTATGGGCTTTGTAAATGCGTTTCAGTACTATGTGATACCCTTGTGCATACATTTAGGGGCATCTTTACAAAAAGATGTCGGAGTGCGGAGCTGTGCCTAAATCAACAGTGCCGTGCTCCAACATTTTTAAAACACAGGGATGCGCCATATTCACAAGAAAACGGCACACCCTGTGTTTCTCCCAGCGCAAAAAAAACCCAGCTTAGCGCCAGCGAAGGCACCCAGCCGCCATGTTTCAAGGGTGCCTGCGCTGCAGGGGCAATTGTTTATGTGCAGGAAGGGACACCTTCCTGCACATAAAGAATCATTCATGGTGATTTGCTCTTTCTATGTGAGCTGCAGAATGCAGCACATATGGGAAGAGCAAACAAATGAGGAGAAATTAATGATTTCTCCTTGTATCGCCATTCTAAGTCCTGGTAATCCATAACGTTAGAATGCCGCTGTATTTTGGAGCTGCTTCAGCCTTGTAAATCTGGGGCAGCTCCAAAAAGCAATAGATGTTGAGTGGAGAAGTGTGGCTCAATGGTTAGAGCGGCAGACCCTGATGCAGAGATCTGGCCCGGGACCAGGGTTCAATTCCCGCCTTGGCGGGTCTTGGGCTCAATTTCCTCGGACCTGATAATTCTCGCCTCGGTGCCTATTCTAATCATGGGTGCAACTCTGGGCAATAGCTTGCTTAATCTCCACAACAGCGCTGGGATGCCTGGCTTCACCCTGGGGGTGCCCAGGAGTGGACATTTCACAGGGAAAAGCCAGGAAGGGTTCCACAGCGGTATGCGTACAGCGCCAGGACACCTCTTTGGGGGTATAAGTGCGCTTTACAAGTACAAATTTCATTTCAGGTGAAACGCCCACAGCAACACCCATTGCGTGCCCCTTTGCCGCACAGGACTGCGGCGGAAAGGGGCCTTATTAAAATGTGGCTGCGTTAAGCCAAGTTACAAGGCTTAGCGACACCTTATAAATATGGGAAATGGCCGTAAGCCACCGGAGCGTCAAAAAAAGTGATGCTCCGGTATTGATTGCGGCTTGTAAATAGGTCCCTTTATTTGTAGAGTGGCATCTTCCCCGATGTGTGCATACTTGTACTGAACATTCAATTATGAATATATTTTACAAGCATGGGCAGACTCGTATGCAAACATTAGGCATCCTGGGATCAAAAACACATGAAAACACCAACAACATTACCTGTAATTCTTTAAATCGCCCTCATAAACATGTTTGAGCATCGAGCACATGAGCATAACTGCAAAGAGACTGTAAGAGAATGAGCAGTGCACAGCAAGTCATGCACAAGTGCACTTTTGCACGAGGATCTCTTTTGTGACTACACTGATGAACATACAATGCTTGCTGATTGCACAGGAGGTCCAAGCACATAATACAGCTTCATGACACACCTATGATCAAGAGCACAAACAGATTTGGGGAAGAGGATGTGGCTTAACGGCCAGAGCGGTCAACCTCAACGCTGGAGAACCAGACAGTGGCGTAGCAAGGGGGGACGGACAGCCCCAGGTGGCACGAGTTTTCAGGGCGGCGGCCACCCCCACTTACAGCCCCGCCCCCACACTCTTACCTGCGGCCGTCGCGCCCCCACCCTCTGCTCTTAGGCCACTGTGGGCCGCAAATGAAGGGGCCGCCTCAGGCGGCCTAAGGCCTAGCTACACCACTGGAACCAGGTTCGAGTTTGGCAGGAGGCTCAAACATCATGTGATTCTGGGCAGATCACTTAATCTCCCCGGGGCAGATTTACAAGCCTCTTGCGCTGCCAGTACGTCACTTTTTGTGACGCACTGGCAGCGCATTTCTCTGCCCCATATTTACAAGGACAGGAAAAGCCACCCTGCGTGGCTTTTCCTGTCATTGTAAATACAGCCCCTTTACACGCAGCACTTTGAGTGAAAGGGGCGTTCCATGGGTGTTGCTGCGGGTGTTCCCACGCAACAATCAATCAATCAATCATGTCACTTATAAAGCGCACTACATACCCGCGAGGGTCTCAAGGCACTGGGGGAAGAGGGGGGTGGTGCTGCTACTGATCGAAGAGCCAGGTCTTGAGGAGTCTTCTGAAGGCCAGTAGGTCTTGGGTCTGTCGGAGGTTGGTGGGGAGGGTGTTCCAGGTCTTGGCGGCGAGGTGGGAGAAGGATCTGCCGCCGGCGGTCGTTTTCCGGATGCGGGGGACTGTGGCGAGGGCGAGGCTGGTCGAGCGGAGCTGGCGGGTGGGGGTGTAGAAGCTGAGTCGTCTGTTGAGGTAGGCTGGTCTGGAGTTGTGGAGTGCTTTGTGTGCGTGGGTGAGGAGCTTGAAGGTTATCCTCTTGTTGACAGGGAGCCAGTGCAAGTCTCTCAGGTGGGGTGTGATGTGGCTG
Source organism: Calotriton arnoldi (assembly GCA_963921515.1). NCBI lineage: Eukaryota > Metazoa > Chordata > Amphibia > Caudata > Salamandridae > Calotriton > Calotriton arnoldi. The sequence continues at coordinate 1,737,089 of CAWUFW010003124.1, read as the reverse complement.
CGTCGGGGGATGTCGAGGATAAGACGTGCAGAGGCGTTCTGGATGCGTTGCAGCCATCTCAGGAGCTTAGCCGTCGTTCCTGCGTAGAGGGCGTTTCCGTAGTCCAGCCTGCTGGTGACGAGGGCCTGGGTGACTGTTTTTCTTGTTTCGGTGGGGATCCACTTGAAGATCCTGCGGAGCATTCGGAGGATGTTGAAGCAGGATGAGGAAACGGCGTTGACCTGCTTAGTCATGGAGAGGGCGGGGTCGAGGATGACCCCTAGGTTGCGTACGTGGTCGGTGGGTGGCGCGGCTGTTCCCAGTGATGTTGGCCACCAGGAGTCGTCCCAGGCTGAAGGGTTGGAACCAAGGAACCAACACCCATGGAACCTGTCACATTTTTAGATTTACGAGGAATCGTAAACCTGGAAATGCATCAGAGTGCTATGCCACCCTAGGGGTGGTGTAGCGAGGCGCAACGAGGAAAAATGTTTCCTCTTTCAATGCGTGCTGCATTCTGCAGCGTCCATTGAAAGAGGAAAATGCCTTTAGTGATTGTTTTTGTGCAGGAAGGTGCCCCTTTCTGCACAAAAACAATCTCCCCATGACGCAGGCATCCTTGCACCATGGTGCAAGGGTGCCTGCGCCCGCGCCCGACAGCTGTTTGTGCGCCAGCGCAGGGGAGAGCACTGGAATGCAACACATTATTGTAAATATGTCGCATTCCTGTGCTTTGAAAGTGCTGCAGCGTGGCACAGCCAAAGGGCTTGCGGTGCCGCGCTGCGCCACTTTCTTGTAAATCTACCCCTTAATCTCCCCGTGCCTAGAAATGAATGTGTCCCTCTGTAATGCAACTGGTGCTCATGTTAAGCGCCCTGATACCTTCGGGTCGAGTTCGCGCTATATATATAAAACTCCCCCTCCCCCCCACCCAAAAAAAAGAAAAATGTCCACAAGCAACTCTGCCGTTCTGGAGACGGAGCGGCATTTCTTTTGTAAAGCTTTTTAGCCAGAGACTGCAGAGAAAACCCGCAGAGCTCAGCCAGAGACTGGAACCGAGACATGACCTTGCCAGTACCTATGCCGCTCCTGTACAGCCATTACAGCATCAAGAAAGTGGATACTTCATCCTGTTATTATAATTTCATAAAGTAGAGTTAGAAACAATTACCGAAATGCGATCGGATAATCGTTGTTTTACAGTACAGAGCCAGAGGTCCATTTCGTCGCATCTGAGTTTGCTTGCTTGGTGTATTCAATCAATCAACATTCTTTATTCGATTTAGGCACAGTAAAAAGTGTATGCAGTTTAATGAGATTTTCTGGCAGGATTGTGCTCAGAGACGGACATCATCACAAAGAAATGTTGAAAATTGTTACAATTATAGTTGGTATATCTATAAACCGTCCTATCAACAACATCCTGAGGTGAGGCGCGTGCCTATCCGACCAATAAAGACGGCCTCCGCAGCTCTTCTGCGCCTCATTTCACCATTATATATTTCTTTTTGAGAAATATTAGATAGCATTTCAGACATCGATCTAATCTCTTGCAGTAAGAGTCAGGCTTTCATTCCCTTCTGACATTGACATTCAGCTTGCTGGTTCTATGATTTCTCTGCAATCTTTTCCTTTTTGTGTGCCACTCTTCTCTATTTACGATAAATACTCCAGTTGAGCACGTGGGGGCAGATTTACAAGAACTGACGCGTCTCTGCACATTAGCAGAGATGCGTCAGTTCAATTGCGTCACGCAAAAAAAACCTTGTGCCCCCATGGATGCGTCGCATTTACAATGCGGCGCACAGTGGCGCAAGGATTGACAGATGCGTCACGCATCTGTTGGCGTAAAGGTAACGCATTGCTGGAGTCGTGTCGCAAGCACGACACAACTCCAGCAATGCTCAGGAATGCCTATTCCTATTGTGCTGCGTCACTCCTTACGACTGCTTCAAGCAGGCATAAGGTTTTGATGCAGTGGCGTCGTAGAAGTGACGCAGTGAAATCTTGTAGATTTCACTGCGTCACTTTTACGAGGCTTTCCTGTGTGGGAACGCCCACCCTGCATACATTATACCTGACGCAGGTATAATGTGACGCAGGGCTTTACAATGTGACGCATCTCCCTAGATGCGTCACGTTGTAAATGTGTCGCAACGTGGCGCATTGTTTATGATGCCGGTGCGTCACAAAAGTGACGCAACAGCGGCGTAAAAGTGTCGCAAGGGGCTTGTAAATCTGCCCCGTGGTATTTTTAGATGAGACCTTTTGGCACACAAGAGTCTTTTCAAATATAGGGTCGATTTTTCTGAGCTGTCCTGACCTCTTTACGGTGTGCAAATTTCGGTATGATTTTTTTTTTTTTTAAGTAAACGTCAGAGCCTTTTTTATTCAGACTCCCATCAGAATAATCAAAGCCTAACTGCATATGTAATGCTCTACTGGATTCACATCCCACCTATAATTCTGTGGAGAATGTACAATGTACCGTTCACTGCTAGTTGCTGCTCACCCGCCATTATCAGACTACAAAGGAGAGATGAAATTTAACGGTCAAATGTGAAGAAAAACATTTGTAATCCTTTTTGGGCCCACGTAGTATAGCATAATTTTCGCAAAGACATTCAGCCTGATTTACTCTTGAGATTTTCAGATGTATGCCAGTGAAAAGGCACAAGCTGTGATTGTGTGAATTACACAATATTTACCAAAAATCCGGTACTGACATATGTGAGAGAAATAAACAGTGGGTGATAAATCAACGTGTGGCTAAATTACGCACTTTTCTCTGAAATTAATTGATGGGTCTTCGCAGGACTGTTTCTGAGGAGTAGTTAGGGAAATCATTTGCAAATGTGCTGACCATCGACCAAGGTGTAAATTATTGGGAATTTATAAGCAAGTGTGTGCCGGGTCTGGTGGCTTAGTCGACTAAAGCGTCCACTCAAGGGGCCTGTGTTCGATCTCATGGTCACAGGTTCAAATCCCAGGGGTCTACTCAGTCTTTCATCCATCTGAGGTCGATAAAATGAATACCATTGAGTTGGGTAACATTAAACATCTGTTATTCAGCGCCTTGAGACCCTAGCTTGGGTGATACATGTGCTTTACAAATACACATGTTATGTTAAATGCATTTCCACACTTATCTGTGCATCTAAGGTACAACTGAAAGGTCCATCCATATATAACAACTCCAAATATTGCTAGAGGCAGCACGTTGGTGTAGGTGGCGGAGAAAGAAAGGACACGTTTGGGAAGAGAAGAAAGACGTTCTTAATTTGATCACTTTTTTCGTATTTATATAGCCCTAAACTGGAATATGTTGGGTTGCTTGGAATGTTAGAAAATAATCTTAAAAGGCTTCATTTAAGAAAATACTGACAAATTACTTGCATGCTTTGCTTTATTCCAGTAAATCGCCCCTCACTTCCCAATGGCATTTACAAGCTATACATTGGAGTGAATTTGCCGCGTGGAATTATTGTGCGTTAAAAGCTTGGATGTAATATTTGGGAGGTGGTGAGTGTTTTGATCACATGACTATATAAGTGTGAGATGTGCTGCAGTAATAACCTGCGGTGTGTCCAAACAGTTTTGGAATTATGTAGTCTTACTTTCACACACATCTTAGACATTCCTGTCCTTAGAGGTTACAGCCTTTACATTTAGACTGTACTCACAAACTAGGAGGGGGGCTAGTAGCCATAGGCAATTTGTCCTTGTCCATTACACTCAGTGGCACAGCAAAACTGAAGCCGTTCATGCTCCCCACCTCAACGTTGCTTTCTGTGAATCTAGGAAGCCCCCTCTCATCTGATCTGCACACTACCCCAACCTAACAAAAACTCCCTAGAAGAAATGTCAGACCTCAACACATCTGACTCCATCACTCATTTTAACATTGGCATGCTTACTTCAAGGCTTGTGTACCACAAGTAAATCTTAGCCCCGAAGAGGAATAGTGCATCAAAGAAGACATGGGGGCATATTCTCAAGGATCTATCGCCCAGTTATCGGCACTTTATCGCAGCCAAAGTCGCGATAAATTCATCGCCCCATTCACAAGCTGGCGCTAACAGCCCATAACACCAGTTTACCTGCGAAAGCAGTCGCAAAAAACATCGCCACAGATGACCCCGGCAACTAACGCTAATGATATGCAGAGTAGGCGTTCCCGTGCAAAAATCAGCGACAACACCACTCTACAACATTCCCAACAACCAGCCAGATCGGCGATAAGACCACAAAACATGCGATAAGGCGCGTTAGCAGCAGGAAATGAACACCTGCTCTTACCTGGTGTAAAGTCGGACGACAACCGCCACCAGACAAGGGAGCACAGCCCATAGCCACACATGAAGAACAACAGATGCCCTGGAGCAACCGAACATGCAGCCCGGAGCCCCAATAGGACAACAACACCCACCGCCACCACCCCCAAGACCAGCCACCCCCCCCGGGGCCCCAGCCCGGGCACCCCCCCCCCCCTTTGGACAAAGACATTGCACATCAACTCCACGAAATCATGAACCAAACAAATGGCCTGTAGTCGCACAATGACAAAACCTAACATACATGTGTGGTCAGAAAAAGGGAAATCATACATTCATATCATAATATCCAAATAATACGTTTATTACAGAATAAACCAAATACAACAATCCTGAAGAGGCATGGCGGGTCTTCTCAGGACATTCTGTAAGTCACAACCTGCAAAACAGAAATCTGGATAAGAAGGGTTGCCATGCGCCCATCAAAGTACAGAGAGAGAGAGCGAAAGAGAGAGAGAAAGAGAGAGGGAGAGAGAAAGAGAGAGGGAGAGAGAAAGAGAGAGAGAGAGAGAGGGAGAGAGGGAGAGAGAAAGAGAGAGAGCGAGAGAAAGAGGGAGAGAGGGAGAGAGAAAGAGAGAGAGAGGAAGGGAGAGAGGGAGAGAGGAGAGAGAAAGAGAGAGAGAGAGAAAGAGAGGGAGCAAGAAAGAGAGGGTGAGAGAGTGCCAACACTGCGGACCTAGGCCTCACTGCTCACCTGCTGCCACCGGTGTGTCTCCAACCACTTGCCGGTATACACTGCAGTCCCCCAGGTCCCTTATCTGAAACAGTGTCCAGAGACATGAATGGCAGAGTCCATACAGTTGCACACGCCATCATCGCTTGCCCGCCCCGGCGCACACAGGCTGCTGCACCCCAGCCTCTCCCACCGCCCGCTTCTTCCTACTCTTCTTGTCCTTGCCCTTCCCTGACCCCGAGGTCACAGGCTGGTCCTCCGGGGGGCTTGTGGGGTTCTGGTTGTCCTCTGTACTTGCTCCGGATGCCTCCATTGTGCTTCGCTGTTGTTTGGCTTTTGTTTGTATGTTTTTCTTCTACTTTTATGGTGCATTTTCCCGCATGACGTGTGGGAATTGCAGGCCTGTGGCTGGTTTTCGCAGATTTTTGTATCGCGATTGGCGTCATCGCTACTATTTTCGCGTTGGGGTATCGCATTTTTGCGGCATCGCGTTGATTTTAACGCGTTCATTTGACGCGTTATCGTGTGACTATCGCATGGTACCGCCGTGTTGGGAATACCACGTTAACACAGCTTTATTTTCCCGCAATGGACTGCGATGTGAAGTGTTACGTTAAGCTGTATTTGCGGTAGTTATCACACGTTCTTGAGAATATGCCCCATGGAATTTCTTAATTCATCTGTATGAGGCAAGCACTGCAAGTATCAATGGTCCATGTGAACAGTGAATCAGTTCCCAAATATATGGTGCCTATACATTTTCAAAGACAGCATTATTGAAAATGCTTCCCTTGCAATTGTGGCGTATGTGTTTCCCCTCGATAAACGTTTCCTTCAAAAACAGACTACTGGTTGGTTTTCCCCATTCCCATTTTTCTAACTTAGTATTGTGCCAATACCATGGTTTGAGAGCATCTGTTTGGCTGTTGTATTCTTTGCTGTTGGTTTGGTACTGGAGCTCTACAATGTGCCACTTTATAGGTCTCAGCTTTCTTTTAACATGCAATGGCTAATTAACCATTACTGTCTGTTTCATCCATATGAGATTCGTTTTTTTGTTGAACAATACTCTTGTTTCCTTTAATAACATTCCTGTACTACTCAGTTAAGGCACAGGAAAGCGTCTATCTTAGTCTAGGTCTTGAGGGCTTGTAGGAGCTTTATTGTGGCACACTTGATGGTTCAGACATGCTACCAAGTCCTCCAACGCCTTGCATGTATTTGTTTTTATTATTTATTTAATCATATAGTACTGACCAAGCTATTGAACAACGAATTGATTTACAAGTAACAAGTTACAAAAGAACAGGGAGGAAAAATGGAAAGCTGAGTTCATTCAGGAGCTGTAGTCTGAATAGATGCATATTTAAGTATTTCCTCAAAGCAACAGAGTTAGTAATAAGCCTTATGCGGTATGGAACAGAGTTCCGCAGTCTAGAGGCTAAGCGTGAAAATGCTGGTTTTCTTGTTCTGGCCTTTTTTGGTAGTAGGGATTTCCAGAATTAGATGATTTCTACCTATATTTTCTCTATTTTCACTCATGAATTTGAGTTTATTTCCGAGATGGGGAGGTAGAGCATGTGGATTACTTTATAAGTGATGCACGCAATCTTGATGTCAGTTCTGGGTCAAGTGGTAGCTAGTGACTGTGCTTTAACCCTCGATTCTACAGACCGATTTCCATAAACGACTCAGTCGTAAAAGTCATTGGGCGAGTTAAACTCAACAGACCATCCACTTGGGCTGAAGAGAATCATGTTTTCTCGGATTTGCAGTATGGGTTTAGATCGGGAGGTCTTCTGTGGATCAGTGGCAGAACCTGTATCTTAAAGTGCATAAATATACCTCTTTGAAGGCTGGCTCCATCCAGCTGGCCTTTATGGACCTTTCATCCACATTTGACTGGCATGTTTGGACAAAATATCGAAGCTGTAATATTGGGAAAAAAAATATCGGAAACAAAATATTGAGATACAAAAATATCATGATGCAAGAATATCGTTGATAGGAACATCGTTTTCTGAGGTAAGTGATAGTGTTGTAAATAATATCGATGTTTAATATAATTTTCAGTAATATATTGGTGAAAAATATCATTTTTCAAATATTTTAAATGTCTTTTAGTTGATATATTCATTTTATGTGTTAATATTGTTTGTATAAAAGTTATTAATTTTTTAAAAATTCAGCATGCAACTTTGAGTGATTAAGAATTTTTATTTATTTTTTGATAGTAGTTTATAGTATTGTGTTGGGGTGTTGGGTTTATAGGGGCATAGGGTGGAAAGTTAATTAGGTAAAGTGTATGATTGATATTTGTAAATTATGTAATACTGATTTTTATTTATTTATATGTTATTTGTGGCCTGTTAGGTTTGGAGGGGTATAGGGTTGGAAGTTAATTAAGTAATAGCTACTTAACAATTAATTATTAAATAATGATTTAATTGATTTTTTTATTAAGTAATTAATGGAATACTTATTTATTTTACCTATATTTTAGTTGCAGGCTGCTAGGTTTGTAGAGGTCTAGGGTGGGAAGTTAGGTAATAATTAATAAACATTTTATTATTGATTGTTAATTAATTATTTAATTGATTTTTAATTTTGTAAAACGTAAAACTGATTTATTTTAGTTGAGGGCTTCTAGGTTTGTAGGGGTCTAGGGTGGTAAGTTAATTAAGTAATAATTAACAATTAATTATTAAATGTAATTAATTATTTTCCTGATTTTAAATATGTAAATTATGGAATACTTATTTTTTTAGTTATACTTTAGGTGTGGGCTCCTAGGTTTGTAGGGGTATAGTGTGAGAAGTTAATTAATTGATAATTGAATAACAATTATTTATTAATTGATAGTCATTGAATAGCAATTATGCAAATTGATTAATTGTTTTTCGTTTTTTTAATACATTTATATATTTTTCATGTTAATTAATAATTTTTATATTGAGCTTAAAAAGTCTACATTCATGGGGTTATTCATATATGTAATGCGTTTGAAGTAAAGTACTTTCCCTGCTCTTCCTTAGACTGCAGTAGGAATAGTAATGCTAACCCCTCCAAAGTGCAAAACGTTCCCTACTGTTGCGCTGTTTGGAGTGGGAATAGTAAATTTCATCATCCGAAATCCACGCTCTTCCTACTGTTGTACAGACTAGAGTGGGAATAGTAAATTTTACCACTCTGAAGTCTAATACTTTTCCTACTGTTGCACTGTTTGGAGTGGGAATAATAAATGTAACCCCTCCAAAGTCCAACGCTTTCCCTACTGTTGCTCAGACTTGAGTGGGAATAGAAAATGTAACCCTTCCAGAGTGCTACGTTTTCCCCACTATTGCACAAACTGGAATGGGAATAGTAAAAGTTACCCCTTTGAAGTCTAAAACTTTCTCCACTGTTTTGATGTTTGGAGTTGGAATAATAAATTTAACCCAGTCAATGTCCAGCGCTTTTCCTACTGTTGCACAGACTGGAGTGGGAATTGTAAATTTTACCCCTCCAAAGTCCACAATTTCCTTACTGTTGCTGTGTTTGAAGTGGGTATAATAAATTGAATCCATCCAAAGTCCAATGCTTTCCCTATTTTTGCACAGACTGGAGTGGGAATAGTAAAATATACCCCTCTAAAGACCAACACTTTCACTACTGTTCTGCTGTTTGGAGTGGAAATAGTAAATGTGACCCATCCAAACTCCAACACTTTCCCTACTTTTGCACAGACTGGAGTGAGAATACTAAATTTTACCCTTCTGAAGTCCAATACTTTCCCTACTGCTGTGATGTTTTGAGAGGGAATAGTAAATGTAACCCCTACGAAATCCAACACTATCCCTGCTGTTGCATAGGCTGGAGTTGGAATAGTAAATGTTATCCCTCTGAAGTCCAACAGTTTCTCTACTGTTGCGCTGTTTGGGGAAGGAAAAGGAAATGTTACCCATTCAAAATTCAATGCTGTCCCTACTGTGGCACTGTTGGAGTGAGAATAGTAAATTTAACCCCTCTGAAGTCTAACACTTTCCCCACTGTTGTTAAGACTGGAGAGGGAATAGTAAATTCCAACACCCTTCGAAGTCCAACACTTTCCCTACTGTTGGTTAGACTGAAGTGGGAATAGTAAACAATCAGGCACATGCATCAATGTTGGATTTTGCGATTTCTTAATTGCGATTTTTAAGGAATCGCAATAAAGGAATCGCAAAAGCCTATGCATGTAGAAATCGCTTAAAAATAGCGATTTCTAAACATTCCTTAATTGCGACTCGCAAATTGCGAGTCGCAATTAAGGAATACCTCCCATTCATTCCTATGGGCCTAGAGGCCCATAGGAATGAATGGGAAGACATTCTCAATTTGCGATTCTCAATTAGAGAATCGCAAATTGAGAATGCAATTCAAGGGTGCCAGGGTGTCAAAAGGACACCCTGTTGCACCCCTGAAATCTGCATATGAGTACATCTTGCACACACACATGCCCCAAGGGCATGTGTGTGTGTAAATGGAACTTAGAAAAATGCACTTTAGTGCATTTTTCAAAGTTTTTGCAAATTACCATGAAGTTCAACTTCATGGTAATTTGCGCCCCTATTAGCGAAATCGCTAATTCTTTTACTTTAATGCATTGCATTTAAGGAATCTCAATTTGCGATTCCTTAAATGCAATCGCAATTTGAGAACTCGCAATTAATTGCGAATTCTCAAATTGCGAGGGCCTTGACCCTTGATGCATCGCAAAAGCTAATTTTGCGATCGCAAACGGCTGATTTTTGCGAATCGCACCGTTTGCGATTGCAAAAAGCTTTGATGCATGTGCCTGTTAATCCCTTCAAAGTCCAACACTTTCCCTAATGTTGCACTGCGTGGAGTAGGAATAATAAATCTAACTCCTCTGAAGGCCACCACTTTCCTACTACTGCGGTGACTGGAGAAAGAACACTAAATCTAACCCCTCTGAAGTTCAACACTTTCCCTACTGTTGCATAAACTAGAGTGGAAATAGTATATTTAATATTCTTAGACTCCAATAGTCTTCATAATATTGGTTAAATAGATGTTATAGCATTAACTGTTTGTTTTGTGTATATTTTATGTTGTTTGTTTTTATTTTTAAACTTATTTTACTGTTTATAGTATTTTCAGGCAAGGTGTTTTTTGGGGTTGTAAATTTTAATTTTTTAATATTTTATTTATTGTCTACATTAATTAATGTATTTTTTCTTACTGAATTGTTTATCTTTTTTATGGTTTTATTGTGTATACCTGATATATACATATATTCTGGAAGCAGGTCACAGAACCAGCTCTACCACGTGCTGCCAACCCTTCCCCTGCATCGCTCTTCTACCCTTGCTGCTGCTATCCTCCGACTTCCTCCCGCCCATTTTCTCCTGTTTTGCCTTTCTTTGACCCCTGCCTTTTGTTTTGTTAACCTCTGTTCCTGCTCGTTTTCTCCTGTTTTTACCTTTCTTTGACCCTTGCCTTTCGTTCTCTCAGCCTTTGATCCTGCTCGTTCTCTCCTGTTGTGCCTCTTTTTGACCCTTTCCTTCTTTTCTGTCAGCCTTTGTTCCCGCTCATTTTCTCCTATTTTACCTTTCTTTGACCCTTGCCTTTCGTTCTGTTAACCTCTGTTCCTGCACGTTTTCTCCTGCTTTGTCTTTTTTTGATCCTTGCCTTTCGTTCTGTCAGCCTTTGTTACCACTCGTTTTCTCCTGTTTTGCCTCTCTCTGACCTTTGCCTTCTTTTCTTTCAGCCTTTGTTTACCCTCATTTCCCCTGTTGCCTTCTTGACCCGTTTCCCACCTGTTTCCTGCCTCCCGCCAAGCTGTGCCCACTGTCCCCCAGTTTCCCTCCCTCCTTCCAGGACCTACTTTATGATGGCCGGAGTGCGACAAAGGCAAGCCCATCCGCACCTGTCCTCGCCTGAACTGCGCCCCACGACAGGACCCCTGGCTTCTGCCCCCCACAGATTCAATGCAGCCGATCTCCACACCCTGAACACTGGACGCTCCAGCGAACACTGTTGCCATGCCACACCACACTGTATGGTAGGACCGCTCTCCTGCACCAGCTGCATCTTCTCCTGCATCAGCTGCCCACCATCACGTTGCAGAGCATCACGTTGACCTCTCGCCACACCACACCTGAAGGGACACACCGACTCCACTACCTACTCCTCAACACACGCTCTATGTGCAAGCACTGCACCGAGTTATGGGACCTCATCACCACCCTCGCACCTGACATCATTTTCCTCACTGAAACCTGGCTCAACCCGGCCTCAGGACCTGACATCGCCAGAGCGATCCCTGATAGATTAAAAAATCTTGCACCAGGACTGCACCAACAAACCAGGAGAAGGACTAGCAATCATCCACAGAGAGGCCTTACTGTGCAGAGATTACACGTTTTACTCTTTCCCTCACAATTCTTATTCCTGTATCGACTACTTTCTAATTTCAGGCAATGTCACTAGCAGGATAGACCAAATGACGATAGAACCAAGGGTGATCTCCGACCACTCATGCATCACACTTACTATTACTGCCCCTCCACTCAGAGAACCAATATGGAGATTCAATGATGATGTTCTCACTAATCCACAAAATAATAAAACAATTGAAGAGGCCATTAAAAATTATCTAACGGAAAACAAGGAAAACGAAACTTCGCACCTCACTAGAAGGGAAGCCCTGAAATCCACCATTAGAGGGGTAGTAATAAAACTTAAATTAAATATGAATAAAGAAGCAAATGGTAAACTACTGACCTTAGAGAGGGATATCTCTAAATTGGAGAAGCTGCATGTATTAAAAAATGACCCCCTAAGCTTAAATATAATGTTAAACAAAAATAAGACTACAACAAAATATTTAGCACTAAAGCAGGGGTATGGATAAACAAACAGAAAAGTCTGCGTCTATGTGAAGCCAACAAAGCGGGGAAATCACTAGCCTCATATCTAAAATTCAAAAGCAAGCTATTAATGCTATTAAAGATGAGGCCGGTATTGTACATACTAACCCATACAAAATTGCAGATACATTTAAAGACTTCTACCAGAAACTCTACGAATCTTACCCCAATCTACACCATCTGAATAACAAGAAATACTTAGAGGCGATATCGCTTAACACTTTAACTGAGCAAGATATAATTTCCGTTAATGGTCCTATTACTCTACAAGAAATTGATAACGTCATTAAGAGAATCAAAGTAGGAAAAGCCCTAGGTCCCGATCGGTTTAATGCTACCTTTTTTGAAACATTTGCCAACCAGCTAAGACAACCACTGCAAAATCTTTATGAACAGTTTGCTTCCACTAGACAAATAACAGGTACTCCAGCAGAAGCCATCATAACAGTCCTACCTAAAGAAGGTAAAGATCCTCTCCTCCCCAAAAACTATAGGCCGATCTCCCAAATAAACCTTGACTGTAAATTATATGCCATGATTTTATCCAATCAGGTACCAAAACATATCGCTAAACTTATCCACCCATCCCAGGTAGGCATCTTCAAACACAGACTATCTAGTGATAATACCAGGATCTTCTGCCATGCAATTAAAAAAGCAAAATTATCCACTTCCCCGATGGTAGCTATTACACTTGATGCAGAGAAAGCTTTCGATAAGGTAGACAGGGTTTTCCTACGTTTGACGCTGGAAAAGTTTAAACTGGGGATTCCCTAAGATGTATGATCATGGCCCTTTACAATGATCGAATTGCTAAAGTCAGAACAGGGGGGCGATCTCCTCTAACGTCTCGTTTAAACAAGGGACTAGACAAGGGTGTCCACTTTCCCCATCACTCTTTCTATTAGCGATTGAACCCTTCCTTCAGCACTTGAGGGAAAATAGGGATATTACAGGCATAGATTTTTGTAACACGTTCTTTAAAGTGGCTGTTTATGCTGACGACATTCTGGTTGTCTCAGAGGATGTTGACACAGCTATTCCGGCTCTTATGAAGTCGATACAGGAGTTCTCGGAGGTCTCTGGGTACACACTAAACAAAGAGAAGACAGAAGTCAAGCTTCTCAACAACCATGGGGGCAAGGAAATGATAGGAGACACGGGCCTGACATGGCAACCAGGCACAATTAAATATCTGGGCTTGAAATTTACTAACAACCTCATCACTACTTTAGAAAAGAATGAAAGGATCATACTAAAGAAAATTACTGAACAACTGAATGGATGGTCACAAAAATTTCTATCTTGGTGGGGAAGAGTACAAACAATTGAAATGATGATCACCCCGTTTATCAACTACTTAACTAGTATGCTTCCAATGTTATTATCAGAAGACTTCCTTTGGAAAGTGGACAAGGCCCTTAACAACTTCCTATGGCAAGGGAAAGACCAAGAATCTCATTAGTGAAACTCAAACTGGCTAAAAACAAAGGAGGGGTAGGTCTACCAAACTTTAGAGCATACCAAACAGCCTTTCTATGTAAACAAGGAGCAGCCTGGTTTACCGAAAACCCGGTATACCGACCTCTGTGCTAGATGTGGAATAAAACCTCATTAAGGGCATCCCCCTACCCGCACTCATGACAATGAACATTTCAATTCTTCCTCATTCCAAGTACATTATCCAAAATACAAAGCAGGCTCTTTCCCGCTTAGAGATGTACTCCAACATTAAAGTTAGCACCTCTAATATGACAGCACTATGGCACAACCCTAAGATAAAAATAGATGGTCAACCCATATGCTGGCAGGAATGGTCGCAAAAAGGCATAAACTTCATCAAAGACCTTTATAACGAAATCTCGCCTAAGACCTTCAACGTCCTCAAAACAGAGAAAAAACTGACTGAGATAGATTTCTATAAATTTTAAAAACTTAAAGTTCAGATTTCTAAGCTACCTATAAGGCCGATAGACCCTTCATTGCCGTCCAAATTATCTCAACTTACCAAAGTGGGACATATGGTATCAAAATTATACAAACTACTCCTACCTGAACCTCGTAAGTCACATAAGGGTAATGGGAGGAAATGAGAGGCAGAATCCAACTCTGAGCGAATTGGCTTTGATTGGATACATATACACATGACGCCCTTCAGGAACAAAATATCTCCTGCACTCTCCCAAACAAAGTATATGATCATCAGCAGAGCCTACTGGGCACCAACCAGACTACATAAGATTAACCTTTTTCAATCACCCCTCTGTTACAATTGTAACTCGCAGAATGGTGACTTAGCACACATGCTATTCCACTGCCAGATGCTGCAATCATTCTGGGATAAGATATTTGGGTGTATTGAACACACTTTACGTATCAATCCGACCAGAGAATTTTCGTACATCCTACTGGGTTCCCTAGACCCACAAATACAAAATGACATTGATCGTGATCTACTTGACCAATGCTTACTTTGGCATGCAAAATCATCTTGTGCAATTGGAAGAACTTCAAATTAATTTAGTTCAAAATATGGCAAGAATGCTTAACCTTTCTAAGAGGTGCGCACAACATATCACTTCAACTCTCCCCATGGAACTCATCCCAAATCAAGCTGTAGGACTCAATGGACTCCTCCTCTTTTGTCTTCAAACCCCCATGAGTAACTTAATCATTCACCATGTGGAACACCCCATTCCTATCTCGCCTTGGGAGCGTTTTGTTACGCATCAGGAGGCCTGTTGAATACTTCCTCTAAGGTTGTAATTGGTCGTCATTACGTTCCATTGGCTTCTCTTTTCTTATTTTCCATTTTCCTTTCGTTTCCCTTTTCTTCTTCTTTTTTCTACTTTTATGCGGTGGTACTTTTATTAGTTCCCACAGTGGGCACTGTAGCTTTATCTGTACCAGTGCCAGGAGATCATCATATCACAGTAGAGTCGGGGTTCTAAGACGACTCATAGCTTAGGTTCATTGGTTTGGTGTCCTATCCCTGATTTATCTTAACATGCTGTTATTGTCATCAATGATTAATGCACTTAATTGCACATGATGCCTGTATATGATTGATTTCCTTGAGGACATACTTGGCTAGTGTGGGATGTAACACACTATGCCTACTTATTTTGAGTGTTATATACTTACTAAACCTTAATAAAAAATATTTGAACAATAAAAAATAAATACCCCCTCCCCCCCCATGGAACACCTCAACTTCAGGCTCAACAAGACAAGACAACCGTCAGAGACACTCTCACATACCGACCCCGGTGTCCGCGCTCCAGCTTCTGCAACACCATCACAAATCTCATTGAGCCCTTTGGCCTTGACTCCAAGGACTACATCTTCCTCAGCGACCTTAACTCCCACATTGACGACCACAACGTCAACAACATTGCCCAACTCCTCAACAGTATGAGCAGCCTCAGACTGACTCAAATTGTCTGTGACCCCACGCACATTGCAGGTGTTAGAATAAAAATTATGTTTTCGCATGGTTTTATGTAAGTTAGCATTTGCTGCGCCATTTTGTGTATAGGCGCCATTTTGTATTGTGATTGAAACAAATTTTTTGCTATTTCCGAGAAACGGCCTTCTCTAGGTTATGTTTCTTCGGAGATGAGTTCTGCCACACTAATGAATGCACTGTTCTTATTAGCGCATACCTTTCTTCTTAGATGTAGCTTCTCCCACTTGTCTAGTGGCGGGCACAGGCAGAGTGACCTTGAATGATAGATAATGTGTGCCCGGCCTCAGAATCGAAACTTACTCCTTTGTAATTTACTGTCCAGCTGCATCTCTCTGGAAAATTCCATTGTAGGCGTGCCTTCTTTGGTTCTGAAATGTACATAATGTATTGTTATGCTTCTTGATGTCAGTCCCTCTGCAGCACTCCTTAGAGACTGGGCAGACAGGGCTCCGCTCTGAGCATACTCTGAATAAACAGATATTGGTTTGTATTCTCTACTGTCATGGCAATGGGGGGTTGGGAGGGGGCTCTTATAACAAATGCCACTCAATAGAATGGCTCAGTCTAATGAACTACAGTTAAACACCTCTGTATTTTAAAGAAATACACTGTTTAGGACATTGATTTATTGCACGATTGACATGCATTTCCAGATGTATTCATGTCTTGGCTCGCATGCTGGCTTTGTAGATTTGCAAGCCATCCCCTCAGTTTGTTCCCTAATTCATGAGCCCAGGCTGCTGTGGCAGCAGAGGTGGAAGGGGCCAATCATGCACTCAAAATGTGTTTCGGAGTGTGCTTCTGGTGTTTTGCATTTGGCTGGTGATTTGATTTTCAGGCATTTTAAAGATGTGTCAAACGGCAAGAGGTCTCCTCCGTTCACTCTGCTCTGATGAGTTTCACTTTGTCACTTGTTAGATCCCTTCACTCTGTATTCAGTCAAACCAGAAGTTTTGCTGGCCTGGCGATTAGTGTGAAAGTGAAAGGCACCAGCAGGAGCGGCATGACACCAACGGCGTTAGTGAAACAGGAGACAAGGTAACATGTGTATGTGGCCTAGGTTGTTAAAATGAATGGAACATAAAACGATTACAGCATATGTGAGAAATGGTCTGTACTGCGCACATCCTAAACTGATGAATTTCAGGTGCTCTAAAATGTGATGATAAAGAGATAGGAGGCACAGTGAAATCAAGTAATTGTCTTACAAGTGCTTTTAGAATTCTTGAGGCATGCTAGCCTCACGTGTCCTGTTCTCCTATGAATGCAATTTTCATATGCAGACACCAGCGTGGACAGGATGTCGTTCTGCAAATGGCTTGTGAAATCATTTAGCGAGGCTATTCAGAGCTCGATATATCGTCCCCCGGGAGGCTTCTCAGTGATGGCTTGTTTTAACCTCACCATGAGGAAAGCCCTACAAATGCTGCTAACCCAGGCTTTCTATGGGACGGTCAGAGTCTAATCAAATCATGGCCTGACCCACCCTACACCAATTTCTGCACAACTGTTGATAATATTAGGTCTGCCGGAGCTCATTGCGGAACATGTTTCATTGGAAATGGGGTGATAATTTGCGGTACTTACAGTATACTTAAGGCTGTCATTGCTTGCAGTGTAACATTCTATAAACCAAGCAAATTTCATTGTAGATGTTCATTTTAGCTGCAATACATAGTGCTGTAAAATACAGGCCATGGCTGACAAATATAACGAAATTCACCTCGTTTGCCCTCAGTCTGTTTGAGTTGAGCTTGGAAGTTCTTGGAATAAAAGTAATGCTGTGTGTTTGTAGTCTAGTGTGGGACGCAGGGGGTGATGTGTATCACACTGCTTCTGCGTTTAATGACATCATCGTGTTTACTGTTGGTAGGGACGTACATGTATACAGTCTGGTATTCAGACAGAATATGTGCTGTATGTTTTTTTGTATAAATATTGTTTATGTTTTTTAATATATGTGTTACATTTTTAGTACTTATCAATTTTATTTAATTAAATTTTGCTTTTTTAGTTCCGTAGCGGGTTGCGGGTTTATAGGGGAATAGGGTGGGAAGTAATTTAGATATAAGAAATGAATGATTAATTTTTATTTATTAATATTTATTCAATTGAGATTTTATAGTGTTAATTGTGGGAAGTAATTTATTTGTAATTAATTAATAATTACTTGTTAATTTGTATTAATTAATTGATTGAAAATTAATTATGGAAATTGTGTAATTAATTTCAGGTGCGGGTTATGGGGTTTATAGGAGTAAAGGGTGGGAAGTAATTTATGTTTAATTAATTAATAATTAGTTGTTAATTTATATTAATTAATTGATTGTAAATTAATTATGGAAATTGTGCAATTAATTTTAGGTGATGGTTGTGGGGTTTATAGGGGTAAAGGGTGGGAAGTAATTTATGTTTAATTAATTAATGATTAGTTCTTAATTAATATTAATTAATTAATTAAAAATGTAATATGGAAATTGTGTAATTAATTTTAGGTGTGGGTTGTGGGGTTTATAGGGGTAAAGGCTGGGAAGTCATTTTTGTTTAATTAATTAAGAATTAGTTGATCATTAATATTAATTAATTCATTGATATTTAATTAGGGTAATTGTTTATATTATTCTGTGTGTGGGGTTTACTTTTATAGGGGTGGAGGGTAGGGAGTAAATTAATTTTACTTACTTTATAATTTGTTGTTAAATACTATTAGTTTTTAAATTGAAAACAAGTTTTATTAGTGTAATTAATTTTTTTACAGTTTAATTTTAGCTGTGGTTTGTGGGGGTTATAGGGGTAAAGTGTGGGAAGTTTATTAATTTTTATGAGTTTTAATTTGTTTTTTAATTAATGATATGTCTTTAATTGGTAATTCATTATGTTAATTATGTAAGTACATTTTTAAAAAATGTAGATATAGGTTGTGAATTGTGTGGTGTTATAGGGTAGGAAATTAAAAAAGTTAATTTATGTAATAATTTATATTTTTGTTTCTAAATAATTTCTCATTAAAAATATTTATTTGTTTGAAAATTATTATTTATTTTATTTAATATAATATTTGTAGGTATTTGTCATATGCATTTAACATTACAATATGTTTTTTGATTTGTAATATTAAATATCTTTGTATTTACATTTTTAACATATTTATATATTGTTTTATTTATTTTGTTTTCAAATTATTTTTGTTGTTGTTAGTACTTTGTTTGTTTTTAATTTTGAACTGACTGGAGTGAGAATATTAATTGTTACCCCTCCTCAATCCAACACTTTCCCAACTGTTGCAATGATTGGAGTGGGAATAGTAAATTTTATCCCACCACTATCCAACACTTCCCTACTGTTGCACTCACTGGAGTGGGAATAGTAATTTTTACCCCTCCGCTTTCCAACACTTACCCTACTGTTGCACTCATTAGAGTGGGAATAGTAATTTTTACCCCTCCGCTATCCAACACTTTCCCTACTGTTACAATTGTTGGAGTGGGAATAGTAAATTTTATCCCTCCACAATCCAACAATTTCCCTACTGTTGCACTGACTGGAGTGGGAATAGTAATTTTTACCCCTCCGCTATTCAACACTTTCCCTATTGTTGCACTCACAGGAGTGGGAATAGATATTTTTACCCCTCCGCTATCTAACATTTTCCCTACTGTTGCACTGACTGGAGTGAGAATAGTACAGTTTATCTCTCCGCTATTCAACACTTTCCCTACTGTTGCACTCACTGGAGTGGGAATAGTAATTTTCACCCCTCCGCTACCCAACACTTTCACTATTGTTGCACTTACTGGAGTGGGAATAATAATTTTTACCCCTCTGCTATCTAACATTTTCCCTATTGTTGCACTGACTGGAGTGGGAATAGTAAATTTTATTTCTCCGCTATCCAACACTTTCCCTACTGTTGCACTCACCGGAGTGGGAATAGTAAGTTTTACCCCTCCGCTATCTAACACTTTCCCTTCTGTTGCACTCATTGGAGTGGGCATAGTAATTTTTACCCATCCGCTATCCAACACTTTCCCTACTGTTACAGTCACTGGAGTGGGAATAGCAATTTTTACCCCTCCGCTAGCCAACACTTTCCCTATTGTTGCACTCACTGGAGTGGGAATAGTAATTTTTACCCCTCCGATATCCAACACTTTCCCTACTGTTGCACTGACTGGAGTGGTAAATTTAAGTTTAAAGATTTTTACATAGTTTAATGTTTTAATTTATAATAGAATGGGTTTTTAAATATTTTTTATGTTATTGGTATATATATATATATATATATATATATATATATATATTTTCTACTGGCGGTCGCCAGTAGATAGTTATAGTTAGGACCTATTTTCCATAGGAAATCCACGACATTCTATTTGAAATAACTCTTGCGTCGGTTGACGAATCTTCGCGAAATTTTCAAACTTTATGGCCCGCTCCGGTCCGCTCCTACCCTGAAAGTTTCGGGGTGATTCGTCAAGCGGGGCCGAGAAAAAGGGGGTCCCAAAACATGTTTTCCCCATTCATTTTCCCATAGGAAACTTTAGCCACGGCTACAGCCCGAACTGCTGAACGGAATTACACCAAATTTGGCAAAGAGGTAGTTCTTGGTTCAGAAAGAACCCTTTTTGTTAAATGGTGTAAATCCGTTCAGTAGTTCCTGTGAAAATCAAAATGAAAATCACATATATATCTATGGCCGCGTCGGATTCGCGCACCCTCCCGATCACGAGCTGCATGCTAATTGGCTGTCAACACTCCAAATCAGGACGTGTTGGCAGCCATTTTGTCCTCGGTAGAACCGAGGGACAGAAACAAGTGCGCAAAGCGCAAAAGGGGGCAGGGTAGAAACACCCTGACCCCCTAGGTCTGCTCAGGGGTCCCACAAGGACCCCTGGGCAGAAAAAGCATTTTTTTTTTTTAAATCGGCGGGATGCGCTTAGGGTGCGCGAATCCCGCCAAGAAAAAAAAAATCGCAAGTGTGCAAACGCACAAAGGGGGCAGGGTAGAAACACCCTGACCCCTAGGTCTGCTCAGGGGTCCCACAAGGACCCCTGGGCAGAAAAAACATTTTTTTTTTTTTAAATCGGCAGGATGCGCTCAGGGTGCGCGGATCCTACCGATAAAAAAAAAAATCAAAGCGCGGTCTCCCGCGCTTCGATTGTATTTTGCCCACGGGTGGCCCAAGTCCCGGGGGCATGCGGGGGTGGGTTTATGTTTTATATGGGGGGCCTCTAAGGCCCCCCAAGCCCCGGGGACTGCCACCCCACGGGGCTTTTTAAAAAAAATGGTGCGGGAGGGCTCTCCTGCCCTCCCGCAGCCCCGGGGACCGCCACCCCCGGGGCTTCTTTTTAATTTTTAATAACGTGTGGGGGCTCCAGCCCCCACACACCCCGGGACCACCACCTCCCGGGGCACTTAGAAAATAAATGTGGGGGTCCGTTACGGACCCCAGAGCCCCGGGGACCACCACCTCCCCGGGGCTGTGCAATTCAAGGGAGGGGGCCGCGCGGCCCCCCTCCTGGAGCCCTTGATGGCCCTGGGGACCGCCACCCCCAGGGCCGGCTCCTGCAGTGTCCCAGGGTGCCTACCCCGGGACACTGTAGTTTGCTATGACAGGACGGGAGCCTCGCGGCTCCCGTCCTGTCATAGCAAACTGCTTTGGATATTGGAAGAGAGAACAGGGAAACCTGCTCTCGCTTCCAATATCCAAAGCAAATTGCTTTTCCACATGGGGAGCTGCATCTTAGCAGCTCCCCATGTGGAAAAGCAATGCCAGCTCCCAAGGGACGCGGGGAGCCGGCGGGACTGTGGGGGTATTGGGGACCCCCCCACAGTCCCCAACGGAGAGGGCCAGCCCCGGGGGATGGGGTCCCCGGGGCAAGTAGTGGCCCGGGTGGGGGGCCACGCGGTCCCCCTCCCCCCCCCAAAAAAAAAATTGAAAAAAAAAAAAAGGAAAGGCCGGCCCCGGGGGATGGGGTCCCCGGGGCCTTAAATGGCCTGAGGAGGGGGGCCACGCAGCCCCCCTCCAAATATTTAAAAATTTAAAAAAGAGGGCATGCCCCGGGGATGGGGTCCCCGGGGCCAATACAGGCCCAGGGAAGGGGGCCACGCGGCCCCCTTCCCGTTTTATTTTAATTTTAAAAAAATGAAAATCCTCATGCCCCGGGGATGGGGTCCCCGGGGCCAAAGAGGCCAAGGGAAGGGGGGCCACGCAGCCCCCTCCCATACAAAAAAATAAATAAAAGACCAGCATCGTGCCGGAGGCCCCGCCCCCACCCTGCAGCAGTCTGCAAACGCGTCCCCTGGCGCGTTTGCAGATGGGGAACGAATTCCCCTTGAATACTGTGGGTCCCTGGGGGCCAACTAGCCCACCAGGAACCTCCAGTATGCGCCAGGGGGCTGCGTTGCAGAGAGGTGTAAAGAGGCCACGCCCCTTTTTACACCTCTCTGCAACGCAGCTCTGTGGCGCTTTTTGGAGGTACATGGTGGGCTAGTTGGACTCCAGGGACCCCCAGGATTCAAGGGGACTTAATCCCCCAACTTAAAATGCGCCACGGGGCGCGTTTGCACAGTGGTGAAGGGAGGGGGCGGGGCTACAGGTGACATGTGTGCAAACAGGCCCCGTGGTGCATTTTAAGATGAGGAATTAAATCCTCTTCAATCCTGAGGGTCCCTGGGGGCCAACTAGCCCACCAGGTACCTCCAGTAAGCGCCACGGTGCTGCGTTGCAGAGTGTTGTAAAAAGGGGCGTGGCCTCTGTACACCTCTCGGCAACGCAGCCCCCTGGCGCATACTGGAGGTTCCTGGTGGGCTAGTTGGCCCCTAGGGACCCTCAGGATTGAGGAGGAATTAATTCTCCAACTTAAAACGCGCCACAGTGCGTGTTTGCAGACATGTCACCTCAGGCCCCACCCCCTTCCTTCACCATTGTGCAAATATTCCTCTAAAATCAACCGAACTACGAATTCCGATTTACTCACCTGTTATCAGGAGAGACCTCAGTGCTGCATCTTTGAGCCCAGTACTGATCCTGAAAAGTAATTTTAACCGTACTTACCAGTAACTTGAATCTCCTTCCATAGGATATCATTGCCTGCTTTTTGCTGAAAAAGTTTCTAAGTGTCGATTTTTGAAACATACAAATATTCCTCTAAAATCAGCCGAACTACGAATTCCGATTTACTCACCGGTTATCAGGAGAGACCTCAGTGCTGCATCTTTTAGCCCAGTACTGATCCTGAAAAGTAATTTTAACCATACTTACCAGTAACTTGAATTTCCTTCCATAGGCTAACATTGACTGGTTTCACTTGGAAATTCTTCTAAGTGTGGAGTTTTGGAACTTTATAATATTCCTCTAAAATCAACCGAACTACGAATTCCGATTTACTCACCTGTTATCAGGAGAGACCACAGTGCTGCATCTTTGAGCCCAGTACTAATACTGAAAAGTAATTTTAACCGTACTTACAAGTAACTTGAATTTCCTTCCATAGGATATCATTGCCTGCTTTTTGCTGAAAAAGTTTCTAAGTGTCGATTTTTGAAACTTACAAATATTCCTCTAAAATCAGCCGAACTACGAATTCCAATTTACTCACCGGTTATCAGGAGAGACCTCAGTGCTGCATCTTTTAGCCCAGTGCTGATCCTGAAAAGTAATTTTAACCATACTTACCAGTAACTTGAATTTCCTTCCATAGGCTAACATTGACTGGTTTCACTTGGAAATTCTTCTAAGTGTGGAGTTTTGGAACTTTATAATATTCCTCTAAAATCAGCCGAACTACGAATTCCGATTTACTCACCTTTTATCAGGAGAGACCACAGTGCTGCATCTTTAGCCCAGCACTGACCCTGAAAAGTAATTCTAACCGTACTTACCAGTAACTTGTATTTCCTTCCATTGGAATCCATTGTCTGGTTTTCAGCAGAAAAGTTTCAAAGTGTCGATTTTCACAAACTACAAATATTCCATAAAAATCGCCTGTATGACTTAAACGCATTCTTTCAACTGTTTACAGGAGATGCACCAGTGCTGGATCCGGGATCCACCACTGAGTAAGAAAAAGTAACGATA
This sequence comes from Calotriton arnoldi, assembly GCA_963921515.1. Lineage (NCBI taxonomy): Eukaryota > Metazoa > Chordata > Amphibia > Caudata > Salamandridae > Calotriton > Calotriton arnoldi. Next base: position 1,713,640 of record CAWUFW010003124.1, on the reverse strand, counting down.
ACACTACTTACCTGCTAAGTGAATTTCCTCCCATAGGATAACATTGGTGATTCTATGTGAAAAAGTTTCCAAGTGTCAACTTTTAAAATACAATAATATTCCTTAAAAATCACTACTGTAACCAAAACGCTTTTACTCAACTGTTTACAGGAGATGTCCCAGGACAGAATCTAGGATCCAGTCCTGTGGTTAGAAAAGTAATCCATAAAGTAACTAATTGCATTTAACTAGAAATTCAGATTGAGCTCAATGTTGCATTGTGTTTGAAATTGTGTTGCCCATTGCAACAACTGTAACTTCTGTACTTAAAAGTCTATTGCCTATTTGCAAAGTATTTAAACTAAAGTAATTCATTCTGAGAAAGTATATTTTGTAATGTAATGTATAATATAATTACAATGTAATTTAAAAAATAAAATATGTAAAAATAAATAGTTTAAAAAAATGTAGTAAATCAGTATAAAAAAATAAATATAACAATTAATACATTTAAAAATTGTCATTTACAAAACCTTTGAAATTCATTGAAAAAAACCATAGGTTTCAGACATGTTATAGTTAGGAATTAGCATTTAAAAAACCTTTGAAATTCACTGAAAAAACCATAGGTTTCAGACACGTTATAGCTAGAAATTAGCATTTAAAAAACCTTTGAAATTCACTTAAAAAACCATAGGTTTTAGGGACAGTTATAGTTAGTTGGACATTTCACTCGTACAAAACCATAGAAATTCCCCCGTTATAGTTAGTTCAGCTAACTATAACTCGCGCCCCGCAATGCACTGCTGATGACGTCACATATTACATCACTCATGACATGGTCAGTGACATCACTGATGACATCACTGATGACATCTCAAATGACATCACTGATGACATCATGCAGTGACTGTGTGTTTCTATAAAGTTTAAATATGTTTAATATATATGCCAAGGTGTATTGAATAATGAGTGGGTGTATAAGTGTCTGGATGGATGATTTAGTAGGTGCGTGACTGACTCTATAAGTGAGTGATTAAACGTATCTTACTAAATGCATGGGTTAGTGACTAAACTGTGTGAATGTCTTTATCCGTCTGTCTGTTGGTGTGTAAGTGGCTGCATGGGTTTGTAAATAGCTACATGAGTGTCTATGAGTTATTGATTGGTTGTCTGAGTATCTGTATGGGTGCCTGAGTGTTTGTGTGGATGGGGTGTGTGTGACTGCACATAGATGTATCAGTGGGTGATTCACTGGGTGCATGGTTTCAAGAGTGCATCTGTGATGGACTGTATGGGTGGGGGAGTGTGTGTATGGGTGTGTTAGTGAGTGAATGTATATCTCAGTGGTACATGTGTGAGTAACTACATGTGTGAAAGGCAGTATATATGTGTGTTGGAGTATATAAATAGCTATAAGCGAGAGTGTGTGATTGTGATTGTGAGAGTGACTGTATGGATGAGTGTGTGCTTGTATCAGTGATTGTATAAGAGCGTAAGAATGTGCTAGTATTTGTATGAGTAAGTGAGATGGTGTGTGTATAACTGTATAGGTGAGTAAATGGCAGTGTGATTAATTATTTGCATGACTGACTAGGTGTGTGAGTACCTCTATGGATGAGTGGCGGTGTGTGAGTGTCTATGTAGGTTTATGAGTGCATATGATAGTCCTGTACTGAGTGACCGTAAGTATGAGTGACTGTACGGGTGAGTGAGTGGATGTGTGTGTAGACCTAAGAATCAGTGAGTGGGTATGTAGTTATTGGTGTTGGAGTGTCTATGGTTTTGAGAATGGCAGTCTGTAATTTACAGTGGGTGTATCAAAAGTTATATTAGGGTGTGAGAAGATGCATGAAATTATCACATGGATGATGTCATCAGTGATGTCATTTGAGATGTCATCAGTGATGTCATCAGTGATGTCACTGACCATGTCATGAGTGATGTAATATGTGACGTCATCAGCAGTGCATTGCGGGCGCGAGTTATAGTTAGCTGAACTAACTATAACGGGGAATTTCTATGGTTTTGTACGAGTGAAATGTCCAACTAACTATAACTGTCCCTAAAACCTATGGTTTTTTAAGTGAATATATATATATATATATTCCACTGAAAGTTTCCGATGCTGCTGGCTACATTCACCATTTGGGGTCGGTGCGAGTTGCGGGTGCCGGAACCCGTTTGTTATATAAATGAAGCTTCGTATTACGTTCAATACAAAGAGACTCGCACACCAAGGACAGTTTATAAGGTAAAGTGTATTAAGTTTAGCGGCAACGCGTTTCGATCAAAGGATCTTCTTCACAAGCCACTAGAAGAAGATCCTTTGATTGAAATGCGTTGCCGCTAAAACTGTCCTTGGTGTGCGAGTCTCTTTGTATTGGACGTAATACGAAGCTTCATTTATATATATATATATATATATATCACTTCTTTCCGCGTCAGGTATACAGGAATCCTCCCAACGACCACGAACCACGGACACGGACCAAAGTAAGTGCAAATAGTTTTATTTCTCTTCTGATGCCGCCATAACGTTTCGGCTCATCCGAGCCTTGTTCACATGACATTGTACTCATGTTGAGCACCCAAATTTAAAGTGACAGTGCAATTACCAATCACGTGAGCGGTGTGCTCATAGACATAGAAGACATATGGCTTTAGAATGAGTTATCAATCATATAATATTGTTTTTGCATCAATTCTATTGGCAGGTTAAAAAACATACTAAAATCCATAAGATGGCATTGAGAATAACGAGCTAAAATCCATATAATTAAAAAGCAAACTAATTGCTTAAAAAAGTCAAAAGATAACTGTATAAATACATTATTGATCGAAAGTTACCCTAAACTAAAATGAATATCGGCATAATGCTCCATAATCCATCACACTTACTTTTTGTTAGGGTCTATTGACTAGATCGCCCTTAATGGAATACGTATGTAATTTAATGCAATACTCTTGATAACAATAAATCGTCCCATTCTGGGTTAAATCCCCTTATCAACATTGCCTTGCTTACAATATTATGTCATCCTTATCTATGTAGCAACTACCTGTGCGTGTACGAATATTCTAGTTGTGCTGGATAGAACCTAAAACTTGTGACTGTTAAAAATAAGTACATTAAAACTTTCATCTTAAACCATGAACATTTTAGTACTGGCACAGTTTCAGAGTAACAAGTGGCGAGAAGCGATCTCAGTTGTATTAACTTACTAGTAGAGAACCTCCAGATATATAATATCATAAGTGCCAAGCCGGTTGAGTACTCGTCCCTAAGATTTTGAAATACAGTATATTGTATGTATAAACAAATAGATACCCCCAAACAGAAACCGTCATTCCGTTGTTTCCTACGCTTCTACCCAAGGTGAGAACCCTCGTTATCCCACATGTACCAGTACATAAAACCATGGTGACACACTACCCAGAAATTTAAATATGAATATATAAATAAGTATATATTAAAAAATATATAAATAAATATATAAATATAAAAATACCTATACAAAAGTTCATAAATCCTCATCAAAGTTAAAAAGGAATAAAAGAACTCAAATAGCATAGTCGTTCAATGTGTATATACCAATAGTTGCTCAATTGAAATCCCTGATGGTATTCTATCCTAAACATGTGTGCAAGTCCTCAGTGGCATTCAGCCCCCTGGGGTTTTGGAATCGAACTGTAAAATAAACCTTGTCTCAAGTTTACGCAGTTTAGATTCCCTGTCACCACCTCTTCTGCTGGGTGAAATTGCATCTACTACAAAGTATTTGAGCCCCTCATTATTACTGTTATGAAACTCCCTGAAATGTCGTGCCACCGGATATGTATTATCTTGGTTGGATATGGCACGAAGATGTTGCAAAATGCGTTTATGTACAGGTAGCTTAGTGCTACCTACGTACTGTAGCCCACATGGACATATCAGTACGTATACAGCATATTCTGTTTTACATGTAAGGAGTTTGAGAATTTTATGTTCCTTATCACTAAAGGGGTTTGTGTAGTTTTGGTGTTAATACCATGTAGGCAAGCTTTACAAGTCTTACACTTGAAAAACCCACTATTGGTCTGCAGCCAAGTGGTTTTTTCCATTATTTCCGGACTAGTGTTGACTAACCTATCCCTCATAGAGGGCCCCCTCCTGTGTGTGATGGACACCCTGGATGGTAGTATGGGTCCAACAACTGGATCACTGAGCACTATAGGCCAGTTTTTATTGATGATTCTATGAAGCCTGGTGTGCTGTCTACTGTAACCCATGATGATTCTCATCTGATTGGTTGCACCACTAGCTCCTCCTCTGTTTGTCACCCCCACTTGAGATGCAGTCTGAGCCACCTTCTTTTTGTCTGTTAGGAGCTCATCTCTGCTACGCATCATGGATTTACTCATAGCACTGTTAATGATTTTCTCAGAGTACCCCCTGTCTAGAAACCTCAGTTTGCTATGCTCCTGTGCCTGCTTCAAGTCCATTTCATTGCTACATATTCTTCTAAGATGTAGCATTTCTCAATACGGAATACTGTTAATGAGGTGTGCCGGGTGTGCACTACTGGCATGCAATGTGGAGTTACCTGAGGTTTCCTTTCTATAAAGTCTTGTCTCCATTCTGTTATTATGTATAAATACTTCAGTATCTAGAAATGTTATTGATGTTTGGCTCATTGTTACAGTGAAATGGAGGTTAAGGTCATTGGCATTAATACCTCTTATGAATTCCTCTGCCTGCAGTTTAGTGCCATCCCATACCACAAAGAGGTCATCAATATAACGCAACCAAATAATTACATTGGTGTCCAATATCTTTCCAAAATCACACTTGAGGACCAGTTCCTCCCAGCTGCCCATATGGAGACAGGCATAGCTAGTGGAGAAACTAGCCCCCATAGCTACACCCCTTATCTGTTGGTAGATTAGATTATTAAACAGATTATTAAACATGAAATTGTTGTTCTTGAGGCAATGTTCCAGCATTTCAAGTAACATTTCATTGTGATCCTTACAATGCAGTGACCTCCGAGAGAGGTAATACTGTACTGCTCGTACACCGTCACAATGTCTGATGCTGGTATAGAGAGATGTTACGTCCAGTGCCAACATCCAGTAACCCTCCCTCCAAATTTCAAAGGTTTTTTACTTTGAAATTCACTGAAAAAACCATAGGTTTCAGGGACGTTATAGTTAGCTGGACATTTCACTCGTACAAAACCATAGAAATTCCACTGTTATAGTTAGTTCAGCTAACTATAACTCGCGCCCCGCAATGCACTGCTGATGACATCACATATTACATCATTCATGACATGGTCAGTGACATCACTGATGACATCACTGATGACATCTCAATTGACATCACTGATTAAATCACTGATGACATCATCCAGTGAATTTGTTTTTCTTTAAAGTTAAAATATGTATTATATATATACCAAGGTGTATTGAAGAATGAGTGGATGTATAAGTGTCTGGATGGAGGATTTAGTAGGTGTGTGACTGACTGTTTAACTGAGTTATTACATGTGTCTTACTGAATGCATGGGTTAGTGACTAAACTGTGTGAATGTCTATATCAGTCTGTTTGCTGTTGTATAAGCTGCTGCATGGGTTGGTCAGTAGCTACATGAGTGTCTATATGGGTTATTAATTGGTTGCCAGAGTAGTTGTATGGGTGCCTGAGTGTGTGTGGGTGCGTGGGAGGTGTGTGACTCTGTGCATACATGTTTGAGTGGTTGATTCACTGGGTGTATGGGTTCAAGAGTGCATGTGGAAACAGCTGTATGCGTGGGTGAGTGTGTGTATGGGTGTGTTAGTGAGTGAATGGATGTCTCAGTGTTACATGTCCAACTAACTACATATGTAAAAGACAGTGTATGTGAGAGTTGGAGTATATAAATGACTATACGTGAGAGTTAGTGATTGTGAGAGTGGCTGTATGGATGAGTGTGTACTTGTATCAGTGATTGTATAAGAGAGTAATTATGCGTTTCTTTCTGTTTGAATAAGTGATGTGTTGTGTGTATAACTGTATAGGTCAGTAAATGGAAGTGTGATTGATTATTTGCATGACTGACTAGGTGTGTGAGTAACTCTGGATGAATGCTGGTGTGTCAGTGTCTGTGTAGGTGTATGAGTGCATATGATAGTGTTGTATTGATGAGTGACTGCATGTATGAGTGATTGTATGGGTGAATGAGTGGATGAGTGTGTAGACCTAAGAACCAGTGATTAGATGTGTAATAAGTGGTATTGGTGTGTCTATGGTTTCAAAAATGGTATTCTGTTTTTTGGAGTGGGTGTATCAAAGGTTATATTAGGGTGTGAGAAGGTGCATCAGATTGTCACATGGATGATGTCATCAGTGATGTCATCAGTGATGTCATTTGAGATGTCATCAGTGATGTCATCAGTGATGTCACTGACCATGTCATGAATGATGTAATATGTGATGTCATCAGCAGTGCATTATGGGGCGCGAGTTATAGTTAGCTGAACTAACTATAACAGTGGAATTTCTATGGTTTTGTATGAGTGAAATGTCCAGCTAACTATAACGTCCCTGAAACCTATGGTTTTTTCAATGAATTTCAAAGGTTTTTTAAATGCTAATTTCTAACTATAACGTCCCTGAAACCTATGGATTGTTCAGTGAATTTCTAAGGTTTTTTAAATGTTAATTTCTAACTATAACGTGCCTGAAACCTATGGTTTTTTCAGTGAATTTCAAACGTTTTTTAAATGCTAATTTCTAATTATAATGTTCATTAAACCTATGGTTTTTTCAGTGATTTTAAATTATCATTCCATTCTCAACCTAGTGAAAACAGCCGATATCGCCAGTTTTCCAGCAATAGCTTCCGCAAAAAAATTCGCCACAAATGAGAGCGACAACTAACGCTAATAATATGCAGAGTAGGCGTTCCCGTGCAAAAATAACACGAAAGCACCACTTCCCGATATTTTCAACGAGTAGCCAAATCTGGGGTGCGATCCAAAAACAGGCGATAAGCTGCGTTAGCAGTAGGAATTTAACATCTGCCTTTTACTGGTGTAAAGCAGGATGACTACCTACAGTGTGAAAGGGAGCCCAGCCCAGAACCACATCTGAAGACCAACACATGTCATAGAGCTACTGACCATGCAGCTCCGACACCCAAGAAGGCCACAACACCCACTGCCATCACCCTCAGGACCTCCCCCCCGGACCACCCCCCTCCCTACTACCACCGAGGCAGCGCAGAACAGGACAGCGGACCTTCCAAAAACGGCATGGTCCCTCAGCCACACAATAGCTGAATCTTGGGAGATGTGGCAACCAAGTATGTGTCAAGGATGCAAATCACCCATCAATAAAAATGCACACAATACCAAGTGTAGCGGTGATGTGGTGGACAGACCTCACAATGTAGAGCACAAACCTCTCCATCTGGACATATACTGCTGGTGCTTGTAGTGTTGTGGACAATAGACGCAACCATGTAACCTCAGGCAGTGGGGAAGATCTCGGTCATGTAGCTGTGTTGTCCCCCCCTGGAAGCGGAAGCGGAGTGGGCTGGTCCAACGTATGCCACTCCAGCATAGGAGTATGAATAAATAGGCTGGGGCTCTGGGCGTGGTTCACTTGTGGGAAGGCCAAAGCGTCTGCCAGGGCGGCAGCCCTCACCCTGCCACGAGGCCTCCGCCGTGACCGCCGGCCTCCTCGACACAGGCCCCCTGCGAACCCAGCAGCAGAGCACCACAGACTTATGTCTGTACAGAGTACTGCCTTCAATCTACACTGCGGACAGCAGGGCTCACAATTCAGATCGAGTCGCGATTGCAGATGACACAGTCCAGTAGGCAAGAGACATTGATCCCAGTGCGGCCCGCCCGGACCACGCATCATCGCAGACTGCGCACACACTGAGTGCTTCAGGTGCCACTAACTCAGTGCACCACAAGTCAACGCCACGTGGACTTATTAAGACAGAATTCATTAGGCAAAAGACATTGCTACCAGTGCGGCCCGCCCGGACCACACATCATCGCAGGCTCCACACACGCTGGTTGCTTCAGGTGACACTAACTGTACAGCTCAACTCAACGCCACATGGCTGTGGGCTCTTGCTGACCGCTGCCTCCGGCCTACACTGCAGTCATCAGGGCTCACATTTAAAATTGACTCTTGATTCATTAATTGCAGAGTCCAGTAGGCAACTAAGTATTACGTCCCTAAAACCTACATAATATCCTTTTAGTATCCTTGCTTCAAGAACTTGTTTTATATCAGTTATAGCTTTAGTACAATGACCAAATTCATCTTGCAAGTCCAAAGGAACACTGAATGGCAGTCTACACTGCGGACAGCAGAGCTCACAATTTGAATTCAGTCTTGATTTATTAATTGCAGACAGAATTGTACTCTATGTCTTAGAATTGTGTCAAGAGGAAGTGACAAAAAGCATTCCTTGATGTCTGTGCTGACTACTGCCTTCGATCTACACTGCAGTCAGCAGGGCTCACAATTCAGATCGAGTCGCGATTGCAGATGACGCAGTCCAGTAGGCAAGAGACATTGCATCATCGCTGGCTGCGCACATGCTGAGCGCAACACCTACCACTAACTCTATGCAGCTCAAGTCAACGCCACGTGGCTGTGGACTCTTCCTGACCACTGCCTCCGGCCTACACTGCGGTCAGCAGGGCTCACAATTCAGATCGAGTCGCGATTGCAGATGACGCAGTCCAGTAGGCAACAGACATTGCATGATCGCTGGCTGCGCACACGCTGAGTGCCACACCTACCACTAACTCTATGCAGCTCAAGTCAACGCCACGTGGCTCTGGGCTCTTCCTGACCACTGCCTCCGGCCTACACTGCGGTCAGCAGGGCTCACAATTCAGATCGAGTCGCGATTGCAGATGACGCAGTCCAGTAGGCAAGAGACATTGCATCATCGCTGGCTGCGCACACGCTGAGCGCCACACCTACCACTAACTGTATGCAGCTCAACTCAACGCCACGTGGCTGTAGGTCCTTCCTGACCACTGCCTCCGGCCTACACTGTGCTCAGCAGGGCTCACAATTCAAATTCAGTCTTCATTCATTAATTTCAGAGTCCAGTAGGCAACTAACTATAACGTCCCTGAAACCTACATATTTCGACAGTGTATTCCATAAATGTTTCATCTTTTGTTCCATACACCTACACTGCGGTTAGCAGAGCTCACAATTTAAATTGAGACATGATTTATTTATTGCAGAGAGAATTGTACTCTATGTCCTCGAATTTTGTAAACAGGAAGTGACTAAAAGCATTCTTCGATGTCTGTGCTGACTACTGCCTTCGATCTACACTGCGGATAGCAGGGCTCACAATTCACATTGAGTCGCGATTGCAGATGACTCAGTCCAGTAGGCAACAGACATTGCTCCCAGTGCGGCTCGCCCGCACCACGCATCATCGCTGGCTGCGCACACGCTGAATGCTTCTGATGCCCCTATCTCAGTGCAGCACAACTCATGGACCCTTTATGATACAATGTTTTGTGTATAATTTCACATCTGCTACCCCTACCTCAGTGTACCACAAGTCATGGACCCTTTACGATACAATCTTGTGTGTATTATTTCACATCTGTTGCCCCTACCTTAGTGCAGCACAAATCATTGACCCTTTATGATTGAATCTGTGTGTCTGATCCAATGATTACTGTTGTACTTGTTGCCAGCACCAACCATTCCCGGAGGGCTGGCTTACACTCACCCCACACGCATCCAGCACAGACGTCACTGGACATGTGACCCTGGTAATAAAAATGAGTTGAGCGCACGTGCCCGTACCCAGTTCCACTATCTATCTGTGTCCGTGTGTTCACTATGTATGCAAGATGCCGCCCCTGGGCCCTACCACATTACATTGTGCTGTGGACAGCGTATGCAACCATGTTACCTCTGGCAGTGGGGAAAACTTCGGTTATGTAACTTTCTCTCGGTCATTGTACAAGTACGTACGTAGAGACTGGATCATTAGAGTACTGCAAGGAGAGTGTATAGTGAATTTATAAGTGCTTGGGGATTGGCGGAGTAATTGTATAAGTACATATGTTGGTGCAGCCTAACCCCGAACACAAGCTTGGCTCTAATTGGCTGCCCTCCATGTGCCAAAAACTGAAACTTGAACTTTGCATGGCCCTGTATTGCTACAGCTGCAACACTCCACTGAATGTGCAATAAACATTCATATCCACACAGATGTGTCATGTCCACCATCTTTCATGTGTGGAACTATGGATGAATGTAGGGTCAGTGATTCCCCGTACCTTCCATGTTGGCCATGTTGTGGGACTTGGCTCACAGAGTGACACATTGGCGCTTGCGACCCGGGTGACGTCAGCACTACAACAGGGACACCCGCATCAGTTGATTCCTCATACAGCCCAGGACGGAGCCACGCCCATAGCTCCGGAGTCATTCTTCACAGCCTCACGCAGGACTGGCATACGCCAGGCCAGCCCACTCCGCTTACGCTTACAGGGAAGGACAACAACGCTACATGGCCCAGATTTTCATTGCAGTGATCTGCTGGTCACACCCTAGTTGTCAGTACTGCCACAGCCACTCCCTCACGGCTAGTATACACCCACACCACACCCATCCAGCACAGGCACCACAGGACACGTGACCCTGCCAATAAAAAAGACCGGGCGCATGTGCTCGACGCCATTTCAGAGTTGCTCGAACCGGATGCACTGCGGCCAGCACAGGCACACCGGCACGGGACGGTGACTTTCGGTCCACTGAGTTACGGGTACCGTAACTGCTGAGCGGGTGTGCAGCCTGCGATGATGGCCCGTCCCGGCGGTCTGGACAGCTCAGGTTTTGTGTGCCCTGCTGGACCGCAGTGTAGGCCTGAGCCATCAGACAGCGCAGGCCTACTGCCACGTGGCGTTGCCTCGCTGGTCACAGAGTTAGTGGCACCGCAAGGGCTGAGCAGGTGTGCAGCCTGCGATGAAAAGCCCGGTGCACTGGTATGTCCTCTGCCATGGTGAAATCAAGACCCAGCACCAAATGTGAGACATGGTGGCATGCGGAGCGGGGCTGCATGATATGCAGGGTGCCGTGTCCGCGGGCCCCGGGCTTGGGGCTTGCAGCGGCACGTGGTAGGCCCTCTTTTCTACACGCAGGTTGCAAAAGGTGAACAGAGAGGCTTGTTAGCGCAGCGGCGGGCAGTCACCTACGGGCAGTGGGAGTGGATGGGGTGCAGCAGCCTGGGTGCGCAGCGGCAGACAGTCACCTCCGGGCAGTGGGAGTGGATGGGGTGCAGCAGCCTGGGTGCGCAGCAGCGGGCAGACACCTCTGGGCAGTGGAAGTGGATGGGGTGCAGCAGCCTGGGTGCGCAGCGGCGAGCAGACACCTCTGGGCAGTGGAAGTGGATGGGGTGCAGCAGCCTGGATGCACAAAGGCGGGACAGAGAATTAGGCGTGTGCAGTTGTATGTACTCTTCCATTACTGATTCCATACTACGTTTCAGATGAGTAAGCTTGAGGGCTCCACTATGTCCCGGCACGTGGTTGGAGACACACCAATGACGGAAAGGTGAGCTGTGAGGGTTTTGTCTACAGTGTGGGCACTCACTGTCCCTCTCCATCTCATCCTTTCTCTCCCTCACACTCTTTCTCTCTCTCTTCCTCTCTCTCTCACTCTATCTCTTCCTCTCTCTCACACTGTTTTTTTCTTTCTCTCTCTCTACCTCTCTCTCTCTTTCTCTCTCTCTTCCTCTGTTTCTCTCTTCCTCTTTCTCACACTGTTTCTCTCTTTCTCTCTCTCTTCCTCTCTCTCACTGTTTCTCTCTTTCTCTCTCTCTTCCTCTCTCTCACTGTTTCTCTCTCTCTTCCTCTCTCTCTCACTCTTTCTCTCTTTCTCTCTGTCTACCTCTCACTCTTTCTTTCTTTCTCTCTCTCTTCCTCTCTCACACTCTTTCTCTCTCTCTCTCCTTTGATGGACGCATGACGCGCAATCTTATCTTGCTTTTTGTCTAGCAGGCTGTGATTCACAGATTGACAACCCCCCCGACACGGACCTCCCGCCACGAGGCGATGACTTCAGTTCCACTGAGTTAGTGCCACCAGAGCTGAGCGCGTGTGCAGCCTGCGATGATGCGTGGCTATCCTGCAATCAACACCCACTTTGAATTGTGAGCTCTGCTTGACCGTGTGTACGCAACGCCTGAGGAGGTTGCTTCGGCACGTGGTGGACCCTCTTAGACACACGCCGGTGGCGGAAGGTGAGCAGAGAGGCTTGTTTCCGCAGCAGCGAGCAGTCACCTCTGGGCGGTGGGAGTGGATAGTGTGCAGCACCCTGAGTGCACAAGAGCGGGCAGACACCTCCAAGCAGTGGGAGTGGATGGGGTGCAGCAGCCTGGGTGCACAGGAGTGGGTAGACACCTCTAGGCAGTGGGACTGGATGGGGTGCACCAGCCTGGGTGCACAGCAGCGGGCAGACACCTCTGGGCAGTGGGAGTGGATGGGGTACAGCAGCCTGGGTGCGCAGAGGCGGGCAGACACCTCTGGGCGGCGGGAGTCGATGGGGTGCAGCAGCCTGGGTGCGCAGGGGCGAAACAGAGAATTAGGCGTGTGCAGTTGTATGTACTCTGCCATTACTGATTCTATACTATGTTTCAGATGACTAAACTTGAAGACTGCACTATGTCCCGGCACGTGGTTGGAGACACACCGGTGGCAGAAAGGTGAGCTGTGAGGATTTTCTCCACAGTTTCAACACTCACTCTCCCTCTCCATCTCTTCCTTTCTGTCACTCACACTCTTTCTCTCTCTCTCACTCTCTATCTCTTCTTTTCTCTCTCTCACACTCTTTCTCTCTCTCTATGTCTCTTCCTCTCTCTCATTCTTTCTTTCTCTCTCTCTTCCTCTCTGTCTCACTCTTTTTCTCTCTCTCTACCTCTCTCTCACACTGTTTCTCTCTTTCTCTCTCTCTTCCTTGTATCTCACTCTCTCTCTCTTTCTCTCTGTCTTCCTCTCTGTCTCACTCTTTCTTTCTCTCTCTCTTCCTCTCTCTCACTCTTTCTCTCTTTCTCTCTCTTTCTCTCCTTTCATGGACGCATGACGCACAATCTTATCTTTCTTTTTGTCTTGCAGGCTGTGATTCACAAATTGTCGAGGGATGACACGCCATACCTGTACCTACTTTTATTTTGTTGTTTTGTTTAAATAAAATGTTTTATATGTAAATCCATAGATGACTGAGATTCTTATTTGTCCAACCTCACATGCATCTTCTTTACTATAATTGTGCGACATCAGCCAATTTGTTACGTTCCAGATTTCCTAAGGTTGCTGTCACATTTGTTTGTGTGGGGGGAGGTGAGGGGGATGGCGGACAAGGGGCTGGTGGCGGGGGGTGTCGGAGCAGTGTTGGGTGTCCGAGCTGCATGATCGTTGGCTCCATTGCATCTGTTGTCATTCACGTGTGGCTCTGGGCTGGGCTCCCTTTCATATTGCTGGTTGTAGTCCGACTTTACACCAGCTCAGAGCAGGTGTAAACTTTCTGCTACTAACGCACCTTATCGCCTGTTTTTTACTCTCTTCGACGATCTTGCTGGTGGTTGAGACACTTGCGAAGTGATGTGTTCGCTGCTTTTTGCACGGGAACGCCTACTCTACATCTCATTAGCAATATTTGCCAGAGTCATCCGTGACGATGCTTTTTGAGGCTGCTATCGCTGGTAAACTGGTGATATGGGCTGTTTGCTCCAGCTTGTGAATGGTGCGTTAAATTTATCACCATTTTGGTTGCGATAAAGTGCCGTTAACTCGGCGATATGTCCTTGAGAATATACCCCTCTGTGTTTGAAAGACTTAAGAAGTACTCGAGTGCCGCGCTGAGAGCCGCGCACCCATCGCTTTCACAAGTTTGCTATGACAGGGTGGGAGAGAGCGAGGGAGAGAGACGGAGTGAGATAGCACAAGCAGCGCAAGGCCGCACAGGCACCTGGCTCCACATGCCAACATGTGTGTGTGCATCGCCATCTGTGCACAGGCAATTCCCCCACAATGCAGCCCACACACATAGCAATCACAGAACAGCAGCAATGAAGGCAATGTGGTACAAAACTCCCCTCATACGGGTTCTGTGTCCGGTGTGTGTGGCGGGGTGATGGCTGCATGGCTGTGTGCCCCTGACACATCAGATTGCGTAGGTGATGGGGCTGCATCAGATGTCGTCCTGCACCTATGCAAAAACAATGTCTGGCTCACAGAGGCGGAGCTTGCCAAAGGGATACACCCCCGTTGCACATGCGACAGTCAGTTCTTCCCTCTGTTGGGACGAGGCTCATTGTGGCACACGAGTGGACAATCTTTACAACACACCTCACAGTTAGACACCAGTGGAGTGGCATAGGCTTTATTGGCATGTGCGTGTGAGTACGGACGAGGCAATGGCCACAACAGGCACGGACATGCTTAAGACACTTACACGCAGCATGGGTACATGTCGAGGGGTAGATGATGTTGGGGCTGAAATGGACAAGATTTATCACATATGGCAACGCTCACAGCCCACCTTGCCTTGCTCCCCAACAACTTAGATTTCCTAAGAACACCCAAATGCAAAGCCTCGCAGTACCGCACCAGCCTTGACTGACATTTAAATCTACCTCTCAGTGTAAAAAATGAGACCACAAAGTGTGCACATAACATTTCTTCTTTTTTGTGTGGAGGATATGCCACAGCTCTGAGCAATGATTTGAATGTGTGTGCAACGTTGTGGGACATGGGTTGCTGTTTTCGTGGGTGTCAAGGCCATCCCATGCGGGGGTACCACAGGCAGGGGCTTCTATGTGTGGGCTGTGGATAAGTCGGATGGTTTATTTGGTGTCTGCACAGTGCCCCGTGTGAGGGGGCACGACTCACTGTACGTGGGGTCTTCATGGTGCTCTGCCTCTGGGGTGCGGCAATTGTCTGCTCTGCCGACAGTGATCAGGTGTGAGGGTCCGACAGGTTCACATGTCGTGCTACATCGCCATGTGTGTGCTCTCACCGAGCAGTGTGTCCGAACTGGCAAAGTTGCCAAACGACGCTGTGTTGCTCGGACCATGGACCTGCGTCGCCTTGGACAGGTGTGTGTGCACACGCGTTATTCCACGCACATGCATCCAGAGCTCGACCGAAGGGAGACGTGTCCTCTGTTTTGGTGGGATATGTGAGCAATCCCCACTGTGCAACAAGTTGTTGGGCCATGTGCTGTGGGTGGCAATAGGATGTGGCTGCAGGTACGTAGTTACTCGTCCATGAATGCCCGTGCAGCTTCATGTGCTATGTGTTCCAATAGTACGTCGTTGTCGTGTTCAAGGAACACCAGGGTGAGCCAATCCATTCGGTGGTCCGGGCAGGTGTGCTCAGCCCACGCCGTGTCACCGATCCGCAACACAGCCCAATAGGGGAGCGCCTCAATGTGGTCACTGCACACGAGAAATTGTGCCATCTCCCATGCACAACTACCAATACATACGCAGTATGTCAATGCAACCCATGCACGGCTGTCTCGGTTACACTCCTGTTCGTGATCCAACAGGGGGCGCAAACACAAGTCATAGTCCAATTCATCAACAGTTGTGTTGGATAGGCAGACATCCATGGGACACTCGAATGTGCATGTTCGGCAGTGGAACCAGGGCTAGACGCAGGTGACGTGGGCAATGCGTAAGCTGAGCCTGTAACTGATCCACATTCCATCTCTGTTAAGTTAATAACACATGAATTTTCTACTGTCACCCCTTCTCCACTATTTCCAGACTGAGCATAATTTCCAAACGTGCCACATTCTGTTTATCTTGCCGGAATAGATATACAAATCGAAATTAACGCTACATCGAATTTTCAAAACCATACAGGGCCATATTCACAAGAATGGCGATAACATTATCGCCGCTTTAGCGGCAGGAAACTGCCGCTAAAGCGGCGATAATGTTATCGCTGGTCTTGAGAATATAGCCCACAATCTTTACAGATGACAACTTACACTTTTTCTTTGTGAAAAACTCCTAAACATATATAAAGTAATTGTTTAACAACTAGTTACACATTATGCACATTTTAGAACCAATAAAACACCAGACTTAACTAACACTATGTTATTTAGAAATAAAAAATACTTTCAAAGTTAAAAATATCGTCTCAAATACTTAACCACTACTACAAAACACATAACACACCTTCTTAATTTCTAATTTACCTTCGTAGTTGGTATGCAGATTTCAAATGTCACAAACGCATGCAATTCTTTTCTTGTCACACAGTACATGTAATGCACCACTTTCATCAAGAATGGAACCAGTAATGGCACAATTTCCCTGTTGCTCCACACATAAATACATGTAAAGAACAAATCACAATAGTTCCTTATTTTTTTTAGATTGCAAAACCTCTCTTTATTGGTTATTTTTGAACTTTCCATATAAACAGTTTTTTTAAGGACACATACAGGTGAAAAGTTCAAGGTATTGTATCAACACTTTCTAGAACATTCTACGACACATGCAGGTTAAAAGTTCATCATTTTTTTAAACCTACCGATATTTTTTTCTGCAACATTTTCTCCAACATTTAACGGCACGTGGAGGTCAAAAGTTCACCATTCTTTCAAGTTTGAACTGCACCTTCCAAATACAATTAGCAGGTGTGGTTGAGCTGAGCAAATTTCATCCTATAATATGTACTCCACGTATAAACTGCTTTTTTATTAACCAATCACAAAGATGCTTTTCATCAAAACTAATATACACCCTACATTTTAGGACACAATACATTTCATCTCCCAATCGGTTAACGTTTTGTATGTAAAAAAAAAAGTAGTTCCCCATGTTTAAACATATCTCTTATTCTACGAACGGACTGCAGGAGCTTCAGACATTTATCCATATCTTCTAGCCATACCTTCAAAATGCTAGTGTGGATTGTAGGACATAGCTATGTTTTCTGGTGCAAGAGGTATGCAGAACAGAGACGTATTGACTTAGACCTAGGTTTACAAAATGTGCATTAAATGGTTTGCACAGAGAGGATTGAAGTGGCACCAATTGCTCCCTTTGGTTAAAACCTGTTTGCATCTCCAACACCCTGATCTCATGATTGTGCACTGTGGTGGTAACGACCTAGGCACATTGACTGGGGTAGGTTTGGAAATGCTTATGAAGGACACCTTTGGACAATTTATGTTACTTTTGCCTCAAACTCTCTTTGTATATTCCAATATATGCCAAAGACAGAAGTGGAAATGGTCAAACCAATTTTGTCATAAGACTGAAAAATCTAGGAAGAATGTCAACAAAGCTGTGTCTGCATACCTCAGAGACCATAGAATGGGGTCGATTTACAACAACAACATACGTTTTGATATGGCTGATATCTACAGAAGTGATGGAGTACACTTCACAGATAAGGGAAACCGAGTTTTCCTGATTAACCTGAAGCTGTGCATTCGCACTTACATGTAGCTCCAACTAATAAACACAAGGGCTCTTTTTAGAGCCGCCTTATATTCCCAATTTCGGCTCGCAGAGTGTCAGCTGCGGTTCGGCTAGCAGAGGGACACCTGCGGCTGTCGGGCAGGCTCGCAGAGGAAGAGCTGCGGCCCGTGGGCTCAGCTCGCAGAGGGAGACCTACGAGCCGTTGGCTCGCAAAAGCACAGCACCGTACTGGCTCGCAGAGGGAGAGCTGTGGCCTGACTCACAGAGGAAGACCAACGGGCCAACAGGCCTGCTAGCAGACACACAGCTATCAGTTAACGGGCTGGCTCACAGAGATACAGCTGCAAGCCCTCCGAGCTGCAACCCGATGGGCTAACTCGCAGAGGGAGAGTAACGGGCTGACAGGCCTGCTAGCACAGACACAGCTACGAGCTAACGAGGTGGCTCACAGAGGTAGAGCTGCTGGCCCGACGGCTCGCAGACACAGAGCTGCGAGCCGACGGACTGGCTTCTAAAGGCATAGCCGTGAGCTGATGATGTGGGGAAAGGAAGCGTAAAAGGAGTATCTCGCACAGACAGACCTGCGGGATATTTTCAGTATTGCCTCGCAGAGGTAGAATTACGGATACGATGCCTTTTAGAGGGAGAGATGCGAGCTGACGGACTGAGTCACAAATGGCTCACAGCTCGCAGTCGCAGAGCTGCGAGCCGACGGACTGGCTTCTAAAGGCATAGCCGTGAGCTGGTGATGTGGGGAGAGGGACCGTGAAAGGGGTATCTCGCACAGACAGAGCTGCGGTATATTTTTAGTGTTGCCTTGCAGAGGTAGAACTATGGACCTGATGCCTTGTAGAGGGAGAGTTGTGAGCTGACGGACTGAATCACAAAATGGCTGCCAACACTTCCTAGTTTCAACAGTTCGCAGCCAATGAGCCGCAAGCTTGTGCTTGTAACGCTTCAGCCAATCAGATGTCAGAATTCTTAAATATCGATATCTGGAAAATGTGATATTTCTCTAAAACTACTGAACGGATTTACCCGATTTAAACAAAAGCGTGCTTTCTGGACCAAGACCTTTCTCTGTGCCAAGTTTGGTGTAATTCCGTTCAGCAGTTTGACCTGTAGCCTTGCCTAAAGTTTCCTATGGAAATTGCATGGAGAAAACACGTTTTGGGACCCCCCTTTTTTCTTAGCCCCCCGTTGATGAATCCCCCCCAAACTTTTAGGATAGGAGCTGACCTGAAAAGAGGAACTTTTTGGAAAATTTCGTAAAGATTCGTCAAACGACGGCAAAGTTATAAGCACATCAAAAAATGCTTTTCCTATGGAAACGTGGTCCTAACTATAACTACCTACTGGCAACCGCCAGTAGGTAATATATATATATATATATATATTATCTACTGGCGGTCGCCAGTAGATAGTTATAGTTAGGACCTATTTTCCATAGGAAATCCGCGACATTCTATTTGAAATAACTCTTGCGTCGGTTGACGAATCTTCGCGAAATTTTCAAACTTTATGGCCCGCTCCGGTCCGCTCCTACCCTGAAAGTCTCAGGGTGATTCGTCAGCGGGGCCGAGAAAAAAGGGGGTCCCAAAACGTGTTTTCCCCATTCATTTTCCCATAGGAAACTTTAGACACGGCTACAGCCCGAACTGCTGAACGGAATTACACCAAATTTGGCAAAAGGTAGTTCTTGGTTCAGAAAGAACCCTTTTTGTTAAATGGTGTAAATCTGTTCAGTAGTTGCAGAGAAATTAAAAAAATAAGAGTCAAAAAATCAATTTCCCATAGGAAACTTTATGCAAGGCTACAGCCCGAACTGCTGAACGGAATTACACCAAATTTGGCAAAGAGATAGAAGAACCCTTTTTGTTAAATGGTGTAAATCCGTTCAGTAGTTGCTGAGAAAATCAAAAGTAAAAACACATATATATCTGGGCGGAGCCTAACCACACATGTCATCGTGAGATCTGATTGGCTGTCAGCACTTCATCCTGGAATTGCTGGCAGCCATCTTGGGACCAATATAAATGCATTGTAGTGAATCGAAGATTTTGAGGGTTACCAAAAGGAGAACTATAAAGGGTGATAACAGACTTTAGTTACATTAGAATTCATTTGTTAATGGTACCATACTAATTTCAGGAATTGTGGTGTGTTCTAAGGTGATTTTACCCTGTGAAAAACCTTCTGCTGGGATATCATGAATCATGTTTGAGAGAACTATTTTCACATGCTTGTCCCATACAGTTTTGGAAGGTGCTCCAGAAGCTAAAATGAGAGCATATTTTCTGTAAATTCACATTATCTTTCTCAGTCATGTGAGAAAGAAGTCTGACATTCTCAGTAAAACATGTACATCCAACAAGGGCAGAGACTGTCAGTTGATTCCTTTGTGTTCTACTGCAGCTTCCCAGAGTGTTCTAAAGAACAACTAGAGTGCTAACAGCCTTACTTATGACAAAAGTATGGCACACCTGAAGCCATCTTGATTGGAATAAACTGGTAACACTTAAAACATTTAATTTAAAAAGGAACAAAATGATGGGGTTCATCTTGTCATAGAAATTATGGTTAGTGCTCTGGAAAGAAAAATTAGGACATGTTTCAAGTGTGATCTCAAATATCTTCCTGTTATATTTCAACAGGAGCAGCCTGTCAGTTGATGCCTTTGTGTTCTACTGCAGCTTCCCAGAGTGTTCTAAAGAACAACTAGAGCGCTAACAGTCTTACTTATGACAAAAGTATGGCACACCTGAAGCCATCTTGATTGGAATAAACTGGTAACACTTAAAACATTTAATTTAAAAAGGAACAAAATGATGGGGTTCATTTTGTCATAGAAATTATGGTTAGTGCTGTAGAAAGAAAAATTAGGACATGTTTCAAGTGTGATCTCAAATATCTTCCTGTTATATTTCAACAGGAGCAGCCTGTCAGTTGATGCCTTTGTGTTCTACTGCAGCTTCCCAGAGTGTTCTAAAGAACAACTAGAGCGCTAACAGTCTTACTTATGACAAAAGTATGGCACACCTGAAGACATCTTGATTGGAATAAACTGGTAACACTTAACACATTTAATTTAAAAAGGAACAAAATGAGGGGGTTCATTTTGCCATAGAAATTATGGTTAGTGCTGTAGAAAGAAAAATTAGGACATGTTTTAAGTGAGATCTCAAATATCTTCCTGTTATATTTCAACAGGAGCAGCCTGTCAGTTGATGCCTTTGTGTTCTACTGCAGCTTCCCAGAGTGTTCTAAAGAACAACTAGAGTGCTAACAGCCTTACTTATGACAAAAGTATGGCACACCTGAAGCCATCTTGATTGGAATAAACTGGTAACACTTAAAACATTTAATTTAAAAAGGAACAAAATGAGGGGGTTCATTTTGCCATAGAAATTATGGTTAGTGCTGCAAAAAGAAAATTTAGTGCATGTTTTAAGTGAGATCTCAAATCCTCTTCTATTTCATTAGAAAATTCTGACATGCAGACTGAAACAATCACTTTCAATACCAGCAGTAGACTTCCAGTTAACTCCTTGGTGAGCAGAAGCTTTACTACAGTGATCTAATGAACAACTAGAGTAATAACATTCTGAATTTATGGCAAATGTGTGACACATCTGAATGCCTTCTTGATGGAATCAAAGTAAAAAACTGAAAGCATTTCCTACTGAGGAGACTGCAGTAAATGAGGAAATTAGGAAACTTCATAACAAAGAAGTCTTCCAAGATGGCCACCAGTGAAAAAAGAGCCCAAATGTAGCACAAATATTACCCAGATGTAGCCCACATATAGCCCAATGACAAAAGTGTGCAAAACACTTTTTATTTTTAGGTTTTTGCAGTTTTATGTAGTGCAGACTGGTCAGGTATTGGAGCGTTGCATCTTAAAACATGACCCCCCTACACTACAAAAACACCACTGCACTACCCTAAACCCTAAAACACTACCCCAGCACGACCCCCTACACTACACAAGCACCACTGCACTATCCTAAACCCTAAAACACTACCCCCAGCATGACCCCCTACACTACACAAACACCACTGCACTACCCTAAACCCTAAAACACTACCCCAACACCACTGCACTAACCTAAATCCTAAAACACTACCCCCAGCACGACCCCCTACACTACCCAAACACCACTGCACTACCCTAAAACATGACCCCCTACACTACACAAACACCACTGCACTACCCTAAACCCTAAAACACTACCCCCAGCACGACCCCCTACACTACACAAGCACCACTGCACTACCCTAAACCCTAAAACACTACCCCCAGCACGACCCCCTACACTACACAAACACCACTGCACTACCTTAAACCCTAAAACACTACCCCCAGCACGACCCCCTACACTACCCAAACACCACTGCACTAACCTAAATCCTAAAACACTACCCCCAGCACGACCTCCTACACTACCCAAACACCACTGCACTACCCTAAAACATGACCCCCTACACTACACAAACACCACTGCACTACCCTAAACCCTAAAACACTACCCCCAGCACGACCCCCTACACTACACAAGCACCACTGCACTACCCTAAACCCTAAAACACTACCCCCAGCATGAACCCCTACACTGCCCGAACACCACTGCACTGCCCTAAACCCTGAAACACCAGCCCCTGCACGACCCCCTACACTGCCCGAACACCACTGCACTGCCCTAAACCCTGAAACACATACCCTAGCATGACCCCCTACACTGCCCGAACACCACTGCACTGCCCTAAACCCTGAAACACCACCCCCTTCACGACCCCCTACACTGCCCGAACACCACTGCACTGCCCTAAACCCTGAAACACCACCCCCAGCATGACCCCTACACTGCCCGAACACCACTGCACTGCCCTAAACCCTGAAACACTACCCCCAGCAAGACCTCCTACACTGCCCGAACACCACTGCACTGCCCTAAACCCTGAAACATCACCCCCAGCAAGACCCCCTACACTGCCCAAACACCACTGCCCTAAACCCTGAAACACCACCCCCAGCACGACCCCTACACTGCCCGAACACCACTGCACTGCCCTAAACCCTGAAACACCACCCCCAGCATGACCCCCTACACTGCCCGAACAACACTGCACTGCCCTAAACCCTGAAACACCACCCCCTGCACGACCCCCTACACTGCCCGAACACTACTGCACTGCCCTAAACCCTGAAACACCATCCCCAGCACGACCCCCTACACTGCACGAACACCACTGCACTGCCCTAAACCCTGAAACACTACCCCCAGTAATACCCCCTACACTGCCCGAACACCACTGCACTGCCCTAAACCCTGAAACATCACCCCCAGCAAGACCCCCTACACTGCCCGAACACCACTGCCCTAAACCCTGAAACACCACCCCCAGCAAGACCCCCTACACTGCCCGAACACCACTGCACTGCCCTAAACCCTGAAACACCAGCCCCAGCACGACCCCTACACTGCCCGAACACCACTGCACTGCCCTAAACCCTGAAATACCACCCCTGCACAACCCCCTACACTGCCCGAACACCACTGCATTGCCCTAAACCCTGAAACACCAACCCCAGCACGACCCCTACACTGCCTGAACACCACTGCACTGCCCTAAACCCTGAAACACCACCCCCTGCACGATCCCCTACACTGCCCGAACACTACTGCACTGCCCTAAACCCTGAAACACCACCCCCAGCACGACCCCCTACACTGCACGAACACCACTGCACTGCCCTAAACCCCGAAACACTACCCCCAGCAAGACCCCCTACACTGCCCGAACACCACTGCCCTAAACCCTGAAACACCACCCCCAGCAAGACCCCCTACACTGCCCGTACACCACTGCACTGCCCTAAACCCGGAAACACCACCCCCAGCATGACCCCCTACACTGCCCGAACACCACTGCACTGCCCTAAACCCTGAAACACCACCCCCAGCACGACCCCCTACACTGCCCGAACACCACTGCACTGCCCTAAACCATGAAACACCAGCCCCAGCATGACCCCTACACTGCCCGAACACCACTGCACTGCCCTAAACCCTGAAACACCACCCCCAGCACGACCCCCTACACTGCCCGAACACCACTGCACTGCCCTAAACCCTGAAACACCAGCCCCAGCACTACCGCCTACACTGCCCGAAAACCACTGCACTGCCCTAAACCCTGAAACACCAGCCCCAGCACGACCCCCTACACTGCCCGAACACCACTGCACTACCCTAAACCCTCAAACACCAGCCCCAGCACGACCCCTACACTGCCCGAACACCACTGCACTGCCCTAAACCCTGAAACACCAGCCCCGGCAAGACCCCTACACTGCCCGAACACCACTGCACTGCCCTAAACCCTGAAACACCACCCCCAGCAAGACCCCCTACACTGCCCGAACACCACTGCACTAAAGCCTGAAACACCACCCCCAGCAAGACCACCTATACTGGCCGAACACCACTGCACTGCCCTAAACCCTGAAACACCACCCCCTGCACGACCCCCTACACTGCCCGAACACCACTGCACTGCCCTAAACCCTGAAACACCACCCCTCAGCACGACACCCTACACTGCCCGAACCCCACTGCACTGCCCTAAACCCTGAAATACCACCCCCAGCAAGATCCCCTACTCTGCCCAAACACCACTGCACTGCCCTAAACCCTGAAACACCACCCCCTGCACGACCTCCTACACTGCCGGAACACCACTGCACTGCCCTAAACCCTGAAACACCACCCCCAGCACGACCCCCTACACTGCCCGAACACCACTGCACTGCCCTAAACCCTGAAACATCAACCCCAGCAAGACCCCCTACACTGCCTGAACACCACTGCCCTAAACCCTGAAACACCACCCCCTACACTGCACGAACACCACTGCACTGCCCTAAACCCTGAAACACCACCTCCAGCAAAACCCCCTACACTGCCTGAACATCATTGCTCTGCCCTGAATCCTGAAACACTAGCCCCAGCACGACCCCCTACACTGCCCAAACACCACTGCACTGCCCTAAACCCTGAAACACCACCCCCAGCACGACCCCCTACACTGCCCGAACACCACTGCACTGCCCTAAACCCTGAAACACCAGCCCCAGCAAGACCCCCTACACTGCCCGAACACCACTGCACTGCCCTAGACTCTGAAACACCAGCCCCAGCAAGACCCCCTACACTGCCCGAACACCACTGCACTGCACTAAACCCTGAAACACCAGCCCCAGCATGACCCCCTACACTGCCCGAACACCACTGCACTGCCCTAAACCCTGAAACACCAGCCCCAGCACGACCACCTACACTGCCCGAACACCACTGCACTGCCCTAAACCCTGAAACACCAGCCCCAGCACAACCCCCTACACTGCCCGAACACCACTGCACTGCCCTAAACCCTGAAACACCAGCCCCAGCACGACCCCCTACACTGCCCGAACACCACTGCACTGCCCTAAACCCTGAAACATGCACAGCCCCGGGGAGGTGGTGGTCCCCAGGGCTCGGGGGTCCGTAACGGACCCCCAAATTTCAATATTAAGTGCCCTGGGGAGGTGGTGGTCCCCGGGGCAGTGTGGGGGGGGGCTTGAGCCCCTTTTTTAGCCCCGGGGAGGTGGTGGTCCCCGGGGCTCGGGGGGCCGCGCGGCCCCCGCCAATTATCATAAATGCTCCGGGGAGGTGGCGGTCCCGGAGCAGCTTGGGGGTTTGGGACCCCCCATGCATTTCTTTAGGTAGCCCCGGGGAGGAGGCGGTCCCCGGGGCTACTTGGGGGCTGCGTGCCCCCTGCATTTATTTTAATAAGCCCCGGGTAGGTGGTGGTCCCCGGGGCTGCAGGGGCCCCCGCTGGCCCTCGCAACATTATTTATAAGTGCCCCCGGGACCTGGCCCACCCGGGTGCTTTTTGAATACAAAGCGCGGGAGCCCACGCTTCGTTTTTTTTAAAAAATGTCGTCCGGAGTCACGCACCCTGCGTGAATTCGGCCGATTTAAAAAAAAAAAAAAAAAAGCTCTTTTTGGCCCTGGGGGTCCTTGTGGGACCCCCTGAGCAGGCCTAGGGGGTCAGGGTGTTTCTACCCTGCCCCCTTTTCTTTTTTTTCACCTTTGTTTTTCTGTTTTCTTGTGACTCGGTTCTACCGAGTCACAAGATGGCTGCCAACACTTCCTGGTTTGGAGTGTTGACAGCCAATTAGAATAAAGCTCGTGGTCGGGAGGGTCCGCGGATCCACTGCGCCTGTAGATATCGAAACTTTTATTTTTTGATTTTCTCAGCAACTACTGAACGAATTTACACCATTTAAAAAAAGGTCTCTTTCTGAACCAAGGGCTACCTTTTTGCCAAATTTGGTGTAATTCCGTTCAGCAGTTCGAGCTGTAGCCGTGTCTAAAGTTTCCCATGGGAAATTGATTTTCCGACCTCTTTTTTTTTAATTTCTCAGGAACTACTGAACGGATTTACACCATTTAACAAAAAGGGCTCTTTCTGAACCAAGGGCTACCTTTTTGCCAAATTTGGTGTAATTCCGTTTAGCAGTTCGGCTGTAGCCGCGACAAAAGTTTCCAATGGAAATTAACATGGAGAAAACGCGTTTTGGGACACCCCTTCTTTCTCGGCCCCCGCTTGACGAATCACCCCGAAACTTTCAAGACAGGAGCTGACCGGAGCGAGCCATTAGTTTTGAAAATTTCGCAAAGATTCATAAACCGGCGCCAAAGATATTGTCAAACAAAAAAACGCTTTTCCTATGGAAACTAGGTCCTAAATATAACTACCGACTGGCGACCGCCTACCTACGGTAGTAGGTAATATATATATATATATATATATATATCTCACGCTCCACTGTATCGCAACAGTAAGGACCAGCACTCGCGTTGGTGTAAATCCAAATCGGGATTTATTATCGTGCACTCAAAATACCAAACAAACGCGTTTCAGCCTCAGCCTTCGTCAGTGTTTGACGCGCGCCATAAAGTCAGCATCTAAATAAAGTTTCAAATTAGACATAACAAAGGAAGGACAATTCATTTCACGAAATTCCAGCGCCATCTTGGAATGTGCAAATGTGCATGTTTTTAGAAAAAAGGAAATACATAAATATGTTCACAAATCTTATTAACCATACGCAATCCCCCTCAATACATCATTAATTCCTAAATGCTAAATACATATATTATTATAAATCACAAAGCATTTAATCTAAATAAACAACCTGAATTGCATTTTTGTTGCCTATCAATGCTTATGATATATTTAGATGGGGACAATAATTCTCATCTTAATTAAAACATGCGCCCATTCTATTACCACATAGAGAAATCCCTTATGGCCATGTATACCTGGCCTCTCACACCAGATATTATTATTGTTGGCAAGCAGACTGTCCTGCCCTGGATGGGCTTTTGGGGACAGTTCATAATTCATTTAGCTTGCCTGTCAATCTAGCGCTGTGTGTTCCAATTATATAGTCCCTCTGTCCTTCAGTGAACACTTCTGCATACTCAATGCTCATCTCACAAATGAGTTATTAGCTCTTCTCCACCGTTCAAACCTTTAGGGTGCTTAGTCTGGAGATCAATGATGTATCTCGACTCCAGACGTCGCAGTTTCTTCTCCCTGTCCCCCCCCCTGATGTCATTGGGTACATGGTCCAAACAGAAGAACTGCAATAATGCCCTGTTGCTGCTATGGCTAATAGCAAAATGACACGCCACAGGGTAATTGGCATCCTTATTGGCAATCGCCCGTTGGTGTTCAAGAACCCTTGTTTTCACTGGATGTATGGTGCTGCCCACGTAGCGTAAGCCACATGGGCATACCAGACAATACACCACATAAATTGTGGTGCAGGTCATGAACTTCATTACTCTCCTTGCTTTGTGGGACCCCGGCACCGAATACTGGGACACTTTCCTACTATTAGTGCAGGCTTTACATCTTCCACAGGGAAAAGAGCCCTGTAGGCCCTGTAAGCTGGTAGCTGGTTTCAACCCAGGTAAATGGCTTACCACTAAGTGGTCTCTAATCGATCTCGCTCGTCTAAACGATATTTTTGGATATTCCGGGAGTTCCTTCCCCACCACACCATCTGATTTTAATATATTCCAATTCCTGCGTAGTATAGCTCTTATTTTACCAGCTGCTTGAGAATAAGTGGTAATTAATCTTAGGTTCCCTGGTCGCCTCTCTACACTCGGTGCACCTGGTTCCTGCAGCAATGAGTATCTTTCTTTGTCCTTGACCTTCATTTGCGCTGTTCTTAGTGTGTGCTGTGAGTAACCCCTGGTCTTTAAGCGTTTAATGCTTCCCTCAGCTGCCTCCTCATAGTCTTGAAAACGTGAGCTATTCCTTTTAATTCGGAGTAGCTCACCATATGGGATGCTTTGAATAAGAGTTGCTGGATGACCACTGCGTCCATGTAAGACGGAGTTACCCGCTGTGGTCTTTCTAAAAAGGGCCGTCTGAATAGTATTCGAACTTACGAAGACCCTAAGGTCCAAGAAATTCACCTCTGTCGTGCTCATATCTCCCGTGAATCTAAGGTTTAGATGGTTATTATTCATAATAGAGAGATAATCTCTCGCTGACTCTTGTGACCCTCTCCAAATAATGAAGAGGTGATCGATATACCTCCGCCAGCAAACCACCTTGTCCAACCAGTTCTCCATCCCATCCGCCCAGGCCACCTGCTCCTCCCACCAGCCAACGAACAAGTTCGCATAGCTGGGAGCGAAGCAGGTGCCCATAGCCGTCCCCTGTATCTGTCTGTATCTTTGCCCCTGGAAAATAAAAATGTTATTATTGAGACAAAAGGAAATAAATTCCAATAACATTAACATATACATATATATATACATACATACATACATATATTTATATATACATACATACATATATATATATATATACATACATTATCTACTGGCGGTCGCCAGTAGATAGTTATAGTTAGGACCTAGTTTCCATAGGAAAAGCGTTTTTTCTTTTCCCAATAACTTTGGCGCAAGATGACGAATCTTCGCGAAATTTTCAAAACTAGTGTGGCGCTCCGGTCAGCTCCTGTATTGAAAGTTTCGGGGTGATTCGCAAAGCGGGGGCCGAGAAAAAAGGGGGTCCCAAAACGTGTTTTCTCCATGTTATTTTCCATAGGAAACTTTAATATTTATTTTAATAACTTATAAATAGTAAATTTTTTAAAATAAATTATAAATACTTCTATACACATAAAACAATATAAATACAAATTAAATAAATATATGTCACAAATTTAAACAATTAAAATTATTTTTAATCTTTTTAAAAATTATTATACATTACATTAGCTAAAATAATACAAAAAATATTAGATAGCGGAGGAAATAAAATTACTATTCCAACTCCAGTGACTGCAACAATAAGAAAAGTGTTGGATAGCGTAGGGGTAAAAATTACTATTCCCACTCCAGTGAGTGCAACAGTAGGGAAAGTGTTGGATAGCGTAGGGGTAAAAATTACTATTCCCACTCCAGTGAGTGCAATAGTAGGAAAGTGTTGGATAGCGCAGGGGTAAAAATTACTATTCCCACTCCAGTGAGTGCAACAGTAGGGAAAGTGGTGGATAGCGCAGGGGTAAAAATTACTATTCCCACTCCAGTGAGTGCAACAGTAGGGAAAGTGTTGGATAGCGCAGGGGTAAAAATTACTATTCCCACTCCAGTGAGTGCAACAGTAGGGAAAAGGTAGAATAGCGTAGGGGTTAAATTAACATACTCATAAATTAATTTTATTTTTAAAATAAATAACATATTAATAATTATTTAACAAAATAATTATTAATAAATACCTATTAAATTAAATTATTATTTACTTAAATAACATTGAATTACTTCCCACCCTATTCCCCTATAAACACACAATGCGCTACACATAAAAAATAACACAATTAATTTAATTATCAATTAATCAATGAATAAAAATTAATTACCAATTAATAATTAATTGACAATAAATTAATTAACAATAACAATAAATAAAAAATTAATAAATTATCATTAATATAATTTTGAATTAACCAATTGATAAAAAGTTAATTGCCATTTAATAATTAATTAACAATAAATTAATAATCAATAACAATAAATAAACACATATTAACTAATTAATTATATTTAAATTACTTCCCACCCTATTCCCCTATAAACCCACAACTGGCTACACATTAAAAATAACATAATTAATTTAATTACCAATTAATCAATTAATTAAAATTAATAACCAATTAATAATTAATTTACAATAAATTAATTAACAATAACAATAAATACAAATTAATATTCAATTATTTATAATTATTTTAATTATAAATTAAGCAATTAATAAAAATTAATTACCAATTAATAATTAATTAACAATAAATTAACAATCAATAACAATAAATAAAAACATATTAATTAATTAATTATAAATACATTACTTCCCACCCTATTCCCCTATAAACCCACAACCCGCTCTGATACTAAAACGCAAAATTTACCTTAAAAAAGAATTACTATTTTCTAAACATTCAATACATATATTTAAAAATAATGTAAAAACTTTTCAAAAAAAATTAAACATACATATAAAATACATACTAAAATACATAACACTAAAAAAACATCGATATTATTTACAACTATATTTTTGAAAACGATATTATTTACTTCGATAATACTTACTTCGATATTAAAGAAATCGATATTACTTACCTTAAAGTCGATATTCTGGTCAACGATATTCTTGACTTCGATATTCTGTCCCTACGATATTAAGAACTCGATATTAGTGTAGGTCGATATTTAAACTTCGATATTTTGACTGAGCACCGTTTATCGTTTTGTGATTGACATGCGCACAGTTAATAAAATAATGGTTCCTCAGTTCCCGGTGGTCCCTGACATTACTGCCCTCCTGACGATGATTCCTTCCTCTGCTAAATTCTTTTCTGTCATCGATCTGAAAAATGCATTCTTTAGTATCCCGATCCATCCCGACAGCAGGCACTTGTTCGGTTTTACCCTAGCTGGCAGAAGCTCTAGATTCTGTCGAGCTCCTCAGGGCTATACTGAGTGCCCAAACATGTATAGTCAAGCCTTGAAAGCCCAATTGGACTCCCTCATGCTTCCCTCAGGTAATGTATTGCTCCAATATGTGGATGATATCCTCATTGCTTCTGACACTGAAAAGGGATGCAAAGACAGTACGATTAAGTTGTTGTTGCATTTGGCTCACCACGGACATAAAGTGACCCTTTCTAAATTTCAATATTGTTGACAGGAGGTCACCTATTTAGGTCACCTACTGTCGAAAGAGGGTAGGAGATTGACCCCTGAGCGCATCAGCACCATTGTTAAAATTCCTATCCCTAAAACTCAGAGGGATGTGCGTGCTTTTATTGGCATCACTTCCTACTGTCGACATTGGATCCCTAATTATTCATTACTAACAAAACCCCTGATTGCGCTAACCACTAAAGATATGCATGAAACCCTGCCTTGGACTTCTGAATGTCAGCAGCCTTTTGAGCAATTAAAAGTTGCGCTTTGCTCTGCACCTGTGCTTGGTACGCCTGACTACATGAAGCCGTTCGTGCTGTATGTACATGAGACGGCCGTTTGTGCGCTTTCTGTCTTAACACAGGTCTTTGGAGGTAAGCAACGGCCTTGTGCCTATTTTTCTGCTCCTCTTGACCCTGTCGCAAGAGCCCTCCCGAGCTGTCTAAGAGCGGTCGCGGCAGTGGCCGTCTCTATAAGGCAGTCGGCTGGGCTTGTACTTGATACCGACCTCACAGTCATGGTATCCCATGCTGTGGATACACTTTTGAATAAAACCAAGACACAGCACCTCACCAGTGCACGTCTGACCGGTTATGAATTGACCCTCTTTGCACCGCATGTCACGATTAAAAGATATGCCACTCTAAACCCAGCCACGTTGCTACCCCTCCCTTCTGAGAGTGAGGATATTGATATACATGATTGCATTTTTCAGACAGAGGAAGAAACGAAGGCACGGGTAGACCTGACTGATGTTCCCTTATCTGACCCCCAAGGGGATCTATACGTCGATGGCTCTTGTTTTAAGGTACCAGATGGCACTACAACTGTGGTATATGCGATCACATTAGAGTTAATGGGGCGACCCTGTGTCCCTCAGAACCTGGTTATTCGTGATATAGAAAACAGTTGGTTCTGTTGAGTAATACAATTGCTGTGATTTATGTATTCAATACAAAGGCAATGATGTACCTCAATTTGTTATCAATGAATGGAAAACAATTTTTGATAAGAACACACCAAGAGAAGAATTTTTTTGCAAAAACAGAGTTGAATTACTCTTTTGTTATTTCAAAAGGCATTGAATATAAATATGGCTGTCACAAACAGAACATGTGGTGACTAGTGAAGTCAAAGGTGCACTATATACATGACATACATAAGTGACATAGATACATTTGATTCAAGATTTCTGTCATGTCTTCCGATTTTTAACATGAATGCAAGCCCCAATAGTGATTTACGGTTAAGGTCAAGAAAACTGTATAGACATGTATGACAATAGTGTTGACGCAGGGATGGACTCGATAAGTCAGGCAACAGTAGCATAGGGAGAGACGAGATTGGTGCATTGTTCGGACACTGGACAGGATAGACCGAACATGCTCCCCTGGAGGGGGGTACCTTATCCTGAGCGACGTGGGATTTCTTCAAGAGCTGGTATGACAGCTCCACTGCCGGTGCTCAACAGCGCCAACGTTGATGAACAATAGGAGTCTACCAGTGAGGCTCTGACGGACACTGGGAAAATTTGCCCCTTTTTGTCTTTTTGCCATCGGCCCTATTGCATTTCCTTTCCTCGATTAAAATGTACCCATTTGGTCGACCCATTACTGAGGAAGAGCAGCCATTTGTGGCACCGCATTTAGAACGGTATGGATCTGTTTGGTCTAGTTGGTCCACAAAAATTAAAATAGTTTTTGTTGTGATTGTCGTGATTTCCCTAATAACAGTTCTAAGTAGAGCATGGTTCCTGGAGGAGAAATATCCAGTGCATTCCCTGGTTGGTACGACGCCTGTTCCCCATGAGCATATATTTTTCACTTTGGCACCTCACAAAGAGGAGCACCGAAAGTCTTATAAGGATAATGTGTTTATACAAATGTTGCACCAGGCACGAAATGCGTCTAACATGACAAACTGTTGGGTGTGTGGACTGCTTCCCTCAGTGACTCATAAAAGTGAGAACTTATTGTCCATGCCATTGTCATATATTAGTAGCTGTGAGGGGTGGTTTGCATTGCTTAGTATGGTACGCCTACCTCCCCAGTTTGATTCATTAGAAAAGAAGAGTATTGGTCCCCGCACTATGATACAAAATGTACGCTTCCTGCATAGAGTACCTCCTGGTGCCCCTACAGGTCGAGAGTCGTTTGGTAGATTGTTCTTAAGTTCTTGCATGCATGCATACAAAGGGGTGAGTAATGGAACATTGTCTCATACGGAAATAGATGATTTCCTGGGATTCAACGCTTCAGAATATTTCCAGTCCTTTCAGGCTTGTAATGTTACTGAAGATAAGCCAATACCGCTGTCAGTGGTTAACACCACAGCTACGTTCTGTGTCCAGGGGAGTGAGAAGATGGAGGTAGGGGAGAGCAGGTGCAACACCACATATAAGCGGGGAAGAACAGATAGTCCACCTCTGATACCACCCCCTAATGTCTATTTCATTTGTGGATCCCAAGGTTATGTTTGGCTCCCTGAGGGATGGTCGGGCAGGTGTTATCTCTCTTACCTCTTACCACCTGTATATATAGCTCCGTCCAGTTACCATAAGGGCCATCGATTGCAGCGCAGGAGTATATACCTGTCCTGAATCAGAAGGGTTATTAACGCAGAAGATATAGATCCTACAGACGCCACTTTGCAGCAGTTTACAGATGCCATGAAGGGTATTATACCCTTTTGGGGCCCCATGTCCAATAGCCTTAACATTTGTCAGCTCACAAGAGTTGTTGGAGGGGTTATAAATTCAACACCTGGTATACTGACAAATATCCCTGCTGAGCTCCAAGCCACAAGACTTGTTACTTTACAAAACAGGATGGTGTTAGACGTCATCCTTGCTGACCGGGGAGGGTCCTGTCGCGTCATTGGCAGCAGTTGTTGTGTATACATCCCAGACCACGCCCCTAATGTATATGCTGCCATTCAGAAGCTGCATAGGCTTGCATCTGACATCCACCAAGAAAATGGTACATGGTCACTCTCTGGATGATTCTGGGGTCTATTCACGTCCTGGGGTTGGAAGATTCTTATATTCCTAGTTGCAATTACTGGTATACTTTTCACCTGTTGCTTGTGCATGCACTGTCTTCCTGCTTGCTGTGCTTACTGTGTACAAACACTGACACCCAAGCCAAAGGTTCCAGTACATGACCCTAAGACAACTGCGGTGATGATGATGATGATGAAGGATATCAATGACCTAATGTCAATAGATGAAGGCCTTTTTGAATATTGATAATGTGTGTATTAACTTGTAGCAGTAGTTTTCATGATATACAAGATGTTATTTGCTTCTAAACAGTAGCAAAATGTTAGCAAATGCTAAAAGGAGGGTCTGTTGGAATGGAAAATGTTTTCAGTCGACTTCCACCTTGCATTGTACGATTTAAGTTAGCATTTGCGGCACCATTTTGTATTCAGCCGCCATTTTGTACCATGACCGAAACCAAGCTTCTGTCTCATTCTGTTTGCCTCAGCAGAAAGCAGCCTCAATGTTTTTTCATTTCTCCAAGGGTGAGCTTCGCTGCCCTAATGAATAGACTGTCTAGTCATTGCATACCTTTCCCGTTAGATAGGCCTTCTTCCACCTTTAGAGCGGCGGGCACGGGCAGAATAACCTTGGAACTGAGATAGCATGTACCCGGTCTTAGGATTGTAGCGCATCCTATCTGTGTCTCCTTTGTTCACCAGCTACTAACTGGAAAATTTCAGTCTGGGCGTGTTCTTAGGGGTACTGGAAATGTATATCATGTATCTCCATGTTGGCGGGGGTCAGTCCATCTGCAGCAATCCAAGGAGGCTGGTCAGACTGGACTCCGCTCGAGTGTATGACTAATAAATAACTTTGGTTTGTATTCTCTACTGTCTGACCGACTCCTCATTTGTTTGGAAGGCTGAGAGGTGGTCGCGAGTGACCCGGGTGACCCTATTCGGGTCACTTCCTTCAGTGACATCACTGATGACATCATCCACTTAATAACTGATGCACCTCCTCACACCCTAATATAACCTTTCATACACCCACTCTAAAATACAGACTACCATTCTAGAAACCATAGACACACCAATACCAGTTAGTACATACCGACTCAGTGATTCATAGGTCTACACACACATCTACTCACTCACCCATACAGTCACTCATACACGCAGTCACTCATGAATACAGCCTCTGATATATGCACTCATACACCCATACAGACACTCACACAACACCACTCACCCATTGAATTTCTCACACACCTAGTCAGTCACCCAAAGACTCAATCACACTGCCATTTACTCACCTATACAGTTATAGACACACCACCTCACTTATTCATACAGCTACTAACAAATTCTTACTCTCTTATACAATCACTGACACAAGCGCACACTCATGCATACAGCCACTCTCACAATCACTCACTCTCACATATAGTCACTTATATACTCCAACACTCAAATATACTGCCTTTTACATATGTAGTTACTCACACATATACCACTGAGACATTCATTCACTCACCAACACAGCCATACGCACACTCACTCATCCAAACAGCCCCTCGCAAATGCACTCATGAGCCCATACACCCAGTTAATAATCCACTCACACATCCATGCAGGGAGTCACACACCCCCACCCACCAACACAGACACTCAGGCACCCATACAGGTACTCAGACAACCAATCATTAACCCATATAGACACTCATGTAGCTACACACCAACCCATGCAACCACTTCCACACCAACTGACAGACTGATACAGACATTCACACAGATTAGTAATTTACCCATGCATTCACTAAGACAGGTTTAATTACTCACTTACACAGTCAGTCACGCACCCAGTAAATCATCCATTCAGACACTCATAAACCCACTCATTCTTCAATGCACCTTAGCGTGTATATATATATATATATATATATATATATATATATAACATTCTTAAAATTTAAAAAACACTCAGTCACTGGTTGATGTCATCAGTGATGTCATTTGAGATGTCATCAGTGATGTCATCAGTGATGTCACTGACCATGTCATGAGTGATGTAATATGTGACGTCATCAGCAGTGCATTGCGGGGGCGCGAGTTATAGTTAGCTCAACTAACTATAACGCCCGAATTTCTCTGGTTTTGTACAAGTGAAATGTCCAACTAACTATAACGTCCCTGAAACCTGTGGTTTTTTCAGTCAAATTCAAAGGTTTTTTAAATGCTAATTTCTAACTATAACGTCACTGAAACCTATGGTTTTTTCAGTGAATATATATATATACATATATATATATTTGTAAATTTCTATATAATTTCAAAATTATAAAATAAATAAAAATTAATACTTTAATAATTGTTTTAAAGTAAATATATATTTACATATATGTATTTATTATTATGTTTGTGTTAAACTTTTTAATTAAGTTTATTTGTTATATTTGTTAAAATGCATATTAAATCTACTTTATTTTTTAAAATTTATTTTATTTCATATATTTAATATTTATTATTTTATTTTATATATATATATATATATAAATCAATATGTTGTACAACTATATTTTTAACATCGATATTTTTTTCTCTCGATATTTTTGTACGTACCTGCTTAAGTGTAGGGAGTCGATTATTTTGCATTCTATATTTTTTCATCTATATTTTTTACATCAATATTCTGTCAGTGAACCGTGCAGTGTTTGGGCAGGGGCACTAAACAGGATTTCAACATCTTTGTGTGCCTGTTCAAAGAGTCTGATTTGGGAATCGTTGCACAACCTGTGGTGTGATTTATTTCGGTGTAGCATGCAACGTGTGGTGTTTCTGGAAGGTCCTTCTGCACTAAATGTGAGGGGTCTGTGTGCACTTTGTGTTTTGCCTGCAGTGTTTTGCATTCCATATGTGCCGACGGCGCAGCGCCGCATCTGCCTGTCTCAGCCTTCCTTTAATGGGCGCTGTAAACCTTTTTATTATGAGCACAGTCTCCTGGCTTCCCGCTGGCACTTTTGTGTCTCTTTCTTTGATAGCTCCTCGTCAATAGGAGATGTAAATGGCTGAAAACATTCAAATTGTAAAGGGAGTTGGGGCACTACAATCCCAGCTTTAGGAACACTCACACTAAATTACAGGAATAAGTTGTGTGTATGTTACACTACTATCCGCCACCACACCTTGGGGCATTACATCGTTTCTCACATTCCAAAATGTTCCTTACATAAAACACGAGTCACCATTCAATTGTTTCTCCAGAACCTTTTCGGTCTCCTGTTATTGGTTAGTAGAACCCCACTCTGGGGCCTTTACCAGGGTTCATGCAGGAACCGGTTGTTATAACCGGCTGCACTATAGAAGTGAAGATACAACTCTTAATCTTCACATATCCCAATCGCAAATTGTTAAGTGGATTTACACCAAATTGACATGTGTAAAATCTCTTTCCCTCTAAAAAGTGGTCTCCATGCGCTGAGCATTACCAGGATGAGCCATATCTGATGCAGGATATGCGCTGGTCTAAACAGGGCCAGACAGCTCTAGAACTCTCAAAAAAGCCTTTTATACTGCCACATCTGTACAAATTTTACAACAGACATGCTATTTTTTATTTCAAAGCACACTATTTAAATAGGCACAATTAATACGAAGGCCATCCAGAAGACTCAGTTCAGACATTGCTCCTGTCAGTTTGTTTAGCCCATTATAATCAGACCGGCGTTGGTGCACATAGACTGAAAAAGCTATAAGATAATACTGAATAAGCTGCTACCTACGCCATAATCATATGAAATCTCTTTATTGATGTGATAATTACACTTTCACAATTGCTTTATTAACCTTCTTGCTTTCTCAAATCTGCTTGAAAATGCACCATTTGCCCACACTTTTTTGGAAATTTTCTCGGGGGTAGTAACCCCTGCTTAATCCCTTTTATGACAGTCAGGCTCACTCACTGCGCTTGCTCACCACCGGGAAATGTTCCTGAACTTTTACCCCTACCACATTCAAATGTTACCAGCCGCCACTGTCTCCAGCCTTCAAACTGACAGCCCCAAGATGTCCAGTGCCCCCACCTCAGCTGGAGCAAAATTTCAGAGACCAGCTGGACTGACACCCTCAACACGTCCAACCCAGCTGCCCCCACCAACCTGGAACAGGGTATTAGGAACTGCAATGCTTGGATCACCAACTGCACCAATAGCATCATCCCCATCAAGAGTAAAAAGCAAAGAAAATCCCCCAAAAACGGCCAGCTGGTACACCATACGGACTCAGAACAGTGAATCATGACAGCCGAAGAGGAGATGGCATGCCAAGAAAGGACACCTCTGACAGAGCAGCCTTCAAGACCTCCCTCAACCTCTACCACCGCCTGCTGAGCACAACAATAAAGACAGCCCTAGCCGCACATATTGAAACCAGCACCAACAACAGCAAGGAACTTTTCAACATCGTTAAGGTGTTCTCCAACCCGGCTACCAGTGAAAACAACATCACACCCTCACAAGAGCTGTGTGACAACCTCTCTGATTTTTTCCATGACAAAATCGCAAGTATATACAGAAACCGCGAACCCCAGCCTTCACCCATGAACTTCCTCGACAGACACCCCCCCACTGCAACTGACATGAATCACAGACTAACCACCTGGAACCACCTCTTGACCCAGGACACCACCTCCATCATGAAATCCATCCACTCAGGATCGCACCACAGCTTCAACCTCAGAAACCAAAGGTTCGACCAGGAACTCACCACCCTGCTCAACACCTCAATCACCATCGCAACATTTCCCGATGCCTAGAAACACGCCAAAGTCATAGCACTACTCAAAAAACATCAGCAAATTCAAAAACTACCTGCCAATCTCCTTTCTCCTATTTCCAGCCAAGGTACTGGAAAAGACTATCAACAGGCAACTCACAACATACCTGGAGCAGAACCAGTTACTCGATGCCTCACAATCCAGCTACCACAGCAATCACAGCAATCACAGCAATGAGACCACCTTGATCAAAGCTTCCAACGATATCTGAACACTCCTCGACCAAGAAGAAACAGCAGCTCTGATCTTCCTTAACCTCTCAGCTGCCTTCGACACTGTATCACACCACGCACTGATAGAAAGACACCACCACATTGGCCTCCAAGCGGATACACTCGGATCATCTCCTTCCTCACTGGAAGAACGCAGAGGGTCTGCCTACCACTCTTCATCTCTGCACCCAAGGAAATGTTCTGTGGTGTCTCTCAGGGCTCATCCCTCAGCCCCAGGCTCTTCAACGTATATATGATCCTACTGG
The DNA here is from genome assembly GCA_963921515.1 of Calotriton arnoldi. Taxonomy (NCBI): domain Eukaryota; kingdom Metazoa; phylum Chordata; class Amphibia; order Caudata; family Salamandridae; genus Calotriton; species Calotriton arnoldi. The sequence continues at coordinate 1,674,559 of CAWUFW010003124.1, read as the reverse complement.
CCAACATTGTCAGATCTCACAGCCTCATCATAATATCCTACGCAGATGACCCGCAACTCCACTATCAGGACCAACTTCCACAGATGCATGACATGCATTGCCGACTGGATGAAGAACAAATGCCTAAAGCTGAACACGGACAAGACAGAAGTACTAATCTTTGGCAACAACTGTAAGCCATGGAGCAACGCCTGGTGGCCCTCAGACCTGTGACCCACCGACCATGCCAGAAACCTCAGAATCATAATATATAACAAGCTCATCATGAAATCACAGATCAACACCTTCTCCTCTGCCTGCTTCCTCACTCTGCACATGCTACTTAAGATCTTCAGATGGCTATCCCTGCACATGAGATGCACCATGACATAGGCCCTCATCACCAGCCAACTCGACTATGGCAGCACTCTCTTCGTAGGAATCGCTACACCTCCTACAGAGACTCCAAACCATACAGAATGCCGCAGCCAGACTCGTCCTTGACCTCCCCCGATGATTCTACATCACAACCCACCTCAGGCAACTCCACTGGCTCCCCGTACAGAAGAGATGCCAATTCAAGCTGATGACCCACGCACACAAGGCTCTACACAACCAAGAGCCCCCCTATATTAACCACCACCTGAACTTCCACCAACCATCGAGAAGATTACCCTCCACCTTCCTTTTCACTTGCCCACACTTCTCGCATCTACCGAAGTATGAGTGGAGAACACTCCTTCATCTACATCGCAGTGAAGACCTTGAACAGCCTCCCAATGCAGCTCTGGACAATCACCTCACTTACGGAATTTCAAAGGTCCCAGAAGACCTTGATGTTCAAATGAGCCTCCCGAGACCAGCAAGCGCCTGAATACCCTATCGGGTGATTAGCAGCATTATATCAATTCGATTGATATATATTAAAAAACAAAAACAACGGCGCGTGGCCAAGCCGCGGACCAAGATGGCCGCGCTGCATTGAAGCTCCATATGGTAGCCCAGCACGATCCTGGCTGTCTCTGTAATTACGGCCCATCGAGCCGCTGCAATGCATGGCGCGAGCTCCGCATCGGCTGGTGCATCGATGGTCCTATTTCCAGCTCCGCAACTCGCCCGCAACTAGTTTAAACATCGTTCCAGGCTTTGGTGAGGTGGAGTCAGCAGCGGTCTTCGGCGCGGCCACCTGAAACTTCACCGCTGACGACCCTGAGGCGCACTCGTATCCTGAGACGTGGGCTGTGGGTGATTTCCTGATTGAGGCTCGGACAGCGGTGAGTGCACTAACGGCTCCCCCCTCCCGCCTCCCTGCTTACAGCGGCCGCCGCGGTCCCCCCCTGTTTCCAGCATTCGCGGGGGCCGTGTATTCCATCGGCGGTGCTCCCGTAGGCCTCAGAGGTGACAGGGTCCTCGAAAGTGCCAGGTAGGCGGCCATTCGGCCGCGCTCGGTGGAGGAGGGGGGGTGAGCAATTTGGAGCACCGCGAGCCTGCCTTCACCTGCACGGCAGCCCGCTTGTGTGTGATCGAGCACGACGCCGCCTCCGACTCTGAAGATTCACCGCCTTGACGAACCTCACATCTTTGCCCTGAGACTGCGGCCTCGTATTGCATCACGGCCCACCCAGTCCTCAGAACCTCAACCCACTGTTCTTGGGGATCAGCCTGCCTGCTTCTCCCGCCTGAGCCCAAACCGGTTCCCCACAGAGTGGCAAAACCTCCACATCTTTGCCACTTGACGCCTGGGCCAGCCATTACTGGCCTGCCGTGGCAGTTGTGCACCGCCGCAGATCTTCCAACGACCCTTTTTTGGTGCTCCTCGTCTGCTACATGGCTGCTTGCTGTGCGCCTCCACGCAGCGCCCTAGCCCTGCGCTGCACCTGCTGGAGCCGTCGGTGGCCCGCTCTACACCGCACCTGGGTCACTCAGATATGGGCAGGAAGGACCCCAGGAAGCGAATTCTTTCGTTCCCTGTGGTCACAGAAGGAGTACAAGAGCATGGCGCTGATATGGCGGAGGGTGGCCAAGTATCAACCGTGGCTTCAGAAACGAAATTATCCAATGCGGATCTACTTGCAGAACTCAGGTCTGGGTTCAAATCCTTGGACAACAGGTTGGACAAGTTGGAGAAACGCTTGGATACACTTGGAGCCAAACTAGATATCCACGACCGACGCTTGGATACAGCTGAAGGCCAGATCTCTGATCTGGAAGACGGCTCTGCGCAATCGACGAAGAGGCTGGAACGCATGGAAAAAATCCTAAAAGACATTGCAATTAAAAACAAAGACTTGAAAGCGCGCGGACGCCGCAACAACCTCTGCATTATTGGGGTTCCAGAGTCGACGAACACGGGAAGAATGGACACGTTTGTGGAAACCTTGCTGGTAGACTTGTTTGGGAAAGAGGAGTTCACCCCTGGATTTGTGGTGGAGAGGGCGCATCGATCCTTGGGTCCTCGGCCCAACCCCGGCTGCCCTCCTAGGCCTATAATAGCTCGCGTCATGAACTTTCGAGATAGAGACACTGCGCTGAGGCTTGCCTGGGAGCGGGTTTCGCTGATGTGGCAGGGGTCCACTGTCTCATTATACTCGGACTTCACACTCATGGTACAGGAGGCTCGCCGCAAGTTTACAGGTGTCAAGGCGATGCTCCGGAACCTGGGCCTTTGATATGGAATGTTATATCCGGCCCGACTATGGGTCAACGTCAACGGGCGCTCCCGAATCTTTGATAATCCTACTGACGCACAAGCTTTTTGCAAGTCCTATAGGACCTCGGATGGCCACTGGAGGGAGTTTGGACAAGCCCCTTCCCCTCCACATAGCGGCTCTGTTGCCAGTGTTGAGCTCTTTTTGAGTGAATGACCATCAGGCCTGAACAGTTGTAGGAATTATCTATAATCTTTGCATGCTATGTTTTTATTATGACTCTAATTTTGCTATTATAATAATTGGGGCAGTACACGAAGTTCACCACTGTTATCCTGCATTTGCTGGGCACCAACGAAGCGTTGCCTCCCCCCTAGGTGCGTAGCACACTGTCGTTCTCACAGATTACAATGCATCAGTCCTGGACTTTGACTTTCCAAACAGGTTGTTTACAGGATGCATTCGATGCTCGGTTATTTGGTTATTTGCCTTGCGAATTGAGTTGCGAGGTTGGGTGGGGGGTGGGGGAGGGGAAGTTACCCACAACGTTCAATGTTATCACAATTCCGGCTCCAAACATGACCTTAGTCCATTACCAGCCTCCATAACTTTCTTTCTTCATCTGACGCATGACGCACATGGTTGCAGCCCCTGAAATATCTGACCACTCGCTACTCTCGCTAATTACCTGGAACTTGCGTGGACTTAATAATCCTAAAAAATTTAAACACGTGATACATTATTTGCAGCGACATAACGTCGACATAGCCTTCTTGCAGGAGACTCATTTGCCCAAGGCGGACACTACACACTTAGCAATGGGATGGGGCGCTCACCGTTTTTTCTCTAATTATAGTAATTATGCCCGGGGTACTGCGATTCTCATCCACAAACGCCTCCCTTTCTCCTTGACCTGCTGCCTGACTGACCGGGAGGGGCGATACACTATTGTGATTGGTAAGCTGATGGGCCACATTGTCACTCTTGTGTGTGTGTATGCCCCAAATGTTGACAGCCCCGACTTCTTTCACGAGCTTGATGCCAGACTGGTGAGGGTGCACGCGGGCGGTTTGCTGCTGGGTGGGGACTTCAATTTGCTCCTAGACAGTACCATTGATAGTTCATCGAGTGCGGCGGCCTCCAAGCCTCGGGCACGGCAGGTTCTGTTGGACACCTGCGAAGCATTCCAGCTCTCTGATGCATGGAGAACCCACAACCCGGTGAATCCGGGGTTCACACACTACTCAGACCAACACAACACCTAGACCAGACTGGACTTTTGGTTGCTCTCTCCCACCCCCATCACTTGGTACACTGCAGTAGACATACTCCCTCAGACTTACTCTGACCATGCCCCGGTCTTGCTTAAGATTCGTCTCCCTAGGCCTGAGGGACATGAACGCCAATGTAGGTTTCCGGGTAGGGCGCTAAATGACGACATATTTGTTTCTGAAATAGGGGATGCCATTGAGGAATACTTTGAACTGAACACGGGGCCGGTGGGCACATGGGCTACTCTCTGGGAGGCCTTTAAGGCGTACATTTGCGGCGTTGCCATCGCAAAGCATGCTGGGGTCCTGAAGGATCTGCGGAAGACACTAGCGAACATCGAGCGACAGCTTGTAACTGTCGAAGCCTCTATACGTTGCTCCCCCAAATCCGCCGAGGGTGAGCGGCGTCGCTTGGCCTTACTAGTAGAGTTCCGGGAGGCAGCGGAGCGAGAAACACACTTCCTCAGTAAATATGCAGTTGCACGCAGATATGGCGAGGGTGACAGAACGGGCGCACTTTGGCACAACTGCTGAGGCCCCTGTATTCCAAGTCCTGCATCACAGAACTCCGATCTGATGGAGGGGCTATACTAACAGACACATCCGATATCCGAGACACATTATTAGCCTATTACGAACGCCTGTACACCTCCAAACTAACACACACCTCCTCTGAACGCGAAGAGTACTTTGCTGAAATTGCGCTAGTGTACATGGATAAATATATGCAAGACTTCCTCGCAGAGCCATTCTCAAAAGATGAAATAACAGATGCTATAGATGCGCTAAGCGGCTTTTCTTCCTCCGGCCTTGATGGATTCACAGGGGACTTCTATAAGCAATATAAAGACATCCTAGCCCCAAAACGTATAGAAGTTTATCACGAATCTTTAGAAAGAAACCAGCCCGCCGCCTACCCTGCGGGAAGCAGTGATCGTATTGCTACCCAAACCTGGCAAGGATCCCTTGCTCTGTAGGTCATACAGGCCATTATCCCTCCTGAACTTCGATTATAAAATATTAGCGAAAACAATCTCGACGCGCCTTGCTCTGCTGATGGACAAAATCATATCCCCTGTTCAATCGGGGTTTGTCCCACGCAGATCTACTTTGCTAAATCTCCGCACTCTTTTTGCGGTTCTGCATAGAATCAACCCGGCTACTCCGGCCGTAGCCGTTCTGCTCGACGCTGAAAAGGCGTTTGATTCCCTTGAGTAGCCGTTTCTATGGACGGTCATGCGCAGGCTGGGCATGCCCTTTGGGTTCATCAACCTTACGATGCTGCTCTACTCGGCCCCAACTGCCAGACTACGCTTAAATGCTACGCTTTCCAGGTCCTTCACCCTACCCCTCGGTACTAGACAGGGCTGCCCCCTGTCCCCGCTGCTCTTCATACTAGCAATGGACCCACTCATTCGACACTTCCAGGAGCGACATCTTCATAGAGGGCTTCAGTTTAACACAGGGCCACTGCTGGCTTCCTTATATGCAGATGATATTATCCTATACGTCCGGAATCCCCAAGACAACTTAGATCCTCTCATCCGTGAGATCATTAGATTCGGCGGCTTTTCCGGCCTTGGTATATATTGGCATAAGTCTGTAATTTTCCCCCTCACTGCAGGCACGGTCCGATGGGAGTGTGAATACCCACTAACTTGGTGCTCAGACTCCGTTAGATATTTGGGTATAAACATACATTTACATACCAATCATATTATCAAACTATGGCACGGCGATTCATACACTAGAAAAGCAAGTGGACAGGTGGCTTAGACTATCTCTTTCAATTGGTGGGCGTATCGCTCTGATCAAAATGATTGCCCTGCCCAAATTCTTGCATTTATTCAATAATATTCCAATTCCGTTACCGAATCGTTTTTTTGAGTCCATACGCACCCACCTTATTCGGTTGACTTGGGGGGGGGGGGTAAACGCCCCAGAGTCCGCTGGGAGATCATGACACTCCCGTATCATAAGGGCGGTTTTGGCGTTCCTAATTTTCAGATATATTACTTGGTCGCTCAATGCAGCTACGCTCACGCCTGGTTCCATCCTGACGCCAGAATTCCCTACTTACGCCCTGAGGCAGATCTAGTTCTTCCGTATACACTACGTACAGTATTGCCCATGGGTTACCCTCGTGACCCACTCGACATTCAGACGGTCTCCACAACCAGCTTGGCTTGGCAAAAATTGGTGCGGATGTTGGGATCACCGCCCCTATACTCCCCGAGATTACCGCTCCCAAATAAACGGTGGATACCTATCACGGGAGAGGGGATAGTGAAAAAAAAAAAAAAAAAAGTTAAACATAAGTTATAGTTAGGCAAACTTTATTTATGATTAGTTTACAAATCCAACTTAAGCACCAAAAACAATAGAAATTGTACAGTTATAGTTATATCTAAAATGTATCATTTACACATCACTTTCACACTAATATAATTCATACTACATAAATATAACTCGCCACTGTACCATAAAGTGCGTTCAGGCAAATCATGTCATTTCACATGTCTTAAGTGTTGTTATTAATGCAGTGATTTCATATGCTCTAACTTCTGTAATACGCACGGGTATAAGTAGTGGATGGAAAAGGAGCGAGCTATAGCTAATGTTGCGTGGCGAATGAGGTGAGGTTTCAATTGTAAGGTGGTGCATAAATTGAAATGTGAGTTCAAACTATGACTTATATTAGTGTGAAAGTGGTGGGTAAATGATACATTTTAGGATCCAGGCATAATTTCAGGCTCAAAGGAAAGCTTGGCCGCCCGTTGCCAAATAGCCCAGGAGAGTAACGCACATGGGGAGCAATATCCGGAAGGAGGCAAGGGCCCTTAAAGAAAATCTGCCTGATATTCATCTACCATCACAGTCAACACCCTATGTTGTGGTATTGGTGAACGTGCCGATTCTCCCTCAGAGCATGAGGGAGGATTACACCCAATTGAAGAATAAGGTATTACATTGGTTATCCTGTAATACGGCACTTGGAATAAGGGCAGAGAAATACATTAACATGGTGCGAAGGGTCAACTGGGTTGGTAATTCCAGCAAATCTTTTTGCGGTGATTGTGTTATCATCAATTTTAACCAACCTCACATCGCAGAAAGGATTCTGTTCTCTACTGTTGACAATTCCTCTCATGGCCCTAAGACATCAATTATGGCTCTACCTCTTGGCTTCTTTTGTAAACCCGAACCCTTTGGGCGCAATCACTCGGCAAACATCCAGAATGGCCCATATAATAGTTATATGCCATTATATCAACCATCAAGGAACTCTATTCCAAATTGGGCACCAGATATAACTCACTGGAACAGTTTAGGGTATGGCTCGTGGGAGCCGCCCCCTCTTCCTACTCTTGAGTCAGATAATCGTTTTGCAACTCTGACCACTTTAGATGCTTGTGACTGACTTAGTGGGCCTGACTCACCGAACCAAGTAATACCATCTACTACGCAGGAAATTCCACGAATAAGTACTGGGACTGTAGGTTCCAGTAACAGAAATTTTATATTTTGGAATATTGCCGGGCTTGCCAATAAGTTCTCCGACCCCTCATGGATTATGTATGTTAAACAATTCAGTGTGATTTGCCTGCAGGAGACGTGGCTAACCGGAAGCATACCTCCATTGGAGGGTTACAAGTCGTTTTCAGTTCCGGCTATCTCTTCTCATGTGGGAAGATCAAGGGGTGGCCTTGTAATTTATATTTCTCTGGCAGTCGAATGTGGGTTAAGGGTCTTGCCAACAGAAAGCTCATGTATACAGTCATTGGTATTCCATAAGGGGTCCCATAAGTTGGGCCTCATAAATTTTTATAACTCAACATCTTGTATCAAGGAAGTATGTCATATAACTCTGTTAGGCTCCTTTGTAAGGCAGCACCTTAACACGACTTTTCGAGATCTTGTGATTGCCGGGGATTTTAATATTCACACCTGTGGCGACCCCAGGGTAGTTTGTGTGGCTGACTTGGGGTGTCCACGCGTGCATGGAATCCCCTTTGAACACTCCCCACAGGGGGAGTCATTGAATGGTCTCCTCCACGAATTTGACTTGCTGTCCCTCATTTGTTTATCTGACCCATGCAGCAAGTCAGCTATTCCATCTTTCCAAGGAAGGGGTGATGGATCATTTATAGATTTTATTTTGGTATCCTCGCCCATATTAGACCTATTCTCAGGATTTGCCATACAAGCGAGTTTCCATAGTGACCATAGCCCCCTATGTGTATGTTTTCAAGGGCCCTTAATGCTACACAGGGGGGGGGGCTGGCCAGTGTGGGGCAGTGAGACCAACAGATGGTGGGAGGCGGTTGAAATGGTCCCAGATATCTACAGATGTGTTTTATGAGTAGATGTCGGCCTCGTGCGCCAATGAGCTGGCTAGGTGCTGTTCTGTAACCTCAGCGCCTGAGGATGTTATTGGCGCCTTTAACATCATCTCAGGTAAGATAAGTGACTTTTTAAGCGCCCCGGCCAGATGATCTATTGTTCAGTCCCCCAGATGGTTTGACTCTCTTTGTTCCAAGGCGGCTAGGAAGTTGCGGGAGGCACTTAGCAAAAGCCCCAGGGATCCTATACAGGTGAGATCCTGCCATAGGGAATATAAATTTGAACTTGCAAGTCGGAAATCTGCTCTAAAAGAGAAAGCATGGAGGGACCTAATTGATGCGAGTACGTTGAGGGACAGCTCAAGATTTTGGAAGAGAATTAATAGCCCTTTTTTAAACCCTGAGGAGGGGAGAGCGGTAGCTGCCCATATAACAGAGGAGGAGTGGGTTCGCCACTATGAAGATATGTTCGAGTGTTCCCCTGAGTTAACCTGTTCACTATCAAGAGTGGTTGCTGATTCTGACTTGGTTTTTAGTTGTTCTGAGGTTAAGGAAGGCATTTTGGGATTGACCAGCAAAAAAGCACCGGGGCCTGATGGCATCCCAGCCGACCTTTTCAAATCAAACCCAACCCTCTGGGCCCCGGTACTTGCCGCAGTTTTGAATGCAGCGGCAAAATCCGGCTGCCCTGAGTCTTGGGTAACCTCAACTATAGTGCCAGTTTTTAAAAAGGGCAACCGTGACAGCACTCACTGCTATAGACCTATCTCCTTGTTGGATTCGGTGGTCAAGGTGGTGGGTCGGGTGCTTTTGGAAAGGTTGACATCCTGGACAGAGGAACACGCTATTTTATCAGATATACAGTATGGGTTCCGCCCTGGAAGGTCCACCATGGCCCAATGTCTTAATCTGTCCATGATTTTGAATAAATAACGGTTGCCCGCCCCGGAACGATCTATTTAGCATTCATGGATCTGTCTTCCGCGTTTGACCGCGTGAATAGGGGAAAACTTTGGCAGTCCATGCTTGCTATTGGGGTAGATGACAATATTGTGTCTTTCTTAGAAAGTCTCCATCACTCAACTATGACGCAGGTTAGATTTTCTCAGGACCTACGAGTCTCCCGCACTGTGGCCATTAAGCGAGGTGTAAGACAGGGTTGTATTCTGGCCCCTTTTTTGTTTAATTTATATATCAACGACCTAGATAGTGTACTACAAGATACAAGGGTTGATTTTCCGCAGGTAGGCCGTCGTGGCCTCCCGGTTTTACTATATGCAGACAACGCGGTCCTTATATCCGCTAGGGGGCTACAAACCCTGCTTGATTCATTTTCTGCTTTTATGGGGGACAGGGATCTGTCCATAAATGACTCAAAATCTTTTGTGATGCAGATAGGTACCCGCACAAAAAAGACCTTTCAGTTTAGGGTAGGTACCGAAAAGGTTCCCCGTACCGAGCTTTTCTCTTATCTGGGAGTCACCCTGGATGAACATCAGAACTGGGGACCATTAAAAGAGAGAAAGAGGGGTGACCTAGTGCGAGCAAATGCTGCCATTTTTAACTTTGCTACCAAACTAGGCAAAAGACCCATAGCAGCACTTCTAAAGATATATCAGGCAAAATGTGTCGCGATGGTCACTTATGGTAGTGAAATATGGGGGCATGCAGTAATGGAAGATTTGCAAGTGGCCGAGAATAAGTCCCTGAAACGTTTATTGGGCGTCCCAATTGGAACTTCAAACATGGTTGTGCACGAAGAACTAGGGGTCCCTTTTTTGAGTGACACCCTGGCTCTACGTCCACTAACCTTTTGGTTGAAAATATGGCGGAACGATGAGTTGTTATTGACCCAGCTGATACTGAAAGAGTGCATGTCTCTGGATCAATCGCATTGTATACCATGGCTCAGATATATAAAGTCCAGTTTTAATAGATTGGGCAGACCAGAATTATATACTAAACCCAAAATGGCATTAAAAAAGGATTTGGCTTGGGTCAGGGAGTCTTTTTTGTAGTTTAATGAAACTGGAGAGGGAAGAGCTGGAACTGCGGAAACCCAGTGTGAGGAAATTTATAATTTTGAAAACAACATTAGCTACAGAGCCTTATCTTTTGGGTTCTTTTAGCACATATGATCGTTTCCTGTTGACTAGGTTCCGCCTGGGCTTTTTTCATCTCCTGCTAGCTTTTCCAAGGGGATGCACTAGAGGATAGCTTTTAGCATCCTGTGGCTGCGACGGTGTGTCTCCACAGGATCTGCTTCATTTTCTATTTTTTTTCAGGTTCTATGTGATCCCCTGGAAAAAAATCATCGTTCCAATTTTAAGGAGAGTGAAATTTAGGCAGGCCCGTCCAGCTCTTATTTACCTTCAGTTGCTGTCTGAAGACTCCGTCCTATTTGTTCTTAATTTTCTTAAATCTGCAGTAAAGTGTAGGGCATCCTTTGAATAGATGGCGGTATTTTCGAGGGCTACACATTAACGTAGTCCCCTGCATGTGATATAATTTCTGTCAGGATTCTGGTTCCTATCTAATCACTGGTTTATTTGAACTCCTGACCCTATGGGTCTAAGCACTTTGTTGGGTATTTTATTTATGACTCGGCTTTTGTACGTAATGAATTGTGCAATGGTTTTATGAAATTTTACAATTGTTTTTATAAATGTGAACTTTTATGGTTTTACAGCTGTAAACCGAATAAAGTCGTTTGATTTGATTTGATACATTTTAGATATAACTTTAACTGTACAATTTCTAATGATTGTATCGTTTAAGTTGGGTTTGTATACTAATCATAAATAAAGTGTGCCTAACTAACCTTTGTTTTTTTTATTTCAATGGTTTTTGTTATGTTTGTAACACATGTGTAAAATTTGTACAGTTTAGTGGTGTGGGGTGGAGTGCTATTAAGTGGAGTGTGGTAGATTTTAGTTGAGGATAGTGTTGTAAAGTATACTTTGGTACAGTATATTTTGGTACACTGCATTGGAATCATGTATACTGGAGTGGCATATAGTAGAATGGTATACACCTGAGTGGTATGGAGGGGAGTTGCATAGAGTGGAGTGGCGCACACTGAAGTTGGATACAGTAGAGTGGTGTATATTACAGTGGCATAGGGTGTATTGACATATAGTGCAGTGGCATATAGTGGGATAGAATAGAGTGGAGTGTGGTATAGTGGAGTTACGTCCTGTAAATATTGTAGAGTGTATTTGCGTAGACTGTAGTGGCATACAGTGGAGTACTATAGAGTGGACTGTTGTATAGTGTCTGTGCATATATTGGAATAGTTTCCAAATCGCTTCCGGGTACCCAGCTGCCTCGAGGCCTCGAGAGCTGCCGGATCCGCCGGGTGCTGTGACTTTACCAACCACGGAGCCAACTTCACGGGGAGGGGGTCCACTGCACCGGAGAAAGTCAATCCGGTGAAAACATGAAGAATCCTCACCTTCCGCAATTCCTTTCCACAGGAACAAACTAGAGTGGACCCAGGTTCAGTGCTATTTTTTAGTTTATTTACGTCAAAAACAGCTCCGCCATGACGCGTTTCGGCAGTTACCTGCCTTGATCACATGACAACGTTGCATGCTATGGATGCCTTTTTAAAGTGACAGTGCACAATGACTAATGCATAGACGTAGAAAAAATCTGTATGTTAAGTTACAATGTACAAAATACTTGCATAAATGCGCAGTATAAAAGGTCCTAATACATATTTATAGATAAACCACCTTTGAATGTTTATACCATTTCATGTACACAGTTGTAAATATTAATGTTTCATACTGGATAATCCCGGATCCGATGATTATAATTTTTTTTGCCCAAATGCATGATACATCAATCCCTTTTCAACTCTATGTCACATTGGCCAATTGAATCTTACCCCAGTGCCTAACAATTCCCCTGCTAAAAGTGCTACATAACTCCCATAAGTGCTAACATATAAAGTGCAAGTGCTAAAACCAGTTTGTAAACATATTTATACTATATCGCCAGAAACACCTATTTGTGATCCAATATCTTATTCAATGATGTCCTGGCAATATAAAATAAAGTGCAAAAAGAGCATGTGCAAAAAGAGGCAAAAGACATTTACTATATATACACAATACACAGTTGACAATTCCAATCCATAAGCAGTTGATTCCCACAATTGTAATAATGAATATATAAATATGCAGATACATAAATAAATACATATAAATATCAATAAATACAATTCAATTGCCTAAAATCGGATAAAAATCAATCTAAAATACCAAAATTGTTTAAATACTCCATATTTCCTTGAGACGATGTATTTTGTTAAAGTGCATATTCGGTTTAAAGACAAAATAAATTATCTAAAACCCACTATGCACTAAAATTAATTAGATTAAATTCAGATTTGCAGATTAGATCATGATTTGTCATTGGTTCTTCCAGAGTGGTTTATAAGAGGGCACTGAAATAAAAGGATTTATCTTTAATAGCCTAGTTATTTTCTGATATGTCACTATTAATAGTTGGAATTTATTTGATAAAATAAATTACAAATAAGTATACAAATCTTCACTCGTATTGAGGCCCCCGGGATGCTTTGTATCGAGCTCGAGAATATAGCGAGTCTCCAGGCACCTCAATTTTGATTCCCGGTCACCCCTTCTCTTTTGGGGTGGGACAGCATCGATGACATAGTATTTCAAGTGTTTCAGACTGCTATCATGTAGCTCTTTAAAATGCCTTGCCACGGGGTAGCTAGGGTCATTGTTGTTAATTGCCCTTATGTGCTGTAAAATTCTTTTGTGAACAGCTAGTTTGGTGCTACCTACGTATACCAAATTGCAGCTGCATTCCAAAACATAGATAGCATGATCAGTTCGACATGTTAGATGTTGATTTATGGCTTGTAACCTATCACTAAAAGCGGTATGGTATGTGGTTCTGTTAAAACTATATTGGCAAGCCTTGCAACAGGTACACTTGAAGAAACCTTTTCTTGCTACGAGCCATCCCCCTACATCTTGGTCCTCTGGGCTACTTTTCACAAATGCATTGGCCATCGATGCTGTTTTTCTGTATGTTATGGCCAGATGTTTAGGGAGTAAATCACCAATAATCGGGTCATCCAAAACAATGGGCCAATTGCGTCTTATGATGCCTCGTAGCTGTTGTTCCTGTCTAGAATATGTCATAATGAGTCTAGTAGGTTCTCTAGGTGCATCCACACAGTTACTACCTACACCCTGAGATTTTGTATTATACTGCAAGAGATCTTCCCTAGCTCGGTTTCTAGATTTCATTATGGCGGCATCTATGGTTTGTGTTTTTTAACCCCTCTCCAAAAATCGTTTTTTACTTTCCATCTGTTTAATTTCTAAATCTTTTTCCTCACTGCATATTCTACGTATACGAAGCATTTCCCCGTAGGGAATACTTTGTATCAAATGTGGAGGATGCGCACTAGACGCATGTAACAATGTATTACCTGCTGTGTCCTTACGATACAGTGATGTGGTCAGAATATCATTAACTACATTAACTCGCACATCCAAGAATGTAATGCTCTTATCACTAATACTAGATATAAAATTCAGATTAACATAATTGACATTGATTAGTGCAATAAATTCCCTGGCTTCATGCTCTGTACCGTGCCACACAATAAACAGATCGTCAATAAATCTAAGCCACGAAATAATATTCTCTTTGTAAATGTGCTCAAATTGTCTCTTGAGGACCAGCTCCTCCCACCAACCCATGAACAAACAGGCATAGCTGGGGGAGAAGCTGGCCCCCATTGCCACACCCTGTATCTGTTGGTACATTTGGTTTTTGTAATCCTAAACAAAAACCTGCTCTAAACCGGGAGAAACGTCATGAGCATACCCAAAACCACATCTTGGTTCAACTGCTTAGGTACCAGCTAATAAATGCCGTACACACTGGGTGCTCCTATCCCTTACTTAAAAAGATTTCTCAAATGTGTCTGTCCCCAGTGCAAAGATAGGTTATGTACGTTTCTCACACCCAGGATTTTCGCACATCATGTCCAACAAAAAATGTGTTTATGATTATTGAGTTTGAGTGGAGGCGACCTGCGTTATATCCCTCTGTAGCTCCTTTTGTGAAGGACATTTGGTTTTTGAACAAAAAAAGATTATTTTCAAGACAGAAGGTTAGCATGTCAATTAACATTTTGTTATGCTGTACAAACTTGAGTGGCCTGTTTGCCAAGAAATACTCAACAGCTCTTAGCCCATCATGGTTTCTTATACAAGTGTACAAAGAGGATACGTCAAGAGCTATTAGATAACAACCCTTATGCGAATGTATATCCTTGATTTTTCGAATAAAATCACTCGTATCCTGCACGTAAGATTTAAGATTGTGGACATGTTCTTGTAAAAAGAAGTCAATATATCTCGACATGTTCTCTAACGGTCCATCACATGCCACAATGATGGGCCTTCCTGGTGGTCTATTGATATTTTTGTGCACTTTGGGAATAAAATATATTGACGGTATTGTTGGGTGCTCTTTCCTCAAATATTTATATTCCTCAAGGCTCAAAAAACCCCTGCTTTTCCATGCCAACAGTTTAGTAAAAAGAGATCCTGAGTGGCTTTAAATTTGTGAAGGGAGCTTTTGCGGTAGCAATCAGTATTATTCAATTGGGAATATGCCTCATTCAAATATTCCTGTAAGGGCCACAGTACGATGTTCCCCCCCTTATCCGAATTCCTAATTACTACGTTTTTCTCCTTTTTGAGTTTTGCTATCAATTGGCCATATTTTCTTTCATGATCGGATACTCTTCTTTTATTTTTGTTGATGTTGATGTTCAACTTCTTCACCTGTGCCACCACTTGATCATTAAAAACGTCCAAAGAATCCCTTGGCATGATGGGGGTAAATTTTGATTTTACTTTGAAGGGGGTATCCGGTTTCGCACAAACCACTAATTCAGAAGGCCCCCAACATGAAAGGCCCCTTTCATTTGCTTCCTGAGTTAGTGCTTCATCTGGGGCCCTACCATCCTGCTCCAGCTCATGCAAGTCATTCAATAGACCATGATCCGCTTCTGTTAAATTTGAAGCGATTGAAATGTCATTTGCGGATACCCTGCTCCCCACTTGCCTCGGCTGGGACTGAAGTTGATGGAACTTTTTTAATTTAAGTTTTCGTATAAATGTATAAATGTCAGCCCGGGTTTGCGTGTAATCAAAATTTGACTCTGGGCAAAACGAAAGTCCCAAAGAGAGCAGTTGCTGTTCTGCCGCCGTTAAATCAACTTTCGCAAGATTGATAATAGTGTTTTCACTAGTATGCGCCATGGGGATCTGTGTTCGTGATGTTCCCACTACTTGTTCTTCCAGGTCCCCCGCCCCCGTCCACGAGCAGGTCGCCTGTTTCTGGCGATATAGTATAAATATGTTTACAAACTGGTTTTAGCACTTGCACTTTATATGTTAGCACTTATGGGAGGTATGTAGCACTTTTAGCAGGGGAATTGTTAGGCACTGGGGTAAGATTCACTTGGCCAATGTGACATAGAGTTGAAAAGGGATTGATGTATCATGCATTTGGGCAAAAAAAATTATAATCATCGGATCCGGGATTATCCAGTATGAAACATTAATATTTACAACTGTGTACATGAAATGGTATAAACATTCAAAGGTGGTTTATTTATAAATATGTATTAGGACCTTTTATACTGCGGATTTATGCAAGTATTTTGTACATTGTAACTTAACATACAGATTTTTTCTATGTCTATGCATTAGTCATTGTGCACTGTCACTTTAAAAAGGCATCCATAGCATGCAACGTTGTCATGTGATCGAGGCAGGTAACTGCCGAAAGGCGTCATGGCGGAGCTGTTTTTGGCGTAAATAAACTAAAAAATAGCACTGAACCTGGGTCCACTCTCGTTTGTTCCTGTGGAAAGGAATTGCGGAAGGCGAGGATTCTTCATATTGGAATAGTGTATACTAAAATAGTGTAGAGTTGAGTGGCATACAATGGAGTCTGGTACACTAGAGAGGCATAAATCAGAATAGCGTAGACTGGAGTGGGGTACATTTGAGTGCCATACAGTGGAGTGGCATATATTTGAGTGGTGTATATTTGGCTTACATAAATTCCAGTGTCATACAGTGTAGTGTTGTGACGTACAATTGCATAAAGTGGAGTGCCGTATATTGGAGTCCCGTACAGTGCAGTGGTGCACAGGGGAATAGTGTACCCTACAGTGGTGTACAGTGCAATAGGGTACAGTGCGACAGATTATACTGGAGTAGCCTAAAATGTAGTGCTATACACTGGAGTAGCATAAATTAAGTAGTGTTTACTGTAATAACGTAGAATTTACTGGAATTATGTTTCAGACATACATTAAAATGGCATATAGTGGAGTACCGTACAGTAGAGTTTTGTACAATTCAATAGGGTTAATTATAGCAGCGTAGAGTCTAGTTACGTACACTGAAGTGTTGTTTAGTGGAGTATAATGTGGTATACTGCAGTGGAGAATTCTGCCTTTTATTAGAATTGAGTGCCATACAGTGGAGTAGAATACACTGGAATAGCGTACACTCCAGTAGTGTACCATAAAGTGGGGCACAGTGGAATAGCATATAGTGCAATAGCATAAAGTGGAGCCGCGTACAGTGGAAAACCGTACAGTTGTAAGCAGAACAGTGTAGGGTCGACCAGTAAGCTGACATACACGAAAATGTAATAGAATACAATGGTGAACAGTATAATAGCTTAGAGTATAGTGGTGTAGACTGGAGTGGCGTACAGTGGAGTTGGGTGGAGCAGAGTGGAGTAACATCGAATGGATTAGTGTACAATTTTATGGCGCATACTGGAGTGTTGGAAAGTGAAGTGACAAACTGTAAATAACAGAGAGTGCAATGGTGAGAAGTCAACTCTTATACCCTGGAATGGCGTAAAGTGAAGTCTGTAATGGAGCACTGTATTGTAAATACAGCGCATCCATGGTGGCGCAAGGACATTTGACGCTGACGCAAGGAAAATGACGCATCTATGCAGATGCGTCAGTTCATTGTAAATCTCCCCCTTGGATTTTCACCAAGTAAATTTCTCTTAGGGCTCATGTTTTTCTCCCACAGTGCTAGCGCCTTGACACCTTTGGGTAATTGTCCATGCTCAATAAATCACTGTAACATTAACATTAACATATAATTGAGTAACATTTTTTTGAAGTGACTGTGTTTTAGGATAAGGGCGATCGACAACATTTCTTCACTACTGCTACTAGTTGAGCAGCTATGTATAAAATAGCTTTCAGAGGCCTGGTGGTAGATTATGGCATACCAAACAAGATGGTATATCCTCCATCTGGCTCAGTGAGTATGATGGTCTGTACTCTGGATCTGAAGCACGTAGAGGGGATAGTAGGTTTAGGTTTTGTGAACAGAAAGAGTTGATAGGATGCCAATTTTGTTAGCTTATTCATGTGATCATTGATGACTAGGTTTATGTAAAAGATGTAGTCAAGCAACTTTTCAAGTGGTACCAGGGATGGGTAGATGCCTAAAGGACTAAGAGTGGCCAGTGAAGTCTGGATAGCGGGAGGTTTGTCAGCTGACAATATGAGGCGGAATTAGCCCATTTTGGGAGTTCAGTTTTCATCATAGCTATGTCATTCAGTTTGTTAGAATACTAAGGAAGGGTTTCAGGGTTTGATGCCTGAAAGTTGAGGCACTCGAAGGTATATCTGTTTGTCACCAGAATAGTGATAGATTGAGATAGTAATTTCTTAATAAATAGTTGGTAGAGTTCCCCTACGTATTTTGAATAGTTGAGATGATATGATGGATCCTTGTGGCACTCTGCATTTCACTGGAAGTGAGAAAGATTCCAAGTAGTCTAGTGTCACAAATTGAAACATTGAAAAAAGGAATCATTTAAACCAGCTGAGTACTTTCCCCCCTCTATTATCATTCTAGCATTGAGGATCTGAAGGAGTGGTTGGAGGTCTAGGTATCAAACACTTCAGAGATTTCTAAAAGAACCATAAAGCAAACGTCTCTGTCATCTAGGATATTTAGCAGATAATCTATTATTTGAATGGTGGCTGTTTCTGTACTAAATTCGTAGCAGAACCTGAATTGAAATTGGTTTAGGAGGTTAATTGTAATGTATTTTAGTAGTTGGGATGTATTAGCTCTTTTATTTTCCCAGGAAATGCATTGGAGTTGATAGTCAGATTGAGTGGCCTAAATGCCTAAACGTCTTCCTGAACTTGACCCATCCATTTCCAACTGAAAATGGCATTGTCATCAAGGTAGGCTTTAAACTGTTGGCATGATATATTCTCAGTGAATGCCTCTTTGCCTTTAGATTAATCAGGTAGTTAATATCACTGGTTTAGTTTGGCACTATGTAGGTTCCAGTCCATTGAAGGGATCTGAGCTTCACAACAGCCCAAATCTCGTATTCATGGTCGAACTCCGTCAGGGTGGTATTCTGAATTTAACATTGTTTGAACATTTGCTGATTGGCTTCCAGATTCTTAGTTCCATTTTTCATACATTGATACATCTAGGACTTAAAGCCTAGTACACAGTCTACAATTTCATGTAAGACATGTCTGGGCTTGCCTTCCAAAAACCCCACAGATTACTGCCAACTAACTTCAATGGTAACTCCACATAGGAAATCAAAACATGAAAAAAGAATATTCAACTTCTTCCCTCCCAAAGCTTTTCTAGGTAACCTTTTATCAATGTGAACACTTTGATGAACCTTTCAGCAATTCTACTGCTTTGGGTGTGAAATGGAGGAAAGTACATTTATGTCACTACACACTTATAACAATACTTTCATAGCAGCTGAAAGAAGTTTATTGTCTCTATCTGAAACTATTTTCTACAGAAATCCCCATTTGCAAGTTAGAGGCCTAGTTATTAGTTACCACTTGGGGAGTTACAGTTCTGAGACGTAGACCTTCAGCATACATTTTTGCATGATCTACATCTACATTCACAATGATAAAATAACCCTCTAATGTAGTCTGGGTGCCCCAGGCCTGACATTGCACCTCTTTGCCTTTTCAAAAAGCATCCCTCACCGGCAGTGTCAGTGGAACTGTACTCCTACTTCAATCCTTCGCAGAAACTTGAAAAGTAAAACAGGACTGATAAAATTCACTTTCTTAGCTTAATTCATCTTAATTCATCTATGGGCAGAAGAAATCCAGGGCACCTTGACATTGGTCTTAGTGACAACAAGAACCCCTGTTATAGAATCTGATAAGTCAAAACTAACAAGAATCTGATGGAATTTTGGGGCACCACAAGTCTTCTATTGCCCCTCAGAGAAATGTCCTTAGACACTGTATAAAGGAGCCCATTCTCCCTAAATAGTGTAATTAACTGTATGTTAGAAATTGGAATACTAAAAATTAGCTTTAAAAAACAAAGAGATAAAATGATTGTGCCTACTGGATATGTCTGTATATATAACTAAAATATGTACCAGTAGATAATGTGAATTTTTAGTTCTACATTTGCAAATTTTGCATACACTCATAGAATTATAGATGGATAATAATTCCATTGTATGGGTCCTAAGTCCCAATTTCTGGTTTTTAAGACCAGATCCAGGTTATTGAAGACATCCTCAATAGGATATGTAGACCCTCACCCACTGATGTGGCATACTACATCATTGGGTCTGCTCCTCGTTTTGGCGGGTGCTATAATGCCCAACGTCCCAAACCCCGGGTGAGGCTCTTTACTGAAGATCCTTTCCCTTTAGTCAGGGGATTATCTTGACACCAGCAGTCACACTTTGTATTGCGGGGCATCAAGTGATAATAGACTGGATCAAAGAGCTGGGTTTTAAAATTATCTAAAAGCACCCAAACACTCTTTATTCTTAATCAATAGTCTTGTTAAGAGTTAAAACTTGGGGAGAACGCATGAGGTAATAATGATCCTTGGAGTTCATTAATGGGTCAATATCTTTCTTGACGTATATTTCATTCAGGAGTCAGTGGCAATTTATCAGCATCATAATGTAGACCTTAATCTACTAAGGTGGGCACCCCAAGACTGTGCAGGTAGGACGCACTAAATATGTGTATAATATGTTATGTTACCTCAGTTACTGCCCAAGTCCGGAAGTAGAATTCCTTTAAATAAAAACTCAAACTAAATGTTAATCAGGCATATGGGGAATCGTGGTGTGAGATTTACAAACGGAAATTTCTGGATCGTGGAGCGATTTAGGCAGACCATGAGGACTTTCTTCGGAAACTTAATACTGTTTGGAAGTCTCACCCCATGACTTCCCATGGTGTTAGTTCCCCCCTATGGATCATTAACTTTCCGCAGGACCCGGATCATAAGTCTTAGATAAAGTTAATCTCTCATCATACTCCTTATTCAGCCATTTCATGGACACAAGTGAAACACATGTTAATAATGTAATGATACTTGCCATGGTATTATTCCTTTATTAACATCACAAAATAAAAAAATGGACGGAGAGTTGAAACTTTGCAAACACTCACCCCCAGTCACAGATCTGGGTTTAAGCCATTGTTATTTTGCTCGCCACGTCACCGCAGTTGGACCCAGCCATATGCAAATCAGTCTTGGCCCTGCTCCCCATGGAAACAGTCCAGCCGGAACTGCCAGGCCAGGTCCTCCATGGACCGGAAACAAGCATCCTAGGACTGGTTTCGGGGTATCACCCTGCATCAACTCTGCAGCCAACCACACAAAGGAACTCTTCAAAATAGTCAACAAATTCTCCAACCCAACAGCCTTAGAGAACACCATCCACCCCTCCCAAGAACTCTGCGACACCCTCTCAGACTACTTCCACAGCAAGATCACCAACATCTACAACAATTCCAACAGCCAATGTGTCACCCTCAACCCTGACGATCTCAATCAACCAACGAATACCAGCCAAACCATTTCCACCTGGTCACTGCTGAATGCCCTGACCACCTCAACCATCATGTCTTCTATCCACTCCGTGGCGTCCACTGACCCCTGCCCCCACCACCTCTACAACCTCGCAATGAACCCAATCAGCACGCAACTCACCAGCATCCTCAACACCTCCATCTCCACAGTAACCTTCCCGGACAGATGGAAAAACACAGGCATCAGACCCCCTCCTAAAGAAAGCCTCCACCAAATCAAATAATCTAAAAAATTACTGGCTGATCTCCTTTCTCCCCTACCCGGCCAAAGTACTCGAGAAAGCCATCAACCAGCAACTCACTGATTTCCTGGAACAAAACCACCTACTGGACACCTGTCAATCAGGATTGTGTGTCAATCACAGCACTTAGACCGTGCTGATTGCTGCCACAGACGACGTCAGAACACTCCTCGGCAATGGAGATGCTGGGGCCGCCATCATCGCTGACCTCTCCACTGCATTCGACACAGTCTGCCACAACACCCTCATCAACAGACTCTACAACATAGGCATACAGCAAGACGCCCTCAAGTAGATCACATTACAGGACGCACACAGAGCATCCGACTGCCTCCCTTCACCTCCGCACCCAAGACATCATATGCGGCGTACCACAAGGATCATCCCTCAGCCCCACCCTGTTCAACATTTACATGACCCCCCTCGCAGATGTCATCAGATCCCATGGACTCAACATAATCTCCTATGCTGATGACACTCAACTGATCCTCTCACTCACTGAGGATCACTCCTAAGCCAAAACCAACTTCTGCGACCCCATGACCACTGTAGCCAAATGGATGAGAGACAACTGCCTCCAATTCAACTCTGACAAAACTGAAGTACTGATCTTCAGGAACAACACCTCTGCATGAGACCACAGCTGCTGGCCTGCAGAACTTGGCCCTATGCCTTCGACCAAGCTCGCGACCTCAGCATCATCCTCAACAGCCAACTGGCCATGAAATGACAAAGTCAACGCTGTCACCTCCTCCTGCTTCCACACACTTCGCATGCTCCGCAGAATCTTCAAAAGGATCCCAACCTAAACCAGAAAGACTGGTTCTCAGGCCCTCATCGCCAGCTGCCTCGACTATGGCAACGCCCTCTACAACTGCATTTCCACCCAGCTCCTCAGAAGACTCCAGACCATACAGAACGCGGCAGCCAGACTCATCCTGGAACTCCCAAAAATGAACCCACATCGCCCCTCATCTGGGAGACCTCCTCTGGCGCCCTATCCAGAAGAGATGGCAGTTTAAGATCCTAAGGCACGCCTACAAAGCCCTCCATGACCTAGGATCCGCCTACCCCAACTACCGACTGAACTTCCACCAACCCGCTAGACACCTGTGCATCTCTTCACTCTCCCTCGCACACCCCCTCACATCTGAAGCAGCTGCAGCAGTGGCTACTCCATCACTGCTAAAACCTGGAACGACCTCCCCCTCCAGCTCCATACAGCCCCCTCGCTGGCAGACTTCAGAAAGAGGCAAGAGACCTGGCTGTTCGACAGAGACACAGCCCCAGATAGTCCTAGGGGTGACAGTTTCACGCTTTACAAATGCTGTTTGATTGATTGATCAGCCAGGCTAGCTTGAATCCAGTGGCACAGAGAGCAAGGGACCCTCTTCTGGGTGTACCCTTAGCTACTTAGTGCGCACATAGTAACATCACTAAATAAAGCACCTAAGAGCTCGCAACCTTGATTTTTACAGTTGCTATCTCAGACAGATTTCAATCAGCATTCTTCATCTCTTAGACTGCCTCCATGTTTCTAGTTGATTCTTTTACCATATTTTGGATAACATTTAATGTTTGATGCGTGGTAACAGCACTTTGTATTGTACCCATGTCAACTTCTAGTTAAGGTGTAGGTCCACTACAGACTGTCGAACCTGCACCTCCCTCTGAAGGAGAGATTAAGAAATATATATTTTAGGATAATCACTAAAACCATGGCTGACTGATTCTGTCGATTTTAAAGCAGTAGTCAAAATACTTGGAACAAGAGGCGTATACGGACAACTTAATTTTTAGTATTCTTTTTCTGCTGCTCACTTCCTTGGGAACTTAAGCTTGTCTTACCTCCGAGAAGCTATGTACAACTAGGGGATATACTCAAGAACGTGCGATAATCATCGCCAAAATAGGTTAACGCAATTTTCATATCGCCGTCTATCGCGGGAAAATAACTCTGTGTTAACGTCGTATTCTCAACACGGCGGTGACATGCAATAGTTTCCCGATAACGCATCAAATGTCCGCTATAAAATTACCGGGACGGCGATAAAAATCTAAACTTGAACGTGAAAAAAGTTGCGATGGGCCCAACTGCGATAAAAAATTCAGCGATAAGCAGCGCCAGACCTGCAAGTCCCACAAGTCAGACGGGAAAAACAACTAGAAAAGCGGCAACAAAAAACACAAACAAAACACAAACAACTGCGAAGCACCATGGAGGCAGCCGGAGCAAGTACAGAGGACAACCAGAACCCCACAAGCCCCACGGAGGACCAGCCTGGGACCTCGGGGACAGGGAAGGGCAAGGAGAAGAAGAAGAGGAACCGGCATTTCAGTACGCAGGAAAACCAGATCCTCATTACGGAGGTGATAGAACACCACCACCAACTGTTCATCACCTCCACTGTGTCATTGGCAATTAAACATACAATATAGCAGTCCATCTTGGCCAAGGTGAATGCAGTCGGAGTGAAGAGAAGGGAAGTGGACGACTGCAAGAAGCGCTGGACTGATGTGAAGCGCAAAACCAAGCTGAAACTCGCAGCCAATCTGAAAGCAGCAATGCAGACTGGAGGTGGGAGTCCAGCGACACACCAGGAGCTGGATGAGATGGAGGAAATGGTGACCCGAGTCATCATTGGGGAGATGGTGGCAGGAGTTGGGGGACCGGACACTGCACAACATGACCTGAGCCAACAGCAACAGGGTGAGTAACGACCAGGGACTGGGGGACGGGGGAGATGGGCACAATGGCACACATGCACAATTAAGTATAGCACATCTGCGGACAAACCATGCCCAAGAGTCACAACTCCGACCAAGAGCCCAATTTACCCAAGTCTGCAACATCTCAGCACTGTATAAGCACAGAAGTGAAAGGCACACCGCCTGAAAGGGATAAGGGCCAGCCAAATCAGAGCTGAAGGGGCAACACACCCACAATGCAGCACACACACATAAGAATCAGAGGACCTCAACATTGACAACAATGTGGTACAAACTGCAACACTTTCACAACAGAAAAGAGGACACAAGTGCTGCCGCTTGTGTGTAGAAAATGGCCATTCGCATTTGGCATAGCAGGAAACTGTGAGATGATAATGTACAAGTACAACCTCACATCCCTGATGGCGTAGAAATGTCAACTGTCCCGCATCAAATAGGCATCTCCTCACAAACAGTCACAATGTACATTGTCATGCAGTCTGTAAGTAAACTTGTACAATGCGTGAACATACATGTGAACACAATGTCAATCTGCATCTACCCTTCACATTGCAGAGGGAGAATCAACACCTGCAGAGCAGACCCAACAACTCAGCACTGATGATGAAGAGAACCTCCCCAACATCGACACCGACACCCTCCAACAGCTCATGGACAGCTTCGGCACCCCACCTCCAGGAGCAGGGCAGCCCAGCTGCATCGAGGAGACCCCACCCCCTGCACAGACCACACAGCAGGAAGCACCCACCACCACGGCTGTCTCCAAGGAGCCCCACGACCAACACATGGCATTCCAACGCCGTGTGTTAGGGTGCCAGGAGAAGATGGCTGATCAGCTGCGTGTCGGGTTCGACCTCATGGCAGCCAAACTAGATGCCATACGTGGGTGTCTAAGTCCCATCAGGGACAACTTACAGTCCCTAACGGACACCCACTGTCCGCTCCATGCTCTCCAACAATCCATGACTGACATCGCTGGAGTCATGACTCTGAGCCAAGAACAACTGTCTAGTCAGAGTGGCTCCAGCGATGTCAGCCGGGAGTTGGGACACATAAGGAGAATGAAGGAGAGCTTGGAGTGGATGCAGGTGGAAAGAATGTTTGCCACGGCTGCACACCAGCGAGATGTAGCTGTGATCTTCCATGCCCTGCAGATCCTAGTCATGGCATTGCCGCCACAAGGCCTAGCACGGATGAATGCTGCTGTTACTACTCCATCCACATCTCCGCCCCCTGAAGTGTCAGTGCCACACAGTGCGGCAGACATTCCACCTCCGGCCCCTGATGTGTCAGTGCCTAAAAGTGATGCAGACTAAACACCACCACCCACATGTGAGGCACCTGACACATCAGAGGATGAAGATGATGATGAATCTGGCTTTGTGGTAAGAATGAAGTGGTAGCATTCATCTCCGCCATATGGCCTGTTTCAGCTTGGTTCTGCCCTCTGCATCATGCCCTGGAATAACACCTTCCACTGTCCCCCGATACACTCAGAGACACTCACCTTGGACCTCGACATGGACTGCCATATTTTGTTGGTTACCAATGACACAGCAATCACACTGCGGACTGAAGTCTTCCTCTTCCGATGAACTTGTCAATCCCTAAAGGACTCTGGCTGGCCCTCCACGGGGCAACAATGTAAAGTGGGGTTTGCATGGCCCTGTACTGGTCCAGCTTCAACACTCCACTGAATGCGAATAAAACATTCTAATTCACGCAGATGTGTCATGGCTATGATCAATCAAGTATGAAAGTATGGATGAATGTAGGGACAGTGATTCCACAAAGAAGTACTCCCTGGGTAATGCTATCAATGCGCATGTATGGCCGTGACCCAGATAGGCAGTGAGACACACATTGTCATTCAAATCAACACTCATCACAGTTGAATACAAGTGAAGGTGCGTAGACTTTATTAGCATATGCGTGTCAGTACGGGCAAGATAAGTGCCACAACATTGAGACCAATGCAGCAGTATGCCAAAATGAGGAACGTTGCCAAGCGCTGCTGTCCACTCCGGGGGAGTGCCTCACCTTTCACATGTGTGTTTTAACCTGCGTTGTTGTCCGCTCATGTATTCGGAGTCCAGGCGAATGCAGCCATGTCCACTGTTGTCGCGGGGTATGTGACCAGATCTCCAAGATGCAGCAAGGTGTTGGGACATGTGCAATGGGTTCCAATCTGTTGTGGCTGCAGGTACGTAGTTACTCGTCCATGAAAGCGATTGCAGCTTCGTAGGCTATCATTTCCAACATGAGGTCGTTGTCGACTTCATCAAACAGGACGGTGAGGCAATCCATTAGCAGGTCTGGACAGATGTGCTGCGTCCACCCCCTTTCACCAATTAGCACTACAGCCCAATAGGGGAGCGGTTCAATGTGGTCACTGCACAAGAGGAGTTGTGCAGACTCCCAGGTCCAGCTGCCAGCATGTATGCCAAGTATCAAGGCATCCCATAAACGGGTATCACGGTGACACTCCTGGTCGTGGGCCAACAGGGGGCGCACACACATGTCAAAATCCAGTTCAGCTACCGTCCTGTTGGATAGGCAGACATCCATGGACCACTCGAATATGCATGATCGACAATGCAACACAGGCTGAACGCAGGTGACGTTGGCAAGGCGGAAGCTTAGCCGGTAACTGATCCGCAGCACTGCCAATGGCAGTGCCCCCAGTAAATGCAGCATACGTGCACAGTACAGTTCCACATGACAGGGGTTGTGCATGTGTCCGGGATGTTCTGCCATTGCGTTAGTGGCTCTGGTTGAAGCGGCACTGTTCTGACCTGCGCCAGTTCTGTGGATGAAATGCCACAGCTCGGATCAATGAGTTGTTTTAGTGTGCAAAGGTTGTACGCCTGGGATGGTGTGGGAGTAAGTGTGAAGGCCATTCCATGCAAGATAACTTCGAGCAAGGACTTCTGTGTGTGGGGTGTGTATACGTTGGTCTTTCGGAAATGTGATGTGGCTTGTTGGGGGTGGGGTGGGATGTGTGCGACTTTGGGATTCATGTTTGACATGTCTTGCATGTGGCAAATGAGCGGCATCACTGTGTGCTATGTTGCCTCACAACTGCTCC
Source organism: Calotriton arnoldi (assembly GCA_963921515.1). Classification (NCBI taxonomy): domain Eukaryota; kingdom Metazoa; phylum Chordata; class Amphibia; order Caudata; family Salamandridae; genus Calotriton; species Calotriton arnoldi. The sequence continues at coordinate 1,647,294 of CAWUFW010003124.1, read as the reverse complement.
TCCCTCCCCCGAGCCTATTTACTTGTGTGCACTGCGGGTTGCATCACTTGCACTCCTACGGCACACCATTGTTATGCCTCTCTGCGCATGTCCACAAGCCTGAGAACGACACTGTGATGTTGGCCGTTGAAGGTGGGCGGCCACGTGAGTGTAGGCCTATGGTAAGGATAGGGCGGACACAGATGTAGAGTTCATGCCTGGCTGAACTCGCACTGCGATTAAGGCTAGGCATTTGGCTCATGCTGCGGCAATACAGATACACACAACACTTGGCATGTATGAGCCAAGACCCCGAGCAGTCTTGTGCTCCTTCATTTCTCCGTTCGTGCGAGCCCACCCTCCGGGTGCATGCTACATTGCAACATTGTCAATTGCAGGCCAGGTGGCGCCGACACTACAACAGAGACACACGCATTAGTTACTTCCTTGTCCAGGCCAGAACTGAACCACGCCCAGAGCCCCGGGCAAATTCTTCACACCCCTACGCTGGACTGGCGAACGCTGGCCCAGCCCACTCTGCTTATGCTTACAGGGGGGGGTGACAAAGCTACGTGTCCAAGGTCTTACCCACTGCCTGAGGTGACATGGTTGCGTCTGCTATCCACAGCACAATGTAATGTGGTAAGGCCCGGGGCCATCATGCATACATAATGACCACACTGACACACTTAGATAGATAGTGGAACTGGCTACGGGCACGTGCGCCCAGCCCCTTTTTATTACCAGGGTCACATGTCCAGTGACGCCTGTGCTGGATGAGTGTGGGGTGAGTGTAAGCCAGCCCTCAGGGAGTTAGTGGCACCTGAAGCACTCAGCGGGTGCGCAGCCTGCAATGATGGCGTGTCCTTGTAGGTCAGGATTGGATTTGATATGTGTGAGCCCTGCTGACCGCAGTGTAGGCCGGAGGCAGCGGTCAGCAAGGGCCCACAGCCACGTGGCATTGACTTGAGCTGCACAGAGTTAGTGGCACCTGAAGCGCTCAGCGGGTGCGCAGCCTGCGATGATGGCGTGTCCTTACAGGTCAGGATTGGATTTGATATGTGTGAGCCCTGCTGACCGCAGTGTAGGCCAGAGGCAGCATTCAGCAAGGGCACACAGCCACGTGGCGTTGACTGGAGCTGCACAGAGTTAGTGGCACCTGAAGCGCTCAGCGGGTGCGCAGCCTGCGATGATGCGTCGTCCGGGCGGGCCGCACTGGAAGCAATGTCTGTTGCCTACTGGACTGCGCCATCAATAAATCAAGACTCAATTTGAATTGGGGGTCCTGCTGACAGCAGTGTAGGCCGAAGGCAGTAGTCAGCACACACATAACTCCGTGGTGCTGTGCCGCTGGGTGCGCTGGGGGCCTGTGTCGCGGAAGCCAGCGATCGGCTGAGGAGGCTGGCGGTCACGGCAGCGGACTCGTGGCAGGGTGAGAGGCACCGCCCTGGCAGATGCGTTGGCCATCCCGGAAGTGAACCACGCCCAGAGCCCCGGCCTATTTATTCACACTCCTACGCTGGACTGGCGTTCGCCGGACAAGCCCTATCCGCTTACGCTTACAGGGGGGGACGACACAGCTACATGACCAAGGTCTTCCCCACTGCCTGAGGTAACATGGTTGCGTCCACTGTCCACAACACTACAAACACCAGCAGTATATGTCCACATGGACATGTCTGTGCTCTGCATACTGAGGTCTGTCCAGCACATCACACCCACACTTGGCATTGTGTACATTCTTATTCATGGGTGACTTGCCTCCTTCACACATACTTGGTTCCCACCTCTCCCCACATTCTGCAATTGTGTGGCAGAGGGGCCATGCCGTTTTCGGAAGGTCAGCTGTCTTGTTCTGCGCTGCCTCGGTGGTAGTCCGGAGGGGGGGAGCGGGGGGGGCCTGCAGGTGGGGGCGGTGGGTGTTGTGGACCTCTTGGGTCTCGGGAGCTGCATGATTAGTAGCTCCATGACATGTGTTGGTCTTCAGATGTGGCTCTGGGCTGGGCTCCCTTTCATACTGCAGGTTGTCATCCTGCTTAACACCAGTAAAAGGCAGGTGTTAAATCCCTGCTGCTAACGCGCCTTATCGCCTGTTTTTGGATCGCATCACAGATCTGGCTGGTCGTTGAGAATATCGCGAAGTGGTGTTTTCATGTGTTTTTGCACAGGAACGCCTACTCTGCATATCATTAGCGTTAGTTGTTTTTTGTGGCAGCTATCGCTGGAAAACTGGCGACATCGGCAGTTTGCACCAGCTTGAGAATAGGGCGATAAATCTATTGCCACTTTTGCGGCGCTAAAGTGCCGATAAATCGGCGATAAGTCCTTGAGAATATGCCCCCTAGAGTTTCATCAGTCATTCTCTCCAAATTCCAAGACTTTCCCTCTTACCTGTGCAAGGGTCTCCCCTTCATAGCAGCGCCATTTTCCTTGTCTTGCCTCTCATACAGTTCCCCCCTCAGGATGAATAACAGTTAATTCAGATGTTTTCCTCATTCACATCAGTGGTTCCTTTTGGAAAACATGCATATGGTGCCTTCTAGTGCTCAGGTCACGTACGCAGCGTCACTATTATTAAAGACAACAAGTTTCTTGCAATTAAAAAGCTATGTTTCTGCAGGTGAGTGGGTAGAGCATGGGGCATAATTCCCACATTGCCTCACTTATGACAGCCCTACCCACTATCCCCATTCATAGCAGATTGCTTCCTCCTGCTTGGGTGGGACTTCAATCCCCAGCCTGCACCAGGCCAGAGGAAGGCCCAGAGTATCCCGGCTGTGATTTTAAGCGCATCAGCTTCCCACAGCACGGATGTGATTCACAGCGGTTCCCTGACCACTTTCCTGGCTTCATTGCTTCCTCTTGCTGGAGTGGGACTTCATCCCCCAGCCTGCACCAGGCCAAAGGTGGGCCCGGAGTCTCCCAGCAGCGCTCTTAAGCACATCAGCTTCCTGAAGCATGGGACACGCACGGGGCGCTCCAGTGCAAAGATCAGGCCAACACGGGCCCGTCTTAGCTCGTCATCGCCCTAAAAAGGCAAGGTCGGGCCTACTTTCTTTCATCTACAGCTCGCTGACCCCACCTTTGATGACCTGCGACTTTTTGCTGTGCATATTCTTGGTGGTCGCTGGTTCTAGTGCGCATAGCACTCTTATTTTATTCTTATTTTAAATTTCTTTGTGGCCCTTGCACATCGGTGAAAAACAATGGGCAAACGGAAAATCTCAGGGGACAGAGTTACTACTTGTGCCAGCACCTCTGGAGGTACAACACGGAACTCATTTCCAGCCCGTGCAATCAATGTTGTTTCTTAGGAAATTGAACTGGCCTAGAGGCGTCTCTCCCAGGATTTTGGAGTTGTCCCTGGTTGTCCCTGAGCTTCCCCAGCAGGTCAATCTGAAGGTCTCACCACTGCAGTTCCACCTAGCACCCAGGGACTAAAGCCTTACATGTCTACAGGTCAGATGGCTGCCCTGCCCTGCCCGCTCCTACATCTACCTGTAATTCGGACGCTACACAAATCAGTGACAGTGAAGCCTAGTGCTAAAAGGAAGTGCAAAACAAAGCATGGGGGCAGTGCTAAATCACAACGTAATCTCAGTTGTAGTACTGGTCATAAGGAGTCTGTAGACCTCCTCTTGGGCAGGACTCAATTAGGCCTGCAGTTGAGGCTGGTGTACCATCACCTAATGACTGGGATGCCATTTTGGACAGATTTTCGTCTTCTGTGCATGCATGTTTTTCTCCCTTGTTGGATAATATTTGTTCCCTGGAGCATACTGCTAGTCAGTTGAAATCCTCCTTAAACGTTACTCTTGGTAGGCAGATCTCAGCAGAACCGCAGTCAATTAGCTCTGTTTGTAATAGCACTCCTCCAGTTGTCCCTGTTAAGGTACCGGACAGTGTAGGTCTTAGTCTGCCCGCCCAAGTCTGAAGTGATTCATGCGCTCCACGGTCGGTAGCAGGAGGGGCAGGTGGTTCTGCAGTGCAAATCTTAGGATTGGGAGCCTTAAGCAGGGCACCTCAATAAGTGACTAACACAGAGACTCTAGCCTCTCCCCCCATCCCCAGTCTCGATTGAGCCTCCCCACTGCCTGCTGTCCATATGTGGTCATTTTAACTGGAGTTCCCCCACAAAAATAAGGTTTGACACTGGTTGACATGCAATACGGATTTTAAAATGCCTGATTATGATGACATCCTATTGGTAAGGAAGGTGGGCTGGGTGGGTCCATCTCCCCAAAACATTGGAGGGGATTGTGTGGTTATAAATTGTAGGAGCCCTGGTCTGGCCCAGCGGTTGCTCAGAAATGGGGCTAGGGCCTGTTTGGTGAGAGACGACATTAACCTTGTTCCTCTGTTATTTTTTTTATAAGCACTTGGCACCCAGGGTAAGGGTGGGATCTAGGCCCCTGCCTTGTGGGGTTGCAGCTGGTGATGGGTTTTCAATCTCGACCTCCAATAGATTTTTTCCCCTATCTGACTTGGATGGTTTAGACTGATGCCCAACGGTGCTTACTAGTAATAGCAATATTCTGGATGTTGGGCTAGTGGCCCATAATCTCCCCTCGCCAAGGCGGGGCCATCTCACACTGTTCACATTATTCCCTCATGTACTGACCTTATTTCTTTTGATTTTTTTTTTAAATAATCTTTATTGTTTTTCTTAAGACAAATACATACCTCCCGCTTCATCTCCCTCCCCCTCCCTTTCTCAGATACATACAAAGAATTAAAAATCCTATAGGAACTTTCTATTTGTTGTACATTTCATTATTATCATGAAACAAATCTCAATTCTTTTATTACTAAATAATTCATAACAATTAATTCCCACAATCTGTTACTAATCCTTACGCCTCTATCCTCCTGACCGCATAGTATCTATATTCAGCTTATCCACTCACAGCCTGTCTTTGCATCCATTGAATAAGCGAATTCCATATAGCTAACCCTCGTTTACGTTTATTCCTTCCCTTCCTTTTATATATGGCTACCTCTAGACTGCATGTCGCCAGCAGTCTCGATCTCCATTGATGAAATACCGGTGGATTTGGGTCTAGCCAAGCTGAAGCGACACACATCCTTAGGACCGCCATTGATACAAAAATCAGCCCTTGCATATATTTTGGACGTTTTATACAGCCTACACCGAGAATTATTTCATCTACTGTAATTGTGACTCTAACTTTGAAAATCTCTGACAAAAAACACGATATATCATCAATCAACTTCATTAAAACTTCACATGTAGCAAAAATGTGTACACTATCAGCTTCAAATAGATTACACCTAGGACATGACGTTCCTTTTCCCGTCCCCCATTTAGCTATTTTATTTGGGGTATAGTACAATGAAAAGAAGGTTTTATAGTACTGAGCTTGTAATTTTGTAGACATTATATGGGACTGAAATAGTTCATAAGAATGGAGAAGTATATCAGTAGGTACACCTAATTTAGTCTGCCATTTAGCCATACATTTGTCCATATCATCTGGATAATGTGTATTCATCTGTTCATATATAGCCCCTATCCTTATTGTTGTTTTTTTGGCCATATTCTCCATAGTTGGAATTACTTGAAATTTTATCCCACCTCCCCTTTTTACATAAAAATCCCTAACCTGTAAAAATTTAAAGAAATCCCTATGGCCTAATTTATAGTCCATCTGTAATTCCCTAAAAGACTTCAGCCCCACGGTGGTATAAAAGCATCCTAATTGTGTAATCCCTCCCTGTATCCATCTATCCATACAGGCATCCCTGAATATCTCTGGAAGATTATTATTTTTATGAATTGGGGTGTAATGAGATAACCGACCAATACTCATTAGTTTACGTATATTATTCCAGACCTTATGAATACCAAAAATGGTCTTGAACTTAACTTTTTTAAAGTAGCTATCGTTTAGGTGACGCCATAAGTATCCTTTGGTTTCTTCACCCAGTAAAAGTTCTTGTGGTGTTGGGATACTACTATTTATTCTATTATCGATCCTACTTGATAGTAATTTGTCACAAAATTTCAGTGTAGTAGCCCAATAGTACAATTTAAAATTAGGTAGCGCCAATCCCCCTCTATCCTTGGGTAGGGTGATAAATCTCATAGCCCGACGTGATCTCTTGTATCCCCATAAAAACCTGGAGAATATGTTATCTATAGATTTAAACAATTGTGGTGGAAATTCCAAACAAATAGATCTGAAAAAATATAAAAATCTAGGCAAAAAAGCATTTTAATCAGGTTGCATCTCCCCCGATAGACAAATGTAGATTGTTTAACCTGATCATGTCTTTTTTGTACGAAGTATTAAGGGTTCGAGGTTGTTATTGACTAAGCTCTGTAGATTTGCCGTTATACTAACCCCCAAATAGATAGCTTTCTCCATTACCCGATCATCGCTCATCGTAAGTTTACTATTGAGTATAATCTGTGTTTTGTCTTGGTTCAGTTTGTACCCGGATGCTCTTCCAAACGCTTCGGCCTCCTCTTCTATGACTCTAATTGCATTGATAGGGTCACTAGTAACGAGAGCGATGTCATCCGCATATGCCAGTGTTTTAGTAGGCTGATCTCGTACCCATATTGGCGATATTAATATACTGTTTTCGAGTTTACAAATAAAAGGGTCTATATACATCGCAAATAAGAGGGGAGAGCACGGGCACCCCTGCCTTGTCCCTCTACTGATAACTACCTTATCGGACACTACTCCATTAACCATTATAACAGCTGCTGGATCAACATACAACATTTGTACTGCTTTGATAAATGGTTCCCCCAGACCACTTCTAGACATTATCGTCCAGAGATATTTCCAGGAGACCCTATCGAAGGCCTTCTCGGCATCTAATAATATGAGTGCCATAGGGTCCCCTGTAACATCTGTCCAGTCAAACAAAGAGATTACCCTTTGAACATGATCGGTTGTAGATCTCCCTGGTATGAATCCATGCTGACGTACCGATACGATTTTATGTATAATTGGTGCCATACGGGTCGCTAATAATTTAGAGTAGATTTTTGAATCTCCATTTATCAGGGTGATAGGACGATATGACCCAAGTTCTGTAGGATCTTTGTGTTTTTTTAAAAATACTACGATCTTAGCTAATGACCATGATCCTGGCGGTCGTCCCCCTGAAAAATATGTGTGAATAGATCACACAATATTGTTTTTAACTGTGTAGAAAATTTAACATAAAACTCTGAGGGAATCCCATCCATACCCGCCGCTTTGCCTGTAGCTAAACTATTTATAGAAAGAAGAATTTCCCCCCACTGTGGTATATCATTCAATATTTCCTGATCCTCTACCCCCAGTCTTAGGGGTGGATTCTGATCCATATATTCTTCAATTACACCCTGTTGTGTACTTGATTCCCCATATAGTTTTTGATAAAATTGTTGAAACGCAATTCTTATTTCATTAAGGTCGGTCTTTAGCCCATATACTGGATCTCTAATTGCCCTTATTAAATTGGCTGTGTTTTGTTCTCTGGCACGCACTGCTAACTGATGTCCTACCTGTTCACTAAGTTCATAAAAATTTTCCTTGTGCATTGTTGCTTTAGCTATTGCTTTTTCCGTTAGGATATTAATAATGTCATTTTTAGCTATCGCAATACCCCTCAATTCATTCTCAACTTCCCGTCCCTCTCGTGCAGCCATTATCAATACTTCCTCGGCAATCTTTAATTTTTCCTGTAGAACAGTCATTTTTTGTTTGGCTTTTTTATTGGCATTTAGTGAAAATCGCAACGTCTCCCCTCTGATCCCAGCCTTTAGGGTATCCCACACTATGTCTATTGATGCACTATTTACATTATCTTCCAGAAACCCCGGTATCCAAGTCGTCATGTGTCTACAATATTCCTCATTTACCAATAGATCCCTTTGAAATGTCCAAGTTTTCACATTGGGATTTATTTCTCCATGTTCTATATTTACAACAAGAGGGTTGTGATCAGATAAAACTCTTGGTAATTTCTCTATTGTGCAATTAGAGATTAACGTGTTAGAAACCAAAACATAATCCAATCTAGCATGTCTAGCATGTGGATGGGAATAATAGGTAAACCCAGGATCACCTGTATGTTCTATTTGCCAGCAATCAATCAAGCCATGTCTCTCACATAGATTTTTAAAAGCTTGAAACACTCTTGGCTTCCTGCCCCGGTATTGAAACCCTGGATCCACTGACCAGTCGCGTGGGAGGTTTAGGTTAAAATCGCCACAAATTATTACTGGGAGAGGCCAGTGAGCGAGCTCATTAGAAATATATTCCAACACCTCCGGGTCATCACAAATATTGCCATATATTGTACATAGGGTCATTTGTCTGCCATCACTATGTCGACATTCTGTAATTGACCAACGTCCATATTTATCAGATGCTGATCGGGTAAATTGCGTCTCTCCCCCTTTCGCAAGTATTGCCACCCCCTCATCCTTACTCCTTGTGTTGAGGCCGTAATCATTCTGTACCCTAATGTATTAAGCAAATGCCTTTGTGATCCCTCAATGTGTGTCTCCTGTACACAAATAATATTTGCTCCTATTGATTGCAATCCGATAGCTACTCTCTGTCTTTTTTTAATGTCATTAAGGCCACAAATATTGACGGTAAGAATTTTTAACCTAACCATATTGTTTCTTATCCATCCTAACACACAATATAAACCTTTCTGTTTTTTCTTTAATTATACAATTTGTATTCTTATTTCTCATATCACTATCTATATCTCTTTTAGATTGGTTCCTATTTACATCATTTCTACTCATCCCTGATCTGAGAATCCCCCTTCCCCCCCCACCCTCCCCCACCCCCCACCCTCCACCAATTATTAGGCAGCCAGGCTCAGGCATGAGCCTGTGTGAGGACATCAGAAGTTATCCACCTTTCTAACCGCTCTCATACAGTTACCCTTACAGTACATCATACCTATGTCACATATATTATATTATTATTATTTTTTTTCCCCCCTTTTTTTTTTTTCCCCCTTTCCCTAGAGGATAAAAACCAACTTTTCATTTTTTAGATCCACCAGATTCCAACACAATATCATCCAACATTTTTTGGGCTTGAATTTCTGAAGTGAAATTAAAATTTTGCCCCTTATAAACCACTTTGAGTCTAGCCGGATTTTGCAGAAATACTAGTGCACCCGCTTTTTGAAATGGTGTCATTAATTGTCTAAGTCGCCATCTACGCTCCACTGTTGCATGAGCAAAATCTGGTTTTGCAAAGTAAGCAAACCCCTCGCACTGCTTCCTGGCGTTGGGTCGAGCTAAATCGTACACCGCCTGTCTTAGTATGAAATTACCGAAGAAAACCAGAATAGCTCGAGGTAATGACTTTGATTCGGTGGCATGTTTAGCTTGAGAGAATGGGAATCGGTGAGCCCTCTGCACTTCTTTGTCCCAGTCCCAAGATGATAATTCAGGCAGTGATTCTTTGAGCATCTTCACCACAAATTTCCTCGTATCATTTCCTTCGAGATTCTCCGGGACTCCAAGCAGCCGCAGGTTATTCCGGCGTTGCCGATTTTCGTAATCCTCCAGCTTCCACATCACGTCTTTTATGGTTTTGTCCTGAGAGGTAGCCTGTACCTGGAGGTTTTCGACTGACTTCTCCAATACTTCCGTCCGCGACTCCACCGTACTCATTCGTTCTGCAATGTCCGAGCAGATTTTCCCGACTTTTCGTACAGACCCTTGCAATTTTTTTGTGGCCTGTCTTGCTTGTCGGTTATCTGCCTTAACCTCGTCTTGAAAAGATCTCAGGGATTGTAAAATAAGAGCAAGTGACGGGTCAAGGGAAGTATCCTTCTTGTTTTGCTCTGGCTCGCCTCCTATAGCTCCTAAGGGTTCTTTATCTACCTCTAAAGTCTCCTGAGACATCATTGATGAGGCTGAGTAATCCCATCTCAACTCGTCACTTCTCTCCTGATCTTTAGAGGTATTCCGACGCATCCTCGAGACTCTCTTGAGTCTCTTTTTAGCAGTTGTTGGTTTTTCTACTGAGCTACTATTTTCTGAATGCGAGAAATCACCATCTTCCCCACTATCAACAGTACTAATGTCTGATTGCTCGGACTCATCAGTAAGGGAAAAAACTTTTCCCCAGTTACATCTAATGTTAGTGCGCATTGTTCAATAAGCCCTCGCACTACTACCGGCTGGGGAGGTAATAAATTACCATGAGGGTCTGAAACATCTGGGAGTGTGTCTTTATCGACAAGATTACTAAGTTGAGTTGGCTCTTGCTCAATTGATAAGTGCTTCGTTATCTCATCTTGATAATTAGCCCCTTCCTCCGCTTGTAATCCCTCTGTCAACCGTATCTTTCCCACCAATGACAGATTCAACCCAGGTTGTTCAATGGCATTTGGTATTTGCTCAGACTCCTCAGTTTGCTCATTTCCCAAACCTGGGCTCTCTATGGGTATTTTTTCCCCCTGTGACCTACATCTTTCAAGTCACTCTTGGGTAAAAATAAGCTGGTAATAGCCGGTTGAGTTTTCGCTATTTCGCCGGGGGGTTTATTTTTCCGACCTGATGCCTTGACTGTACAGTCATATTTCTTTTTTTCTCCAGATACAGGCATTACCTTATTTTGTTTATCCATTCGAGAAAGGCGATCACCTCTCTGTGTATCCATTTTTACCTCCAACCCATTTGATCGCTCCGTGGCAGCCACCGTTCCTCGCTTCCTCTGACTCGCGTTGCCATTGACACTGGCAACTCTTCCGGAGACGCGCTGGGTTTCCACGGAGACCACGTTGCAGCGTATGCGCGCCCGCCTCCAGCGACCGCCGTCAGTAACAGCCGCGCCAGACGCTCCCAACTCCGGAGCTCCCGCCAGGCGTTCCCGCTACACGAGCCACGTCCGCCACAGATCGCCGCCGCCTCTACACACCCCAGGGCATCGTGAGTCCTGCCACCACATACGGTTCCTCGCATGCCGCGCCTGTCGTGGGTTGATTTCGGGAGTATATGTGAAGCCCAGGTAAGAGAGCGGTTTCACAGGCTTCTTACTCCGACGCCATCTTGCCTCCACCTTATTTCTTTTGAATCGTGTGCCTCCCCTCATAGTCATGTTAGGCCTCCTTTTGTATTCCCCATAGCCTTGAAGTCTCACCTTTGGGGTGGATCTGCCTCACATTATCCTCCCATACTAATATCATCTCCAGGAATGTTGCTGGCTTGATGCCTAACCTTGAGTCTAACCTTGAGTGCCCCAATTGGGGCCTTTTCATAGATTAATTTGATGTTTGCCTGTTCTAGAAGACTTGGTCGGTTGCCCCACAGCACCGAGAAGGGTTTGTTAATTTTTCTCTAGTTGCTTCCACCTCAGGGAGGGGCAGACTTTCGGCAGGGTTGTCAGTTAGGATCAAAACCACTCTCTGCTGTACATCTAAGGAGATTGCATTGGGTAGCACCGACGCACAGTGTGTTTCCCTTTCGTTTCCATCAGGTAGGGAATATTACTTATATAATGTGCACTGCAGGCATGAGGCAATGGTGTTGAGTTACAGTTATTTGATTTGATTGGTACACATATGGCTAACCTGGCCGCAGACACTTTTAAAATAGCGGAAGGTGATTTTAATTGTAAATTCAAGCCGTTGTCTGTCCTTCAAGAGGATCCTGTTTGTGAGGAGGATCACGCTTGGGGAGTTCCTGGTCTTACACTCCCCCCGGTTAAGAGGTTGTGCTTCAGCTAAATGCTTTCACATATAGCAGTGGTCTCCAGGTGGGTAATGGGAGAACCAAATCTGGTCGAAAAAGTAGCCATATGTATAACCCCCAAAGTGTATTAGCTTTATTTATTATATCTTATTAGATATTATGTTATGGCAATCCTTGGTAGACATGGCAGTAGTCCCCAGGCAGGATAGTGATCACAATGCCTTGGGGATTGCGATGTGTGCTCTTGATAATACTCTCTCGAATACTCCATATGAGACAATTGACAGAATGTTGGTCTCAACCAGTAACCGGCGTAGGCTTAAGTGGAGCTCTCTGGCAGGTTCTGAGGTAGCTTTGGGAAATGTGTTTGAGGTTGTGTCTGTAGGCTTGGATGCTGTAGCTTCAGAAATTAGGACCTCAGATGGCACAGCTTCATTTCTAAGACTAAGTAAAATCCACAACCATATGTTTGCCTCACAAAGGATCATATGCTTGGTAGAATCTAAATCCATTCCCAAGAGGAAGGAAGAGGCCCCTTGGTACACCAAATCCTGCAGACTGGCTAGACGCACCCTTTCCCGATCCATTAAATCTGGGTCTAGAGCCGCTATCCGGATAGCCAGGTCTTTCTATAATGATTCAATCATCAATGTGAAAAAAATTGAGGATTCGCAAAATTGGACTCAATATTGAGTGCTATCCAATGTAAGGATTATCGTTCCTTTGACACATCATCATCAATAAGGACTTTGGCATCCTTGCCCCATTGGACAGTAATATCTCTGCTGCTGCTTGGGCTGAGCATTTCTTCCAGTTATATTTGGGAGTTGTCGGCCAGGGATTGCCTCAGGCTGTCCTTCTTAATATCCAGGCCACCGGGGTGGTGAGTATTAACTCCTCTAATGACCTTATGACTGAGCAGTCCACTGAGCCGGTGACACAGATAGCCCACAGTATTTCTGGCAATGGGATCTCTAAAGCCTTACACTGGACTATATCAAATAAAGCCCCAGGGCTAGATAAGGTGCCTTGTGATCTTTTCAAGTCTTATAGAGATGTATGGTGATCCTATTTTTCCATGTTCCTCACTGCTATTATGAATGGTGCTCCTATGCCTCCAACCTGGGCAGGGGCTGAGTTATCCCAATTTTCAAAAAGGGTCCAGGTCCCTACTCTCAAACTGCAGACCGATCAGCCGCATTCACAGTTCACAAAAGCTGTTTAGCCAGATTATTTGGAATAGGTTGAGATAGTGGATGTGCGACATAAATGCGTTAACTCCCTTGCAGGCTGGTTTTAGTGACAGCATAGGAACTATCGACCCGGTGTTTCGCTTACAATTGTTATATTGAAAACATGTTTATCTGGGGACTGGCAGACTTTATGCTATTTTTGTGGACCTTAGGTCTGCTTTTCATTTAGTCCCCAGAAAATCACTGTGGAAGGTATTGACGAAGATGTGGGTCCCTGAGTATCTTATAGACGTTTTAACGAGATTATATTCAAACTACTATGCCCAGGTTAGATGCGGGCCACAAGGCAAATTGACAGACCCCATCTTGGTTAATCAGGGAGTAAGGCAGGGGTGTTTGTTAGCACCTACCCTCTTTCTATTACACATTAATGATTTAGTGTCACAGCTTGAGCAGTGTGAGGGAAATTACCCACATCTTGCCGGGGTTAAGATCATGACCCTACTGTTTGCAGATGATACCGTCTGGTTATCAAAATTCTCTATTGGGATCCAAAACCTTCTGGTTTGTTTTGGGTCCCTCTGCAGGCAGCAGGGGCTGGAGATCAACCTCGGCAAGACCAAATATATGGGGGCCGATTCACAGAACTAATCTGGGATAAAATCCTAAACTTACTACTTTTGGTATTCACAGAAGGCATTTAGTAGTAGTAAAGTTAGGACTCATAACTTTACTACTACTAAACTGAGACAAAATCCTAACTTTACGACTTTCGGTATTCACAAATGGCATTTAATAGTAGTAAAGTTAGGAGTCCTAACTTTACTACTACTAAATGCCTTCTGTGAATACCAAAAGTAGTAAGTTTAGGATTTTATCTCAGATTAGTTCTGTGAATCGGCCCCATGGTTTTTAACCCCTGTCCACCTATTCGTGCAAACCCGATGCTCAATGGAGTGGCTCTGGAGAGAGTTCAGGTGTTCGTTTATCTATGGGTGATGCTCACAGACATTTTTTATTGGTCATCCCATATTCGGTTGTGTGGGCTCAAACTAAAGCAACACTGTGGGGGTATTTTTAGGGCTTGCCATAGCTCCTTTTTTCTCCCCTCGACTTCAGCCCTCAAAATCTAGAAAACGCAGGCTATTGGAGCTACCCCATGGTGTGGAATTCTTCGGCTTTCAAGACTCTAGGCCCCTAGAAATTATAGAAAATCATTTTGCGAGGAATCTAAGCAGTCGATCAGTTAGTACCCCGCTTGTCCCCCTACGTCTAGATTATGGTCTTAGATGTATTAATGACATAGCTGGGTTGAGACAGCTCTGGTATTGGCGAAGATTATGGGTAACACCAGAGCTCATGCCATTTCGTATGGCCTTAGAGGACGTACTGGGGTAGTTCACGGCCTGAAAGATTGCTTTGCTTCAGTCAATGAAAGATCGGCTGGGTCAGATTGGGTACAAAAATCTGTGGTCTTCCCCTGCAGATGCTGGTTTAGTTTCTAAATCAGAGCTAAAAGGTGCCTATTGGTTTTATATTGACAACCAAACTCTATGTTCTCTTAGTTCGGGTTCTCTTACTGATTCCTTCTGTCATGTAGTTCCTATATACCCTATACAGGATCTGCGCGTTTTGGATAACATAAACTGTGGGATTGGTGGTGGACTGATTCCGTGCACCCCCACCGGATACGTTAGCCTGTCTGTATCAGCTAGCTCACAGTGCCACTAGAGTCTCCTCTTATCGGGGAGAGAATAGTTCTTGGCAACCTCAGAACATGACAACCCTGATCCCCCAGGATCGTGGAAACAATATACTACCTTTCGCTCAGTCACTCGTGCTCACTTAGTTTGTCTCAGAGATACACAGATTAAACATACTGGGAGTTTGTCAATAAGGATTTATTGAACAGTTGTTATTGTAGTGTAGAATATATGAGCTGCAACAACCATTAGACCGTAGCAGAGATATATGATTAGCAATACTACAAAGGTAAAGGGATGGTATAGTTCTACAATCTTGCAGAAATCATGGACATATACATGTACATAAAACACATGATAAAAAGTGCAACCTAAAAGTGCGTACTCCTACGATGTCTCCCTAACTAGTGTTAGTCTGAAAATCCCCTAGCTGTGTTATTCTTGCACTGTGCTATATTTGGTTAGCATTATAAGGCTAAGTTAGTAGCAGCTGACACATTTGTAGGTAACCCACTGAGCTGTCCTAATAGAATGCAGGCTTAAGTTAGCGCCTGTGGCTCCATTTTGTATTTCATGATCCATATTAGACTGTTACTGAACTAAGCTTCACTATATGTACTGCTCGCTTCAGCAGAAAGCTGCTGGGGTGCATTTTCTCCTAAGGTTGGGCCTCGCTGTACTAATGAAGACATTGTTTTGTACTTCTGCATATCTTTCCCATGAGATGAAGCCTGCTCCCACTGGCTCAGCTGCAGGGACAGACAGAATGACCTTGCCAGAGAGATAGTCTGTGCCCGGTCTCAGACTCTTAGCTCATCCTTGTGTGCCCCCTTTGTTTCTTGCTGCCTTCTGTGGAAAGTTACTGGGTGGGTGTGTCTTGTGCTCATGCTGAAATGTATAATTGTTACCTTTATGCTTGTGAAAGCCAGTCCCCTCGGCAGACATCTTAGGGTGAAGGCCTGACTGGGCTCCTCTGCAGAGTATATATAGAATAAAGCAAGTTTGTATTCTCTACTGTCTGACCGACTCTTCATTTTGGGGAAGGCATAGCAGGTGGTTGTAGATGACCACTGTGGCCCTAGAGGGCCCCGTCCTTCAGTTGGTGCCCGAACAGGGACCCCACGAAGTGTGGCCCCCTCACCCGTAGTCGGGTCGCAGGGGCCGGGGTGGTGTCTGGTCGGTCGGGTGGATCGGGCCCCACATATACAAGACCGAGCTTGGTTCTCGCAGCTGCCCCGCCCTTCCGATCGGGCGGATCCTCGGCTAGTGGTCACTGGCTGGGGTCCTGAGAAGGCGAAACCTTGGAGCTGACCGTTTGGTCTGAAGAGTCGGCAGTGGAGAATAATTTGACTCGACCTATGTGCACTAGGTGAGTGATTTGATTCTTGGAAAATGGCGCCTTGCTTGAACGACACAAGCCTGTGGGTTTTGTCTGGTACAGTCTGCGGACTGTCTTGTCTTGGACTTGGTGGGTCTGAGGACCCTTGAGGGACACAGAGCACTTGTAAGCAGTCTACCAGGCCAACTGGTAATTGGCCTCTTTGAGAAAAGGTCCGGGACCGTTCACAGGTAATCTGCCAGACCAACTGGTAATTGGATTTGCTCTTGAAAAGGTCTGGGGCTGAGGCCTGTCCTCTTGTATCGGTACAGTCTCTGGACTGTCTTGGGTGCAGTTTGCGGACTGCCTTGCTTGGATGACATGAGTCGACGGGCTGTGTCTTGGTTTAGTCTTCGGACTGTCTTGGTTTGAATTTGGCGGGTTTGCAGACCCTTGGAAAAGACACAGAGTGTTTGTGAACAGCCTGCCAGGCCAACCGGAAATTTGGCCCGCGCTCGAAATGGTCTGGCACTGTTTGCGAACATTCTGCCAGGCCAACTGGAAATTTGGACTATGCTTGAAAAGGTCTGGGACTAGAGCCTGTCTTCTTGAACTTGGTACAGTGTCCGGACTGTCTTCTTGTCTTGGTGCAGTCTTTGGACTGTTTTGTTCTGATGCAGTCTCCGGGCTGACTTGTGGTTTGATTGTTGTGTTTGGGTGCTATGAGGCTTGTGGACCGACGTCGGTGATGGTGTTTGTGAAATGCTTGTTTGAGTGAGTAGCGACTGTGCTTTTGTGTGGAGGTAAGGATGCCTTGCCTCAGTGAGCTGTATTGTGTGGGAGTTTTTTGTTTGACACGGTCTGGGGACCGTCTCTGGGGAAAGTACTTCCAGCTGGTGCCTCCTGACGCCACTTTAAATTTGGGAGAATAAATTAACAAATAAATAAAATTATGGTTTGATCAGCAATGCTAGCAAGAGTGTGCATTTGTTTTGACATAGGAAGAGTACAACGTGAGAAAAATGTGAGGAAGAGATGTGTATTTGAAGTGAAAGAGGCGCTGTGATGATTTAAGGTAATGTGCACTTACACTGAATAGACACGCATTCTAAAAGGTGCAACAGGAGAGGTGAAATACACACTCGTAATTCAGCAGTAATGAATGTGTTCGGTCTCTCCATAAAAGGGGGGGGGCAGGAGTGCTGGAAAGAGAGGAGAAAGAAATGTGTTGATGCCTTGAGCCTCTGGCTTCAGGTACCAGCTGCATTATGAAACTTGGCATGTAAATATTCGGTGCATGCTAAGCAGTTAACATCTGCCTGACTTGAGTGGGTGCGTTTCATTTGGACTTGTTCACAATAGAAAGTGTATTTAATTTGGAAAGGGTGTTTCAAGAATTCAAGGCAGTGGGTGTTTAAGCTGAATAAAGAATTCTCAGAGTTGAGAAAAATAGCTTGTGAATTCAGTGTGAGGCAGGCTTGCTACGACCTTCGGTGAAGATAAGCGAGGAATTCTCAAGGAGGGGGCTCATCGAGCAGAGGGACTCAAAGCAGCAGACAGGACAAGAGAGACGCTGGGAAGAGAGAAAGAGAGGTGGGGGGGCTACCTGACACAGACAGGCCGAGATGCATAGCGCAGAGCCAGGTTTTTTTTGTCTGAAAGGCAGAATGCCAGGAAAAGATGTTAATTGGGAACAGACAACACAGGAGCTAGAAGAATTGGTTCATGAGTTTTGTGAAAGTGTGTATCTAGAGTTTCTACAACACTGTGGATAGAATATCCTGGAGCTGGTGGCATGAGATTTTTGTGACTCAGTTGGTTATTGGTTTAATGTTCTCTGTTCAGATTAGGGTGCATGTACAGTAAATATTGGTTTGTTTCAAGGAACGTTGAGGGTTTACTCAGAAATATTGTTTGCAGGGAATGAAAAGTGAGTTAAATGCTTTGTTTCACAAGCGGAAATAAAGGTGCAATGTTAAATATCCCTAGGTGCCATTTAGATTTTAGTGGACAGGATTTGTGTCTTAAAAGAGGAATTTGATGGGCCTTACTGTAAATAGAGAGTAGTGTTTGTTCCCCCCCCCCTGAGTTTTGAGGATATGCCACCCACTTTGTGGGCGACAGGCGATCTAGGGCTGGGATTCCTACAGATTCCACGAGCCCTGTTGTGTATGATTCTGAATTTGGTTGATAAAGGTGCTGGTGAGGAGAAGGCTGGTACAGTGTAAAAGTACCATTATTTCAATTGTGTTTACTATTTGTGACTGACCTGTGTGCAGTTCAAAGGGAAAATATACATGTGGCCCTCCAGTTGTCTGCTGCTCTGACTGTTATTATGTTTCTTCTGCTGCTCAATATTTTTCTGTCGCTGATCTAAGGCGCATTTTTGGGCGGTATTGCTTCTAGGGTATATATGATAGATATTTGCCTGGAGTGACATTGGCTGGTTAAGAGATTTAAGTTCTGCTGCGCCTTGAGGGCCATGCAGGAAGACAGGAAATCTATGAAAGTTTTTTTTAAATACAAGGTAGTTGCTTGCTCATCGTTTCCGGCACATAGCTCAGTCATAAGGACAGCACAGTTGGATAGTATTAGACATGTTATCTTCGATGTGGTTTTACCTGACTTCTTGCCTCTACCTCTTATGTTTTTGATGCTGTGCTGGATTTTGTTTTTGCTGGTTCAGATACTGTGGGCGTTTTGCCACTGCTGCTCAGTGTCACAGTGCTAGTGTTTTCTGTGCAAATGGATATTGTGCTTGGTTCTTCCTGATTGGCATATTGGTTTTACTAGTAGACCCCTAGTGAAGTGCACAGATGGTGCCAGGGCTGGTAGATGAACAGTTGCTAGTCAAGGCCCCCGGGGTGGGGCGCGGTGTGTGTGAAGAGTGGGATATGTCCTGATGTGTGCTGGTGTGTGTGTGTTGTGTCTTGGTGGTGAAAAAGATATAATGTTCCTTTTTCACTCTTGAAAGGCGGTCCTGAGTATATCCTTCATAGGGATAACATAGACAATAGGACTGAGCTCAGAATTTGATAATATATCTCTTGGTAAGTATGGTCTTTAAAGTCTGTGTTGGCAACAAGGACTTTTAGAAAGTGGCTATTTTTTTGTTCAGTTTACTTGTGTGTTTCTGCCTGATTGTGGATAGGCTGTTTAGTCTCAGTATGACAGAGACTGAGAATGTGCATTTGGTATGGTGTCTTCGTGTAGTGTTTTTATTGTGTTGCTGTGGGTGTTGCTACAAATACTTGACTCATTGCCTTCGGGATGAGACTATCTGCTCGTGCCAAGTACCCGAGGGGTTGAGCAGGGGTTGTCTGAAGTGCGTATATTCCCCTTGCATTGACTGGAGGGAAGGGCCCCTATTTTGCACAAAGGTACCTACCTTTGCCAACTAGACACTAGTTTTTCTTTCACAAATTGTTCTTATATTTAGTCTTGATTGACCGGGGAGTTTGTTTTCTTTAAAAGGGGTAAGTATTTTCGACAGGAGGTCACCTGCTTAGGTCACCTACTGTCGAAGGGGGGAAGGAGACTAGCTCCTGGGCAAATTAGGTGCATTAACAATGCATGAGATGCATGACGTGCATGAAAAAGTCTTTTTGGGCAACTAACACTGCGTTTTTCTTTGGCTTCTATGCTTGGTATACGTATTGTTGTGTCCTGTTTTGTGTTGTGCGTACACAAGACGGCTGTGCGTTTTATCGCTGTACGTTTTCCTTGGCTTCTGTGCTTATTAAGTATATTGTTGTGTACTGTTTTGCGTGGTAAGTATGCAAGACAGCTTGTTGTTGTGCGCTTTCTCTCTTCTGAGCCTATCCGAGCTGTCTAGGAACGGTCATGAGACAATCGGTTGGGTTCGCTTTAGCCACTCATTTCACAGAATGCTGTGAACATGCTTTTGAATAAACAGAGACACAGCACCTCACCAGTGCACGTCTAATTGGCTATAAAATAACACTGTTTGAACAAATTGTCATGATTAAAAAAAAAAATAATAATAAAAAAATGTGTCACCTTGAAGTACGCCATGTTACTTCCCCTCCTTTCTGTAAATTGATGGAATTGGAATTGAGATGAAGATGAAAGGATGGGTAGACTAGACTGATGCTCCCTTATTTGATCCTTAAGGGGAACTATATGTTGGTGTTTTTTGTTTAAATTCCCAGGTGGCAACACCATTATTGTTCATGTTATCGCAACACTACATACAGTCGCAGAGTCATCACGAGTCCTTTATCAGGCAGCCTGTGTAATTGAGCTGACAGCCCTTACTAGAGCTGGTGAATAGGTTTTTCCCCTGAATATGATGACACATGGCCCAGATCGTGGAATGTATGGTGCACATGATTCACAATATTAGGAAGGGTGCCTGTATAACCTCGGTAATTGCGTAACACATATTTTAGTGGTCAACAGTTTTTGAAGAAAATATAGCTCTACAGGAGTTTGTTTGCAACAACAAGTTTTGCTGGAGAATTCATGTACTTGCTACATTATGCTTAATTTGTCAATTATTTATACAATAAGAATATCTGTTAAATTAGCAGTTTTAGATTTTCCCGCCACGCCTATAACATGAGAGCATGGTCACAAACACAATATTTAAGTTGGCTTCCTCAAGAAAAATAATTCTAGAGGTGTCTGCAGTCCTGCACAGTAGCGAAGGTTCACAAAGTAGAAGAAGTGTCGTGATCTCTATGACTTATTGAACAAAAGCTTGCTCAGACAAGAAACACAAAGGAGCCATTGCTTTGAAATTCCCTTTTGAGGTTCTTCAGATAAATAATATAGGAATGGACAGATACACTACTTCAAAGTATGTTCAAATTATTCTTTCAGAGCTTAGTAACTGAATTAAGGCTTACCCTACTACTTGGGATTGGGAGAGAAAAAAATTAATTGTGTAACTTTTTACCCTTGCCAGTTCACTAAAAGTTCGTTTTATACTCGCTGATAGGTCCGGGACGCCCTTCAGTCACAGGGAGAGAGAGAGGGGTCGGACGTGATGCACAGCCTGGCTGCTAGTTATGGAACACCTATGAATACGACCAAGGCGAAGGTGCAGAGCAAAGACATGCTGGATGAGGCAGTACCACCGAGAAGGAGAAAAAGAGAGAGAAGGGCTATCTAGGAGCCCCAGCCTGTTGGTTTACTTGTGCCTGAGTCCCAGCCCATTGAGCCTAGTCGGTGGGCTCACCTGTGTTTGAGTCTCTGCCCCTTGGTCCATCTTGAGTCTGACCCCACTTCTTCCTTTGACCCCCTTTTGTGTACAGTACAATGTCCGCTCGACGGAGGAACAGTGCACCAAGGTAGAATAGGGTTAGTAGGGATGGACTTCATGGATGAAGAATAGGGTGCGGGTACCCTGTCTAAGGTACCAGTGATAGAGTAGAGGAAGAGAGTTTGGTGCATTGTTTGGACAGTCAATGCACAGGGCAAAGGGACTGTGATCCTAGAGAGAAATACCTTGCCCTGCAACGTGGGATCTGGATCCGAGCTGGACGCACAGCTCCACCGCCGGTGCTCAATAGCGCCTACGCTAGATGAACAATAGGAGCCTACCAGTGATGGCTCTCTGAAAAGACACTGGAAAGAAGAGTTTTGCCCATCCTCTCGTTCCCTGGCCACCAATTCCATTGTGTTGTATTTCTCTCCCAATCACCATGTATTCGTTTTGTTCCCCAATTGACGAGGAAAAGAGCCCTTTACATAGAAAGTATAAGTTGCATCCATAGTTGTTATTGTGCTAATAATAGTGTTAGCAATTGATTGAAATTAAATAAATATAGACCCAATCGGTACTATATTGTAGCCATTGTTCCATCCGGAACAAGGCAGTTTTAATATGCAATTATGAATATACAAAACATAAAACTTAATAACAGTAGGACACAAGCCTGTATCCAAAAAACTCACGTCACAGAACAAAGACAAGAGAAGGCTCAGGCAGCATGCAGTTGTCTGCGTCTAATTAATATAATGAAGCAAACAGTGATAACAGGAGGTCACCTTTACACATAATGTAGTTAATAAATAACAGTGTATAAGGTTGACAATTTTGTCGACGGCGTTTCGATCCTTAACACAATTAGCGGATCATCATCAGGACTTGCAAAATAGTGCCTGAAAACATTTAGCCTAGGGGCGAGAACAGGATACAGAGCGCTGTGGGATGAGTAATGAGCTTCCAAGGGTGATCGGAACGATTTCCAACCTCATGGGTGGGGTAGGTGGGGTAGCCGATCTTCCCCAGTTGGGTTTCCACGACCAATTGGACAACAGGTGCCACTATGCTGCCTTCCCTCCCGTGATCGGGTTCAATTGCCGCCCATTCAGATGCCTGCGGCTCTTCTCCATACGGACTCCTAATTCCATGCAAATTTAACGCGATCGGCTACCCCACCCATGAGGTTGGAAATCGTTCCGATCACCCTTGGAAGCTCATTACTCATCCCACAGCGCTCTGTATCCTGTTCTCGCCCCTAGGCTAAATGTTTTCAGGCACTATTTTGCAAGTCCTGATGATGATCCGCTAATTGTGTTAAGGATCGAAACGCTCGTCGACAAAATTGTCAACCTTATACACTGTTATTTATTAACTACATTATGTGTAAAGGTGACCTCCTGTTATCACTGTTTGCTTCATTATATTAATTAGACGCAGACAACTGCATGCTGCCTGAGCCTTCTCTTGTCTTTGTTCTGTGACGTGAGTTTTTTGGATACAGGCTTGTGTCCTACTGTTATTAAGTTTTATGTTTTGTATATTCATAATTGCATATTAAAACTGCCTTGTTCCGGATGGAACAATGGCTACAATATAGTACCGATTGGGTCTATATTTATTTAATTTCAATCAATTGTTTACACAGGGACCACTGTCTCTTAAAATAAGTTAGTCCCAAGGTCCCTGACCGATTAAATTGGGTTCCCTTGTTCTTTACATATATAATAGTGTTAGCGACATCCTACTCCCTGAATGAGAAGTATCCTGTGCACTCCCAAGTTCATGCAGCACCTGCTTCTCTTGTGAACATGTTTGTTAGTTTGGCTCCTCGCACAGGAGGACATAAAATGATGATGCAAGTGTCTAGATTGGTGTACCTTCGACTCCGTTCTCCAGTCCCAGATATGACATTTATTGATTTCCGCATTGAAAATGAATGTGTACACTATGCACCTGTCATGATAGTTAATATGACAGTTCGTTTTTGTATCCAGGAGCGGGGGAGATTAAGATGGGTGAGAACATATGACTTTATTTACAGACTGAACATGACAATAGGCCCGTCTTAAATTCTGTATCATAATGTTCACCTCGCCCGTGGATCACAAGTTCATACTTTGCATCCGAGGAGGTGGTTTGCAAAAGCTGCCTTTCTTTTCTGTTTTTCCCACTGTATTTGTTGCCCCATCTACATATCCCACATTCCAGCAGCTGCAATGTAAGAGTATGTTACATGGAAAACAGGCCTTTGTATGGACTGTCTCCCAGCCTGTTGTGTCTGCTGAATAGGTACCTTGACTCCTAAGTAAAGGATATCCATGCAATACAAATACTAAGACTATGCTTCAGAAAGAGTTCAAAGGGTTGATGAGCGTTGATGTAGATAATTTTTTTAGGCCAACATGTCTCTTATAGTTTCCCTGTTTAATAACGAGCATGTGAACATTTCGCATTTGAACATTTCTGAGTATTAATATTTTTTCATGTGAATAGAGATTTCCCATCCTGATTAGAATTGTAAAGACCCTTCCCTGATGGCAAATAAAGCTCCTTAGCATATAATGCTAAATGGAGGGTCTGTTAGTCTGAAAATCCCCTAGCTGTGTTATTCTTGCACTGTGCTATTTTAGGTTAGCATTATAAGGCTAAGTTAGTAGCAGCTGCCACATTTGTAGGTAACCCACTGAGCTGTCCTAATAGAATGCAGGCTTAAGTTAGCGCCTGTGGCTCCATTTTGTATTTCGCAATCCATATTAGACTGTGACTGTACTAAGCTTCACTATATGTACTGCTTGCTTCAGCAGAAAGCTGCTGGGGTGCATTTTCTCCAAAGGTTGGGCCTCGCTGTACTAATGAAGAGATTGTTTTGTACTTCTGCATATCTTTCCCATGAGATGAAGCCTGCTCCCACTGGCTCAGCTGCAGGCACAGACAGAATGACCTTGCCAGAGAGATAGTGGGGCATATTATCAAGTGGCAGCGATAATTATCGCTGGCCGCGCTTAGCGTGAGATTTTTTATCGCCGGCTATCGCTGGAAATTATCGCCATGCTAGCGCTGTATTAACAACGCATAGCGCAATGGCGATAATTATTCCAGCGATAGCGGTGTTTTCCATGGAACAGCGCTGGTTTTCCAGCGATGTTCCATGTAAAACGGCGATAACCTTGCTGATACGACCCTGTGGTCGTATCAGCATAATCCACCCCAATGTAAAGTATAGGTAAGTCAGCATTTTAGCAGACGTTGGTTTTTAGCGAAAACCGCGGTTTTCGCCAAAAACTAACGTCTGCTAAAATGCGTGGGCCTGCTTGTAAATATCGCGATGTGCACATCAGCGATAATTTACAAGCAGTACTGCCCAGTGACGCCCACTTTGCATTAGAGATGCAAAGCGAGGCGTTGGGAAAACGGGTGCTAACATGCGCTAATGCATGTTAGCACCCACTTGTAAATAGGGCGATAGTTTTATCTCTGCTTTTTTGGCTTTTAAAGCCAAAAAAGCGGAGATAAGGCCCTTGTTGATATGCCCCAGTGTGTGCCCGGTCTCAGACTCTTAGCTCATCCTTGTGTGCCCCCTTTGTTTCTTGCTGCCTTCTGTGGAAAATTACTGGGTGGCTGTGTCTTGTGCTCATGCTGAAATGTATAATTGTTACCTTTATGCTTGTGAAAGCCAGTCCCCTCAGCAGATATTCTTAGGTAACCCTGGGCGGAGTTTGCGTAGTCGCGCTATGCTGAGTTCCGTGAAGTGGTAAAAAAACTTCGCGAGCTACGCAGAATTCCGCGAGCACGCAGAGTTGCTTGTTCCGCCCGTTCACGATGCGTTTTTCCTGTTTGGGAACGCGTATTCCGTGTTCGGGACGCTGTTTGCGTGCTCGGGGGGAAATATCTCGCAAACTTGCCCATGCGGTCGCCAATTGGCGCGGCCATCTTGTTTTTCACTTGTCCCACCCGTTCGCGATGCGTATTTCTTGTTCGCGAACGCGGATGTCCGATGGTGCGTCCGAATGATGTGTTCGCGATCGCACACTCTCGCGGGATCACGCGGCCGGCTACCAAAATCTCGTGGCGCACGCGAACGGATAGGAAAACTCACCGGCGAACGCAGGGATCCCGGTAAGTCGCTACCGTGCGTGCGAAAACACATTTTGAAAGTGCGAACAAGGGGAAAACTCCGCTACGCCGCAGATCGCAGAGTTTTCGGCAACTCCGCGTTCTACGCGGAACGCGGATTTGCCAAAAATCCGCAAACTCCGCGAGCGGAGCGGATTTTACTGCCCAGGGTTAATCTTAGGGTGAAGGCCTGACTGGGCTCCTCTGCAGAGTATATCTAGAATAAAGCAAGTTTGTATTCTCTACTGTCTGACCGACTCTTCATTTTGGGGAAGGCATAGCAGGTGGTTGTAGATGACCCGCATGGCCCTAGAGGGCCCCGTCCTTCACTAGATGTACCTATATGTACCTAGCATCTATGTAGGTGTTATGCCAAGAATCCCTCTAGGATCTAATCAACCCCCATTACCTGAGAGTTAGAAAATGTGGGACCCCGTCCTGGTCTCGAGTTGGACACCCCGTGAGGGATGTTAGACCACTGCGAGCTGGAGTGTCTGCATGCAGCAACCTCAGCGTCTCTGGTCAGTGTGTCAGCCGGGAAGTCACGGTCTCTTCTGTCCTTCTAAACAAGACATGATGTATATATACCCATAGTTCTCCCCAGGGGTCCTACCTTGCTGTGTTACTGTGTCGGCCTAAAGGATGACGTCGGGCCTGAACTTTATACAGAGATATTATACAGGAGATGGTAATCCTACTGTTAGTCCTGCTGTGCTTCCAAGAAGCCTCATGCATAATGTGTGAGAATCGAACCAGGGAAAAACCCGCGTTCTGAATGCAGTGTCATATCTGGGTAAAAGGTCAGTGCCTAAGAACCGTTATGTATGTAATGTAGGGAAGAATATAGGTGAAAGGTTGCAATGTTACCTGCGCCTATATAGGGTACCTATATGGAATATAACACTTCCTAGAGTTTAAAGTGGATTATTACTCGTGAGCATACTTGGAAGAGATTGAACCCCCCTCTTGCAAATTCTTTATATGTTACATTTTGCTTGGGGATTTTGCCTATTCGCACCTTTACAGCTAAATGGAATTGTCACACTAGCGATTGTGATAGGTTCTGCCCGTTCTGCTCTAAGGTGGCTGAAAACGCCACCTCGTGGGCATTAGAAGGAAGTGGATTTTACCTGTTTGTTGTAATCTGGGGACTAGAAATTTTAGGACTGCATCAAGAATTTTAAGAAGCGATACCAGTCAATGCATTGAGTTTCCTGTCTCTCGATTTTTGATGTATATGTGGAGGCTTAGACAAAACAAGATGTCTGCCTCTTTTTAATTGTCTTTTTAGCTTGGTACTGTTTTTAATTTTCTTAACTTGGTTTTGTATGAAATGTTCTATGTCTGATTGGCTTGATAATTTTTATGAACTGAAGGATGTAAAGCACTATGTTAAGATGGCTTGACTGCTCTATGAAATTGAGTTTTTGTACCAATGTTTTTATTGTTTTATTTCTTATATAATTATGCACGGTGTTCTTAACCTGCTCTTTTATGGCCATTGTGCCGAAATAAAGATTTATTGATACTTGATACATTCCCCCATCCTTCTGTACTGGTGTTATTCAATTCAATTCATTCTTTATTCGGATAAAAAAGATATCCATAAAAGTACAGAATAAAATACCAGCACGAATATGCATTAAAAAAACAATGACAATCAACATGCATAAAAACAATAGAGTGAGCGTAGTCCTGGGCACACGCGGTGAGGGTATTAGTGATATAATTTGTAGAATTGATGCGTTATTCAAATACAATGGTCAACATCAGTATTTGTCCAAATAGGTATTTTATTATTTCAACAACAACTGTGTTGAATATAGTGAACCAGCCGACACGTGTTTCGTCACTGGGAAAGGTCCCGTGACTCATCAGGGCTGGGAAGGATACAAAAAATAAAATAAATAATAAGTGGGGAAAACAACGATGCAACAACGGGTACCTAGTCTGTGCTAGACACGTTATCCAATTATTCTACAAATTATATCACTAATACCCTCACCGGGTGTGCCCAGGACTACGCTCACTTTATAACTTGTGGATCCTTTGATTCACAGATTCCCCAGGGGTTATCGGGTTATTCCCCTGACCTGGCAGCACCGCACTACTAAAGGTCCGTCGAT
The DNA here is from genome assembly GCA_963921515.1 of Calotriton arnoldi. Lineage (NCBI taxonomy): Eukaryota > Metazoa > Chordata > Amphibia > Caudata > Salamandridae > Calotriton > Calotriton arnoldi. The sequence goes on along the minus strand of CAWUFW010003124.1, from coordinate 1,619,934 downwards.
AGCACACGCAAAAGTCTGAGCGCCATTTCCTGACTAAACACAAAAACCCCCATTCTAACCTACATTTCACGGTTTCAGGATAGGCAGCCGCAGCGTCTTACCCCAGTACACTCAGTCTCTTAGTATAGAGCATGGATAGAGATAGGGTCGCATCAGAGCTTTTTGAGAATTTATCCAAAGGGATCACTAACACCTCTGCATCGACTAGTAATCACCCCACACGCAAAGAAGGTCTAAAAGAAAAATTTCTGAAATTAGAAAGACTCAAAAAAACAGAAAACTCCAGGTGGTGGGACAGCGCCACACTCAAACAATACCTGAGACTGAACAGAGTCCCCAGGGGACTCCGTTCGCAGATTTTCCCAACATTTGATGACTTAGACGACGATCTTTTAGGTAAATGGGAAGAAACTTTAAACTCTAACTCAAACACACTTATCAACATCTTGATAGAGAACGCGGAAAGAAAAGTAGCTAGATTACAAATCGAGATTACCAATCTCGAGAAAGAAATAGTGGACTTAAACTTGGAAGAAGCCACAAGTAAAAACTACGCCATCTTGAACGACATTCTTACAAAACACCAAAACGAAATAAAAGACAGAAAAACACGTCAACTTAAAAGAGACGAAGCTGACTACAGGGAAGGACGAGTTTACACCTTTGCCAGAAAATACGACAAACTTATCAGCATCCCCGGACAGGGCGACAGACAAACAAGAATAGAAACTGCCTCACTTTCATCCAGTTCCACATCACTCAACACTATTGCCACTAGTGACAGTGAGGGAGAAAACCAGGGCAGCAATTCCAACAAGACACCACCAACCACATCGTCTTTTTTAAAGGAGGTACAGGCCATAAGGAGAGAGAACAGAACGCAACAAAGACAAACCACCCTAGACAGAAGACCCGCAGGGGCAAAAGGGCAGGACACAGAAGAATACAAAAAGAAACTAAGATCCGGGAACGAGAAGGACAAGTAGATCCAGAAAATTTGGATATACAAGTCGTTAATCTCTCCTCCCTAGACCTCAATAGTGGTATGATCTCTTTGCTGAGCAAGGGCCTGAGCTTCACCCCACACGAACAGGGAGACACCTGCAGACACAAGATCGACCTTTTTAAGTTTATCAGGGGCATCAAAATCAAGAAACACTTTAGTGGCATTCCCCCACTTTAAGAAGAGGTAGCAAGATTTGCACCGAGAACACGTCAGGAGCACAAAGCATAAGCGACATCCAGGTTACTCACCTACTGCTCTCACTCACTGACCTAGACGATATACCTACCAACATGGAGAATCTCCTCCAGGAGTTAGATATAGAGGAAGATCTTAGCCTACACAGTGGTTTTAAACCCAAATCTAAGTGGACACCAATGCTCCCAGGGGGCAATGCTGTTGACACATTCTACAACCTAGTATTAAATGATATGGACAGACACGAAATAAAAATATCGAAGATCAGACATAGAACTAAAGACAATCTCTGCAGAGAAGAAAGAGTAGCCCTGAAACAACTCACCTCCAACAGAGACATCATAATCAAAGAGGCGGACAAAGGAGGTAATGTAGTCATCATGAACAGATCAGAATATCAAGCGGAAATCCTGTCCCAACTAGGTGACAACTCCTGCTATGAGCAGCTCCCTTACAACCCAATAGCCCCTCTTGTCACCATTATCAATAAACACCTATCCGAATGGCACACGCAAGGTCTTATTGATGACCAAGAACTATTATATCTTAAAGTTCACAGACCGACGTTCCCCTGTCTGTACACCGTTCCCAAAATACACAAGACTGCTCCTTTTCCTCCAGGGAGACCTATTGTGTCGGGCATTGGTGGTCCCACAGAAAGAATAGCACAATACGTTGACCTCTTTCTTGGTACTCTGGTTACAAATCTGCCATCATACATCCAGGACACCAAACACATTCTTAGCATCTTATCAGATGTCCAATGGCATCCGGATATGATCCTGGCAACCCTAGATGTAGTCTCTCTTTATACCACTATTGAACCTACCCTAGGGCTCAAGGCTGTCACCAGCATACTCAACAACAGACCAGCCAACTTATGGCAACATACCCAGATGTTAGTTACTATGATGGACATCATATTAAACAACAACTTCTTCATCTATGACGGTATGTGGTATAAACAGAACAAAGGAGTGGCCATGGGCTCGAAATTTTCTCCCTCTTTTGCCAACCTGTACATGGGCGTCCTAGAGTCTAAATGGATTTGGGGCACGGAAGGGGCACAATGGATAGACTCCATAATATACTGGGGTCGCTACATAGATGATTGCTTACTCCTTTGGTCAGGGTCCCAACTTGAACTTGATAAATTCTGTGCACACCTCAATCGCAACGACATGAACATGAAATTCACAGGTAACTCCAGTGCCACCAACATTACATTTCTAGATGTGGAAATCTACATCAAGTCCAACACCATTGAGAGCCGTCTATATAGAAAAGAAACATCATGCAATGCTATCCTGCATGCAGACAGCTCACATCCCCCTCACCAAACACAGGCGATTCCCTACGGGGAATTCATGAGAGCCAGGAGAAACTGTAGTGAGGAACTGGAATTTCAAAAGTGCCTAACCAACATGAAACAAAGATTCATAAACAGAGGTTATAGTGCCCGCACCATCAGCTCAGCAGAAAAAAGAATCGGGAATATAAAAAGAGAAGACACTTTACATACCAGACGAACAATCACTGAGCAAGACCAACCTGTCCGACTTATCACTGACTATAGCGACATGGGGTTAGCAATGAAGAAAAGCCTTAACAAACATTGGAACGTACTACTTGCAGACAACACACTTAAAGAGATTGTACCTCCTAAACCACAAATCACATACAGGAGAGGCAGAACCCTGAAAACTAGACTCAGCCCCAGCATCCCTGGTCCTAGCACCAGGCGTACTTGGCTTACGACTCATAATCTTGGCTTCTTCAAGTGCGGACACTGCGGGGTCTGCAAACTAGCCCAACATGGAATAAAAAACTTCACGGCCATGAACAGACAAGAATACCAGATCAGACATAACATCAACTGCAACACGAAATTTGTGATCTATATTCTGGAATGCACCTGCAAACTTTGGTACATCGGAAGTACCATCAGATCACTAAAAGAGCGAATAGGAGAACACGTTAGAGCTTTAAACAATCTTGACACTAGATATCCCATGGCAATCCATGCTGCCACTTGTCCTAACCAGGGCCCCAAGAAACGGTTTTCCTTCTTCGGATTTGACATGGGATCCACCAATATGAGAGGTGGCAACAGAGAACTGAGACTCAGACGCCTAGAAGCCACTTGGATTATGCGTCTCCGAACAGTACAACACGGTTTGAACACTGATCACGAACTGCATTACTTCCTGGGTGAATGAACATTATGACAATTTGCTTGTTTAGAACTACGTTTTGTATCATTTACTTGGATATAATACCTGTCCTCTACCTTTATAATCAGTTGATACTTGTATGTCTATTCTCCATACCATATTCATGTGTTATCATCTTCTTTGTTACATAACCTCCATGAATAGGAGCCATGTATTTTTAACAATTGTTGCCGTTACATCCTTTACTGTGCTTTTGGTCATTGTTACATAATTCTCCTCATAATGTGTACTTTATCAATGTCTGCATTCATATCCCCCCTTTTCCCTCCCTTTATTCAGCAATATTTGCATGTCCTTTCTCTACTCCTTTTCATGTGCCAATATCTCTCCATTGACTTACCCTCCCATGATTTAGGTTCATGTAATTTTTGACTTTTGTTACCGCATTTTCTCATTGCATTGCCTATATGACTCAGTATACCTAACACTTTGTTACAGGGATTTCCCCCTTTGCATTCTTTCACATGTATCTGTCACAACATTAATTTATGATGTATTCAACATCTTTATCATTGTCACATCCGTTCGTATTTGTTTTTCCTTCAGTTGTATGCTTGTTCACTGACACGCACCTCTGTCCACTCTTTCCGCTTCTTGTCCTTACCCTTGTGCGAGTTTCCCGAGGCTGCGGGTGCCTCACTAACAGTGTAACGTCCTCCGCGCATGCGCATTACTTTTCGACATACTCCCGAGTTTTCCAATATGGCGACCGCTCGGCCGGATCATCCTTATGCTCTCGGTCTAGTCTTCTATATCTATTCCGGATATAGCTCTTTCGTTTCCCTTTTCCCTTTCTACTCGGTTTCCTCGGCTCCAGTTGTCCTCGCAGCTCTCCGATCCGGACCCCAGGTATTAGTTGTGGTTGTCCTGTACCTGTCTCCTCCACCCCCGTTTCCTTGACATCCCTCAGTATTATAGTGTCCTTTGCCTCTGTTTTTCCTCAGACAGGCGTCTGCTTTACACAGCCTTCTACAACCCTTGATACCCTTGATAGTACTCAACTTCCCGTACCCGGGGTAAGTTTCTTTCCTTTTCCTTTCCTCTCTCCACTTTTCCGCCCACTTATCCACGTTCCTTGTAACCTCCCCTCCCTGTCCTCCTTTATAGCCTAACCTGTACCTCGCCTGCGTGGCTTGGTACCGCATCTACTGAGCCGGACACTGGACAGCCTCCTTTCGCTACCCATTTCCTGCCTTTCACGATTGCCGTGGCATACCCGCCCCAGTGCGATCACGCTTGTCAACAGAGGGAGACCACCACCCGGTAAGACCTCCCCACCACGCTTATGTTCTTAGCCATTCTGGTTTTTTCCTTTCTCCTTTCTCTTCACCCTCATTCCTGCCCTTTTTTCCTCAGCGGTTTCCCTCCTCGCTGCATCCTCGATGCCAGCGCAGCGTCTCTTCTGCACCATATTTTGTTACTCCCGATCTCGAGTTAACCCCTACAGGGTTGCTGTATTCTCATCCGGTCCTCGGGTAAGCACACTCAGCGGTTTCCTTTCCCTTGTTACCTGTGCCTCGACCTTTACTTTTCACCCTACATTTGTGTTTTCTCCCCTTCTATCTTCAGTTTTCATTCAGTAGTTTATGATCATGGTTTTTAGTTTACCCACGCTCTCATTGCTTCCTTTCCCTCGCTTCCTGTGTCTTGACCTCTGTACTTATCACATTCTTCTTGTGTCCCCTCCCCTCTTTCTCCAGTACTCTTCTAGTAGTTCCACAGCTCAGGTTCTCTAGTTCACCCGCTTCTTCTTCCCTTTCTCTTTTTTCTAGCCCTTCTTAGTCCTCACACATCTTTTCTTCACCTCTTGCCCTCTTGTACTATTCTATGCTAACTCTAGCACTGTTCACTCACACCATGTACCAGTTTTCCCGCGTTTTTCTCATGTTTTCTACTGTACATGAAAGCGGCACCGTCACACCTGTCACTATAATTTGAAATGTTTCCTGCATTTTCACCCAGAACCTTGTCCCATGAACAGCGGCACCTTCACGAGTGTCACCAAACACCATATTGGTCACCTACAGTTGTTTATGTTCCCAACAGTCACTTCGGGTGATCCCTTTCCACTTGGATAACGTGTCTAGCACAGACTAGGTACCCGTTGTTGCATCGTTGTTTTCCCCACTTATTATTTATTTTATTTTTTGTATCCTTCCCAGCCCTGATGAGTCACGGGACCTTTCCCAGTGACGAAACACGTGTCGGCTGGTTCACTATATTCAACACAGTTGTTGTTGAAATAATAAAATACCTATTTGGACAAATACTGATGTTGACCATTGTATTTGAATAACGCATCAATTCTACAAATTATATCACTAATACCCTCACCGCGTGTGCCCAGGACTACGCTCACTTTATAACTTGTGGATCCCTTGATTCACAGATTCCCCAGGGGTTATCGGGTTATTCCCCTGACCTGGCAGCACCGCACTACTAAAGGTCCGTCGATAGCACACGCAAAAGTCTGAGCGCCATTTCCTGACTAAACACAAAAACCCCCATTCTAACCTCCATAAAAACAATAGACTCATGGCTAAAAGCAATAAGCACACAAAAACATATACATAGTGCAAAAATCAATGCGGCGAATTCATCATAGACTTGTAATTTAGTTAAAACCAATAGCAATGATATTCCTAAAACAGTGTAAATCATAAAATGTAGCCGCATAATGTAATAAAGTGCAGACAATTTAACAGTTAACAGTACAAATAAAGTGCATACAAGTACGTTATCCGACCGACATAAGGGTCAAAAAAATGTCGAAGAGTGCAAAAACTACTTATACAGTGCTCATGGAGGCACGGGATCGAACAGCCAGTCTCAAAAAGGTGCTAACACGAAGGGTTAGATTTTCCCCATTAAGCGTAACAATATCCCTGTAGGCCACCTTAAAATTAGTGATAACCGAAGCCTTAAAAAAGGGAATCAGCAGGTGTTTGCTATATATCTGGTAGAAGTTACAGAAAAACAAAAAGTGTAACATGGATTGACTACCGCGCTTTCCACAGGGGCAAGGCGTTTGCTCAAGATTGATGTTAAAGCCCAAGGGGAAGCACAGTAGGTATTTTAAAGTGCCCGCCCTAAGGCGAAAGAGCAAGCTTGTTCCCAGCGGTTGGTCACTTTTAGGAGATAACTAGCTGGGAGTTTTGTAGGGGGGCCGTCAACATCCACCATAGTTATATACCGGGCGACTGAGGATTTCAAAATTTCTTGCTTATGTCTCAAGTCGCCGTAATACTCATACAAAGCCTTCTGAATAATCTTTTTGTTAATGCCTGCCATGGTGCTTGGGTTTGTGAAAATATGCAACAAATTTACAGTGGACAGGCTATCCTTAACGGCCGCCAACCATGGTATGTCACAGCCCTTGTCACATTTAAGGCAGTCAACTATGATTTCTATAGTTAACGTGGCTGCTGGATTTTGCCATACTTTTATCCAGAAAATGGCTGGTCGGGTCCTAATGTAGTCCTCTATATAAGACAGTTTTAACTCATGGTGGCAGACAAAGGATGATGAACAGATCGGTGCCCCCAAAACTCTCAGACAGAATCTATTTTCTTCTACCTGGATACTGTTGCAATTCAGGTGGCCCCAAACTTCAGCTCCATATGTTGCGGTAGGTATGCACTGAGTTTTGTATATTTTCAATAGGGATAACACTACCTCAGTTCTTCTAGGTTGGGGAAGGCACAGGATCGAATTGACAGCCTTTAAAAACTTGCTCCGGCTATATGCCAAATGAGCAGCCCAAGAGCCATTATCTGCAAAAACCAAACCCAAATATGGGAAAGTGCGTGTGCATAACAGTTTTTCAGAACCAGAGGTAATTACATTAACATGGTGTTTTTTCGGGCCACAACTCATTAAAAATGATTTTTTTAAATTTGTACAAAGGTCCAGCTTATTCATAAAATCAACAAAGCCCCCGACTAAAATGCGCAGGGCGTTGGGTGTGGGAGCCCATTAGGACCGCATCATCCGCATATAATAAGGCGGGTAGTTTGTTGCCGTTGATCATCGGGACGTCCATAGTCAGTTTGGACAACTCATTATGCAGCTCATTAATATATAAAATAAAAAGCAGAGGGGCCAGCACGCAACCCTGCCTGACCCCTCTGCCAATGATGATGTTCCCTGAGACTGCCCCATCCCTACTGATCCTCACCTTTGCCCCCAGGTCCCTATGTAAATAAGCCAAAAAGTGCACTAAGGCCTCATCCAGCCCATATTTTTAAAAGACATAACCATAGGCGTGATCGGTTTACAAAATCAAATGCTGAGGTAAGGTCCATGAAAGCTAGGTAAATGGGAGACTTCCGAGCTATCGTGTACTTGCCAACTATCAAATTTAGATTGAGGCATTGCTCTACCGTTCCCAATTTACTTCTAAAGCCTAACTGACATTTGTTTAAAATACTTTCATCCTCGGCCCAATTCCTGATTTTATTGAATAACACCCGCCCAAGTATCTTAAGTGTGTTATCGATCAAAGAGTTCGGTCTATAACAGCTGGGGTTGGACCTGTCCCCCTTTTTGAAAATCGGGACTATGATACTGGTCGACCATGTACTGGGGATTTGAGAGTTTGTTAGGTTGTTAAAAACATTAAGTAAAAGCGGTGCCCAAAACTCCGGTTTATGCTTAATGAGGTCGATAGGAAGCCCGTCAGGGCCAGGGGCCTTGTTACCTAGACTTTGGTCAATAGCATCCTCAACTTCAGATAACGATATCTGGATTCGTGTAGCAACTTGAAGGTCTATGTGGACCTCATTCTGAGGAGAGGCTGTATATATTTTTGAGAAATGGGCAACCCAAGCTTCGCTGGTTATATTACAGCTTAGCGGGGTTAGAGTCTGGCCCATAGTTCTCATATTTTTAACTGCTGCCCAGAAGCCGCTTGTGTTGTTAAATCTTGCGGCACAGGCCAAGTTATCCCACTGTTCTTTCAGGATCTCCTCTTTCCTCTGCTTAACCACTTTGTTATATTGATTCCTCATTAATCTGATAAGGTTTGCATCCCTGGGTGTAGCTAACAAAGCAGCGCGAAGCTCTCTATTGGCCCGTGAGCAAACGCTATTGAACCACTTGGGATTGTGGTTATTATTGGGCGCAGGTTTTGAGATCATTTGTTTAATGCCTGCGCATAAATGGGCAAAAGCAGCAACTACCTCAGGGTTAGGGTCAGTAAGCGACAAACACGTATCGATAAGTGATCGATAAGATATTAACATGTTCAGGAACACATTACTAGTGTCGATACCTTTCCAAATAATTCTTAGATTGTCAGTTGAGGATGATAGATTACAGGTCCCTGGTTCTGCAGTAAAATTATTTCTAAGGGCAATTCTAAGCATAACCGAGGTTGGGTTGTGGTCCCCAAACACAACAGGTATGACCTCAGCTCTGGCTAACATATCTTCAAGCGTGGCTGATATAAAAACATAATCAATTATTGAGGCACAACCACGGCCTCTGTAGGTAGGTATTGGGTAACTGTCATCATGATGGTTTATGGCTGCAATATCCATCACATTTAATAAATCATGGTTTGACAAGTAGTCCAATAATTCGGTCCCCCTTTTACACAGATTTACATATGGTTCATGGAGTGTCCAATTTAATTGCCCCATGGATCTTAACATTAAAGTCGCCACCCAGGCAGATTCCAGCTAAATTCTGGTACCCCGTTAGAGTTTGTATTTCTAAGACAAAATTAAAAAGATTTGCAAAAATCATGTTAGGTACACTTAAAAAGTCAATGTTATAAAAATTAATAAAACCGATAGAAGCCCCCCGTGTATATATCAGGGCTTGGAAGTTTGGACTATTTGTAGGGATAATTTTGACACTACCACCAGACAAGATGTTAACCCAAATAGAAAGGCCACCAGAAGGTCGCCCGTGTTTAGGGGCGAGTGCACAGACATTAAAACATTGAAAACCCTCGAGATATAACTCCCTTGTAGCCCAGGTCTCCTGAAACATTAAGATGTCAAATTTATTTACCAGCTTAACCCGGTCCTCATTATCTACTTTGGAGGCTAAGCCGGCAATGTTCCAGCTTAACACCTGCAGATGTTGATCAAGTGGCCTAGAGACGTCTTTTATCAGGGGGACAGGTACTGTTGTAATGGGGGCTGGTTCAGTGAGCATTTGTGTGGAAAACAGTCAATCTTGAGTATCTAAGCCAGAAAGGGAAGAAAACCTATTTTGTAACAAGATTGGGGAGATGACAGGTATGTTATGGCTGATATTAGGTTTGTAAAAATAGCCTAGAGGCAGTGACCAGACGTCAGTGGGTGGGGAGCTGTTGTGCACTCTTGACATTAATATTGATTTTACAAGAGCCGGTCAATGAAAGATAATAACAACACAATCTCCCTCTATGGTCTTGTCTGAGGGACCGACCCAGCCAACCCTACGCACCATCAGTATGTCATTAGTGTTAGACAACCTGAACCCTTTATGTTTAGCCAGCCAATTAGTACTCTTATTGCGTAGTTGGTCCCACACTCTAAATGATTTTTCCCTATAGGGGGCACCCCTGCTAAGACCAAGACATAGGGACAGGCCTCGGGTGGTAAGCTTAGAACATCTTTCCTTACGTCGACGGGCCCGCAAACATTGTTCCTGGTGGCAGGGGCGATACTCTGGGAACTATGTGCTAGGCTAGCATTATTTGCGAGGGCTGTGCTGGGTGCATGGTCAGCTAATTGGCTAGGTAAATGTAGTATGTTGGAGTTACCTGGGTTTGAAGTTTTTTCTGAGTGAATAGGAATCTTGGGGAAAATACATTCTTTGACTTTGCGACAGGTATCACAAGGGCCGATTAGCGGAGGCTGCATAGCAGTTAAGGTTTGCTGTGGCATGCTGGAAGCTGGTCTGCTCTGAGCCTGCGCTTTATGTGACTCCCCCTGTTGTGATAACGTTTTGGGTACATTGCTGTGAAAACTAGACTTATTAATTAGTGATTCTAGACGGTCCAAGCGCTTCCAAAGTGTAACGAAATTCTTATCGACAAGTTCCTTAACGCGCTCAAACATGGTATCTACAATAATATCAATTGCAGTGTCTCCCAATTTCAAATTATTAAAAAGTGCTGGTGCAGATTCAGTCTGAGTGTGAATTGAATGATTATACATATCAATAGGCATTAAGACAGCAGGGGCGCTAACAGTTGCTGTGTCAGCTGAGACCGCTGGACCTTGAATCCATGTGCTTAAAGCGGTACGCTGTGGCTTTAGACGTGATGGTTGCTTCCTCTTTGGGCAGGCAGGCTTATTTGTTTTCCTTTTTCTTTTTGCCCCTGCAATTTCTGGGTTTGAGGAGACATTCACATTAGCGCCAGTGTCCTTCAAGTCGATGGCAAAAGATCCACAGCCTCCCTGGGATCCCCAATAACCTTGGTACCCTCATCACCCGGTCTGCTTCCCAAGGCTGGCAAGTGCATGTTATGTTCGATTGGCGAATTCAGCGACAATGGGGAGCTCGTGTGATCACCATTCATGTTTGTGGGGGTGCATTGAGGAGTTGTTAGTCCCAGGGACATACGCCTCTCAGTTAACTCAATTTCGGTACTGACGATGTTAACAACTCTCTCCAGCATACTGTCTATAGAGGCGGAGGCACGTGAACTAGGCATAGCAGACCGTTTGGCCATGGCAAATAAAATCCACAAGAGCACACCTTGCTTTACTCACCACGCTGATGTCATGTATGATGGTGATTGTCAGAGGGATGGCCCAGCCCGGCCTCCTCCGGTCTCTGATGGGCGCAGACGGGCTCGCCCTTGTTCCGGGCTTCGCCCACGCGCTTCCCGCGCTGCGGGAGGCCGGCCGCGATTTTATGCGCCTCCTGGCGCGTTGCGCTTACGCTGGCAGTACAGGCGCCGCTTGGGCTGCTGGGTATTGTGGTCCTGGCAGCCCCGGGTGATAGGTCTCCCACTCACGGGACCAGGAGGACCGCTGATGGCAGGGCAAGGCGGTGGCGGCAAAACAGGCTAGACAGGTTCGTTGAAACTCCACTGGTGTTATAAGACAGTGCATCTGTGCCCCAGATACAATGAATCCGCCTCTGGGGCCCATGTAACCCAGTGCTTATGAAACATGAATAGCGTACTAAGACATCCAGTTGCAGCAAAATACAGAGGGGCATATTAGCAAGAAGAGGCGATAATCATCGCTAACCCTGCTTAGCGTGATTTTTTTTATCGCCGGCTATCGCTGGAATATATCGCCACGCTAACGCTGTATTAGCAACGATTAGCGCTATGGCGATGAATATTCCAGCGATAGCGGGGAAATGGGCCAACATCGCTGAAAAACCAGCGATGTTGCATGGAGAAGGGAGAACACCTTGCTGATACGACCCTGTGGTCGTATCAGCATAATCCACCCCCAAGTTAGGTATGGCTAACACCTGCTAATTGCAGGTGTTAAATAAATGGCGATGACCCCGGTTAGCGCGACTTTTCACGTCGCTAACTGGGGCCATGGCCACCTTGCTAATAGGCGATAGGCCTGTTAGCGAGTGTTTCCCAGGTTTGTTCGTCGGGAACGCCCACTTTGCATGTCATTAGCGATAAATATCGCTGACATGCAAAGCGGTAAAAAAACGGGCGCTAATGCCCGCAAACTGTCTCTAACTGCTGTTAGAGACAGTTTGCTGATAGGGCGATATAAATATCGCCGCTTTAGCGGCAAAAAGTGCCGCTAAAGCGGCGATAGTGCCCTTGCTAATATGCCCCAGAATATGTTATTTTTGTTGTGGAATTCCAAAACTTTTTTAAAAAAACAGAGACATAAGACATTTTTCCATTTCATTACGCAAAATATGTTGAACAACTCAAACATATAAGAATGTGCATTATTCTGTTCCTAAAAGGCAATGAGTCAAATGGAAAGTGCATTAACATGTATGGAACACATGAATGTAAGTGATATTGTCTCACTAAGGAAGTTTGAAGCATATACATAATTTAGTCCATAGAAGTAAACGTTGCATACAGCTCCATGCAAAATCTAAAGCTTATGTACAAAGATTCCTTATGATTATTCAACTTGAAAAATAATCAAAGATCATTGTTCCACCTTTTCTACTTTCTTTTATTTAACTGCCCCTGCTGCATGATGTTACATTGTTCTATTGCAGAGTATTGTTTCATATTAGTACATATGAGGACACAGTAAAGCTAGTGTCTTTTATATATTTGACGACAAAACAAAGGACAATTTCTGCCAATAGGGTAATGCTTTCAACGTTTTTAGTATGAATGAATGCTGTTTTTATATTTAGAACAAATCAGCGATGGAATTTCATTAGAGATGTAACATCTTTGTAACACAGTATGGAGTATACCCTTTAGAAACCACATGTGATCACTATGTACAATGCTTCAGAATATCTTGGAAAGCTTCTAAAAATATGTTCAATTAATGTTAATAAATATTATAACAGCATTGCACAGCTCTGCTACCCTCCTACCACATAGTTGTTGTGTCAGCGTATAGCAAGATTTGTAGCCACAACTACTTGTGAACACATCTAGCCCCTCTTGCAAGTATGGTTGACAATAAAGGTCAAAGTTATGGTGAGTATTACTTCATATTATGGTCAGGAAGAGATAATTCTTTCAGTGCCACAATGGGATTTAAAGCTGCCAAAACATTAGAAGCATAATCCGAGATTTACTGTCCTTCACTCAAGGGAGTGCTGCTTTGACAATTTCAATGCTGCATCACCTGTCATCTGCAGCACTCACACTGAATTTGGCTGTTCTGTGTAATGCAGAGCCTCAAGCTGAGGTGCTTAGGTAGGTCTGTGCTGTCTAGCGTAGGCTGTGAACTGGAAATCGAGCATCCATTCGTATGCGTAGACACAAGCACAAGGGTAAGTCATGTAAGAGGTGTGTAACACACCGTGTGTTTTAGTTGAAAATACACATTACATGTAGGTAAATCAGGCGACACTTGACCCCTTGCTTGAATCTGCTTTTATATGGCATTAACATTAGGTGGAAAAGACAAATCACTCTATTTTAGCACATCTGCCTTTGCACCAAAACCTAAGGTTTTTGGCTGTCCCAGCCCAGACTCCCCTCCTCCCTTCTTGCATACATTAGCAAGGGCATAACTCAAAGGGGTTTGGGCGCAGTGTCAGTGTCAACTTACAGTGCAATAGCTTTTGTGCATGAAAGTTGCTCCATTACTCCTACAATAAGTAAGTGGCTACAACTAAATCAAAAAGAGGTGTGTGCATCCTGCATAGTTTTAGCAGCCATCCATATTTATGTTCTAGCAATTTATCCTAATTGTTATAGTGAATAGGAATGGTGGCTATTGAATTTGTGACATCCATTTTTCCAAGGTGTTCTATGGGGTCAAATTGAGTTCACTGTTGGTGCCCTGAGAAGTATAAATGTGCGATATTGATATCACATATATGTGTATAAGAAAGATTGCCAATTTGTTGTGGTTCGTAAAGAGTTTCACAAGGCTTTATCAGAATGGACAAAAGGACATGGTGGCACAAATTAATCTAGAGGCATTGAGGCCTTTGGTGTTCACCTGGAAGTACCTAACAAGGAAGAGCAACAATTACAGATTCCCAATGGCTAACTTGAAGGTCAAAAGTACTACGATCTATAAACCCAATGCAATTGGAGCAGCTTAGAGAATTAAGTGTAACAGCATAAATGCACACTAAAATGTATCCCACTAGCAATAAGGGTTATAGGGGAGTGAAAAGTTTTGGGACCAATGTTAAAATTTGAAGGATGCACACAATTGTTTGCAATATTGTATCTGGCAGTTTCCTTGCCTACAACTTGCATCATTGTGTTTCCCTGCACTGGACTGGGGTGGGACTTCGTCCCGCAGTTGGCTGAGTGGCAAGGCGGCAAGAGGGAGAACATCACGTTCTTAAGCACAACACCGATTCCGCAGCACAGGTTGTATCTGGCTGTTTCCCAGCCCACATCTTGCTTCACTGTGTTTCCCTGCGCCGGAATAGGGTTGGACTTTGCCCCCCAGTCGGCTGAGCAGCAGGAGGGCATGAGGGAGAACATCCGCTGTTAAGCGCTACACCGATCCCGCAGCGTGGGTTGTATCTGGTGGTTTCCTGGTATGCATCTTGCTTCATTGTGTTTCCCTGCATCGAACTGGGGTGGGACTTCGCCACCCAGTCGCCTGAGCAGCAGGGTTTGGCCAGAGAGAGAGCATCATGCTTTTAAGCGCTACATCGATCAGCAGACCACCATGTCCGTGATTGCTTTTCAATAAAGCAATCTTTTTTTTTTGTAAAGCAGCCCGTTTTCCTTAAAGGAAAACAAGATGCTTTACAAAAAGAAAAATGAAAAGCTTTCTATTCATTTTTTAAGAGCAAGCAGTGGTCCGTGGGGCCACTGCCTGCTCTTAAAAATTGTTTTACAAACATTCACAAAGGGGAAGGGGTCTCTTGGGGACCGCTTCCCATTTGCGAATGGGTTACCACCTACTAGCTGAAGGTGGTAAAATGTGAATGTTTTGCAACCGCATTTGCGGTCTCAAAACATTTATACATACCGATGCGATTCGTTATTAGGAAGGAACGCCCTAAACACGCCCCTTCCAAATACCGAATCGCAAACCCATTTTCCGATTCGGTAGCAGGTTACCAAATCGCAAAAGTAGGTTTGCTGCATCGGAAAAGCAATTTTTGCGTTCACAAACGGGCAGATTCTGCCAATCTGCCCGTTTGCGAACACAAAAATGCTTGATGCATCTGCCCCTAAATTACTTAAAACCATAACAATAAACCAGTAAAACTGAGTAAGTTGCACCAGATAAAATATACATATTAAAAAACGGTTTGAGTTTCCAATACAGGAATATTAAAAGTGGTACAAGGTCCATTTTGTGCAGCATTGGCTTAAAGTGCTATTGTGCTTTTCCCATCAGTCTGTTTCCTAGTAGTTTTTTGCACTGAAGTAAGAATTATACCAGGTTACAATGAAGCTGAGGGTCATTCGGGTCAAGACATCTTAGTATTGCAGATCTGCAGGTGGGGATACCCCTAATGTTAAAAAGTTTTTTTAATAGTAAACGTCGGTATGATTTTAAACCCCGACAGATGCATATTAGATGGATGAAATGCTGCTTTGATGCTCCACAGAGGCCACATGACTTTGGTCCATTATATTTCCAGCTTGATTGATCTGCATTAGACGGTAGCGAGCCGAATCGTATAGCTAGCAGTTTTGTTTTTAAGAAGGGGGAGTATGTCAAGCCCAAGTATGTTGCAGGTTTCAGTTTCGTGTATGATTGCAAGACCATCTATGCATGAGTATGCTTGCTTAAAATAATTTTGTTAGCCATTAATGAGTGCATTCTTGCTGCTTTCTACAGTATTTGATGAAAAGACAAGAATGGTAAGTTCTGTTGCCAGAGGTCTGTCGTGTTCGTTAGCTTTAAAGATGACTGTAGGTACTTGGTTGTAAGCTGACTGGGGGTCATCTTCTTGTGCCTTCCAGAGAGCATTAGTAAGTACGTTTTGTTGATTAATCCAGATTTTGTGCCATGTTTTTATTGATGCATATCTTTTTTGTAGATGCTGCTGTTGCAGGCCAAACTCCAACTGGACCTGTGCCGATGAGGAGTTCCGAGGTAGGGCGAATACTGTTTTGTATGTCCATGTTTGAATACTTTCCAAGGTTGCTGCATCTTTCCCGTGCTGCACTTCACTTGCGTAAGCCACGGGCTACATAGGTTTTGCTTTGATGACTGCTAGTAATGGCGCAAACAATGGGACTTTTAGGCTTTCTGCGATTGAACAGAAGGCAAATATTAGGCCGTTTCCTTTTTTTAATAGCTCTTCATTGTGTATTTGAAAAGTGAGTCGATTATCTATACGTACACCTAGGTACTTGTAATAGCTGACTGCTTCCAGATTTATATTGCTGAGTTTGAATGGCCATTGTTTCTGGGCGCGTCAACTATGGTCATCACTTTTGTTTTTGTTGTGTTTATTTCTAGCATATTTACCTTGACAAAGTGTCCCAGTACATTAATCCCTCTTTGGCGGCCAACTTTTTTGTGGCTTAATAGTACTATGTCGTCAGCATAAGATAGATGTGTGATGGGCAATGTACCCAGGCGTAGGGGATGCAAGTTACCCTGATTTAGCATTGGCGAGAGATCAGCCATAAAAAGGTTGAAGAGGTGTGGTGCTAGAATGCAGTCTTGTTTTAATCCAATCTCCGTACCAATTTTCCTTGTCAGCCTCCTGCTGTCAGCTATTTTAACTTGCATCCACATGTTTGTGCAGTCGCGGTCCGTGTAGGAGTGCCGGCCGGGCGGTGACGTGGGGCGGGGGAGGGGCAGGGTGGGGGTAGTAAAGTACGGATTACGGCCTAATACAGGTAAGTAAACATTTAAATCAATAAAACGAATTTCGTTGTGAGCGCTGCATCGCCAAATGTGATGCAGTGCACGCAACGAAATTCGTTTCATTGATTTAAATGTTTACTTACCTGTATTGGTCCGTAATCCGTACTTTATTATCCCCCGCCCCACGTCACCGCCCGGCCGGCACTCCTACACGGACCGCGACTGTGTTTGTGTACAGTTGCATTATGGCTCGGAGAGTTGGTTCCAGGAGACCCCAGTGCTTTAATTTGTTCTACAAAAGACCTCTGTTAACTTGGTCGAATGCCGCTTTAAAATCTATGAAACATAAAGATAGATTTTTTTCGCTGCTGTAGACTCTTGTTGGCCATTAGTCCTAGGGCAAGGATGTTCGTGGTAGTGCTGGCGCCCCTGCGGAATCCGGACTGGTCAATAAGGATTTTGTTATTCTTCTCTGACCAGTCTACTAGGTCATTGAGGATCAGTGAAGCATAATAGTTTGCTTCCGAGTCTATTATGGCGTTCATTCTATACTCGCTGGATCTGTTCGATCGCCTCCTTTGTACACTGGGTTAATTATTGAGCCTCTCCAGCTCATGGGGAGTGCGTTTGCACTGCCCACCTTGCAAAACAAATGAGACAGCAGTACCGCCCAAAAGTCAGGGTACGATTTGTAGATTGCTTGCGGTGTACCATTGGACCTGGGGCTCCATCCAGTCGGCCCGATCATATTACCTTGGACATTCTTTCTTCTGTGTATTGATTTGAGTATTGCTCTATTGGTGTTGTGCTCTTCAGGGAGTATCTTAATACTTTAAGTATGTTGATTGTAGTGTACGGAGATTTAGCCAGCTCTATTGAAGCAGGTGGTTCTGAAGATGGTATATGAGCATTTTGCTTTATTGGGGTTGACTGGATTATTGTACTGTGATCAATGGCTGATGAATAGTTGGATGTTACCAAGGCTTCTTCACTTTTGTTGGCCACTTTGACGAAGGTGGAAGTTAAATAAAGTGTCCAGGCTAACTCCGTGACACAGGCAGCACTGATTACCTTTGGGGATCTCCTAAGGCTGTTTACTAACTCCCAGAAGGCTCTTGCGTTTGACTGTTTTGCATTAAATAGTAGTTTGGACCAAAAGTTATCTGACTGAGTTCTTTTGTCTTCCCAGATTTGCTTTTTGTACTGCTTTTTAAGGTTTTTAATTTTTCCCCATGTTGCTTTAGATACAGTAGTGCCCCTAATAGATCTTATATTTTCCCCAGTCGTTTGTGCTGGCTGTACCATGATCCTCTGGAGAAATTATTATGGGGGCATCCTTTCATAAATTTGTTTCAAAGACAGCCCAAGCTTCTGCTATCGAGCCCTCTCCTGAAGCCTAATTTATTATCAATTCCTTTGCCCTGGTAACTATTTCAGGGAGTGAGTTACTCGACCATTTTAAGTGTTTAAGATTTATCGTTGTTGTTAACCCTGCCTCTGGTGGTGCTGTCATATGTCTTGGTATGGAAGTTATCAGTTCAAGATGTTGACACGAGTGATCGCTTTTGGTGGTGTATTTGATCGAGAATTCCTTTGATTGGGCAAGCAGTGGTAATGTAAGGATAGTATAGTCTATTATTTACCCGGCATACGGGCCATGATATGTGCAGGACGGGGCTCTGTCCTGCTGAGTTCTTCCATTCAAAACTCTCATACCAAGATGTTCTAGATCTGTTACTAGTTTCTGTCCACTTAAGTCATGTCGCTTCAGGAATGTGCGTTCTTGAGGTTGTACTGCCCATATTGTGTTTGCTGCTGTTAGATTATCATCTTCCTCTGGTGTATATATAAGTTTGAGTTGAAATCGTCGGTTACAATTATTTCCAATGTTGGATGTTCGAACCTTTTTACATTATTACAGTTGTTAATTTATTGAAAAGGGCTTTTTGTTCTCCTGCTTTGGATGCACATAAACATTAATAAGAATTATTGTGCTTACTAATTTGTTAGGTCTAAGATCCATTTTTATCATTTGCATGTCTGATGTTGTGGTCGGCATTTGAGCAGGTGTGATGTTCAATGCAGTGGAGATGTAAACAGCAAGACCACCCTTTGGTCTACAGTATCGTTAGGATCTTGTTGCTTTCATGTGGTGCAGCACGTAACCTGCTACTTGGATCGGGGTGATCAGCCATGTTTATTGAAGGGCTACTAGTTCCCTTAATGATATCAAAGATGCAGAGGACGAACAATGGAATATTCTCCTTTTGATGGGGAAACCTCTGTGCAATTTTACAGCCACAGCTCTTAAATTAGTGTGGTGATTGAATGTAAAGAATAATAAAACACGATGTAGTTCAAGTTGTAGGTTTATTGGCCACAGCATCACATCAGCCCTCCAGTCAACTGTCTCACATGGAATCCCCGACTCCATCAACCTGCATTCCATGTTCCATGGAGAGAATACCAGAAACATGAAAAGTGGAAGTCTAGAGTAGAGCACATCACCACATTAGCTTCTGTAGCAGTTGGTAGAGAGCTAAGGGCACGCAATCGACGCACCATTTCAGATCCAGGGAGGGCTCCTGCTTTTAAGAGGGTCTCCCACTCCAGTATCACTGACTACGTCCTTTTAGATGTGAGTTCATGGCCATTACTGGTCAACATGAGAGTGAACCCCTGCTTGGACAGTGACCATAATTCTATAATTTTAACCTTAACTGGGGAATCCCTGAGGAGAACAGGGAATGTTTGGTATACCACAGTTCCAGAATTTATTTCAGCCAACAATCATAGATATGTTTCTTGGCCAAAAATCATATCACATCAGAAGTTGTATTCGGAGATCTATGACATGTTTGTGGCCTTTTTATCTAACTATGAAGGTCTCCCTAGTTCAGCCATTCCCTTACTAAACATCCACAGCCAGATTTTCACCAAGATGCAGTTTATTCTCCATAAGATAAAAGGCCATAAGAAATTTCCCCAGGGAAAGGAGATAAAATGGTTTATTGTGGAGTGTAAATTAGCTAAACAAGCCATAAGAAGAACTGTTAAGGGGTGTAATCAGGCAATGATCTCAGAAGCCAGGTACACCTATAAATCTACCCTCAGTATAGCCACAAGTAATTGGGACAAATATCTGGCAAGATATGCTTCACACAGTCAAAATTAATGACAATCACTCTTTTTGGCATATAACATTGCAGGGTCGCACTGATAGTGTGAGAACATACCATCATCATATCCAGCCGAATAGCTGGGTCACACATTTTACCATGCTGTATGATATAACAAACGTGAACAATGTGTTCTCGAGTCCTGGACAGGAGACCCCTTCTGGTGATGAACTAGCAATGAATAATGATAAAGTAGCTTTCAGCTTAAAAAAAGTGCTAGAGCCATTGATCTGCTAAAACCAGCCAAAGCCCCAGGGCCCAACAAAATCCCTGGTGATCTATACAAAACAGTGACCCAAGTATTGACAAGCTATATAAACTTATTATCTAATGCCATTGCGGCTGGTGGGGAAGTTCCTGATTCATGGTGAGTTGCAGAAATAATCCAGATCTATAAAAAGGGTGATGCCCGCTTTCCTTCTAATTTTAGACCAATAAGCCTTAGAGATAATTTACAAACGATCTTTGCAAGGCAGCCCTGGATAAATTATTAAACTGGGTGAAAGAAGAATAAATTATGTCCCCTCTCCAGGCTGGATTCCGCCCAAAGGCAAGCACCTTAGATCAGGTTTTTAGATTTGCTACTCAATCAATCAATCAAAATTACTTTATTCGATTAATACATAATTAATCATAAAAGTTCAGATATACATCACAGATAAACACTCTAAAAACAAACAATTCATGTCAGCAAATATGTAATTTCCTAGTTCTCAAAGACAGACATAAAAAGGAGGCAACACTGAAATAGGTTAGAGGGTCAGGCAGCATACGTAAAAAGTATAGAGCCGGACGACATTGTCTAAAATTATGCTTACGTAAAAGTGGGATTAAAAACCTTTTCCAATAATTTCTATAAAATTTACAAAAAAAGAAGATGTGCAAATCAGTTTGACGTTAGAGATCATCACATGGGCAACTAGGGAGATCGTTAGTAGAATAGGTACCAGCAGGGTGGCCCAACATACATGGAATATAATTAAGGTGAAACTTTAACAGAATAAATCTGTGCGACGGATTGTTACAAACTCCAAGTAGGAATATATCCCCTCATCCTGGAGTGGGCCCTCAATGTATTCCCTGATAGTTGGTTTATTATGGTGTGCATTTATTCTCGCATCATTAGCAAAGGTTAAAAAACTAGTCTTTAAAACCTTTTTTGAGACTGATACACATTTTCCTGGAAATTCAAATAAGCTCCCTAAATCTAGGGTATATAGAGTGGTTTTCACATATTTTAACCACTGTATATTCTCTGTGTGTTCTAGGGATAAGCAATCCATTATTATTTGTTGGGTAAGGGACACAGTATCTCTGCACCATATAGAATGCCATAGGAGATATAGGTGCTACGTTTATCAGATGAGTTATATAGGGGATATTTAACTCTTGATGTAATTTGAAGTTGGAACAACTAGTG
This sequence comes from Calotriton arnoldi, assembly GCA_963921515.1. Taxonomy (NCBI): domain Eukaryota; kingdom Metazoa; phylum Chordata; class Amphibia; order Caudata; family Salamandridae; genus Calotriton; species Calotriton arnoldi. The sequence goes on along the minus strand of CAWUFW010003124.1, from coordinate 1,598,524 downwards.
AGGAGGCTCATCATTGATTTCCAAAAACAATCCTCTATTGTTTGTATCCCCTTTACGTTAACATGGCCCCTCACTCCAGCACCATACACAGCTACTGCACTAGATTTGGCCCCATAAACCTTTCTTAGGATATCTGGTTTTCTTGATCCCAACTTTTTTGAAAATGAACGAATGGCATTTGTACTCTTTTCAAGCATGATCCCACGATTCACCACCATATTCATCCAGGATGCTCTATGGTCAAAGGTCACCCCTAGATAAGAAAATAACTCTGTCTGCACCACTTTACAATTAGAGATAAAAAAGGACGGGGGATTTTTCAGCTTTTGACCTGCAATTAAAACAAACGACTTAGATTTGTTTGTACGAAGATCGATACTTTTTATAAATTCTACATACGTATTTAACAATTTCTGGAGCGACCTTCCCGTACGGGCAATTAAAACTGCATCATCTGCATACAGTAAAATTAGGATGCACCTCTTATTTATTCTAGGAACATCTATAGCTGATTCTAGCAATTGGGACTTCACCCCATTGGTATATAACGAAAACAGAAAAGGGGCGAGAACGCACCCTTGACCAACTCCTCTAGTAACTGGAAACCATCTGGGGCACTCACCCTGTTGGCCATACCTTACACATGCTTCGGCTTTCGAATACAGTTGTCTTATAAAGGTAATTATTTCCAGGTCTACCCCCATTTCCCTCATGATCCTCCATAGATGGGAATGGGATACACAGTCAAAGGCTGCGCTAAGATCCATGAAGGCCAGATATAAATTACCTTGCTCAGCGTGGGTGTACTTCGCTATGATCAAACTCAGGTTCAGACACTGATCTTAAGTGCCTCTACCTTTTCTAAAGCCATATTGTGCTGGGGTCAGGATGTTGTTTGTCAGTGCCCATGCCTCCAATTTATTTAATAGCACTCTGCCCATGAGTTTTGTTGTGCTATTGAGGAGAGAAATTGGCCTATAATTTCTGGGGTTTTTCTCCTTTTTTATAAATTGGTATTAAAACTGCTTTTTACCAGGAAGCAGGGGGTCCCTCTTTAGCTATGACATTAAATATGTTAGTAAGCAAGGATCCCCAAAGGTCAGGGTAATCTGTAAAAAAATCTATTGGCGTTCCATCTATACCAGGAGCCTTATTACTAATGCATTGTGCCAAAGCTACGCCTATCTCCACAATATTAAAAATAAGAGCGGGAGTCGCGCGCACCGCGACCCAAGATGGCCGCCTGACGCTGTGACTCCGCGCTTCGTCGGACTTCGTTCTCTATCAAGAGCGGACCCAGCGCTTTAAAAAGGCGAAGAATGCCGGATTCTTGAACCGGATCGTTGGCGCCTCGGATTGGGATGCTTTTCCTTCGTGAAATCGGCCCAGAAGAGGAGAATAAGCAGGTGATGCTGTTCACTTAGTTGCGGCCGCCATTTTGTTTTACTTTTTACCGCATTTTTCATCTCGGGATGTTTTTTCCTCAAGTTTTTATATTTATTCTCCATTCACCCCATGATATGAACCCTACTATGGCCATCTTAACTATTAACAGTAGCCTTAGTCAGTCTGGAGAATTGGGAAGAATTTACTGAGGTGCAGTTTCAATTTTTTGCGGTTTTGGCGGCCGCCATTTTGTCATTTACCCTGACTCTGCCGTTTTTCTTCACTTCTTTATACCATCGCTCTCAAGCTACGCCTTTTCACAGTCTTTGGTGAATACCTGGTCACCTTACAAAGTTGCTGCTTTTGAGGAATTCTTCTATGTGAGTGCTCCTTATCTTCATTTGTGGGGGCTCTCCCTCCTTCGAGTGTCCTCTTCGGCTGTCCATGGGTAGAAGCAGACGTCTTTTGCAGTATTCCAAAAATACAACAAATAATCTTACCACCTCTGGGTCCAGTGTCTCCACCTTTAATAAATTTTCTTGTCTTTCTCAAGTGCCGTCAAGCAGTGATTGCCATGAGGAGCGGGGGTGCCTTGACTTTACCAATTATTCTACCAATATGTCGACTAAGGGGTCGTTGCCTTCCACTTCTGGCAAGAGACTTAAACAGGATCCTCCTTCACCCCCTAAAACCATCTCTCCGGTGTCTCTGGAAATGGTTTGGGAGGAACTGCGTGCCCATCGTCCATTCATTGAGGAAACTAATTCCCGTCTGCAAACGCTAGACGATAAGTGGTCTTCAATGGATACTCGCATTACAATGGTAGAACACCAACTCGATGATGTTCAAGCACTATCTACCAAGTTATCCTCGCTGGAGTTGGAAGTCTCGCAACTGAAAAGGGCGTCTGAGGATTTGGAAAACAGGAATCGTCGCAATAATCTACGTATTTATGGACTCCCGGAGGGACTTGAGGGGGAGGACCCAGTCACATACTTTACATCTTTTTTGCCTCAATTTTTGGACCTTCCTACTACCACCAAACTAAACATTCAACGTGCTCATAGACTGGGTCCTCGCCCTTTTTCCTCGTCTGCACCCTCTAAGCCTCGTGGAATAATAGTCTTATTCTTGCAATTCACCGACCTCCTGCTGGTTCTGAATGCTGCCAAAGCCAAAAAGAACCTCTCCTGGCATGGTACTAAGGTCTTCATATCCCAAGATGTCTCCTCATTGACCGCTAAACGCCGTAAGGAATTTCTGGATCTTCGTCCTCCCCTCCGTTCCTTAGGTGCACGATATGGTTTATTTCACCCATGTCTCTTCAAAGTCACCTTTCTTAATAAAACTTCCACTTTCGAGGATCCTGCGAACCTTCGTCGTTTTATTCAATCTCACTCTACTGCATCAATGGAGACGTCTTCCTCCTCGTCTGGAACTTGACTTTGTTCTTTTTTAAGGGTGTATGATTTTCACTCAGTTCTTGTTTACTCAGTTGTTATTATTGAACTCTTGTAATTAATCCATAGTTTCCTTTACAGGTATATTGATATTATCCTCATCTTGTACATGTTTTTTATTTCATTCTTTTACCTTTATTGACGTCCTGCTGTTATGTATACATTCCCATGTCTGACTTTTCTCTGATTATATATTTCCCCTCCTTTTTACAGGTTTAATCCGTATTCCCTATTTCCGCTCCTGTTATTATCCGTCTTATGGATGTCCTGATGTGCTGTGTTGCCCCTGTTGGGTAGGTTGTCTTATTGTCCTTTGCTGCCTCTCTTTCTTTTCTGTTCCCCTTAACGTACGTATTACAGTCGTCGTTTGGCATGTACTGTCTCCTCTTTTTCTTATTCTTTCTTTCTTCCTTGCTCTCCTCCCTCTTCTTCTGTTTTCCCTCTCTTCATCCTACTGATCTTTTTTTCATCTGTCGTTCATTGAACTTTATACCCCTCTTCCCTATTATTATTTATTGTCCATTTCAATTTTTCTCCATTACAGATTGCACTTCTTATATGTTTTTTGATGTTTTAAGTTCAGGGTTATTTCATGGAATGTGAAAGGTTTTATTAACCCTATCAAGAGACAGAGGATACTCTCTCATCTAGCCTCTTATATCCCTGATTTGGTCCTCCTCCAGGAGACCCACCTTACAGAAACTGAAGCACTAAAATTAAAGCGTGGTTGGGTGGGTACAGTTCTCTTTTCTCCCACTTCGAACAAGAAAAATGGTGTTGTAATTTTATGTCATAAAAAACTTCAATGTAAAATTATATCACAAGAAATTGATGATGAGGGGAGATGGTTGATAGCAAAGTTGTTAATAAATAATGTTTCCTTAACGGTTTTTAATGTATATGGGCCTACACATCCCGATTCTTCCTTCTGGCCTTTAATTACACAGAAATGCATCCAATTTAAAGATGATTATTTTATATTAGGGGTGATTGCAATCAAGTCGTTGATCCATTCATTGATCGTCAATCTCAAGTTCGCTTTACTCCCCACAAAACTCATAAACATTTTCTTGACACTATATCTCAATCCCATCTTGTTGACTCCTGGAGACTCTTTAACCCTGACACTCTTGATTTCTCTTTCTTTTCTCCACCTCATAACTCTCTTTCTCGCATAGATTATATTTTCCTCTCTCAATCTCTGTCTCAAAATCTGCTATCCTCTTCTATCGAGCCTATTGTTATTTCTGACCATGCTCCAATTATAACTGATCTAGATTTACTTCCACCACGTCCCAGGTCCTCCCGTTGGCGTTTCAATAACTCTCTTCTCCTTGACCCTGTTTTTTCTTCTTCTTTTGCTGCCTTTACCAATGAATTTTTGACCTAAATAGCCCTACTACTTCTTCCCCCATATTCTATGGGATTCTTTTAAAGCCACTGCAAGAGGCTTTATTATAGATTTTGTTTCCAAAAAAAGAAGCGTTTCCTTTTGCAGCATAAAACTACCTTGATGCATATTAAAGACCTGGAGCATAAGTTTTATACTTCATCAACGGACTCAGTTCTTCCAGACTTGATACGCGCCAAATTAACATTTAATAAGACTTCAACCGACAATGCTTCTTCTATTCTTTTACGCAGTAGCGCCCGTTATTATGGTGGCCGGAATAAGGTGGGGAAACTCTTAGCGAATTATTTGAAAGCTCGTAAAGACCGTACTCTAATTGACTCCGTATACTCTCCGGATGGCTCTCTCCTACATAAAGATCAAGACATTCTGGATACGTTTAAAAAGTTTTATATGGATCTCTATACCCCTGAAGCCCCTCCTTCTAGTTCCCTTGTCCAATCCTATCTTGCTACCATTCCACCACCTTCTACTTCTCACCTTAACCTAACGGATCTTGATACAGATTTAACTCTAGCTGAACTATCCTCTGCCCTAAAGATATTAAAAAAAGGAAAAACTCCTGGACCAGATGGTTTTTCTGTTGAATTTTATTTACATTTTTCTAACTTATTGCTTCCCAAACTTTTAAATCTTTTTCATTTTTTCCATCTTTCTGGGAAGACGGAAGGTACTTTTCAAGAAGCTACCTTTTGCCTTATTCACAAGGAGGGGCGAGATCCCCTGCACTGCAAAAACTACCGCCCGATTTCTTTAGTCAATGTTGATTATAAACTCTTTGCCAAAACATTAGCAATGCGTTTGGACCCCCTTATGCCACACTTGGTTGGGAAAGAGCAATGTGGTTTTGTCAAAGGTAGATTAACTTCAGATAACTCTCGCCTCTTCTTTAATGTTTTAAACAAGATCCCCTCCCTTTCCACGTCTCTAGCGGCTATCTCTGTTGATGCTGAAAAAGCATTCGATAGAGTAGATTGGTCCTTCTTATTTGCAGCCCTTAAATGGCATGGTTTTGGCCCCAAATTGATCTCACTCATCTCTTTATTATATTCTGCTCCTAGAGCATCGGTACTGATTAATGGTTTCGTTTCATCCTATTTTCCTCTTCAACGAGGAGTCCGTCAAGGTTGCCCTCTCTCTCCCCTTCTTTTTGTTCTTACTCTTGAACCCTTTCTAGCTTCAATTCGTAACAATACTTCTATTTCCGGTTTTCCCTACGGGGATCAACATCTAAAACTCTCAGCTTATGCGGATGATATTCTACTCTTTATTTCTAATCCCGAATCCTCTATTCCTTCTCTATTACGTGAATTCACTTCTTTTTCTCTTGTCTCTGGCTATAAGATCAATTCTGATAAAACAGAAATACTTCCTCTTACCAAAACTTGTTTTCCTCATTCCTTCTCTTCCACTGGTTTTGCGTGGAATAGCTCCAAAATCAAATACTTAGGTATGTGGTTCTCTAACTCCATCGCTTCTACCGTTAAACTTAATATGTCAGTATTTTTATCTCGGATTGATAAATTATGTACATCTTGGAACCCTCTTTTTCTTTCATGGTGGGGCCGCTTAGATTCCATCAAGATGATGATTACCCCTATTTTGATTTACGCTCTCTCTATGCTCCCTGTGCATATTCCTGTTTATCATTTTCAACGGATTGACTCTTGTCTTTCTAAATTTCTTTGGAAGAGCAAAAAAGCCAGAATTTCCTTATCCTCTTTACGTAAATCAAAATCTAATGGAGGTGTTAATTTTCCAGATTTCCGCCTATATCACAAATCTTTTTGTCTACGACAAGCCTCAAAGTGGCTCCTTTCTGAATCCTCCCCTTTTGCTCCCCTCTGGCTCTCCATTGAACGCACCTTTCTACTGCCTTTTTCTTTTAGGGAGGTTCTTTCCTTCTCTGCAAAAAATTCTTATACATCTCTCCCTCTGTTCAAACATGTTTGCTCTTTACTAAAACCCCTTATTTCCCCAAATCTTATGTCCAGGGATACTTTTCTAGATTCGCCTATTTGGCATAATTCCCGTATTACTATGAATAATAGAACACTATTTTGGAGGGCTTGGAGACTGAAAGGTATAATTTGGGTTAAACAACTTTTTGATGGTGTATCCCCCTTTCCTTTCCTCTATTTCAATCCACTTTTCACTGTCCCCGCTCCTTTCTACACAAATTTTCTACTCTAATGACCGTTATTCTAGATACTTTTTATTCTCTTCCTCTTTCCTCTTCCCCTGCTGTTCCAGATTCTCTTTTGCAAATCCTCCTTTTATCTCCTAAGGCCTCTCTTATTTACAAATATTTCTCTGCTCCTAATCCAGAGCGTGCTAAGACTAGGTTGGAACTCTCGTGGGAATCTGACCTGGGATGTGAGTGGAATATTTCCTTTTGGGATCGACTTTGGTCTCGCTCCCTTAAAATCTCTCGTTCTGCTTCTCTTACTCAATCATTGTTCTTTCTATATCATAGACTCTACTTTACTCCTATTTCCCTGGCTCGCTTCTCTCGCTCTTCTGATACTAATTGTTGGTCTTGTGGTTCCTCCAATGCTGATCTTTTACATCTTCTTTTCCTTTGCTCCCCAGTCTCTATTTTTTGGACGAACACTTGGACCTACATTACTCGTATATTCAAGATTTCTATTCCTTATTCCATCCCTCTCCTTTTTTCCGGTAGTTTGTCAGATTCTTTAGATCTCTCTCCCCTCGCACATGGTCTCTTTGACCTCATGCTTGCTTTGGCTTTTCAACACATTACGCTTAACTGGAAAACACTCAACAAACTCTCTGTCAAACACTGGTGGAACAGTCTCTGTCATTTTCATCGACTTGATATTGCCTTTGCCTCCTCTTGCAAACCAAAGTTTAATAGAGTCCTCTTTTGGTTGCCTCTTACGACTTATTTAGATAATTTAGCGCCTTCACATAATTGTCGTTCAACTATTGCAGATTTCAAACCACCTTGAATGTTCTCTGCTTTTTGATTCCTATATATTATTGGCTTATTATAATTATCGAATTGTTGAATTGTTGTATTATCCGTCATTTTTTCTTATACAATGCAATTATTTATTTAGCCCATGTTTATTTGCTTTATCCGTTCTATGAATTTCTCTCTCCCCGCCCTTCCTTCTTCCCCTTCCCCCCTTCCCTCCCCCTTCTCTTTTACTTCCCCTACAAAACCTATAAAATAGCTTTTCGCTTTTGCTTGTCACATTCCAGTAACTCCATTATTATAATTTTTTATTCTGAATATTTATGCATTGTTGGTTTGCTGTAACTCTGTTAATCTTTCAAATAAAAGCGTTTTTAAACTAAAAAAAAAATAAGAGCAACGTCAGATGAAGGAATAGGCTCTTCGTCCGTCGCCCCGGGACCCTCTCGTGATCCATTAAAAATTTTACTGAAATGGTCCACCCATGAATCCTCATCCACACACGTGTCCATATTAGGATCAGAACTCGATTTTTAAAAAGGAGCATTAATTGTTGACCAAAAGTCCCTCGCATTGTTTGTAATTGATGCTTTAAGTAATTTTTCCCAGGCTTCTTCTTTCAATATCTTTAATCTATTCTTCCTAGCCATAGAATAACTTAAGCGGGCCTGATTCACACGGAAGGGATTTTTTGGCACACACTTAAGAGCTCGATGTAGGTGGGAGAGTGCCTTAGTACAGTTGTGGTCAAACCATTTCGGACCCTTAGTTTTGTGTGACCCACCACTCTTTGAAAGATTCTTTTCCACCTCAAATAAAATAGCTTCAAAAGCCTCAATAGTAGACTGGGGGTCCTGGTTTGGATCTAAGCATATTGCTATTTCATCCATTCTACTAGATACTACCTGGGGAATAAGAACGGCCTTATCAATGCCCTCCCACTTAAGAGTTATCCCATTCTTCCTTGCTATAATGGGTTTTATATGAGAGATGTTAGTGCCATGGAGACCTGTCCAGTTCGTATGTCAAGTTACAGCCGCATGATCACTATAACCCCAAAATTCAACTTTCCTATTACTAAAAGCTCCTCCCAATCTAGCTGAAACTATTATAAAATCAATTGAGGAGCTATATGAGATAGAACGAAAGGTTTCTAACGGGAGGCCAGTGGATTCCGATCGTGGGTTCATTATCTCCAGATCTTTTGTAATAATGAGTTTATTTAGGGCATTCCCATAGAGGTTATGGGTGAAGTGCACACTACCTCCCTCTTCCTCATCTGTTAAACCGCAGAGTGAGAATAATGCAAAAGGGCAGGGGTGTACATTAAAATCGCCCAACCACAGCACTGTCGGATCTTTTTTGCATGTACCAATTATCCTATTCATGTTTTCCTTCACCATAGAGACAACTTTAAACATTTCAACCCCAAATAAATTATTATAAAAATTAATCAATAATATAGTGCTGCCTTCTGGACCTTTAAGATGTAACATGTTAAAATATTGACATTCACTAGAAGATGATTAACCTTCAAATCTCAGGGTGTTCTTTAAAAATGTCACAATCCCACCCTTCGCCCTTCCGGCGGTTGAGGCAATTGCAGGGTATAGTATGACCTATAGTCATCTATATTAACATGTCTCACTACCCAGGTCTCTTGCAGGCATACCAGGTCAAAAGTAGAGAGCCTCCGGGCACGAGCAGGCAGTGACATTGGCAGCACACCGGCCGCAAAGGATTCTGGGGGTTGTGGTCCCCCCCAGCGAGCAACAAACCACAGGAAAGGGCTTCTGCACTGCGGGAGGCCCCTTGCCCCTTTTGTGCACCTCCGGGCGCGAGCAGGCAGTGACGTTGGCGGCACACCGGGCGCGAAGGATTCTGGGGGTTGTGGTCCCCATGCGAGCAACAAACAACAGGAACGGGCTCCCCTCTATTGGAAATATGCTCTATTGTCAAAATGAAAGCTCTACATGGCCTTTGTAGACCTTAAGGAAGCATTTGATCTTATTCCATGTGACAATCTATGGGGAGTCTTGGCCAGTATGGGTGTTCCAAGGAATTTGCTTGATCTTATCGTAAGACTCTATACCAAAAATGATGCCCAAGTCGGGTGGGGCAATAAGGGTGAAATAACTGACCGCATACCAATCATGCGAGGCATACACACAGTGTGCGTTCTCGCACTAACACTTTTTACTTTATAAATGAATGATGTGGTAGACGAACTTCAGGACTGCGGGAACGACTCACCCACTTTAAACAACACAAATATTCCCATCCTCTTTTTTGCGGATGACTCAATCCTCATTTCCAAAACACCTATGGGGCTCCAGATTTTCCTTAATACATTTCTGGGATTTTGTAAGTCTAGGGATTTACAGCTCAACGCAAATAAAACAAAATGCATGGAGTTTGCGAGTGGCACCAGTAGGAATTCTGTAATTTGAGCTAGCAAGGAAGTACTTGAGAGAGTACATAGCTTTGATTATTTTGGGTGTTAGATTAACAGACAAATTTAAATGGGAAGCACAACTCACCAAGAGCTCGCTGATAATTGAACATAGATCTAACGCCATCCTAAGACTGTATAAAAAACTGAGCTCTCGCTTGATATCACTGGCACTGGAAGTTTATCATGTTAAAGCATAAAGAGCCTGCGCTTTTTGGCGTGGAGGTCTGGGGTTGTGCTGATGTCTGTCAACTGGCTACTGCAGAGAACAACTTCACTGGGAAGCTGGCTTCTGCATCGGCCAGCACCCTGCTTTTCTTTTTTTTAAATTTATTTTTATACAAGAAAACATTCGCAAAAACTGATACAGGGTTAGCATAGGTTAAATCAATTGAAGTTTATACAACGGTGTTTGTTTAGCTATCCCCACGTGACATTATTTAGTGAAAGAGAGAGAAAGGCAAACAGAAAAGAGCAGGAAAGCAAGGGATGAAGAAAAGAGGTAGGGGACAGGCAGTGAGAGAGATACATTCGTTATTAATTATTAATTACATCTGACATTCTGTGGAGCTGTTGGAGCACGCATGCATGCCCGACAGGGCTATATTGGTTGAGACCAGTTGGGACCAGTTAGATTCAATTGTCTCGGTGGTACTATCCAAGGGGGTACCAGAGTGTGACTCGCCGGCCTAGCATTTTCATGGAGGCTCATAAGAGTCTAGGTAAGTGTCAAGAGATTTCCACATCCTTCTGGAAGCCGGTTTCCAGGGTGAGTTCTGTAGTGCAATGTTGTCCGCTCCTCTAAGATGCGTGATCCAGTTGATCCAGCCTTTGTAAGTTGTCTTACTTGTGTCTTTCCAGTTGGCGAGGACCATTTTCACTGCAGCTGTCAGTAGCAGGTCTAGTAGGTCCTTATTGTGTTCTGTTCTCAATGCTGTGCTCATAAATGCCATGGTGAGGGTGGAAAATTCTTTTGTTAGTGTACATTCAAACAAGCAATTTATAAAACCAAAGATTTTTCCCCAGAATGGTTTGAGTATTGGGCATTGAAAGATAAGATGTGCTAGGTCCCCCTTTCCCTTGTTACAGTTCCAGCATAATTCGTCCTCCTTGAGGCCTAATGAGAATAAGCATGCAGGGTTCCAAAAGCCAAAATGTTGTTTGTGTGAGCACTGAGGAGATCTTATTGCGTGAGGCCGAGGCCCATAGTGTGGCCCATTCTTGTTCGTAAAGTGGATTTTTAGTTTGTTTGTCCCAGTAGTCAACTGTCTTATCATTGAGTTTGGAGGATTTTGGGCGGAGGAGTTTGTATAGCTGCGAGGCTTGGTGCCCTAATTTATTAATGTTTGACATAAACCGGAAGATTGAAGGTTGTGGGGCGGATAGCTTAGTTTTAGACAGGGCCGTTCTGATTTTCAAAAAGTTATAGAATTCAATGTCAGTTAGGTTATGTCTTGACTTGAGGTCTGTGAATGTAATGGGGTATGTTCCGTTTTCTAGTTGGTAAGGGTAGTATATGCCTTTCTCAATCCATGTCTCGAAGGTTAGGCTTTTCCCTCTATACAGAATCCTGCTATTGGCCCAAAGTGATTCCATTTTAGATCCTTTGATGCTACTCTCCAGCTTCTTATCTACCTTTAGTAGTGCGATTTTTGTGTTTTTAAAGATAGGCTTGGAGGTGTGGGGGTATCTATTTGCTGTTAGTAGGGCTAGTGGGCTCAGATTGTTCAGGATGGCCCTCTCTAGCTGTAGCCATACCGGTATGTAATCGGACGGCGGTGATATCCAGTATGAGCCTTGTTTTGCTAGAAAAGCTACCTGGAATAATCTGAAGTCTGCTAGGTTTACCCCTCCTTGGGTTTTATCCAGTCTTAGCTTCTTGATGCTTATCCGTGCTTTCTTCCCGCGCCAGAGGAATTTAGAGATGAGGATATCCACTTTGCGATGGAAGTCGTCTGTGAGGAGGAGCGGGAGCATACTGATCAAATAGTTAACCATTGGGGTGAACATCATTTTAATAGTTTCGATTCTACCCCACCACGTTATGAATTTTGGAGACCAAGAGTCCAGAAGTTTCTTAATCTTTTCTAGTAGTAGTTTCTCGTTGTGGTGTAGCGTGCCCATTTGGTCGCTACCAAAGTTTATACCTAGGTATTTGATATACCCTGTCTGCCAGGCCAAGCCCGACCCTCCCAGGATGTCTTTTGTGCAGTGAATGTTTAGTGGTTTGCATTCTGATTTGTCTTTGTTTAGCTTGTACCCTGAAAATCCGGAATATTCTGCTATCGTAGCCATCAGGGCCTCGATTGAGGTCTTCGGTTGTTCCGTTACTATTAATATGTCATCCGCATAGGCGGCTAGTTTTATTTCGACGCCATTGATATTGACCCCTTTTATGTTAGTATTTAACTTTATATCCTGGATAAGGGGTTCCAAGGCCAGTAAGAATAACGAAGGGAACAGTGGGCATCCCTGTCTAGTACCTTGTTGCAACGTAAAGGGTTCAGCGAGTGATCCATTGACTACAATACGGGCTGAAGGTTGCTCATACAGGGCCATTACCATCCGTATAAAACCCTCCCCTAAGTTGAAGGATTGCATGCAACGTTCCAGGAAGGCCCAGGAGACCTTATCAAAGGCCTTCTCGGCATCTAATGCGATAGCTACTGCTGGATCTGATTTAGTGGTCGCATGTTCCAATATATGGCAGAGAAGTCGGGTGTTGTCGTTAGATATACGAGTGCGTAGGAATCCGACCTGGGAGTTGCTTATTAGTTTGGGGAGAGCAGCGTTGAGTCAAACTGCCAATATCTTAGCATATATTTTGCAGTCCATGTTAATAAGGGATATGTGTCTGTAGTTTTTTGGTGACAGATGGTCTTTACCCTCCTTTGGAATGACTATTATGTTAGCTTCTGACATGGATTGTGACACTGCCCCCTAGATGCAGAGTGGTTAAATACCCTTTTCATGGTTGGTTTGAGCTGATTTAAGAAGGTCTTGTAAAAGCGGCTGTATAGCCGTCCGGCCCGGGGGCTTTATTTTCTTTCAATGATTTGACCGCCATTTCAATTTTGGTGTACTTAATTTCTTGCCCTAACCTAATTGTATCTTCGGTGCTTAACTTCGGTAGCCCGATTCTGTTGAGGTATTTTGTGCATTCCTCTAAGTTAAGGGTCTGATCGTTTTTGTAAAGTTCTTGATAGAACTCTTGGAATGTCTTGAGGATGTCTTTGTGTCTTGTGTGGGTTTTGTTGTTTGAATCTGTGATGGATGAGACGGCAAACTGGTTGCGTTTGTGTTTTAGGTAGGAAGCAAGAAGTTTCCCTGCTTTATTGGCTTCGCATAGGTTAAGGGCTTTGTATTTATTAATCCACAGTCCCGCTCTCTCACTCAGGATCTTGTTGTATTCGTATTTGTTTTGTGTCAGTTTTGCTAGGAGCTTGTTGTCTTGTATGGCCTTTGCATGGGCCGATTCTAAACTCTTGATCTCCTGCTCAAGCTGAGCTAGTCTCAGGTTTGTAATTTCAATTATTGTGCCTCTGACGGTCGCCTTCAGGGCATCCCAGAGTGTGCTGGTGCTAGTCCCTGGGGAGTCGTTGTGTTTGAGGTAATCAGTTATGGCCTCCTCAATCTTTTTTTTGTTCGCGGGGTCTGATAATACCTCGCTGTTAAAACGCCACCTCCGGGGGACGGCTTCGTTATGACACCCGCTCAGTTTTAGGCTGATACATGAATGGTCTGATACTAGTCTTGGAGCTATATCTGAGTGTTCGATTAGGTGTGTGTGAGACCCCGAGATTAGTATGTAGTCTATCCTGGTGTAGGAATTGTGTGGGTTAGAGTAGAATGTGTAGTCCCTAGTGTCAGGGTGCTGGAGGCGCCATGCGTCCTTAAGGTTAAATTTGGAACAGATATTTTGGAGTGCTGCGTGAGAGTTCGTGGGGTGGTATTGACAGGAGGATTGTCTATCCGTTATGTGGTCTAATGGGATGCTGAAATCTCCTGCCACCACCATGAGGTCGTTTTGGGGGAAGCTATCTATTGTGCGAGACACATCCGACCAGAAGAATAGGTCATCCGCGTTGGGGCCGTATATGTTTGCTACGTGGATTAGCTCCTCCCCCCTTCTCAAATGTGTTACTAGCAGTCTACCCTCGCTATCGTGGGACTGTGAGTCTATTGTTATGTTTGATCTTTTGGATATCAATGTCAGAACCCCTCGCTTCTTTTTGTCGGCTGGTGAACAAGCCATCTGTGAGATCTAGTTACCTCTCACTAGTTTGGCATCCTCCATGGATAGTTTGGTCTCTTGTAGTAGGATTATATCACCTTTAGTTTTAGCTAGGTAATCTATTATCTTCCGGCGCTTGATAGGGTGGTTAAGACCTTTGACATTGAGGGACACTATGTTGAGGTCCGTTGTCAGGGTCAGTGTGCTATTGAGGGCCATCAACTAGGGTGTAGCGTGGCGGGAGCCTCCGTTCTATATACCCAATTCTCAGATTCGCTATCTCGGAGTTTGGTTTTGGATGGTGGCCCAATTTGTTCTACCTCCCTTCTCCCTCGGTACGGTGAGTCTATGGTCCCCAGGTGTTCAGGAAGCACTGTAAGTGTCTTCTCCGGGTGTGCATAAGTGGCATGTCTCCCAAATGCGGTGACTACCAGGGCATGCCAGATACAATTTGTATAGAAAAAACGTTTGAAAAAGGAAAGGGAGATAGAGAAAATAGAAAGCAAATAACTGAGAAACCCTAGTGCAGATTCCTCCCCCCCACTCCCGCCCCCCCGCCCCTCCCCCCCACTGAAAATACTCGTATGTCGGAGGTGCGACGGCAGGATCGCCGTCCCGCCTCACGGAGGTCACTGTCGGGTAGTTTGACCCGCTATACTCCCTAAGGGTTTGGGTCCATACATTGTTATCTTACATTGCAAACAATACATACAGAGTGTTTGAGTAGAGGCCCTATACAGTATAATCGTCTGTAAAGGATACGATGCTTCGCTTCTAATGACTTTCCCTCTTATCGTTGGGCCGTCTTCGCGGCGTGTCTGTTGACCTGAGACGGTCACCGGAACCGATTACCGGATGAAGCACGAACTCACACCCCGCTACAACCATTGTCTACCTCAACATATACCTCGCTCTGCACAGTTTGGCCAGCCGGGACCTGCAACCATTATCTACCTCAACAAGCTATGCAATATCTATATCGACCGTCTCAGGTCAACAGCACCCCCCTTTTCTTACTCTTTTTTTAGGTTTGAAAAGAATCCCTGATTTGGCTTCACTTAAGCCCTTATTGTATGGGGTCCAACTTTGGTCTACACCTCAGATAAGTGACTACAGGTACTCCCTTGGGGAATTTGTGAACACCACCAACGCCATGCAGGCCCCCTGGTTGAAATTTGTATTTAACTGGTTCCAAAGGTTGGGCTTGCAATGATTGCGGGACGACTCAAGATCTCTTTCCAAAGCTGAGTTTGGTGGCTTAAAATCCTGCTACTGGGCTTATGTCCATTAGCAATATGTAATAAAGGGGGAAAAGAGTAATCTAACAAATAAGTTCCTTGCATTCAAGACTACCACGTTTTTTGAGCCATTTCTGGATGCCATTACTCCGCCGTTGGCTTAGAGCTTGTATGTGCGTTTCCGCATGGGCACCCTACCGCGAAGATCATTCGCAAGTAAATGAGGAAAAGATATGGTTTCAAATCGGTGTCTAGCTTGTTGTCTGGCTGCCGAGACGGAGGAGCATATCATGTTCTTTTGCCTGGATGTGGATACGCCCAATCTGTTTGATTCTGGGGGTGACTTGTTATTTAGTGGCCCAGAGGATTCTGAAAAGCGATACTTCATCTTCAATTGTGTTTGCAATCAGCCGTTTTTTAACAAACATTTACATTTGGTATAGGCATAGCAAGTTCTTATTACACACAGTCTCATGAATATTATTGTGTCTGATTAGAATCTTGGATATTTATGTGCTGTTGTTACCTGTGTGGTAACTTAATGTAACTGAATACATTTTGCAAATGCGTTTTTCACAATGTTTACAGCATGGGCACTTTTTATATTGTACTACATGCACTGTATT
Source organism: Calotriton arnoldi (assembly GCA_963921515.1). NCBI lineage: Eukaryota > Metazoa > Chordata > Amphibia > Caudata > Salamandridae > Calotriton > Calotriton arnoldi. Next base: position 1,582,776 of record CAWUFW010003124.1, on the reverse strand, counting down.
TTTAATCAACTTTTATACATTATGGTTGCTTTTCTACTAGCGACGCATATGAGTTTGTCATGAATATTATCATTGCAACACAATATCCAATATAATTGTTACACATTTTTAATGGGAAAAGCTTATATACAATGAGATTGCTTTTTACTTGTATCCTACATGTATTTTATTACACTTATGTATACTTTGATGGGTTTTGAATAACCAAATAAAGTATTTCTGAATATATCTATTTGCAATATGATTTTATGGATGTACTTATTCTAACTGTATATAATTGCTATTTTGTTCTTTGATTGTACGCCATCAAGCACAAACTGAAAATTAAAACCAGTTTTACATAATTATCTTTGGACACTGCAATTAACCAGTAATCCTTCTCATCAGAGAGTATGGAATACTAGGCTTGAAATTACTTTCGTACGTGCTTTCCCCTTGCGGGAGGGAAAACAATATCTTTCTCATTGCTACAATAGCAGAACTTTGTCCTGGTAAAAAGCTTGCAATTACTGATTTAGGTGAAAGAATCATTCTGGAAAACAGTGATTCTTTTATATAATTTTCCATTGCATACCAGGCTACAGAGACATCAATTTCTGATCCTGTTGGTAATACTGGGACCCGAGTAGCACACAGTGCAATATTAATGGCCCTTCAAATCAGGCAGCTCAAAACTAGGGTCCTAGTGATAATAAAATGGCACCTTCAAGTACATAAATGTTGCTGCTTAAACATGTGTTCCATCTGCTGACTGCCCTGTAAATCTTTCTCACTTATGAGAGCTGTGGCACCATTGTTTATGTACATATTCATTCATTTTTTCATGCAGATTTACAAGCCCCTTGAGACACTTTTGCGCTGCTGTTGACACAGCGGCGGTGTAAACAATGCGCCACGCTGAGGCCCATTTACAACGTGAGGCATCTAGGAGATGACTCACGTTGTAAAGCCCTGGGCCACATTATACCTGCGTCAGGTATAATGTATGCAGGGGGGGGTGGCGTTCCCCCGCAAAAATGCCTTGTCGGAGTGATGCAGTGAAATCTACAAGATTTCACTGCGCCACTTCTAGGACGCCACTGCGTCAAAACCTTACGCCTGCTTGGAGCAGGCATAAGGAGTGACGCTGTGTATTAGGTATAGGCCTCCCAGAGCATTGCTGGAGTTGCGTCGTGCTTGCGACACGACTCCAGCAATGCGTGACCTTTGCGCCAACAGATGCGTGACGCATCTGTCAATCCTCGCGCCATGGTGTGCCGCATTGTAAATGCGTTGCATCCATGGTGGCGCAAGGGTTTTTTTGGCACGGCGCAAAGAAACTAACGCATCCCTGCTATAACGCAAAGATTCGTCAGTTTCTTGTAAATCTGCCCCTTAATGCTGAGCCAACAGCTGCATGAAACTATTAGAAACAGCTCACTACTGCTGTTATACCACCTGTTTAAGGGTTTCATAGGCTCTTTTACTCATAGTCAGCACTTCAAAGGCGCTATGTTGTGAATTGTTTTCAGGGGTGTGTGATATTCACATTTCCTTTAGAGTAATAACGAGAAATTTTGGAAAAATTATGTGAAATTTGTGTTAAGCAAATGTGGTATTTAGTGCTATATTTTAGCAAGAAATGCATCCTCCAGTCCATTTCAGGAATCAGAACGCATTTCATGCTGAAAAAGCACAAAAACGCAATTGCTGTGATCAACAGCCACTTGAGTTGTGCTTATTTGCATTATTCCCACTTTTGAATTTTTACCTAAATGGGCTTGAAATAACATAATGTGGCATAGTTGCAAAATTGTGGGAAATTCATCTAAAATGCATAATGTTGAATGCAGGAAAATACACAATATTACACTGACATAGCGAAATTTTCACCCAGGCCTAATCACTTCTAGAGCATAGATTTTGCCAACAGTTATGGACCACTTGCACGGAATCTGTTTGATTCCCCACTCTTATTATGACAACGAATGTGCCAATGTTGACACACATACTGACGGCTGGGTAGTCAATCAGTGTGACTTTTTTGTGGATAATCGCTATCAGCATGAACTCGCTTAGTAAGCTTTCTGTGACTACCAGCTCCCTGTCTCTTCTTGTGTGTTAAAATGCTCTGTCCTTGTGGGCACAGACTTGCCCACACCTCTTTGTGCCTTGTAGTTTTTCCCTTTCCCTGTCGAAGTCAGTTTATTTTAACCGCTCACTGGAATGAGAGGTATGGCCTGCACACCAAGATAGAAGAGAAAATAAGCTTCTTGGTACCACTGTGCTGCTTCACTACTCTCTCTCCAGGTATACAGAAAACTCTCTCTCTTTGATGTCATGGTGTGCCAGGGTGTGCCAGTCCTACCCATTGCTCCAAGAGGCAAAATCAAGCCGAATACTATAGAGCAGTAGGAAAAATAAGCAAATTTATTTATTTCCCCGAACTACTTTTATTCATTGATTGGGCTTACTTTCTCCACCATGAAGCAAGAGTTGGAGACAGCATGCAGTGGCATCCAAGGAAGAGTGGCTCTTTGGTGAGCTGTGCATGCTGAAAGGGAGCTGAAGCTGTGTAGCAGTGTAAAGAAACTACTATAGGTGGCCACCCAGGGTGTGCTGGACTTCCTACTCAACACTCTCAGTGAAAGTCAGCTCCTGTTACCTTAGTGCTTCCATTTTTAGGTGCTGCCTACACAGCGCTTGTGCTGTGTTTGTGAAAGCCTTTGTATTAAATATATCATAAAAGGGGCTTGCATCCTTCCCCCTGGCTTTCATTGCTTTTCATTGGTTCCTGGGCTTGCCACTTACTTTTCCTCCATTTCTATTGGCTGTAGCATATTTTCCTGCATTTACCAATGCTTTTTCCTCCTGTTGCTTCTCTTATCAGTTTCCCATCGGCAAAGTACTGTATCCATCCTCTTTTGGGGACCTATTTTCTTATATTTTTGCCTGCACAGAGCTTTTATTTTAAGTGATCACACACAAACACTGAATATAAGTGATGCACAGATACACTGCAATGTTCTCAATGCGCTGCTTTTTTCTGCTGTGGAGATCCTTTGATCTAGCTTTTGTTATTTTCCCTGCTCCGGACAAGCGAGCACAACCATGTGTCCCAGGGGCACAAGCAGGAACATACTTGAGTGCTTGCAGGCTAGCGTGCACTCAGTAGTCCCCTCAGGGCCACCAAAACTTAAACCGGGATCCCCAGCTCCCGAGTCAGCAGCTCTGGCCCCTGCGCCACGTCCTACAGAACGGTTCTTTAGCACCTTCAGAGGACCACCAGGACATAAATGGAGCACACAATGCAGAGCACTTTGCTTGAAGACCAGCCCTGTTGTCTCTGTCCTGTTAGCGCACGACAAGCTGTGACTGCAGACAGCAGACTGCAGCTGCCTCTTCCAGTGTGAATTTGAATGTTGACTTGGTGCCTTTATGAATCATCTGTGAAACATTGTTGACTGCAGTGAAATAGTTGAATAGGACAATAAAGATAAAATGATTCACCTTTTTAGATTGCTTAACATCTTCTTCAATATTCTATCACACGTGGTATATCCAATTGAAGAGACTCGGGGTGGTGTTTCAATGGCAAACTGCTGTTTTGATAATTAAGCTCATACCTTCGTTTGTTAGCCCAGTGAGTATATTTTTATGTGACATTTGACTGTTTTTTTGTTTGATGTGAAGGGTACATATCTTAATTGTCGCAAACGTTTAATGAAACAAAAGGACGGCTAAGGCTTTCAAATCATTGCTGATAACAAATAAATTTTACATCTGCTCAAATCTTTTGGTAAATCACTTTTGCTTATAACCGGCGTGCTCTTTTTTTGATTCATTGGAGTGAATCTCAGGTAATCTCGTTGTGGGTGACCCGCGGGGAATGGGGACTATCATTCTGCCTGTCCATTCTTGTGTGCTCTTCCCAACCAGTCCTGTGGGATTTAAAAGTAGTGTGTTTGCATCAATCAGTGGGTCCTTTGCATGCCAGACACAATTCTTTTATTCTCTGAATGTTAGGTTAACATCTTCCCGATGGTCCTCATATGTATGTTCTTGGCTTCCATTTTTGAATACATCTTTTAGGTGACCCTTACTGGGTCAGAGAGCCCATTGTTCCTTAATACTACCCTGTAGATTCTGAACACTTTTTGTACTATTTTAGTTTCAAAGGCCAAAGAAGGGGTCTTGAGGACAAGAGAAAAAACTGTGGCTGAGGGAAGGAAGGGACTTTAATTGATTGATTCTTTATTCAGATGTCAGCAGTTTTTATGCACATTAATCCACTACTGGTGTTTCATTTCACAGTCAAGTAAAAAGTGCAGTTTTTTAGAACTATGAACCAAAAGATCCGAATAAATTTTGCACTGGATAACATTTTGTCAGAGTCTTTGTAAATAGCTGCATAACAAACATAACGATAATGCAAATTTTAAGTGGTGGCTATTTTCTGTGCCCCATCCCACCACCAATTGAGTTCATACTGATTTGTGTCATGACTTCAGTTTAATAATATATAATATACCAGCATTTGTAAAGTGCACAGCTACCTCCGGAGAGGTGTCCCGGCGCTGGGGGCCCTCGGGAAGATTAAGCGAGCTATTGCCCAGAGTCACATGGTGCTGGGCTAACCTGCCGCTGGCACCGGGGATCGATCCGTGAACCCCGGGGTCCGGAGTCAGCCACCCTGGCCGCTGCGCCACACCTCTTCCACAAACTTCCAGTTTGTTGTTCAACATGAAGTTCAAGGACGGCGTGGCATGGAAAGAGAGAAATATTAAAATTAGCCACATTTGTCCAACCCTCAGTTTTCTTCCTGTGTATCCATTCTATGATGTGAACCTTAAAATCTCCATTTCACTATAGTGATTTCTACAACTTGTGTTCTTAAGTGTGATTAATTGGAGGCATAGGAAGTATGTTGTACTTACATATGCTTGTTCAATGTTCTGTATAAGAATCTCTATGTGTTGCCATAGTAGTTATGTGTGTGGGGGGTTCTATAATTGTCAGTTGGTGCCTCTCATCTGTCGTGAGAGGAGCGGTGGCTCGTTGTTCCCACTAATAAATTCTTAAGACTTACCTGATGTGTCCTGTGGTGACATTCAGCGTCTGGGGGCACAACACCATTTTTGGCGACGAGCGGGCGAGCCACCGCAACATCTTAGCAGCAGAAGAGTGTGCTGTTAAACTCATGCTTATTTAAAGCACAGCTGCGTGAAATTCCGTCTTCACACCCCTGATCGAACCTCCTCCAGCGGCTGAAGTGTTCCTGAAGAGAAGGTTATCCTTTACTTCTCCGGCAGCTGTTGGTGACATTTTCAAAGCGCTTGGAAGAATTTGGTGAGGAGGACTGCGGGATGGGTTTGAGGTTGTTGGAACCGTAAAGCTTTTTCTCTGTCCGGAATACGTCCCGGTGTGCCTCCTTTCAAAGGAGCTTAAAAGTGTTGGCACCCTGAAGGCATTTGTTTGTCTGGAATACGTCCCGGTGTGTCAGCTTTCAAAGCAGCTCTAAAAGTTGCCGGTGATCGTTAGCAGAGATCGTTGGAAACCGGAGATCTTTTCCTTTGGGCTGCCTGTGGTAACTGATGACGCACTGGAATCCTGCAAGTGGATTCGGTGATTAACTAGCGTCATCAGTCTCTGGAATTCTTCCTGCGTGTGGTGATTGATGACGCTTGCACACGCTGGAGTTTAATTGGAGGATCTTCAGTGTTGTGAGTCTTAGCTGTCTGAAAGGCTTACGTGCACAGGAGGATCTGGTTTTTTTTCTTCACAGCTGCGTCGAATGTGGCCTTGTGGACACCGCGCGTCAGTGCCTGCTGATAACGAGGGACACCAAGCTTCAGTACCAGATAGTAACTAGTATTTATCTGTCTCTTGCTGGTTATTTTTACGGTCTGATACATTTTCAACCCAATTTGTAGTTCATACATTGCTCGTTAAGGTTTGGTGTACTATTTTTTTTACATGAAAATCTGCATGCAGTGAAGGTCTGGACCGGCTAAATCCTCGACAGTTACATACTTCTATTTATTTTTCCAAGTTTATTTTTTTCTTCTGCAACTCTGTATGTGACACTTGTTTTATATCATTATTACTTTCATGTACTTTTTGGGAATTTTGATAACAAATTAATTGTGCTGGTTTTGTTGTTATTTGTATGCAAGTCATTTTTGATTTCTAATATGCAATCTATAAACCCACCACCACCATTTTTGGAAAGTCCGGGCTCACCTCAGATCCAATGGAGGCAGTGGTTTGATGCTTTTGAAACGTACCTAGGTGCTATTGGCGCATCACGTTTCAGGGCTGAAAGAAAGAAGTATCTTCTTCTCAACTCCTTAGGCTTTGAGGGAAGAGAGGTTTTCAAACATCTTCCTGACATTGTGGTGGGGGAGGGTGAAGTATTTGATGATTATCAAGTGGCTGTTAAGAAATTAGTTATCAAATTTGATGTGCAACCGAGTTTAGTTGTTTTAAGGCACAAGTTTTTTAAGCGTGGACAGTTGCAATGTGAGAATGTCGATTCATATTTGAGTGCATTGCGTAAACTTTGTGCTGAATGTCAATTTGGGGAACATCGTGACCAGCTCGTCAGAGACCAGTTTATTGCACATTGTTGGGACAAGCAGATTCAACAGAAACTTCTTACAATGGGAAATCCAAGTCTGGGAGAAGTCATAAAGGTAGCAAAGAGTGTTGAACTGGCACAATTATCTATCAAAGAGCTTAATGTGAATTCCACTCCAAAGGAATCTGTGAATGCTGTTGCCGCTACCAATGCCACTAGCAGTACTTTGCGTAAGGTTAAGCCGAATGAGAAAGGTCCTTTCAAAAGAAGCAACATTTGTTATAGGTGTGGGTATCCTCCACATGGTAAAGACAACAGATTTTGTCCTGGTAAAAATGCCAAGTGCCATAAGTGTGGGAGAGTTGGACATCTGGCTAAAGTGTGTCAGTCTAGTATAAGTAAAACTGATAAAGTTAATTGTGTTACACAAGATGAACCGTTATGCGAAAATGACCTTGTTCAAGATTTTCAAGATATGATTATTGCTGTCACGGATGAAGGGGTAGTTTCTGGCGATCCATCTGATTGTGTAGACCCCTATGTAAATGTGTTGGTGGGTGATGTTTGTTTAAAGTTGCTGGTAGACTCAGGTGCCCGCATTACAATGATTACGTATGATTTGTTCAAGAAATCTTGGGGGGACAGACCTCTTTTCCTCCTGACAGAGCACCCGTCTCGTACGAGGGACGTAAGATTGATTTGGAGGGTTTCATAGAGGATGTGTTGGAATTCAGGGGGCGCAAGATACAGGGTAAGATTTATGTGGCGGTTCGTGGATTAAACATCCTGGGTTGGTACCATCAAGGGCTTTTGGCATGGTATTAAGGCCAGGAACTAGTGAGCAAGTGTTAATTGTCAAAGACAATCCTGATGCCCTCTGTTTAGAACAGGAATTTCCCAAAGTGTTTTCTGACTCTCTTGGAAAAATTGGGGGATTCAAGCACAAGATCAAAGTTAAGAAAGATGCTATACCGGTAAAGCATAAAGTCAGGTCTGTGCCGTTTAGCCTCAGGGGAGATCTTAAGACCGAATTGGATAGATTGCAGGATTGTGGAGTCATTGAGCCTGTAGAATCTAGTTTCTGGTTAAGTCCTTTGGTCGTCGCACACAAACGGAATGGTGAAATACGTTTGTGCATCGACTTGAGATGTCTTAACAAAGAAATTTGGGTCGACTCGCATCCTCTTCCGAAAATTGGTGACTTACTAGAAGAATTGAGGGACGCAGAATGGTTTTCCAAGATAGATCTGGCCTCTGCGTACCATCAAGTGATGTTAGATGATGAGTCTCGCCACTATACAGCTTTTAATTCCCCGTTTGGTTCATTCCAATTTTGCAGGATGCCCTTTGGTCTCGCATCTGCGGCTTCTGTGTTCCAACACATAATGCAAACTGTGCTTCAGGATGTAAGGGGTGTTGTCATCTTTCAAGATGATGTGCTCATCTTTTCCAAACATTTAGATGAACACGATAAGGTTTTGAGGACTGTGCTTGGTATTTTTGAGAAAAAGGGAATTGTGGTTAAAAAACAATAAATGTGAATTTTGGAAGAGAGAAATAGAGTTTCTTGGACATCTTGTTTCTGCTAATGGTGTCAGCCCGAGGCCAGGTCTAGTGAAAGCTATTGTCGAATGTCCATGTCCTAAAAACAAGGATGAGTTGCTCTCTTTTTTGAGGCTGTGTGAGTTTTACTCACGTTTTATACCAGATTATGTAAGGTTCTTTCCAATGAAGGTTCTTTCCAATATGTTAAGGAGAAATGTCACTTTTGAGTGGGATGTGAACTGTCAAGAGACATTTGATTTGGTCAAGTCAGAAATGCTGAATGCAAAGACTCTTAGTGCCTATGACCCGTCTGTTCCTTGCATCATTACAGTTGACGCAAGTAACTATGGTTTAGGAGCAGTTCTCACTCAATCTTCAGCGGGGAGTGAGGTTGCCATCAGCTATGCGTCCAGAGTACTGCGTGATCCAGAGCTTAACTACTCTGTGATTGAAAAGGAGCTTTTGGCGTGTTATTGGGCATGTGAAAAGTTCAGGACATACATTTGGGGCAGAAAATTTGTCATCCAAACTGATCATAAGCCTTTGGTATATATTCTGGGGGGAGAACGTCTCAAATATGCTACGCCTCGTATTGCACGGCTCACTATTAAACTTTTACAGTATGATTTTGTGGTTAAGCACATTCCAGGAAAGGAAAATGTCAGAGCTGATTTGCTGTCTAGACTTGCTTTAAGTGAGGATGATGTACTTGATGTGGAAGAGGACAAGGAGGATTGTTTTATTGCTTTTGTAGATGCAGTTGAAAATAAGGCTTGTAGTGAGATTGAATGGAAAGAGGCGTTGAATGAGGATACTGCTCTTGAAAGAGTAAGAGCGATATATCGTGAAGGGTTGGCCTAGAGAGAAGTGTGTGTCTCCTGAAATTCAACCTTTCTGGAAAGTTTCAGAAGAACTGTCCATTGAAAATGGTGTCATCATGAGGGATGGTAGATGCATTCCTCCCCTTAATGTACGTACCAAGTTGGTTGATTGTGCATATGATGGTCATCTGGGGGCAACCATGACAAAAAGGCGTGTCAGACTTCACTATTGGTGGCCTTCTATGGACAAGGACATCGAGTTAAGAGTGAAGGAGTGTGTTGTCTGTTGTGGAGCTGAAAAGGGTTTGAAAGTTGTCACACCTCCTTTACAGCCCATACCTTTTCCAGAAAAGCCATGGCTTAAGGTGGGAATTGATTTGGTGGGTCCGTTCAATTTTCTTCCCTACAACCTTTGTTTTGCGTTCGTATTGATGGACTTTCATAGCAAATGGCCTGAAGTCCGATTTTGTGCTTCTCCCACAGCAAGGAATGCCATTCTTTTCCTTAAAGAGATCTTCATGAGGGAAGGATTCCCAGAAGCGCTTGTTTCTGATAATGGTGTGCAGTTCGTGAATCAGGAAATGAGTGTGTTTTTGAATGAATCTGGAGTAAAACATTTGAGAAGCTCGGTTGGACATCCTCAAACCAACGGTTTGGTTGAGAGGATGAACAGGGTGGTTGTGGAGTGTATTAAGTGGGCGAAACATAATGGTTACAATGTGGAAGGTGCGGTCAGATCCATGTTGTGGTTTTACCGCACAACGCCTCATTCTCTCACAAAAGTGGCACCCTTTGTATCACTCAGAGGTAGGCTACCCACTTCTGCTTTATACCCGGCTTGGCTTTTAAGAACTGTTTGTGATAAAGTGTCGTGCTGGGTGGATCATGCCGCTTTGGAATCCAGGGTTGAAGCTGCGCAGAGGAAGATGTCCGACAGGTATAATCTAAAGAAGTCGGTGAAGTCTGTAGATTTGCATCCTGGGCATATGGTTTGCATTAGAAGCATAAATTTTGTTAAAAAAGGGGGTGTGTCCTTTGGTGATCCTGTCTGTGTTGAGAAAGTTTGTGGTGGTGCCATCATGGTACGTGGTGGGCATTGGTGGAATGTTGGAAAAGTTGTGAAAGTTCATTCTGATGACAATACTTCAAACGGTACGAGGAGAAATGTTGTTGTGCCTTCTGACCCAATTCTTGTGTCTCCTGATGTGCCTTCTAATATAATTACTGAGTCGCATGTGCCATGTGAAGTGCCTAGGAGGTCTGACCGTGTTAGACATGTTCCTTGGAGGTTCCGGTAACTTACTCTTGTTTTTTACTATTTCATCTGCACGATTTGTATTACTCTAAATTACTTTCTGGTATCCTTTGGTATAGTTTTCACACTTGTTAGTTTTAGTTTTTTTTTTTTTTTTTGGGCTGCTCCTCCTTATCTGTGGAGTTGTTCTTATGGTTGCTTTTATATTTGTTTTTTATAAACAAAAGGAGGTAATATGTTGTACTTACATATGCTTGTTCAATGTTCTGTATAAGAATCTCTATGTGTTGCCATAGTAGTTATGTGTGGGGTTTTATAATTGTCAGTTGGTGCCTCTCATCTGTCGTGAGAGGAGCGGTGGCTCGTTGTTCCCACTAATAAATTCTTAAGACTTACCTGATGTGTCCTGTGGTGACATCCAGCGTCTGGGGGCACAACAAAGTATGTAAGCATAACTCTCATTTTAGTTCACATTCAGAACATTGCCACAGACTTAGAAGCCAGAAATTTTCCTGCACTCAGCTGAAGTTAGTTATTTCAAGTGCTCAATTTAATGATGTTTATCATGTTTTAAACAACTCGACATCAAGATGAAGTTACAAGTGAGCAAATTAATTTTTAGCAAAGAAGAAAGAGAACCCGAAGTGAAATCCCTTGGCTGAAGGAGAAAAAACCAGACTCAAAATGCAGTATGCCTCACTGGTTGGTTTTGCATTGTTAGCAGTGTAAGGAGTAAAGGCTTAAAATGACATGCTTTTATTTATTGTTAGGTTTCGCCTACACAGCGCTTACAGCTGTGTTTGTGAAAGCTTTGTATTGAATATATGTTAAAGGGGCTTGCATCCCGCAACTCAGGAGAAACTATAAAGTGAAGGACTTTTGTAACAAGCATTGGTAATGCATCTGTTTCGCCTATGTGATTAATAATTAGCTGTTTTTTTGTTGTAAGTTGTAGCTTAGTGAGAAGTTGTGCAATATAAGTGACTGAAACCTTAATGCTTTCCAGGCTTCTGCACTTTCATTTTTTTTAGCACTGTCAATTTTTTGAGAGCTATGTTCCTCTATACACACTATCAAACAGATTCTCAATTACAATTGGCATTATCTTGTTGACTCATAGGAGTGCACAATATATTGCCTTTCTCCATAAACAAAATAAACAAATCATAACACTTTAACAGAATTTCAGTAACTTATATTACACAACTGCTCACTAAGCTACAACTTACAACAAAAAACAGCTTATTATTAATCACACAGGCGAAACCGATGCATTACCAATGCTTGTTGAGCATGGTGCTAATTGTCTTATTGTCAGTGGTGTAGCAAAGGGGGGTGAGGGGTTCTGCCCCAGCTGCACGAGTTGTGGGGGCAGCAGCCTCCCCCCGCGGCTCTTACCTACAGCCGTCGCAGGCGTCAAGGACAGGAATCAGCAGATTCCCCCGCCCGCTCTTACAGGCTCCAAACTCAGGGGCGGCCACGGGCGGCAAAAGGTCTTGCTACAGCACTGCTAATTGTGCTTGGTTGCAGGGCTCTCCCCTTCTTTATGGTGCTTGCCTGTTGCTCAGCATGATCATTGACAGCGCAGTTAATTAACAGCCACTATTGCCTGACTTGCACCCAGTCAGTAGCCTGTACATAATGATGAGATTTGAGCAATGCATAGAATGCGGCACTCAATGCTGCTGTTTATCTACACTCTAAGGGGCTTATTTACAAGGCCCTTGCACCACTTTTGCGTCATTTTTAACATGGGGAAAGTGACGCAAAAATGGCGCAAGGGGCTTGTAAATCTGCCCCTAAATTTGGTGACAGTATGAAGTGCAATCTGAATCTGACAGCGGCGGTTATTATTCAATCTGTCTGCCTGTGGTGCGTGGGATTAGGGTAATGGGTGCTCATAACTTTCATTGGCCGCAAGCTGTGAGGCATCAGCAGCTATTAATTATTATTATGCGCCACCCACTACAGTTCGGTCTATTAATGTAGAGCACGCAAGCTTAATTAATGCACTCGGCAGAAGCAAACACTGTTAACGTCCTGAGCAATTTGAAATAATGTTAGTTATCACTAGAGGCTAAGATGACGATATACTGTGTGAAATTTCAATAACATTCATCTAATGCTGCTGATCAACATTTGATGATATTATATTATTTAGTTGCTGAAATAATATTTCGATTTTATTAAAGCTGATTTCAGATCTCACGCCTGGCACAGTTTCCAGGGTTTGCAATCTACTGAATTAACAGACAAAACACGACACGCATTGTACATTTATTTGTAGTTGTTCAAAATAATCATTTGTCATGCAGCATCAAAATAATGTTTTGTCTCAACATATCCATTCCATGGGAATATTAAATTTAATTGCACATCAACACCTGTTTGTTAAAAAATACTAAATGTAATCTCTTTCCGTTAATGCAGGCATTGTATATGTTTAGCACATCAAAAGCTACGTCACCTAGAACGACACGGAGCAATTTACATTACTTGAATATGCATCTTTATTTCTCATAAATTTGGCACAAACATTTCACCTGTGTCCTGGAACATGAAAAGAAATCCGGGTGTGTGTTAACGTCTTTGATCAAACACACCGTGGTTGGTGGAGAAAAGATGGCTGCCATCCATTAGATAAACCAACGGGCAGCAAGTGCTAAATAAACCAATATTGGGTAATGCAGCTCCTCTGACAAATGCATTCTGGGGAACAGGATGTAATCAGTCTCTTAGGGTTCGTGCTGTCCTTTAAAGATACAATACACTCTTGTTTCAGAACTTTATGTTTTCTTTTGAAAGAAAAGCTTTCTTTAATAAAAACCATGTGAGACTTTTGTCACAGTTCCAGCAGCGTCGCAATAAAAAAGGAATCAAGCATATTTTTTTTAAAGTACCAAAGAAATATGTCAAAGTGTTAATTTAACAGAACCTTAAAGAGCCAGGGGACATGTTTTCATGCTACAACATCCTGACACCTCTGTTTTTAAACAGCTTCGATAAACAATGTTTTAAAATGGAAACAATGCAGTGCATGTGGACAAATTTTAACGATAAAAACAGCATAAACAAATACAACCCTTTATCCGAGGTACAGGCCTATACCAGCACAGCCGCATACACTGCAATGACATAGTAGGCATAAAAGCCAAAGTCTGACTATACTGTAGAAAGGCATTTCCTGCAAAAAGTGATAGAACAACACAACCGGGATCGGCAAAGTCTATAGCTCAGCTTTAATGTGTCAACGCATGTAAAAAGTGTTACTCATAAATACTGTTTGCATGCATCACACTCGCATATCATATTAAAGCCTGACCTATGGCTTTGCAATACTGGAAATAAGTAGCGAAAATGAATGCTTTTGGTGCAGTATTCATATAGGAGATTAATAATTGAATGCAACAAACAGTATGGGGATTGGGTGTACTTTTCAGGTGTTAAATAGTCCTTCATGTATTTTAAAGGAAGTGCCTCCTGGAAGACGGAATGATACACCAAATGGGCAAAAGAACAAAGTGAGAGAGCAGTACTCCCACTCTATGTACATTTTAAAGAAATGATAACACTAAGGGCCTGATTGCAAGCTTGGCGGCCCCACCACCGCAGTCGCGTTGGTGTTGGATTAACTGCCACGGACTAAGCAGTCCAACCGCCGTATTATGATGTTGCCGGATTACTGAATGAAAGACCTCCGGAGCACCGCTGACACCAACAGCCATTCGTCGACCATTGTGGCGCCAGTCGGGGGAAAGTAGCTGCCATAGGGCGGTACAGAGAAGTTTCTCCGCCATCTGAATTATGAGTTGACTTTCCGATGAGCTGACCGTGGTGGTGGGACCGCCCTCTTTGATTCGTCGGAAACAAAGGATTTGGGGTGCACACTCACCCATTTCCTTTTCTTCCCTTCAGTCTACGACGTGGATCCCTTACTCCAGGTCCCCCCTTCATAGCTGCATCTTGACCCCGTGAAATCCAGGTAAGTCCATTTTGCAGTATTTACCCATTGACTGGACTGGGCACATATGGTCCAGACTCCAGCAATGGGTAGCAGGTATTTTTTCACGTGTCATGCATATGTGTACATTCAACACTTGTGCAGTCAGAATATACACCCATGCATCGACAAATATGAAAAAACATTCTCCGCCATCAGAAAGACCACCGCCAGCCCATCAGAGACATCGTAATATGGCAGGCCGTTGACCGCTGCTGCAGCAGTCTTCTTCGGACCGCCGCTGTGGCGGTACGACGGTCGGACCACTGAACTCTCAATCAGGCCCCATATCTAGAAAGCTGTGCTGTCAAGCCAGACCTAAAAGAGCCAGCGGAAAAAGGAGATACATGAGGTGGAAAGGAGCAGGGTCAGAATTGTAAATGTATTCTCCTAGTTGCAGGATATCCACACTCATACGCCCTCCTGAGATCATGTCCAGAGTTTCTTCTTCCAGCATCTGCTCCCCAGCACATATCCCTTACCCACCACCTGTCCAGCACAGGCAGAATGCCCTGCTGCACAAACAGAGCGTTTACCCTGTCTCCACTAATACAGATTGCGAGATATGAAACTTACTCTGCCCATCTTTTCTAACTTCTTAATTGTGTCATGTGTTCCTTTTCCACGTATTCTCTTCTGCTGTCTGCCCAGTATGTTTTTTGTATTCTTAATTGAGATACCTTCCTCACCTAACCCAATGACAGATTCTTACATGCTGCTAGTGTTTATTCTGATTGTTTTAATTTGATTCGATTTTAACATGTAGGCAATAGCTTCTGAGACCTTCGAAAAAGCCAGCACTAACATGCTTTTCTAATTATACAGGCTTTGTATTCACTTTCGTTGGAAATGTTATCGTCTAGGAAACCTTGCTGAACAATACTTCTTTCTACTAATTAGCTTGTAAAATCAGCTATTAGTCAATTTATAAGCAGTGAATGTCCCTGTGTGTCTTGCTTGGTTGGTGCAGGAGAGGATGTGATTACAGCCAGTTTTTTTACATTTCCCCGTTGTACAAGTGATTGTCATGCAAGTTCAGAGATTAGATACAGTGCTGTGAAGACAATAAAGAAATGCACACCTGGCTAGTGGATGCAACAATGATTAGTGCAGCAGGTGAAGTTGCACGTGGTTCCAAAGGTGTATGGGGCTCAATGAGCCCCCAGTTCTAGCTCTCTTTTAAGTGACTGGTGAAGTATTTTACTTTCTTGGATCGGGCACGGAGGCAGTTGCATCCTTGCTACTCACTGGTATGCCTTTTCTTCAAGAGATTGACTGCCCATATTTTTCTAGTTGTTAGAGCAGTTTTAGTTTTATTGAAAACTAGCAGAGAATTGGTTCCTCTTCATAAACACGTGTTGGTTTACATATAGGTGGGGTCTTGGCAAGCTTTTTATATTTAATTTCAAGAGTGCGCCACAAAAAGGAAAAAAGGCACCACCTAAGCTTGTCTGCCATATGCTTGCGAACAAAAAAAGTTAAATGTAAACAAAAAATACTATCACATTCAATTTTAAAAGAACAGTATGGATGCTTCCTACAGACATGCATGCTTAGAACTACTGGTAAAGAAGCCTTTATAGTTTTAATGAACATCACAGGAAAATATGATTCTTTCTGGAAAGGAAAGCTTATACTGGCTTTGAGATGTGGTAAATAATAGATATAGTTTAAAAACAAAATGTTAATTAAAAAAACTATGAAGATAAATAATGGAAATAGAAGCGTTTCAAAAGTTAGGTATGGACCCACCCGCCCTGGCACTGACATGGGTGAGGCTGGTGTGCTCATGTGATCAGGAAAAATGTTATCACTCTCAATGGAAGAGAGCCACTGGCTGAAATGAGCTGAGCCATTGCCACATTCTGCATACTATGGTGGGTGGAACCAAATGTGATCGACAGCTGAACAGCCAAATGTATGATGAGGGTTGACCCGAAGTCCCTCTATTGCACTATAAATGTCTGTATTTTTTAAATTATGATTTTTTTTAATTACTAGAGACTGGTGAGCCTACTAAAGCAGTCTGTAGGGCAGATCTAAAAATTATGCAAGTAATTGAAAATTGCACCCTGAAGTTACAGCGTCCACCCTCTGTGCTATTTAAGATGAGTGAAATTGCATGATGGGCATGATGGGCTTTTCTGGGGTAGTGCAGAACCTAGTGCCTGTTTTATGCACCTGCAGGGCACAGCATGAATTTGTTTTATCCGAGTTTTCTCTGAATTAGTGCTTTATTTTTTCATAGTGCAGCTCAGAAACAGTTACCAAGGGTTCCCCCTCCCTGTTTCAGAAGCTGCAGTTTGTTTATAGGGGCACAGGGGCAATGACCCCCTTCTGCTGTGAGCCACTGCCTCCCAGGCTCATTCGACAATTTAAATTAGCCCCGTACGTACCTCCAGTTATTTTATTTGCTTATGGGCGGGGCTACGGAACTCTCAGTGGTTGTGATGAGCAGCTGAAGCTGAAACTGTGCTGCGCATGCCAGATTGGCTGGTATTTTTGCTCTGGCCAGCCTAAATGTGCAGTTTAGGCTTCCACATTGAAGGCCACCATGGAGCTGCCTCAGCAAAGACACAGCCCCATAGGTCTTCAATGGAACGTTGCGCTTACATGCTCCAGCCAATCCTAGCACTGCTCATCTGCTGCTTAATATTATATGCAGCATAAGAGCAGTACTTGGATTGGCTGGGGATCTCTGGCTTATTTTCCTCAGCCAGAAGGAGAGAGAAGTTGCGCAGAGAGCTTTCCTAGGCTTCCAAGCCATTGTGAGGAGGCGACTCATGGTCTAAAGAGGCTACGGTGGAGTTTTGGCCCAGTGCACGTCGACACAGCTGCAGCTGTGGTCCAGGTAGGGCGTCCCACCCGGCTACTAATCTCGGGAATAACTATTAGTAAACATTAGTATACCACTCATACTATTGTTTTTTTGCACATTTTTCCTTTGCATTTAACACAAGACATGGTGTTTATGTGTTACAGATGCTGTAAAACCGCTTGATATAAGCAGTTTTGCAGCTAAAGTCGTATTACACACAGTTGTTGTTGGACTTGGCTCTTTTTGGCAGGTTCATCCCTAAACTTTTTGCCTTTTCTCTGACATGGTGTTGGTGGTTTTAGGCCTCTGGGCACTTTAGCACTGTGGTCCAGTGTAAAGTGCGCGCACTCTCTGTGTACATTTGGTAAGGTTGGCCTGCCCTCCCATAGGAATGCATTGGGTATTCCCTGATAAGTGTGTCAGTTGTAATTCCTGGGATGAGAGGAGCAGCGCGGTCGAGTTTAGTATGTATGAAACTGTAATAATAAATGCTGCGCAATGGTGTGCGCAGATTTATTATGACTATTTGAGAAATGCCACTTTTAGAAGTTGGCATTTCTGTGTGCTATGTGTCTGCCTGCCTGATGTAAATTGCATGTCTGGCTTTTGAGTGACAGGGGCTGAGAGGTGTGTGTGGCTCCAGGCGGGGCAGGGTGAGTCAGCGCTAGGCTGAATGGGACTACTGCCTTGGGAGTAGTGGGAGGAGTAATCCCCTGATTCTGAATAGGACTGTGCCCAGCCTGGACAATGCTGGCTCCGCCCCTGTGGTGTGTCTGATCACCTAGCCCCCACCTGACAAAGGGGAAGAGGAGCATTTTTGATAGAGTCCCAGTGGGGGCTGGAAAGTCACAATGGTGCCAGGCCCCTGTACTTTATTCACAGCTGCACCGCACCAGCGCGGGCAGCTGCAACGTCTTGCGCATTTTTGTTTTAGGGAGTCCCTGAGTGGGACAGAAGAGGCACAGTGGTGCCAGTGCTGATTTCCTTCCCCAGCTGCACCGCACCAGCACGGGCAGCTGCGACGATGGCGCACATTTGTTGAGAGAGCCCCAGTGGGGGCCCAGAAGGCACAGTGAGTGCCATGCCTACCGGGATGATCACAACTGCATGGCAATTAGCGGCAGCTGCAACGTTTAGGCCATCATTCCTTTGGGGGCATTTTGAGTGAGATAGGAGTGAGATGCACTCCTCTGCCCCAGCGCAATTGCGCACTTGGATTCTGCTGCATTAGCAGCCGCCCTGACATTTGGGACATAGGGCATTTGAGCCCTCTGAGAAGGCCAGTTGGCCAGGGGGACTGTGTGAGGTTTGTAGGGCGCCAGGCCCTAATGTGATTTATGGTGGTGAGGTTATGGTCTAATGCGTTTAGGCTTATGAGGTTATGGCATAATGTGTTTATGCTTATGAGGTTGGCGCAGAATGTATTTCACGCCTAATGTGATGCGGATTGCATAATATGATTTATGTTGCAGGATATGATGCTGAGTACAGTGTTTGGCCAGTAATTACTGGTTGTGTTCTACATTTATTATTTGTGCTTGTGATGGTTCTGACAGTGGCCCAATTGGCCCTGTCAGGTGTATATAATCCCCTGTAAATATTGCCTACTGCCAGTTGGCACAGTGTATATTGTGTGATTACTATTCTAATGTGTTTATGATAATATAAAGGCTATTTTTGATATAACCTTGTGTGGAGTTCCTTTTGTGGTGTGCCTAGTGTGTTGCTGCTGTGTGTGTGTGTTGCGCAAATGCTTTACACATTGCCTCTGGGATAAGCCTGACTGCTCGTGCCAAGCTACCAAGGGGGTGAGCAGGGGTTATCTTCAGCGTGTAACTCTCTTGCCCTGACTAGAGTGGTGGATTCTGCCTGGCTTTGGCGCAAGCCTTAGCCAACCGGAAATCCCATTTCTAACATTGGTTGTCAGCGGTGAGGATAGGACTTGCGTTTGCGCAGTACCACAGCGACAACTGGTTGCACTACAAGCTCTGCATTTAGATAATCACAAGTTTGGAGATTATTGTTTCTGATTTTGTTTTAAGTAGCATTTCGTTGAAATGTGTTCTCTTGTTGCACTATGAGTTGGGGGTCCTGCCAAGGACAGAAACCAGAGAATCTGAAGGAGGATACTACCCATATGCTGCGTGTTGTTGGGGTTGGCCTGCAGTGGATACTTAATTGGCAAGGAGAAACTAGCTCGGGAGGGTAGATTATCCCCTGAGTGCAGTTTGAGTTTTCTGGATTCCCCAGTAAGGGTGGGATCCAGTGGTGGCAGCAATATGGAGTCCAGTGTAGGAAGTCCCATTCCCAGAACCCGGAAGATGGTACCTAGTTCCCAGTTAGAAGGGTACAGGTTGAGATTCAGGGGCAGTAAGATACTGTCTCACCAGTCTTGGGGGGAGTGTGGATGAGTGTTGTGATGCACTGGACGATTGGGTGTGAGTTCTCTTATCCCAGGGAACTTGCATGGGAGGCAGACCTCTGGCTGCGTGTTAGAGGATCTGAAGAGGCATTTGGGAGTGATCTTAAAAGGAGTGGCTCCGGTATCTTCTGGACCTGCGTGGTGGAAGAGGTTTAGAGTAGCCCAGCTAGGTCCCAGTGTAGTGGGAGGGGTGTAGGGGCTCACGTCCTGTCTCTGCGGAGAAGGAGTGCGTGTGGGGCTGCGTGTCCCAAGGTGCCCGAAACCCAGTCTCAGGGTCTGGAGGGTTCCTTAAGGGAACACCAGGTTGGGGGCCTAGGCTGTACTGGTAGGTCATTTTGAGGGGGGATCTCCCTGTGTCTAGAGAACCTGGAGCATCTGTAAACAGAGCTCCAGTGGTTCTGGTGTCTGGCAGTGCCACTCCTAAGTGGAGGGTGCAGAAGTCCAGATGGAGGGGTGAGAGGGGGAAAGAGTCCCCAGTGGAAGAACCAGTGGGTCAGGGGCCAGCCAGAAGGACTGAGTCACCAATGATTGACCATGGTGACGCCACTTCTGTCCTGGGGGATCTTCACACACTGTCAAGTGGACAGGAGGTCGGGAGATCTGCGCCAGGCAGACTGTCACATGACACATAAGTCATGTGTCGCCCTCAGGGGGGGCATGTGTGCTCCCAAGGAAGTCCTGGTGCGACAGGCGGGTGCTCAGCCAAAGGGTTCCGTCCCTGGGTTGGGAGGCCAGGTTCAGGGTATGCCTGACCTGGAGGGAAGGGCAACTGTAATCAGTGTCCTGACCGGGTTGTCTTCTAGGGGTACCACTCCTGATGGGAGGGTGCAGTATTCTGGAAGGGGGTGCAGAGGGAGGGAGTCCTCGCCTCTGACCCCGGTGCAGCCGGAGAGTTTAGATCCCAGGTTGGTAGACCAGTTGATGGAGAGAGGTCCTGAGCTGGTGGGAGAGTTGTGTTCTGGGGGTGCTTCTCCTGGGAGAGTGCGGAACCCCAGAAGGAGAGGTAGGGTGAAGAGACACTTCGCCCGTGACCTCTGGTCAGCCTGAGGGTGCGGACCATAGGTTGGAGGATCAGTGGCAGTTTGGAACTACACTGAGAGGAAGGGTGGAGAATGGCTATTATGTGCCAGGGGTTACTGCCCCCCACTCTGTGGATTGGCAAGGACCGGAGGTGTCTGGAGGGTCTAGGGCCTGGTCCTGGCCGTGGACAACTAAGGAGTACCAGTGGGGTAGCCTAGTTGGGCCTGAGAGGTTTTTTTTCAGCGGGAACCACAAGGGTTTAGAGTGGCGTAGAACTGGAGGGTGTCCCTGCAGTGCGGGCCTGCGTCCGTGTTCTTTCGCCCAAAGCAGGGAAGCCCATCAAGGTAGTGATTGGTCTACCCTACGTTTTGGCTGGAAGGGGGTTGTGTTGGACTTGGACCTTTTTGGCAGGTTCATCCCTAAACTTTTTGCCTTTTCTCTGACATGGTGTTGGTGGTTTTAGGCCTCTGGGCACTTTAGCACTGTGGTCCAGTGTAAAGTGCACGCGCTCTCTTTGTACATTTGGTAAGGTTGGCCTGCCCTCCCATAGGAATGCATTGGGGGTTCCCTGATAAGTGTGTCAGTTGTAATTCCTGGGATGAGAGGAGCAGCACGGTCGAGTTTAGTATGTATGAAACTGTAATAATAAATGCTGCGCAATGGTGTGCGCAGATTTATTATGACTATTTGAGAAATGCCACTTTTAGAAGTTGGCATTTCTGTGTGCTATGTGTCTGCCTGCCTGATGTGAATTGCATGTCTGGCTTTTGAGTGACAGGGGCTGAGAGGTGTGTGTGGCTCCAGGAGGGGCAGGGTGAGTCAGCGCTAGGCTGAATGGGACATCTGCCTTGGGAGTAGTGGGAGGAGTAATCCCCTGATTCTGAATAGGACTGTGCCCAGCCTGGACAATGCTGGCTCTGCCCCCTGTGGTGTGTCTGATCACCTAGCCCCCACCTGACAAAGGGGAAGAGGAGCTTGGTAAACAAAGTGCTCCAATTCCCCCCTGAACCAGTTTCATCTGGTTCCCCCATGCCCTACACTGCAGACAAAGGAGAGAAGTGGTATAAGTATAGGGGCTGTGACCCCATGTTGTGGGTTCTGTGCTGTGCTGGTGCTGTTCCTGACCTTGCTGGGGCGTGCTGCTGCTGGGGCCCAGGAGGAATCGCCATGAGGGCTTGCCTCCCTGGGCCCAGCCTTGCCCCCTTGATCTCTCAGGACCTTTTGCTGAGGAGCTGTGGCTCCTAGCGCCTGGTGAGCGCTATATTTCAATCTCCCTAGGAGAGAGGAGCGCTGGAGCTTCGCAGCGTCAAGCTACACATCGCTCCTGAGGGAATCCCCAGCGTAGGGATTCCCCCGGATTACTGGGAACGAGCGGGTGCCCACAGCGCATTTTGCCGGTTTAGCGGGAGCCTACCCCGCTTTATGGAGATTGGAAATTACGGGTGCCCACCCCGCTTATGTGCTCTATGAAAAGCGGGTGCCCACCCCGCATTGCCCAGCCGAGAGGAGAGCGCGGAAAACAGGAAGTCAGGCACCCGCGCCTGACTGTGGGCAGGGCCTGCCAAAGAAAGTGCGGCCGGAAGCTAGGGGAGGCTTGGCTGCGTGCGTAGAGGAGGACGGGAGCCTACCCCGCCTCCACGAGCTCCGAGGCGAAGTCCCGGGTCCCAGGAGGGGCCACGGGTGAAGGGAGCAGAGGCCAGGCGGGTGCCCACCCTGCACTGGCGTACCAAAAAGGAGAGCCTGAACGGAGTCCTGAGGGCTCTCCCGGCCCCGCAGTCTGCAGTGCCACCGGGAAGGAGGAGAAGTGCTGAGGGAGCCCAGCGGGGCTCCCGTGTCGAAGGGAGAGCCCCGCATGTGGCTGCACAAAGAGGAGACGGAGTCTGCAGGCAGCAGCCCGGTGAGTGGGGATTTCTAGTGGTTCTCTGTGTGTTCCGATCGAGGCACAGTGCGATCTCCTACGATGGGGGCATTTTGATTTAGCGGGGCTCCAGAGCGCATTTTCTCGCCACAGCTGTGCGCAGTGGTGGTGCCTGAGCGGTCCCGCCGTTGCGGGCCGCTCCAACAATGGGGGCATTTTTGATAGAGTCCCAGTGGGGGCTGGAAAGGCACAATGGTGCCAGGCCCCTGTTCTTTATTCACAGCTGCACCGCACCAGCGCGGGCAGCTACAACATCTTGCGCATTTTTGTTTTAGGGAGTCCCTGAGTGGGACAGAAGAGGCACAGTGGTGAGAGTGCTGATTTCCTTCCCCAGCTGCACTGCACCAGCGCGGGCAGATGCGACGATGGCGCACATTTGTTGAGAGAGCCCCAGTGGTGGCCCAGGAGGCACAGTGAGTGCCATGCCTACCGGGATGATCACAGCTGCACGGCAATTAGCGGCAGCTGCAACGTTTAGGCCTACATTCCTTTGGGGGCATTTTGAGTGAGATAGGAGTGAGATGCACTCCTCTGCCCCAGCACAATTACGCACTTGGATTCTGCTGCATTAGCAGCCGCCCTGACATTTGGGACATAGGGCATTTGAGCCCTCTGAGAAGGCCAGTTGGCCAGGGGGACTGTGTGAGGTTTGTAGGGTGCCAGGCCCTAATGTGAATTATGCTGGTGAGGTTATGGTCTAATGCGTTTAGGCTTATGAGATTATGGCATAATGTGTTTATGCTTATGAGGTTGGCGCAGAATGTATTTCACACCTAATGTGATGCGGATTGCATAATATGATTTATGTTGCAGGATATGATGCTGAGTACAGTGTTTGGCCAGTAATTACTGGTTGTGTTCTACATTTATTATTTGTGCTTTTGATGGTTCTGACAGTGGCCCAATTGGCCCTGTCAGGTGTATATAATCCCCTGTAAATATTGCCTAGTGCCAGTTGGCACAGTGTATATTGTGTGATTACTATTCTAATGTGTTTATGATAATACAAAGGCTATTTTTGATATAACCTTGTGTGGAGTTCCTTTTGTAGTGTGCCTAGTGTGTTGCTGCTGTGTGTGTGTGTTGCGCAAATGCTTTACACATTGCCTCTGGGATAAGCCTGACTGCTCGTGCCAAGCTACCAAGGGGGTGAGCAGGGGTTATCTTCAGCGTGTAACTCCCTTGCCCTGACTAGAGTGGTGGTTTCTGCCTGGCTTTTGCGCAAGCCTTAGCCAACCGGAAATCCAATTTCTAACAGTTGTGTATGTATAGAAATCTGGTTTCCATACGTACATACTGCTTGCAAAGCCCTATAAATAAGTATCAATTTGTAAGGAGAAAGATAAATGGATTCATGTGCACCAGGCACCACTTTACTGTTATTGAGACCCGCTGCACCCATTTTATCCTGGGCGGTCGGGCCCAGACCAATGTTAGTGCAGGCCAGGGGGCACACTGCAGGCCTTGTGCTTAATCATCCCCAACTAAAGAAACACTGCAGAGTTGGGAAGATATGGAAGTCTTGTAGACCTTCTTGAAATTCCCAGAAAGACCTGTGATGGTCCTGTTTGCTCGGTGCCAAGACTGAATGTTTAGGCTCCTACCATCTTTTTGTTTATCTATTCTGAATTGAAGTAAGGCAATGCAATACTGATCAATTGGTATTAATACTGTTTTGGTGATTCCCTGTCAGTTTTACGACTGTTCTTGCAACACAGATTCTCTTGGGGCAGAAGATAAAGGGTAGCATAATGAAGGACTACACAGACAGCCATTGCTTCAGGCAAGTCCTTTGTATGAAGTCTCCAGGCCTCTTCCACTATATGCAAGTTTTAAGGTCACAAAAACATAATTGGTAGGCCGATTCACTGCTGTTTATTTTGTAGGGCTAAAATTCTCTGCAACAGGCAACTCAAATGTACTGTTGGAGGGGCTCTTTTGCCTCCTTGGGTCATATAGATTCGGTTAAAATGTTGATGAGTGGGGTCACTACTTTCCATTACATTCCTTTCCATATAAATCAATCTTTTCACTTGGAGCTGTTTAACATCGCACTTGCAGAAAAAGGGATGTTTTTCCTCTAATACAAGAACATTATTTCTACCTTTAATAATATTTAATTTGTTGTTGAGTATTCTGTGTGACACCACAAACCTGCCAACATTATGAAATTTGGAAGAAACATATTTCTCACATAATTATTTTCCTCTTCAACTGAGTTTGTGCTCTCTCCTTTCTGCTCATACTTTCTTTCATCTCCTCCACTTCTCTATCTCCTATGCTCAGGAAAAATACCCATTCTACTCACCTGTGAGCACAGAATGTTTCTTTTCCGGTGTACATATTTTGACAGCTGTGTGACCTCCTTTATGTGCTTTCCCAAAATTGGCATGTTACCATTTTCAAGATGCTCTGCAGAGAGGCCAATGATTAAATGTACCTAAAGTGTGAACACATTTATGACACACTGAGAGGTGCTCAGCTCCAGAGTTCTCAATACTGCCCTGTTGTAAACAACCTTGACAGCTTGAACTCACCCAGGTAGACAAGTTAAGGTAGGATGTAGTAAGATATGGGGCATTCTTTAATGGTTTGACAAAGTTCAAGACCACACATGAGAAATGTTTTATAAATCTTGCTTTTTGCAAAATTCTTTATTGAAATCAGCTTTAAACTACACCATTTGGCCCTCTTTGTTTCAAATATTTCTCCAGAGGAGACCCCTCCCATACCTTCCATTTTGTCAGTCCGGCTACCTCACTTTGCTCGCTCACTACTTAAAACTCATACTCAACTTTTACACCCGCCATTTTAAAATGTCACCAGCCACCACTGTGTTTCAGAGCTGTTCTATCTGAAAATAAAGCACTAACTGAGAGAAATATTGGGTTAAATGAATTAATTGTACGCCCTGCAGACACAGAAAAATGGCTCTCTGCTGCCCTCAAAAAATACCATCATGCTAGGCCCCTGAAGTTTATTTTGAAATGGAGATGTTTTTATATATCTTCTGTAACGCAAAATCATTTAATTTAACTATAGTCAACAGATGCCAGACCTGTTCAAGCTTGTTTCAGTAAACAAAAGTTATGAGGTACTGGATCACACGTTTGGCACATGTGTATGCTGAGAAGGATAATTTTCCAAAACACAATCACTGCTGTAATCTATCTCAAGGATGTACTGGCCCAGGGGTCTGATTTGACTCCAAAGAATCGGTGCTCTTGCTGAGCTTACAGCAGAATTTGTAGTTTTAGCATGCAACAGCAATATTCATCCCTAACAGTATGTCTGATTGGTCCTAAAGGACAAAGAAAGGGCAGCCTTATGTTTACTCAACACCGGCTCATCCATCAGAAAAAGCTGCATCCAAGCCACTCAGAAACCTGGCTGAATCATTATTGTGTGTGCTCAGCTTTCACTAAAGCGGTACATCATCAAGCCAACAAAATTTTTCATATCTAAGATGAAAGCTCCCACATCTTTCTAATTTACACATAGCCACCTCGAACACCCCCATTTCACCTAGGGAGAACCAAAGCTCATTTAAATATGAACTACTTGACTGACAAATACTATACAATGATCACCTCACTGTGCCCGTGAGATATAGTCGAATGGCACATCCCAATTAGTGTCTTTCAGTCTACCAAAAAGCTCTACCAGGGAAGCATTTGTAAACCAGAAGGCAAAAGTGACGCAAAATGGTGGTAAGTGTTGGAATTGTATTTTCTTTCCAATGCAAAACTTTATTTGCACTGGAAAGCAACCTGTATCAGTGCATGGACGTTCCCACACTACCACCCATGGTATTTGATTCAAAGCTCTATATATACTAACTATAGAAGACAGGGCTTTGTGCCAAAAATAAATATTTCCTCAAGGCAGTCATTACGCTAGGTAAATATTATTAATCTCTCCAAACTTTTACCGCATTGCACATTTGATATATTTACACCACAAATATGATGTGGGAAACATTCTAAAGAATGTCTTGGCATAGCATTTTGTTCTGGGAGTGTGTACTTCCAGTAAAAACCCTTCACTAGACAGTGCACACACTCCTTTGCACTATCATGCAGGGGTAAGAGCATTGCGTTAGGCAGACTAAAAAATCGCTAGTGATGGGGAGAGAGAGCAGCTATGCCATTTTTTGTTGATATGACTCTGCAATGCTCTCTTCCCCAGTGGACTGGAGTGCCATAAATTTGGACGCTACATTGTGCTCTTGTAAATGTCATAAATGTGCCCTTAATTTGCTAAAATACAGACTTCCCAACATAGGCTACCAACATCTTGACCTCACATAGATATGACTCAACAAAAATGTTCACCCACACCTCATCTCAATATCAAGCACTTCACAATAACAAATTAGCCTGTCCTAACATATGTAAGAAGTGAATTTGGCTGGATGTGGGAATGAAATATAAGCTGGAATTATTTTAGAGAGATATGTACAGTTGGTTGAAATTTTGGCTAGGTTTTGGAGATTATGTTGTATAAAAAAAGATCATTTTAAGTTTTATGCTTTTTCATTGGACAGTACGCACATTGACAATGGTTAAAGTAGGCAGGCATCATCTAACATCTAACAAATTGTATGCTGCCATACAGTGGTAGTCTATATTTTTGCAGTTTGACAAGTTTGTTATCAACATTGTCATACACATCCACGAATGAAGAAGCTGCTAAGTGATTGAGTGGTGTTGACATATGACTATTTTGATGAAGGTCCATTTTGCGTAAAAGTTAGAATCCAGGATAAGGAGGAAAAAAGTTGCCTGTAACACTGTGTGAGTAACTGAAAGTTGCTAAGATAAAATGTAAAAAAGGCAAAAAATAAAATGAAACAATAAGAAAATATTGGGTCATATTAGTCCGCTTTTAATATCTATTAAGGTACCTTCCAGAGTCCTCTTTTTGTTTTTACCATGGCTAGAGCTTGATTCACAGGCTGATCATGGAGGGGAAAAAAGCTCTCAAGAATGTTCCAGCATACATCACATCAGATCCAATTCAGGCTGAAGACTCATGATTTTTTAAACCTAAAATGACATTATTCTAACTGTCTCCCATCTAAAATTGCCTCTGCTTAAATAGAAGTGAATTGGGAAAATACAATCTCCTGATTTTTTTTTTACGAAATCTCCCATTTCCATGTTATAAAATGTTGGCCTCTATGTGACAGATAAGTTAATTTACTCAGGAAGGATAGAAATGGGAGGACGATCAACACAAAAAATATAAGGATACAGAACTGGGGTCCTGGAGGGTGAGGTGAGAAAAAAATCATAGCAAAATGCAACTATCAAAAACAGGATATATTTGTCGGATTGATTTTGTCAATATGGATTTGTAGGTATTGTCTTTTGCCAGCTGTGATTTTACAAGCACTTACAAGGGATGAAATGTGGTCTAGTGGCTCGATTGCTGATTTTGGAACCTAGAGATGGTGGCTCTAATCTTGTTTTGACAAATAACCAATAACCTTGCTATTCAATACCACTTAATCAGGGATGGGATAACTTCTCAAATATTTACCACAATTATGGCTGACAATGTGAACAAAAGTTTTAATAAATACCTGGCAGTGAAGAGTATGAAAAAGTGAAATCTTTGAGTAATGTAATGGAAAATGTGTAAAAAATGTGCAGTACACAATCTCAAAACGCCTTACAAGCACACTTTATAGCTTCTTGCACCCAAGTTAAAGTCACTTAGTATAAAAACCATCACCTACATGCAATAAGCATCACAACACATGATCAATGAAAAAATTCCTTCTACAAATACTTAAAACCTACTAACATCAACTAGTGACACATTCCTGAGCTTGTGTCGAAAGTGGAGAACAAACCTCACATAAACACCAGATAGGAGACATTATAACAATATAGCAGCATAGCAGGGCAGGTACATATTTCTCGTTTGCACAAGACAAAGTGACCAATAAAAACAGTCTTAGGAGAAAAATTGTGACGAGATTAAAAAAAATAAACAAGAAGAGTACTAAAGAAGAGCACAAAATGCTGTTTAACAAGATTGCACACAAATGATGACTTTAAAGGGACGGATCACACAATGTTTTTGAGGGGTGCTAATTAATGTCATTGGTGGCAGGTTATGGTAGTTCTTGGTGCAGACACCTTTTACCAATCTATGACGAAAACAGTCTTTTGAGGCTGTAATGTGTGTCAAGAATGTTTGTGCATATTTGCTTTGTGGCATTGTGTTCTGATGGAGGTGTGTTCTGTTTTTTTTGTCTTTTTCTGCCTTTTTATATTATATGTATTATTGAACTTGTATTTTGTATTGTTGTGTTTTATATATAATGTTGTTTTGTGTTCTGTTTTGACTCTGCTGTTTGTTATGTTTTACATGTCTTGGTATGTTGTTTTGTGCAAGGTCTGTTGTTTATTTTAGCTATGTCAACAAATGCTGCTATAGTTCCAGCCAAAAGCAGCACATGCCTTTAAAGATCCTGTGACAAGCAACTATTCACCATTATCTAGGTAGTAAAAAAGCACTTCTCCATTTGTCATTTATTTTAAGACACCAATCAGCCTACAACTGTGGGAAAGACCAGTTCCTAAATTAGCACTTGCTGTGCTCACTTTATAAATGAGAATGTCTCAAGAGGATCACATTATAGTCAAGATTAAGGAAGAGGTGTTGTAAGAAGGTTAGAAATATTGTCAATATCTTTGTTGGGAGCCCTGGGTTTCTTTAGTGTTCTATCATTAAGATGGCTCCCTATATAAACCTTCTTGCAGTAGCAGCAAGCTCAGACCTATCAATGTTAATATAATAACTCTACGAGGATAGGTTTGAGCTATGTCCTTCCTAATGTAAATAGTAAGATTCGAAGAGGCCGAGGAACTAGGGAAATAAACATCCACAGTTCACGCTCTAGGCTTCAATGAAGATTAATTAGGAAATACTGATTGACCGGTACAAGAGTTAGTGGCAAAATTCTGATTCCAAATTGGGCAAAATTACGGCACCATCAGGTTTTCCTTAGGCATACTTTGCCAAGTAAAACTAGGTAGAATTTATCTGGGGAAAATTTCCATTCAGATTAATAATTAAATATTCCTATAAATCTTTAATCTAGATTAAAAACTTTCCAAAAATATTATTAAACTATCGAAACTGGTACTAAGTTTACCCACTTCAGAAGGATGAATATGGCCTTAGATCCAAATGAAGAACTGAGACTGCCTTGTTGGAGAACTACACAACAATTTTGAAAATCATCGATAAGTGACCCCTAGCCATTATGATGCTGCGGGACCTCTATGCCTCTGTTGACACCTTGGACCACAACATACTGCATCGAAATCTAAGCAGTGTAGTCGGCTGTCAGAGCTGGTGGGAGATCGTTCTCATCAATTCTGGAAGACAGAGAGCCCCACATTATACTATGGGATTCCTGTTTAACAATCAAATTAATTCCGTTCAAATGTTTTTTAACATTCAACCATGGTTGACCGAAAGCTGACTTAGCCTAAACAGAAAAAAGACAGAAGTTCTGTTGGTAGGGGACAGATCACTTGAAACAGTTAGCAGGACAAATCTGTTTAATTTGCGCGGTTCAAGCGTGGTTCAAGCATGACTCAAAGCCCTCATAAATGTGGCCCTCAGAGTTTTTTTTATGTACTACAAGAGTCAATGTGTTTCTGGGTGGTTTTAATAACTGACCAAATGATAGAGCAGGTTAAAAATGCGAAATGTCATTAGCACTTCTTTAAACTTGTGTGCTTTTCATTAATTGCTCATTATTTTTGTGGGAAAGCCATACACTGACACAACATCCTTGTTGGATATCACTCCAGGCAGTGATATGAGAATAAAATATCCATCTCAATTTTTGAAGAATTAAAGAAGGGCAGGATGATAAACTAAGACAAGATACAATGAGGTGAAAATATTTTACTGGAGCTACTACTAGGTGGTCTTAGAGTGAAAAGTCATGTACAGAAAGAGAACAATGTTTAACTGTAACCTTTGTAATTGACTCTCAGGTTGGGACCCGACGCAACCCTGGCATTAAAACTCATGCTTCATTGCTTTAAATTTGTGAATTATTTGAGCCTCAACTGTTTTTTTTTTTTGTTAATGGCCAGCAAATAGTCTGCCACATTTTAGAGTATGTGAATGTTGTGCTGCCCCAATTAATGATCAGTTCATTTCTCCATATGTTATAGTTAGACATAGCTCCCCTGGATGTTCTATTGGATCAAACATCTTTCACTTTTCCCCTTAGCATTACTTTATTTTTGTGACTGCTGCCCATGAAAAACTATTACTTTTGATCAGTATGCCAACTAGCAGTCATGGATCTCTGGAGTGCATGAAGCATCTACCACCTGGGGATTCAGTTACTTCCCATGCTTTTCAGCTCATTATACCATTGTTTTACCATCTTCTGCCCCCAAAGATTGTTTTGATATACTGTTCCCTGATTTTGACTTCAGCAGCCGTTTGGCTTCCACGCCTTTTACCTCAATGCTGTGTTTTTGTTTCAAAGGTACTCTATGGTTCTTACCTATTGGGTCCCTTGAAGGGTTGCACAGCAGGGGCTGCAGGGGACTGCTTTTCCCCTGCCTCGGAACTGTTTCAAGCACAGGAGTATTCTCTAGCTTTACTTGGCTGCAAATCTCAAAGGTCAAAACAAAGGTGGAATCTTTCTTTTTCCGCACTGTGGTTGTAAATTAGAGAGCAAGTGAGGGTGGTTTGTAACCTGAAGGTGGTATTTAAATTGATAAGCAATCATAGAAAGTAAATTTTCTCTGCTTTTTTTAAAATAAGTGATGTTTAAGGAACATTGACTATAATCTAATGCTCTTTCATGATTTTTCATGATTTGTTCCTTCTTCTATTAATGCCAATCATGTTATCACTTTTGATGTGCCAATGGAGCCCATGATGGATATTATTTTAAACCCTTTTTACGTTTTAAATGGCACATTATTGAAAAATGTCTACAGCCATGAGTTTGAAACTCATGAAATGAGCATCGTCAGCAGAGTGAGTGCTGTTTTGGAAATTAAAGTGCTGTCACAGATCTTTGCAAACTGGACATTGTGAGGACTGTCAGAAAAGAGTGAGATCTGTCACATCTCAATGCCTGCTGTTCCATCACTTGAGAGGGAGGGTAGCATTGGAAAGTGCATTATGAATGCTGTCACAGCACTGCTCACTGATTATGACCCTCCCAGAGAATACTGTTTCAGTTGTTTAGTGCACAGACTGATGTATACATGTGTACTTGACGAGGGAAGTGGCATATTGTCAGACACCCAACTTACAGCCCAAGGAGCAGAGAAACAAACAAATATGGTTTTATTTTTAACCGCCCACTAATGCCCAGTGTAGAAAGACAAGATGGGTACGGAACTAGAAGGATTGAAGCATACTACAATCTTCAGAAAGTTAGAAATAACATCTGTAATCACCCTGGTCCTCCGACCTGCCACCGATACGACGCCAGCACCCTCCTCGCCCTCAACACCGGAGACCACGCCGCCTGCCACCTCGCGTTGCCGAAGGACACCCAAAGACCTATTTCCTGCCAATACTACAGCTGCACCTTGTCTCACCTCCGCACTCCAGCTCCTCCCACTGCCAACCGACCAACAGTGGACCCGACCGGCTCAGCTGCATCTTCTTCAACAATTACTCCCCCACAAAAGAAATCTGGGACCTCCACGATTCCATCCCTCCCGACATCGCCTTCTTCATAGAAAACCTGGAAAAACCTCAGCTCTGGCCAGGACACCGCCACAGCCAACCCCGACGGCTACAAGATCACCCGCAAGGACCGCACAAACCAACCTGGAGGAGGCATTGCCATCGTCCACAAAAACACCCTCCGCCTGACCACCCACACGGACAAATCGACGACACCTCCACTTCCAGATCCAGACCAATCCCAGCACCACCCTCCACAGCACCCTCATCTTCAGACCTCTTGGCCCCCGTCCGCCCTTCTCCTACGCCATCGTTGACTTCTTTGCACCCCAGGCTCTCCCATCTACCGATTACATCCTACTCTGTGATCTCAACTTCCACCTGGACAACCCCAACCACCAGAACACCGTATCCCTTGTGGAGAACCTTGCCAAAGTAGGACTCAAGCAGCTCTTCACTGCTCCAATCCACACAGCAGGACACATGCTCGACCCCATCTTCTCTGCCAGCAGAAACATCACCTACAGCCACACCACTGAACTCCTCTGACTGACCACCACTGCGTGCACTTTGCCTTCACCAAACCCACTGCACACCAACGCCCTCACCGCCCCCTCAGCTGTAGCTGGAACAAGGTCACTGAAGAACATCTCACTGCTTCACAGCACTACCACACCACCAACATCCGTCAACACTAATAACCCAGCACACAACCTCCACCGATGGATCTCCAACTGCTCTGACACTCTGGCACCCCTCAAGAAGGCACCTGGCAAGCAACATTCCAAGAAAGCCAGCTGGTTCACTCCCGCCCTCCACGAGTCCAGACATACCTGCAGGATACTAGAGAAGAAATGGACGAACAACAAAACCCTGAAAACCCACACAACCTTTAAAGCTGCAATCACCACCTCTTCCTCAAAACCACAAAGAAAACAGCCCTCCAAGACAGAATAAATGGCAACGCGCACAACAGCAAAGAACTCTTCACCATTGTTAAGGAGTTTGCCAGACCCAACAGCGAGACCACGGACGTCCCACCCTCCCAAGACCTCTGCAACAAACTCGGCACCTTCTTCCACCACAAGATCAGGCAGATTTACAACAGTTTCGACACCCAAGACCCTCCCACCAAGCCCGACACCACTGCACCCAACCATGTCACACCCCCAACAGATCCTGCTCAACTGGACCCCACTCACCACAGATAAAACACTCAAGACCATAAAGAGCATCCACTCCAGAGCCCCTTGGACCCATGCCCATACCTCATCTTTCATAGAGCAGCCACCACCATCACCCCGAGCTTTCATCGAAGCAAACCACGTCCTGGACATCTCCCAATCTGGCTTCTGAAGCAACCACAGCACCGAGACCACACTTCTCGCTGCCACCGATGACATCCCCTCCCTCCTCGACCGGGCTGAAACCGCAGCCCTCATCCTTCTGGACCTCTCGGCCACCTTCGACACTGCACCCTAATCACGAGACTCCATGACGCCGGCATCCACGACAAGGCCCTGGACTGGATCCACTCCTTCCTCACTGGTTGAATACAGCGAGTCAGACTACCTCAGTTTCTCTCTGAACCCACTGAGATCAGCTGCAGAGAACCCTTGGGCTCCTCCCTGAGCCCCACCCTCTTCAATGTCTACATGGCTCCACTCGCAGCCATCATTAGGAACTACAGACTCAACATCGTCTCCTATGCCGATGACATCCAACGGATCCTCTCCCTCACCAAGGAACCCACAACTGCCAGAAACAACTTCCACAGCGGCATGAAGGCTGTTGCCACCTGGACATAAAACAGTTGCCTCAAACTCAAATAGGACAAGACTGAAGTCCTCATCCTGGGACCCACCCCCTCAGCTTGGGGTGACTCCTGGTGGCCCGCGCATTGGGAAACTCCGACCACCCCCACAGACCACACACGAAAACTCGGCATCATACTGGACTCCTCGCTCACAATGAACTGACAGACCAACACATTCTCCTCATCATGCTGCCACATGCTTCGCCTGCTTCAAAAACAGTCAGATGGATCCCCACTGAATCCAGAAAAACGGTCGCTCGTGCACTCATAAGCAGCAGACTCGACTACGGCAACGCACTCTATGCCAGCATCACTCAGAAACTCCTCAGGAAACTACAGAACTTTCAAAATGCCGCAGCCAGACTGGTCCTCGGCATCCCCTGCCACAGCCACATCACCGAACACCTCTGAAAACTCAATTGGCTCCCAGTCAACAAAAGAATCACTTTCAGGCTCCTCGTGCACACCTACAAAGCCCTCCATGATGCAGGACCATCATACCTGAACCACCGCCCCTCATTCCACGTACCCAACAGACACCTCCGCTCCACCCAACTGGCCCTGGCCACCGTCCCTTGGATCCACAAGACTAGAACCGGAGGGAGATTCTTCTCCTATCTCACCTCCAAGACCTGGAACACCCTGCCTCTCCACTTCAGACAATCCCAGTCATGACCCAATTCAGGAAGGATCTCAAGACCTGGCTCTTCCGCTAAACCCCCAGTGCACAGACGGATCAGCAGACCCATCTTCTCCCCCCGGCGCCTCGAGACCCTCACAGGTGAGGAGCTGTGCTTTACAAACCCTGATTGATTGATTGATTAATTGATTGATTATGTGATCATTGCCAAATATGACTCTTTCCTGTTGGGCACCACACTTATCAAAATCTTTGGTTCTCAAAAGCATACCGCACACAGGTGATTTTAAGGCACCCATCAACAAAAACCAATGGAAATAGTAAGGAGAGGAATGTTTTGACAATGCAAAAAGTGGGGAATCCTGGGAACTGATGTGCAGTGTATTTCACTGCAGTACGGATATGTTGAGAGCTCTCCAGGACTCTAAGCTCTCATCTCTCCAAATGGGAACATGAGCAACCTTTTGACATATTTGGATCTTGTCAGTGGGGTATAACTTTAGTCCTGTGGTCCAGCCAGCATGGGACCCATATCTGGGTATCCCCATCACACTTAAGGCATTTACTACAACAAACCACATGATGATTAAAGGAATGCTTAATTGAATCTGAGTGACTGGTGATTGCCGTATTCCAGACTATCATTTGCCACCCTCTATGCCACTCCAGACAGAGGACAGCTACATGCAAATCAATCTTGGTCCTGCTCCAATGGGAACAGTCCAGTCTAATCTACTAGGTCAGGTCTTCTTCAGACAGAAACACAATCAATACCCACAAGGCAACACAAGGTTGCTTGTGCTCCCATCTGGAGGGGACCTCACCTGGCAGTTTGGGTTTGACTCTTCTTATTCATAATGTCCACTTTAGTAGAATTCGTGGAATGAGGAGACTTTGCTGCACTTGTCTGAGAAAGACACAAGCTTCTCAGATAGAGTTAAGGTCTTTTATTTACTCGTCAGATTAAATAATTTTTCAAATTATAGCAGTTGGCTCAGCTGCTTCTCCAGTAGGTTTATCCTCCGCATTTGACCCCGGGGATAATATTTCTTTCAAAAAGCCTTGAGACAAAAACTTAGCCAGTCTTAGCTTTTTTACTTTTCCATCCACATATGTGAAAATTGGCCTTCTTTGATCCAGAGGTCCGAATGAGTCTTCAACGAGTAGACTTTTATACTTTTTGGGTAATTGTAGCCTATTTCCATAGCCTAACTTAAAATGGCTGATTGGCATTGCTCCAATGGAGACGATTTTGAACTTTATTGCCCCATAGACCCCTCAATTGATTTTTGACTCTTCATGCCCTGGTCTTTTATTTTCTTTGTTCCTTTAACTGTATTGTTGGTTGCTTTGGTATACATCGCATCTCACACAACTTTTGCGTGGTGGTTTACATTACTGTTCATTCCAAGCTTCAAAAGGCGACCCACGGATAGATAACCATGAGGAAATCTGGTTCACCATGTGTGACCTATGGAAAATTGACAATTAGTACTAATTTAAACAGTGGTCCATTAAAGAAGAGGGGGAAACCTTGAATTAAAAAACAACTGAACTCTTTTGATGCAGTCTTACACACTTGCACCAGCATTCGCTTTTCCTATGTTATTGTCTGAATTCTTAATTTCCCTTTCCCTTCCACTATCTTTCCTTATAATATATAATAATTCTATCCATGCTCTTTCCCTTCTCTAGAATTATTTCTAAGTTTTGATATATTTATTTCTCCCTACAAGAAACAGTTTATTGGGTCATGTTAGAAATGGGATTTCTGGTTGGCTAAGGCTTGCGCCAAAGCCAGGCAGAAACCACCACTCTAGTCAGGGCAAGGGAGTTACACGCTGAAGATAATCCCTGCTCACCCCCTTGGTAGCTTGGCATGAGCAGTCAGGCTTATCCCAGAGGCAATGTGTAAAGCGTTTGCGCAACACACACACACACAGCAGCAACACACTAGGCACACTACAAAAGAAACTCCACACAATGTTATAAAAAAACTTAGCCTTTGTATTGTCATAAACACATTAGAAACAGAATCACACATTTACACTGTGCCAACTGGCACGGGCAATATTCACAGGGGAATTATATACAGGACCAGGCCAATCGGGCCATGGTCAGAACCATCAGAACAGGTAAGTACATGCAAAACACAACCAGTAACTACTAGTACCATAATGACCTAAGCATTATCATATTAGCATAAACCCACATTAGGCCCAAACCTCATCAGCATAAACACATTACGCAATGGGCCTCACCAGCATAAATACATTATGCAATAGGTACTACCCCAAAACATCATAGCATGACATTAGGCATTAAACGCTATGCGCCAACCTCATAACATAAACCACATTATGTCATAAATCAGGGTGCATGAAAGACATTTCAGGTGCACCACATAACTCACACTTAGGGCCTGGCACCCTATACCTCACACAGCCCCCCTGGCCAACTGGCCTTCTCAAAGGGGCTCAAAAATGCCCTGTGTCCAGAATGTCAGGGCGTGGGCTGCCAATGCAGCCATCACCACGTGCGCAATTGCGCTGGGGCAAAGGAGTGCATCTCACTCCCATCTCATTCAACATGCCCCCAAAGAACTGATGGCCTAAACGTAGCAGCTGACGCTAATTGCCGTGCAGCTGTGAAGTGAAGGAAGGCCTGGCACCACTGTGCCCTCTCTTGTCCCACTCAGGGACTCTATCACAAAAAAGAAATGCTGCCCCATCGTTGCAGCTACCCACGCTGGTGCGGCGCAGCTGTAGGAATGACCAACTGGAAGGGGCACTGGCTCGGGAGCCCTCCTCTGGGGCTCTATAAATCAAATTCGCCCCCATGTTGGAGCGCCCCGCTCAGGTACTAAGCACTGCGCCTCAACTGGCGCCGAAACAACTGATTTATGCAGAGAAATGCCCCCAAGCATCACTCCGGGACTTCTACAAAAGACCTGTCCCAACGTTGCAGCTGCCTGCAACGGCGGTGCAGCTGTGGCGAGAAAGTGAGCAGCAGGGCTCGGGAGCCCTGCTCGGGGGCTCTTGTAACCAATTTGCACCCCCCACGTTGGAGCGGCCCGCTCTCCTGCGGGTCCGCTCAGCAAACAAGGCACCAACAACAGCGAAGCCCTCACTCACCGGGCTCTCTGGTGCTGCTCCTCTCCCCGTGCCGGGGGTCCTCCTCACTTGGGGACACTCTCCTTGGCTCTCGGGGGCAGGCTCGGCGGCATTGGCAGCACACGGGGCTCTCTCCTCACCACGGGAGCCCCGCTGGTCCACCGCAGCACTTCTCCTCCTTTCCAGCTGGCCTCTGCTTCCGTGGATTGGCCCCGCCCACCGTCAGGCAGCTGGCGCCTGGCTTCCGGGTCGCCTGTCCCGGGTCGTGGCGGTGATTTCTCTCGGCGGCTCCCTCAGTCAGCGGCGCAATGCGGGGTGGGCACCCGCCACAAACCAAAGATAGTTGCGGGGTGGGCACCTGCCATCAAATAGGCACCAAAACAGCGGGGTAGGCTCCCGCTAAGGTCATAACACAGTGGGGTGGGCTCCCGCTAGAGTAGATGCAAATGCGGGGTGGGCTCGACGCTTCCAGCAGCATCACGGGGGAATCCCTCACGTCGGGATTCCCTCCAAAAGGACGGGCAGCAGCGCTGCGTAGCCCAGGCTCTTCCCTTCTGGGGAAATAAAAATAAACCATAGCGCTCACGAGGCGCTAGATGCAGCAAAGAACCTGCAGTAGAAAGAATAAGTCCAGCAAAAGTTCCTCCAGGTCCAGGGGCACAGCTGGGCCCAGGGAGGCCAGCACACAGGGCCCTCCAGCAGGGAGGTAAGCCCCCATGGTGGTTCCTCCTGGGCCCCAGCAGCAGCATGCCCCCTAGTCAGGAACAGCACCAAAAGTACAGAACCTTTTCATGGGGTCACAGCCCCTATATTTAAACCACATAATCCTTTG
Source organism: Calotriton arnoldi (assembly GCA_963921515.1). Lineage (NCBI taxonomy): Eukaryota > Metazoa > Chordata > Amphibia > Caudata > Salamandridae > Calotriton > Calotriton arnoldi. The sequence goes on along the minus strand of CAWUFW010003124.1, from coordinate 1,544,321 downwards.
TCTGCAGTGTAGGGTTTGGGGAACCAGATGCAACTGGTTCAGGGGGGATTTGGAGCACTTTGTTTTCCAAGCTCCTCTTCCCCTTTGTCAGGTGGGGGCTAGGTGCTCAGACGCACCACAGGGGGCGGAGCCAGCATTGTGCAGGCTGGGCACAGTCCTATTCAGAGTCAGGGGATTACTCCTCCCACTACTCCCAGCACAGATGTCCCATTCAGCCTAGTGCTGACTCACCCTGCCCCTCCTGGAGCCACACACACCTCCCAGCCCCTGTCACTCACAAGCCAGACATGCAATTCACATCAGGCAGGCAGACACATAGCACACAGAAATGCCAACTTCTAAAAGTGGCATTTCTAAAATAGTTATAATAAATCTGCGCACACCATTGCGTAGCATTTATTATCACTATTCCAAATATACCAAACTTGACCACGATGCGCCTCTCATATCAGGAATTACCACTGAAACACTTATCAGGGAATCCCCAATGCATTCGTATGGGAGGGCAGCCCCACAGTAGTGAGAAACCAAAATGGCTGTTTGTCACTACCAGGACTTGTCACACACTTAAGGTACATGTCCTATCTTTTACCTACAATGCACCCTGCCCATGGGGCTAGCTAGGGCCTACCTTAGGGGTGACTGACATGTAGTAAAAGGGGGGTCACAACCATGGCACACACTTTAGGTGCCACGTCACAGTGGCAGTAACACTGCACGCACAGGCCCTGCAATGGCAGAGGCCTGAGATAGGTGTGAAAGGCTACTTTGGTGGGTGGCGCAATCAGCGCTGCAAGCCCACCTGTAGCATTTAATTTACCAGCCCTGGGTATATGGGATACCACTTTACAAGGGACTAACAGGTAAATGAAATAGGCCAAACAGGTGTAGACCAATCTTACCATATTTATCACAGAGAGCACACGCACTTTACACTGGACAGCAGTGCTAAAGTGCCCAGAGTCCTAAAACCACCAACACCATGTCAGAAAAAAGGCTAGGAGAAAGGCAAAAAGTTTAGGGATGACCCTGCAAAGAGGGCCAAGTCCAACACAATCCCCTTCCAGCCAAAACGCAGGGTAGACCAATCACCACCTTGATGGGCTTCCCTGCCTTGGGCGATAGAACACGGACGCGGGCCCGCAACTGCAGGGACACCCTCCAGTTCTACGCCACTCTGAAGCCACGTGGTTCCCTCTGTCCAAGCTCTCAGGACCAACTAGGCTACCCCACTGGTACTCCCTAGCTGTCCACGGCCAGGACCAGGGCCTAGGCCACCCAGATGTCACTGGTTCTTGCCAATCCACAGAGTGGGGGGCAGTAGCCCCTGGCACATAGTAGCCATTCTCCACTCTTCCTCCCATCAGGGCAGTTCGAAATGGCCACTGATCCTCCAACCTAGGGTTCGCACCCTCAGGCTGACCAGAAGTCACAGGCGAGGCTCTCCTCCCCCTACCTCTTCTTCTGGGGTTCCGTACCCTCCTCTTTGGAGAGGCACCCTCAGAACACAACTCTCCAACCAGCTGAAACTCCCAGGAGGCCAGCTCACTCAGACCCTCGGAGACTCTTGTCTTCAGAAAAACAAAGCACACAGCACAGTTCCTCTTCAAGCAAGGGGGACACAGCACACAGCAAAGTCCCTTAGTCCTCTTCCTCAGCAGAAACAGCAAACTGTAGGTCAGCCCCCAGACACACAGCAATGGCGGTACTTTTCCTAAGTCTATTCAGCTGTTCTCTTTGGCAGGGATTCCCCCTCGATCATGAAGTTTCCAAGTCTCCCAACCTAGGGTCTAAACCCTCAGGTTGCACCAGGGTCAGAGGTGAGGACTCCCTCCCTCTGCACCCCCTTCCAGAGTTCTGCACCCTCCCACCTTGGAGCGGTACCCCTGGAAGCCAAAACCGGTCAGGACACTGGTTACAGAAGTCCTTCCCTCCAGGTCAGGCTGAACCTGAACCTGGCCTCCCAACTTTGGGGCTGAACCCCGCAGCTGAGCACTTGCCTGGCACGCCAGGACTTCTGGGGATGCACACAGTATCCCCCCCGAGGGTAACACATGACTAATGTGTTGTGTGACAGTCTGCCTGGCGCAGATCTCTCGACCCCTGTCCATCTGACAGTGCGCAAAGATCCCCCAGGACAGAAGTGGTGTCGCCATGGTCACTTCTAGGAGACTCAGCCCTTCTGGCTGGTCCCTGACCCACTGGTTCTCCCACTGGGGAACACATCCCCCTCTCACCCCTCACTCTGGACTTCTGCACCCTCCCAACTGGAGCGGCACCGCCAGACACCAGAACCACTGGAGCTCTGCTTACAGATACTCCACGTTCTCCTGACACTAGGAGATCCTCCTCAAATGGCCTACAAGTGCAGCCTAGGCCCCCGACCTGGCGCTCCCTAAGGGAACCCTCCAAGCCCTGAGACGGGGTTTCAGGCACCTTGGGACACACAGTCCCACACTCACTCCCTCTCCACTGAGACCGGACGTCAGCCCCTACACCCCTCCCACTACACTGGGACCTAGCTGGGCTACACTGAACCTCTTCCACTACACAGGACCGGAAGATACCCAAGCCACTACTTTTGGAATCACACCCCAATGCCTCTTCAGACCCTCTAGCACACAGCATAGGTCTGCCTCTGGTGCAAGCTCCCTGGGATCAGAGAACTTACACCCCAACAGGTGTTGGTGCAACCCCGGAAAACAATTACTGAACATGTGCTCTCTGACAACCAGATTGAACAGCCCTTCAAAATCATTTGCCTTGCTAACCATCACCCAATCGTCCAGTGCAACACAACATTCATCCACAAACTCCCCCCAAGACTGGTGAGACAGTTCGTTACTGCCCCTGAATCTCAACCTGTACCCCTCTAACTGGGAACCAGGTACCATACTCTGGGAACTGGGACTTCCTGCACTGGACTCCATATTGCTGCCACCACTGGATCCCACCCTTACTGGTGAAAAATAATCCCCAAACATGTGATTCTCTAAATGCAGAGTTTGTAGTGCAACCAGTTGTCGCTGTGGTACTGCGCAAACGCAAGTCCTATCCTCACTGCTGACAACCAATGTTAGAAATGGGATTTCTGGTTGGCTAAGGCTTGCGCCAAAGCCAGGCAGAAACCACCACTCTAGTCAGGGCGAGGGAGTTACACGCTGAAGATAACCCCTGCTCACCCCCTTGGTAGCTTGGCACGAGCAGTCAGGCTTATCCCAGAGGCAATGTGTAAAGCGTTTGCGCGACACACACACACAGCAGCAACATACTAGGCACACTACAAAAGAAACTCCACACAAGGTTATAAAAAAATAGCCTTTGTATTATCCAAAACACATTAGATCATAACCACACAATGTACACTGTGCCAACTGGCACTAGGCAATATTTACAGGGGATTATAAACAGGACCAGGCCAATCGGGCAATGGTCAGAACTATCAAAATGCAGGTAGTAAACATAAAACACAACCAGTAACTACTGGTACAATAATGACCCCAGCATTATCACTTTAGGCATAAAACACATTAGGCCCAAACCTCATTAGCATAAACACATAACGCAATAGGCCTCGTATTAGCATAAAACACCTTATGCAAAAACAACAGAAGCATAAACACATTATGCATAGGTACCAGGGGCATAAATAACATTAGGGCCTTGCGCCCTATCACCCCCATAGAGCTGAACCCAGGCCAACTGGCCTTCCCCTTGGGCTCAAATGCCCCTTGTCCAGAAAGTCAGGGCTCTACTGTAGGACCTTCTACTGGCCCTCTGGCTGCTAATGCAGCAAACTCACTGCGCACAACGCGCTGGAGGTGTGGGGGGTGCAATTCACCCTTTCCTCTATATCAATAAAGAATGCCCCCCAAACGTTGCAGCTGCCCGCGCTCTCGCGGCGCAGCTGGGATCAGCACTGGCACTCACTGTGCCTCCTGGGTTCCCACTGGGACTCTAAAATAAAATGCCCAAAAGAGAAATAAGCACTGGCACTACTGTGCCTCTGGGGAGCGCCCATACTGCTCCACATGACCCCTCTCGCCGGGGCTCCTCTGACCATCTAAGTGCCCCCCTTTACCGGTGCACCCCACGCACACGAAGCAGAAGGCTCCCTCACAGCCCCACTCATCGGGGCTGCTTCTCCAACGCTGGCAAAACGGATGGGTGCCACCGCAGGCGCTAACAATAGGCAGGCTTCAGCCCCACTCACCGGGGCGTCTCAGGACTCCTCTGGCTGGTCTCGCTTTCCATTGCCTCACAATGAGACTCAAGGCACACGCAGGGCTCTCCTCGGCCTTCCGGGAGCCCCGCCCACCATCAGGCGTTCTCTGCCTGACTTCCTTCTACTCGCGGGCACGTCGGCTCTTCTTCCTTGAGTTCCCCGCGGCCGCAGGCAGAGTTCCTTCCCCCTTCCGGCTGGCAACGAGGTCCCGCCCACAACCAGGCGGCTTGCCTGGCTTCCAGGTCGCTGCTCGTGGTGTGGCGGCCCTTTTCCGAAGTGCCAGATGCGGGGTGGGCTCCCGCTATCCGAATGAAGGCAAATGTGGGGTAGGCTCCCGTTTTCCAGATGCACCAACGAGGGGTGGGCTCCCGCTTCTCACGGAGCGCCAATACAGCGGGGTGGGCTCCCACCACACAGAACACGCAAATGCGGGGTGGGCTCCTGCCGAAGGAGCACAAACGCGGGGTGGGATCCCGCTATTTAAGTAAGCATCCATGCGGGGTGGGCTCCCGCAAAAGCACACAATGCGGGGGAATCCCCACGTCGGGATTCCCTCTGCTTCGTAGCAGCACAGCGCTGCAAATTGTAACAAGACGCTCCTCTCGTCCTGGAGCAAAGGAATAAAGATATAGCGCTCACGAGGCGCTGGGTCCAAAGTCATCAGGGGCACAAGGCTGGGCCAAGGTAGGCCAGCTCACAGGGCCCTCCAGCAGGGAGGCAGTCCCTCGTGGCGGTTCCTCCTGGGGCCCAGCAGCAGCAGTCCCCAGTCACAAAAGAAGCACTTTTCATGGGGTCACAGCCCCAATATTTATACCCAGTTTTCCTTTGTCTGCCCTGGCACAGGGCTTGGGGGAACCAGTCTCAACTGGTTCTGGGGGGTGTAGAAGCACTTTGTGTACAGTGCTCACACCCTCCTTTGTGAGATGGGGGCTCTGCCATCAGACACACCACAGGGGGGCGGAGCCAGCATTCACCTAGGCAGGCACAGTTCATTCAGGGTCAGGGGACTACTCCACCCAGTACTCCAAATGCAGATGCCCTATTCAGCCTAGCGCTGACTCACCCTGCCCCTCCTGGAGCCACACACACCTCACCAGCCCCTGCCACTCCAAAGCCAGACATGCAATCCACATCAGGCAGGCAGACACATAGCACACAGAAATGCCAACTTCTAAAAGTGGCATTTCTAAAATAGTGATAATAAATCTGCGCACACCATTGCGTAGCATTTATTATTACTATTCCAAACATACCAAACTTGACCACGCTGCTCCTCTCATATCAGGAATTACTACTGAAACACTGATCAGGGAATCCCCAATGCATTCCTATGGGAGGGCAGCCTCACAGTAGTGAGAAACCAAAATGGCTGTTTGTCACTACCAGGACATGTCACACACTTAAGGTACATGTCCTACCTTTTACCTACAATGCACCCTGCCCATAGGGCTAGCTAGGGCCTACCTTAGGGGTGACTGACATGCAGTAAAAGGGGGGTGGCACACACTTTAGGTGCCACGTCACAGCGGCAGTAACACTGCGCGCACAGGCCCTGCAATGGCAGAGGCCTGGGATAGGTTTGAAAGGCTACTTTGGTGGGTGGCGCAATCAGCGCTGCAAGCCCACCAGTAGCATTTAATTTACCAGCCCTGGGTATATGGGATACCACTTTACAAGGGACTGACAGGTAAATAAAATAGGCCAAACAGGTGTAGACCAATCTTACCATGTTTATCACAGAGAGCACACGCACTTTACACTGGACAGCAGTGCTAAAGTGCCCAGAGTCCTAAAACCACCAACACCATGTCAGAAAAAAGGCTAGGAGAAAGGCAAAAAGTTTAAGGATGACCCTGCAAAAAGGGCCAAGTCCAACACAACCCCCTTCCAGCCAAAACACAGGGTAGACCAATCACCACCTTGATGGGCTTCCCTGCCTTGGGCGATAGAACATGGATGCTGGCCCACAACTGCAGGGGCACACTCCAGTTCTACGCAATTCTGAACCCATGTGGTTCCCTCTGTCAAAGCTCTCAGGACCAACTAAGCTACCCCACTGGTACTCCCTAGTTGTCCGTGGCCAGGACCAGGCCCTAGGCCATCCAGATGTATCTGGCCCTTGCCATTTCATAGAGTGGGGGGCGGTAGCCCCAGGCACATAGTACCCATTCTCCACTCTACCCCTCATCAGGGCAGTTCTAAACTGCCACTGATCCTCCAGCCTAGGGTCCGCACCCTCAGGCTGACCAGAAGTCACGGGCGAGGCTCTCCTCCCCCTACCTCTCCTTCTAGGGTTCCGCACTCTCCTCCTCAGAGAGGCACCCTCAGAACACAACTCTCCCACCAGTTCAGGACCTCTCTCCAGCAACTGGTCTCCCAACCTAGGGTCTAAACCCTCAGGTTGCACTGGGGTCAGAGGCGAGGACTCCCTCCCTCTGCACCCCCTTCCAGAGTGCTGCACCCTCCCACCTGGAGTGGTACCCCTGGAGGCCAAACCGGTCAGGACACTGGTTACAGACGTCCTTCCCTCCAGGTCAGGCAGAACCTGAACCTGGCCTCCCAACCTTGGGGCTGAACCCCGTGGCTGAGCACTTGCCTGGCACGCCAGGACTTCTGGGGACTCACACAGTATCCCCCCGGTCAGGACACTGATTACAGATATCCTTCACTCCAGGTCAGGCAGAACCTGAACCTGGCCTCCCAACGCAGGGACTAAACCCTGCGGTTGAACACTTGCCTGGCACACCAGCCAGGACTTCTGGGGACTCACACAGTATCCCCCCGAGGGTAACACATGACTCATGTGTCGTGTGACAGTCAGCCTGGCGCAGATCTCCCGACTCCTGTCCATCTGACAGTGCATGAAGATCCCCCAGGACAGAAGTGGTGTCACCATGGTCACTCCTAGGAGACTCAGCCCTTCTGGCTGGTCGCTGACCCACTGGTTCTCCCACTGGGGAACACATCCCCCTCTCACCCCTCAATCTGGACTTCTGCACCCTCCACTTAGGAGCACACCACCAGACACCAGAACCACTGGAGCTCCGTTTACAGATGCTCCAGTTTCTCCTGAAGCTAGGAGATCCCCCTCAAATGGCCTACTAGTACAGCCTAGGCCCCCGACCTGGCATTCCCTTAGGGAACCCTCCAGGCCCTGAGACTTGGTTTCGGGCACCTTGGGACACACAGTCCCACACTCGCTCCTTCTCCACTGAGACAGGACGTGAGCCCCTACACCCCTCCCACTACACCGGGACCTAGCTGGGCTACTCTGAACCTGGATTCCACCACACAGGACCGGAAGATACCTGAGCCACTCCTTTTGGGATCACTCCCCAATGTCTCTTCAGACCCTCCGTCACACAGCCACAGGTCTGCCTCCCGTGCAAGCTCCCTGGGATCAGAGAACTCACACTCCAACAGGTGTTGGCGTAACCCTGGAAAACAATTACTGAACATGTGCTCTCTGACAACCAGATTGAACAGCCCTTCAAAATCATTTGCCGTGCTACTCATCACCCAACCTTTCAGTGCATCACAACATTCATCCACAAACTCCCCCCAAGACTGGTGAGACAGTTTCCTACTGCCCCTGAACCTCAACCTATACCCTTCAGGTGTGACACCCTCTTCCTGGGAACTAGGTACCATGCTCTGGGATCTGGGAGTGGGACTTCCTGCACTGGACTCCATATTGCTGCCACCACTGGACCCCAACCTCATTGGTGAATCCAGACAACTAAAACTGCACTCAGGGGATAATCTACCCTCCAGAGCTAGTTTCTCTCTGGCGAAGGCCCTCTCTGCCTCTGCCATCCTCTCCTGCGCTAGAACCCTTTCAATCTCTAGCTTTTTGTCCTCAAGGGCCAACTCCTTGAGTCTCAACTCCTGGGCCAACTCCTGGGCCAACAAGGCTTTTTTCTCCTCCAAACCCAGCCGCGCTATCTCCGTGGCATACTCCGACTGGAGCGTGTCTAAAGCCAGCTGATGCTCCCTTTCTTCCCTCCTATCTACCCACTCCTCTGGGGCAGGGAAAGGGATGGGGCACTGCCCCGGCACTGGACCCAGCAAGGGACTCCCTATCTATGGGGTCCTCACTACCTACTGGCGTCCCTGCCCTGTCATTTTCTACCTCCTGTGCAGACTCTTCAGGACCTCCCTCAAAACCACCACTTAGGTATGCGGAGGGGTAATCTGAAAGGTCCCCCCAGGGCTCTAAGGGTTCTCCCCTGCGGAGGGCTTCATAGAGGGACAGTTTTCTGAGGATGTTACCCACTATTGGTATCCCCCTCTCTCTGCAGAATTCCTCTAACTCCTCCCTGGTGTACTCCAAAAGGTCATCCTCATTATAGGTTAACCCCATCTTGGCAAGATACACAACCCACAATGCAACAGGAGAACACAATTCAAGAAAAATGACACTTTTAGGAGAAAAAATAATCAGGAAAAATAATCCCCAAACATGTGATTATCTAAATGCAGAGTTTGTAGTGCAACCAGTTGTCGCTGTGGTATTGCGCAAACGCAAGTCCTATCCTCACCGCTGCCAACCAATGTTAGAAGTGGGATTTCTGGTTGGCTAAGGCTTGCGCCAAAGCCAGGCAGAAACCACCACTCTAGTCAGGGTGAGCAGGGGTTATCTTCAGCGTGTAACTCCCTTGCCCTGACTAGAGTGGTGGTTTCTGCCTGGCTTTGGCGCAAGCCTTAGCCAACCAGAAATCCCATTTCTAACAGGTCATATTTTGTATTTTATTTTTGCCTGAATATTTAATTGAAATTTGAACAATGTAGACTGCGAGCGGGAGCTTGAGGATTACTTTTGCATGGGAACGGGACAGTACTCAAAATTATTTGGGTGGAGAATTTGTAGTGGTTTAACGATTTCTAACTATTTAATGTAATCATGCGGTGTTTCTGATTGATGGCCTAAATGAATGTGTAAGAAAACCTCAAATGCCTTCAATTCACAGCAGTTTGGTCGTAGTTCTCGCACTGGTATTTTAAAGTAAGTGCAGCATATTGGTATTTGTGAACCATCAGTTTATCACTGCTGGAAAAAATAAGACGTTTGGTGCTGTACTTTTAGAATACCAACCACATCTGCATTTTAGCAAAGGGATTTGATAATAGCTTAGAGCTCATAAAATTACGCTTTTATTATGTGCTGTGAACCATTTCCAAAATACTGCTGATAAAATGAAAATCAGTTTTTACCGCCTTAGTTCTATCCGATAAATCCGAGGGGCATATTAGCAAGAAGAGGCGATAATCATCGCTAACCCTGCTTAGCGTGATTTTTTTTATCGCCGGCTATCGCTGGAATATATCGCCACGCTAACGCTGTATTAGCAACGATTAGCGCTATGGCGATGAATATTCCAGCGATAGCGGGGAAATGGGCCAACATCGCTGAAAAACCAGCGATGTTGCATGGAGAAGGGAGAACACCTTGCTGATACGACCCTGTGGTCGTATCAGCATAATCCACCCCCATGTTAGGTATGGCTAACACCTGCTAATTGCAGGTGTTAAATAAATGGCGATGACCCCGGTTAGCGCGACTTTTCACGTCGCTAACTGGAGCCATGGCCACCTTGCTAATAGGCGATAGGCCTGTTAGCGGGTGTTTCCCAGGTTTGTTCGTCGGGAACGCCCACTTTGCATGTCATTAGCGATAAATATCGCTGACATGCAAAGCGGTAAAAAACGGGCGCTAATGCCCGCAAACTGTCGCTAACTGCTGTTAGAGACAGTTTGCTGATAGGGCGATATGAATATCGCCGCTTTAGCGGCAAAAAGTGCCGCTAAAGCGGCGATAGTGCCCTTGCTAATATGCCCCCTAGTTCTTTTTTTAAACAAGCTCTGAATTCCTTTAGATGTAGCAACTTAAGCAAATTATTGTTGAATGTTTATTCTAGATATGGAGGTCAATTCCTTTTTTTGCTCCAGTTTTTCCCTTAGATATCAGGCCTTGCGTACTTTTGTTTACTTTCTTTGTGTGCTTGAGCCAAACGGATTAAAGGATATAGCCGATTGTCTTACGGGTACAGTTATGCATTAAACAGCGTGAAAGTACATTAGTATATCAAACACCTACTTTTAGAACACATTGATGTAATTGTTCTACAAATGCATTAATCATTTCACAGACAGGTAAAAGTGTAAACGTTAAACGCCATAAGTTTTTCATGGTGTGCAATTTTCATCTAACAAAAAAAGAAAGTAATCAGACCCACCTGTTTAATAAGGAGAAAAGTATGCTAGTCATACATTAAGGCCCTCATTATGAGGGGTGGTATTCTGCCAGTAGTGATGAGTCCAAGTAGAATTCCAGCACTCACAATTCTGAGTGATTCCAGGTCAACATTATTGGTTCTGTAAAGTTCTACCATGGTAATCCCCCGTCTGCAAACTCCCAACCCCGAATTCCAGACTCGGAGGCACCCGGAAGTGCACCCGGTGAAACCACTGCAGTGGACAGGAACTGCTGGAAGAAGCACAGCATAGCCCCCACCAAATTCTTTCAGCAACACTAAGGACAATAAAATATCCCTAAAACACTATCCTATCCCACACTTCCACCCTCCCACTCCCCCTCTATGCTGTGAGGTTCCATTAGACCATATGCAGAGACCTAAACCACGGGATTTGGCCTGGGGCTGATGGGGCCGCCCCCGCTACCCTTCCCATTTATGGATTAAAAACAGCCCATGCCAATGGTCTGTATGCCCCCAGAGATTTACAACAGCCCTGGAGTAAGAGCAGTGCCCAGTGCTGTTTTCCCCCTTTTCTGCACTGCTATTCCCTGACATCAACCCCCTACCCTCAACACCTTGACCTTTACCTGTCCTGCTGCTGACAACTTCCACCTGCTCTGAGCAGGCAGAAAATATCACGGAATTTGTCCTTGGAATCGTAGAAGCATACTCAGCAAAGTAAATGGTATTCTCAGATCTATGTAGTTATTCCCAGTACTTAATTTGAGCCGGTGGTTGCTGGTGAGGGCCACCAGCACTCATTTTTGGGGACCCACACTTATTTTTCCTCATCAGACACTTACTCAATAGCGGCTCGTGGAGGGAGTGCCGCGGGGCGGTGGGGCGGGGGAGGAGCAGGGTGGGGGGTAGTAAACTACGGCATATGGCCGAACAGAGGTAAGTAAACAAATAAATAAATAAAACAAATTTTGTTGCGCGTGCTGCATCGCATTTGGCAATGCAGCGCGCGCAATGAAATTTGTTTTATTTATTTATGTGTTTACTTACCTCTGTTCGGCCATATGCCGTAGTTTGGTACCCCCCACCCTGCTCCTCCCCCGCCCCACCGCCCCGCGGCACTCCCTCCACGAGCCGCTACTGCACTTACTGAGACCAGAGAGGGAAAACACACAAAGTGGAAAGATGGAGGAACAGACAGATGGAAAAACTGTCACAAAGGGAGAAAGCAGGAGCCTGCGAGAGCAAGATTAAGAGGCAGAAAATATCTGGTAGTGAATTAAAAGGCATTAAGTGAATTTAAGACTGTACAGCCTTGGTATTTGGGACAGAAAAATTCAATTGTACCAGCCACATGCTTCTGAGCAGAGCCTTGGGCACCGGCACTCATTCTTGTACATATTAAGCACTGGTTATTCCCCATTTCCCGGACAAAATTTTGAATAGTCCGACTCTTGCGCAGAAATACTGACCAGAAATGAAGATTCCTGCCAAGTGGTATTCTGGCACCAAATTCAGGCCTATGAACAATGACAGCTACAACCGCTTGTTGCATGTGATCTCATTCATTCTTCCTATCAAGGCTTGATTAGGCCAAGTGAAGTGAAGGCATTGCCATTGGGGTATTTCTATAGAAACTTAGGACTGATGGTTGGTGCCTTGAGGGAAAGGTGTGCTCTCCCATACCCACTAAAGTGTATCATATTCTGTCCCCACCAATAATCTTTTTTCAGCTGCCTGAGGTGTGCAGTATTGATTGACTTAACACTTCTACCTTATCCCTAGTTTAATTTGCCATTCAAAGTAATGCACCTTTTGGGGAGTCCATAGCACCACCTGCCAACGACCCAATTTTGGAAGTTACTCATAGTCATCGCATTAGGTCACTTCCTGATCCTTCCTGCTCTGATAACAAGGTTAAATTGTTGAGCTGGAATATCGCTGGGTTAGCACCTAAAATCCAAATGAAGAACTGGGTTGACTTTATATCTGTGTATGATATTGTCATTCTGCAGGAGACGTGGGCTTCCAAAGGACCTGTTTTGTGATGGTTTTACTTGTTTCTCTATCCCTGCTACACCATCAGTGATGGGTAGGGTGAGGGCTGGGTTAGCTGTTTGGTCTAAGACCGTTCTTGATTGTTTTATTTTGTCCATTCCTACTAACAATAGTCTTTTTCAAGCGTTTACTGTTAGGTGGACCAATTTTCTAAGTTTTGTTTTAGTTCATTTTTTTACAGCAATAACATTTCCACTAATGCTAATCCCAATTTTAGATCTCTTTTCGATTTTATTGGTGAGCTGGAACCCAGTCCTACCTATTCAGACACTGGTCTGGATATCATTTTAGCAGGGGACTTTAATGCCAATCTTGTCACAGAGGGGGATGGATCAGCTGGATCAGGTTCTTAGTTTTCTAACTATTACTCATTGGCCATCTCTACCGGCCCTAGGGATTGCAGAGCTTCGATGTTGCTTCCTGATTTGATTAAGCACGACTTCTGCAACACATTTGAATGGGCTACTCCAGGAGGTCTGACGATTCTCACTTTTGATGGAGGGGCAGGCTTGTCTACCATCAATTATATCATTGCTAGCAGAAATTTGTCAGATCATATCAAGGACAGGACGGTTATCCCTAGTCCTTTTAGTGACCATAATTATCTTTCTATTATGATTGCATGCCTGGCGCCCAATCATCGGGTCATCACTGTGGGAGGTTCTAATTTACTCCCAAGAAAGGAGGGACTTAGGCTAGTGTGGTGGTCCACCAATCTGAACGAGGTCCAACATAGACTTTGTGCTGATCATTTGACTCTGTTTTTTAATTGTCTCAGACCCATCAGCGAATTAAACTGCAGTGTGGATACCTTTGTTACCTTAGGTCATATTATTAGGATCCTATTTTTTTAAACCTATGGCCTGCAATAGGAAAGTATACATTCTTGGTTCGATATGTCAAGCAAGAAGTCACAGAAGTGCCTCTATAGCGCTTTAAGGGAAAATCCTAGGGATAGGGTGGCTATTGCTGCTAGCAGGAGGTGCTACAAGCTGACAGTTACTAAGAGGAAGGATGAAATGAGGGATGGAGTTTGGACAACCCTGGTAAGCTCTTGCAGAGCAAGAGATACCGGTTTGTTTTGGAACACAGTCAATAATAGCAAAATCCTGCAAACCGATACCAATCTGGTTTGTGCGAACGTTAGTGCAGATTCTTGGGATGCGCACTTTAGCCAAGTGTACCACTCAGCGGACTCTGTTAGTGGGGCACTTGACTCAAATTTGCCCATGTATCCTTTGGATAGTGATTTTACCGTAGAAGAAGTCGCAGAGGCAATGCGCGAAAGCCCCAAGTTCAAGGCCCCAGGACCTGATGGGGTCCCTATGGACCTTTAAAAACTGAAGGTGGAACACCTGTTATCACCAATGTTGCTTGAAAAAGGGATATTCTGGAGTCATGGCGTTCAGCCAATATTGTGCTCATTTTCAAGAAATGTAACAGGGTGTCCCTTAGTTGCTATAGACCTATCTCCCTCATTGACTCTGCAGTAAAGGTTATTGGCAGGGTAGTTCTCAACAGAATCATGTCCTGGTTTAGTGAGAACAGCATTATCTCAGATGTCCAATATGGTTTTAGAACAGGCCTGGGCGCCCAAAAGCAGTGTCTCAAACTTCATCTGCTAATTAACAAATACACCCTAGCGAAATGTTGTCATGTATATCTAACATTTATGGATCTGGCCTGCTCTTTTGATAGTGTGGTCAGGTCCAACCTCTGGGAGGTATTAGAATCAAAGGGGTTGGACGTAGACCTGGTGTCCTTTCTAAGAGCTCTCCAATCAGATTTGAATGCCACTGTCAGATTTGGGCCAAATGGTGAATGTAGCGAGAGTTTTGGTCTGGGCCACGGCGTCCGGTAAGGCTGCGTTTTAGTGCCAATTTTGTTCTTACTGTATATTAATTATCTAGACTCTCTTTTAGTCAATAAGGGAAAGGATATGCCAGTTGTGAACGAAGGGAGCTTCCCTGTCATCCAGTATGCAGATGACGCTGTGCTACTGGTCAGAACATCTAAAGGCCTCTAGGTTCTTTCAGATACTTTTGAACATTTCATGGATGCCCTAGGCCTGGTTACAAACTCAGCCAAATCTTTTGTTATGGTTGTGGTTCCACGATTTGAAGCTGTGAACTCTCATGCTGCCTAGTGTCTCCATCACCAGAACGCATGAATTTTCTTAACTGGAGATCATATTTGACTCCAAGGGGACTTTCGGCCCGTGTTTTAAATAGAGGAAACTTAAGTTCTGCAGCTCAATTAGCTTCCTTTTTAGTGTAGTCTCTAACATTGGTAATAAGCCTATTGTGCCCATGGCTGAGATTTTCAAAAGGGTGTGCCTACCTGTCCTAACTTATGTCTCTGGCTTGCAGTGACATAAGGCAAATAAGTCCCTACAGGATGAGGAGAACAGAGTTTGCAGGTTCACCGACTTACGCTGTCCACGAGGAACTGGGTATATCATACGTCGGTAATGAAATCAATTTGGCGCATTTGATGTTATGTTGTTCTATTTGGAGTAACTCTGAAGCTCTTTTTAACAAGATGATTATATTGGATTGCCTATTATGTGATAGGGGCTCTTGTATTCCCTGGCTGATGTACATTAGGAATATTTGCTACAAGTTAGGCAGACCTGATATATTTTTTCAGCCAACTAACATTTCTATCAGGGATAAAAACTGGGGCAAATCCAATTTTAGGGATGTAAGAAGGGAGGAAATGCCGGCTTTCGGAACATTTCAGATTTCATTAGGGTTGACAGGTGGCTGAATATTTCCGAAATATGTGAGCTAATTCCGAATGATTTCCTCCTTCTTGGGTCATTTAAAATTCTGATCAGGTCCCTTAACAATATAGATCTGATACAGATTAATGAACGTAAAAACCTGGCATATGCTCTTTCTGAAGAATTTACTGTCAGGAAACCAGGGGAGTGGAAAAAAGTTTTTTAGCCCCCATTAGGGGTTCGGATCTCTCTGAGAAAGCAATAACAAAATGGGAAAAACACAAAGGTTTGGAGGTTACAGCGAGTACGTGGTCTGAATTAAATAAACTTAATTTTACAACATTAAGGGGAGCGAATTGGCGCTGAATGCTATTCTTTAGTAAATGGCTTCTATATAGAACCCCACATTTTTTATCCAAGGTTTACCCCAGCCAATCCGGTCAGTGTTTTCGCTGCTTAAAACATCCGACAGCCAATTGGACGCATATCATATCACAGTGCCCTTCAATTCAGGGGTTCTGGAATGAGATTTTTCGACATCTGGAGGCTGAATGTTTCATCACATTAGACTCCAATAATTGGCTGAAAGTCCTTGGCTATGACCCTTCTTTACATCTTTCTGATAACTTGGCTAAGTTACTTTACGTAGCAATGGCGGTCGCCAGGTCACTCCTGCTTCAGAGATGGCGGTCTGACCTGGTACCAACAAGATGTGAGTGGGTTCGGAAAATGAAACAGGTTAGGAACAGTGAGCGCCTGTATGCATTACGAATTGGTGGGATTAAGAAGTTTGAAAAAATCTGGGTGGCCCATTTGGACTGAAAAATTTCATAATTTAAACAAGACCTTAAAATTTGTAGAGGTTGTCCTAATATGCAGAAAGTTTAATGAATGTGGTATGTGTTGACATATTTGTTTACTTGCTTGTACTCTGCTGTTTTTTTTTTTGCACTATAGATACCTACTTTATTGCACTATAGACACTTTAGCCTCCCTTTTAAAGAGAAACAAAAGGAAAAAACAAAAATGGTTTAAGTCAATAGGATAACATTTTAATTATGACTTATATGTTGATATTTATGCATAATTTATTTGACCTAATGCACTCTAGACACCTTAGCTTGTCTTAGATTGGGCAGGCGACGTTGTATTTGATCTTTTTCGTAAAAAAAAAACATTAGTTGCCTTAATTTCGAAAGCACTTTCAGCTTTACCTGGATCTATTTGTGCTGACATATTTGTATACTCGTCTGCACGTATATTGCCCTATGGACATCTATTTTATTGCCCTATAGACACTTTAGCTTCCCTTTTTCAAAAATGGTTTAAGTCAATAGGACATAAATATTAATTATGACTTATATGTTGATATTTTCGGATAATTTATTGGACCTAATGCACTATAGACACTTTAGCTTGTTTTAGATCTGGCAGGTGATGTTGCATTTGATCTTCTGTATATCAAAACATCGTCAGTTGCCTTAATTTCGACAATATTTTCAGTTTTATCCGGAGTTATATTTTACTCCCTTATGGGCATGAATAACCGAGGTATTGATGTATGCACACTGTATTTGATCTCTAATGTCTTGTATAATTCAAGGTTTATTCTTTTCTCTTGATCATGTAACCTGTTGTCAATTGACCTTTTACGATCAATAGGGCTATTATGAAAGGGTTTATTATTGGATATTTGCATTGTGTTATCTGGATGAATTTGTAAACTCTTGATGGATCTCAATAAAAAAAATAAAAAAAAGAAGGGAGGAAAGAGAATTGTTGGAGCTGAAAAAATCTGCCGATAGGGGATACCTGTTGGTTCAAACCACATTAGGGCTGGATCCATTTTTAGGTCTCGCCTAGCGATGCAGCGCATGCGCACCGCTCGCCTTGGCGAGACCTATTGTTGTCGGTTTAGTGGGCGAAGGGGGACAGGACATGTGCACTTGCCTGGACAGGCGATGTGCATGCGCACGGCGTCTCCTCTCTAGCGATGTAAGCTTTCACATGCTCCCACCTTGATTTAGGTTTCAGTTTCACTGCGCGATGCAACTATACAAGGCAGACATATAAATTTCAGCGCTTCAGCATATCAAGAACTTTGTGCCGCATGGTATTATTGTTGTCGGTTTGGCTTGCGAAGCGAGGGTGGAAGCTCCACCCACGCTTCTTACTGGCGCACTTGCCAAATCCGTGCTTTCTATTGGGAGGGAAGCATGTTTGGTTCCCTCCCTGTCTTCCTTCGGTGTGCCTGCCCGGACAGGGCATGTGCACGCGCCCGGACAGGACATATGCCCGCGTATGTTGTACGCGTGTAATGACAGCGTCTTAGCAGAACGCGCGCATAGAGCGCTTTCACTTTCTTTACTCCCGGCGTTCGCTTTCTTTGTTTAATCACTTATGAAGTTGCGTTGCGCTTTATTTAAGCACGGCGCCCACCTTTATGTATATTTAATTAAAATACTCTTCCATGACATCTGGTGACTCCACAAACTTTCCCCGATGTTTTTCATGTTACCGGCATTTTCAAACAGAATGAAGGAAGTTGTGAAAATTGTACACAAAAATACAGGCACGTCCATTTGCGAGTGTGCAGTGAATTGGAAAGTAGATTGCAAAATAAAAACTTCATGACAGCATTAACAAGACGGAGCTCTTCACCTTACAATCGGTTGTTTGAGATCACTGAGCAGTATTTCTTTTTTGCCTGCAGATTTCTATAGCGCGAACTCGACCCGAAGGTATCGGAGCACGTTACAGGAGCACCACTCACGTTAGTTACACAAGGACACAGTTATTTTTGATAGGCTTCGGGAGATGAATTAATTTGCCCAGAATCACAGGATATTGAGCCAACGCTGAGGCTCGAACCTAGTTCCCCAGCTCCAGAGTCGGCAGGTCTGGCTGTTAGGCCGCATCCTGTCATTTGCACACAGCTATACCGAAGACGGGCTCGCCGGAGTAACATCCGCTGCTAAATTACTGTTACCTTGCATGCACATTTTCTCCTTTGATTCAGTCATCTGGCTCGGAGACGTTATGAAAGACTCTGATAAATTATCGCCTGCATACACAGCGCACCCTTATATTGCACCTGTGTTCTTGCGCTCCTTTTAATAAATATTAAAGATATAGTCCACAGAGGAGAACCTAGAGCAGACATGATGACCGGTTTATGTTGGCTGTGATGTGCATTTTCATCGTTGCATTCTTGGTGCCGCTCATAAAGCCCCAGTGTCTGACTCCGAATAGGACCTGGACTGCAGCACAGTTTTTGGTTTATTTCTTTAGAGGCTGCGGAGCTCCTGAGGGGCTTAAAGTTAAAGTGTCATCTAGAATAAGCTTTGGGGGTAAGGGTGAGAGCATAAAATCAAAGGGCGTAAAAGCTAATCAGTATTAGAAGACGTATTTGTGTGCGTTTGTGTACAATTAAAAAAAACGAGGCCCATCGTGATTCCACCCTTATAGACAATCATTAAATATTATTTATTTCTTATTTGGTGTTTCATATTTTGTGAAGAAGACTGCCTTTTGTCCACATCAACGTGCCTTGCAGTACTACAGCGTAAAAGCAGTGGGTGCGGTTTGGTAGCTTGACATTATATTCAGAGGTTTAGTACAGTCCGGTCTGCTATTCAGCCAGCATTAGCATTCAGCACAGAGTATGATTTCAAATATACATATGATTCGGATTGTAATTGACAGCAGTGGGGCAGGTAGATGTGGGAGTTTAGTTGGGTAGAGCATTTTGCACGGGTAGAGTAACATTACATGTGGGTAGTTTGTAAAGTAGGACATAGCTAAAGTCTTCCTCTATGTTTTTAGTCAGTGCAGTGTTTCAGAGTCTTTTTGATAGTTAGAAGGTTGCCAGCACATTTCAGTTGTCAGCAGTCTTCTGAAACATAAGTAC
Organism: Calotriton arnoldi; assembly: GCA_963921515.1. Lineage (NCBI taxonomy): Eukaryota > Metazoa > Chordata > Amphibia > Caudata > Salamandridae > Calotriton > Calotriton arnoldi. The sequence continues at coordinate 1,525,188 of CAWUFW010003124.1, read as the reverse complement.
TTCAACTGTGCCCTCATAAATAAAAGAATGCATCCCAGAGCGCATGTCCTTGTGCAACAAAGGGTTTGCCTCCCCATTGTCTCTGGCTTTGGTTGGCACAATATCTCTGTCTATGAAAGGTGAGAACATTAAATGGGCTGTTGGTCAAAGTGCTACACAGCCTTATTTGGAGGTAGTACGGGGTTGTGCATCCAATCTAAGTGTAGGCCCTAAACTTTGTTAATTAGAAATTTGATTCTGTGGTGGATGCTTCAACCAAAATGTTTTCTGATTAATGGAGTAACGAAGTCCAAATTATTGATTTTCTTGAGTAAATTTCATCAGTATTAAATATTGACTTCAAGGAATACTTTAACTGGTTTGTGAGTCATTAAGTGGCACTCATTGGAGATCCTTACGTTAGTGGGCGTGTCTCGACATTAGCACTATAGGTAAGATGCGGCGCTCAAAGTCTTTTAAGAGCTTGTGTGTCAGAGGTGGCCTCATCATGACCTTGTCTGTGGCAATAAGCGCCTTTTGCCGTAGAGATAGGGCATTAATGGTCACTAATGGACCTCTCCCAGGGCACAAGACCAGTGTGTCTCTGCAGTCATGAACTGCCCAATCAGAGGTCATCACTCCCACAGAGAAGGGTAAGGGGTGCATGGACTAAGGTCTCCAGATCACAACTTTCCAGTTCAGTTTTTCCTTCTACAAAACATTGTTATGTGGGACTTTAGACCAATGAGTTCTATTAAGGTGACACGGACCATACCACTCAGAATGCATGGGGTTCCTTACACTTATGCAAAAGTCCTGAACTGGAGTATTGAGTCCCCGAAGACGTGTAATATTTAGTAGGGGGGTGGGCTGTTATGTGGACTTATCTCCTGACTCCAAAGGCACTGCTTCACACATATCCGCTTCACACACGCTTTGCTGCACTGCAGTACCTTAGCTGCTAAACTCGAAACGCTGCTTTGCCATTTTTCACTCTGTTTTTAAGCTTTTTTTAAAAACGATTCTTAAGCTTTTTAATCTGTATGAATTTGTTTTGTCATGTTTGCACTGACACTTTGGTAGGCTCTTGTATGGTGGGGTGAGGCGGGGGAACCGAACCCTGATTTGTAGAAGCCTTCATTACCGACGCCGCCATTTTTACTAGGCGGCGCGGTCTAGTTGTTGGCAATTTGGACAACCTGGCCTAGATAAAGCCTGATGCTGCGCGTGCGCGCTTAGATCGCACCGCACTTTGCTGCACTGCAGTACCTTAGCTGCTAAACTCGAAACGCTGCTTTGCCATTTTTCACTCTGTTTTTAAGCTTTTTTAAAAAACGATTCTTAAGCTTTTTAATCTGTATGAATTTGTTTTGTCATGTTTGCACTGACACTTTGGTAGGCTCTTGTATGGTGGGGTGAGGCGGGGGAACCGAACCCTGATTTGTAGAAGCCTTCATTACCAACGCCGCCATTTTTACTAGGCGGCGCGGTCTAGTTGTTGGCAATTTGGACAACCTGGCCTACATAAAGCCTGATGCTGCGCGTGCGCGCCTAAGTCAAGCCCGTCTGCGCCCGTCAGCGTCCCGGGGGCGGCCGGCACCGGAAATGCTGCTGGCTTGACCTCAAGGACGAGGGGATTCCTGAAATATGATAGAGAGGAGCTTGTGAATATTGGGAGGAATCTTATTTGTACTCCACACATCGAGCCTCGGCTGGTATTGAAGGGCACTGTATGTAGTTACTGCAACTGGACGGCCTCCCCTAAATTTCTAGATCCCTGCACCAACCCTAACATGATTAGCTACTTAGACCAGAGAGGGGGGAACGGCAGGCAGTTGCATGCGCTCCTTCTCAATGCTCGCTCAATAAAGAAACATGAACTTCAGCTGTTTGATCTGCTAACTGAGTCCTCCCCCGACTTAGTGTTTATTACAGAAACCTGGCTAACAGAAGCCTCTAACCCTACTATTGCCACTGCAATCCCGCCTGACTACCAGATTATCAGGAAAGATCGCTCTTTGGGGAGGGAAGGGGGTGTTGCTCTCATTGCCCGGAGCCCTCTCAAATGTCTGCTATTACCGACAGGGGAAATAGAGGGGGCTGAAACCCTGGGTTTTCTAATCACAGTCTCTGCCCAGCAGTCTATTGCGGGGGTAGTAGTTTACCGCCCTCCAGGCCCTGCTACAAAGTTTCTGGAATCGATTAGTCACATTATTGCTCCGATTGCGGCGAAATATAGTCACTGCCTGGTGCTCGGGGATTTTAATATCCATATGGATAACCCGCTGGAACCCGAGTCTAGAGGGCTGTTTGAAGCCTTAGATTTCCTGAATATGCCCCCTTTTGTCCATCTCCCGACCCATGAAAAGGGCCACACGCTGGACCAGGTTTTTTCCTCCAAACCGATTGATTTAGACACCCCACTACCCCTTACTTGGTCGGACCATTTTTTGCTCAGTTTTAGAATTAATAGGGAGCACGGCAATTCCCACTTACTTATTTTACCTAGGCAGAGTAGTTACAGGCCGTTCCACTTGATCACTCCAGAGGCTCTTCAAACTGCTCTCAGCCTTCACCCTATTCCCCTTAGTGAGTGTTTGGAAGAGGATGTACCCGCCCTGGAGAATTGGCTTCTTTCCCGCACCTTAGAACTAGCACCTTACACGAGTCGGAAGTCGAAAATCAATAGGCCTTCAGCCCCTTGGTTCACTGAGGCACTTAGGAAAAGTAAAAGCGCCTGTAAACGCCTGGAAAGGCTGTGGCGCTCCAACTACAAGCCGACCGACAAAATTGTCTATAAACAGTCCCTTAAGGAGCACTACTTGAAGGTGCGTGAGGGGAAGAAGCTCTTCCTGGCTGCCAAAATTGAGCATGCCGGGAATAGAAGCAGAGAACTTTTCAATATTGTTAAAGACTTCTCCTCCCCTAAAGCTATTAGTAGCCTGTTCGCCCCCAGTGAGGAGTGGTCCAACCAGATGGCCTGTTTTTTTCTATGATAAAATTAAGACTATCCAAGACTCTTTCAGAGTCCAAGATTCTGTGGGTAGAGGGGAGAGAGATCTGCCCTGCCCTAGTAGTTGCAGGGCCGGCCCCTCTCTTACTGAGTTCCCTCCTATGTCATTGGATAAATCCATGGCGCTGTTGAAGGCGCTGAAATCTGGCTCATCCGCAGATGCTTGCCCGGCCAAAACCATGGCAGCTATTGCGGAGGTAATTAATCCGGCAGTTAATGCAGTTCTGAATACTGCCCTCCAGGTGGGGGAAATGCCGAAAAATTGGAAATCTGCAAAAATCCTTCCTCTCCTTAAAAAACCGACGGCCGATCCCTTGGTGGCCGGTAACTATAGGCCGATATCCTTATTACCATGCCTCTCCAAAGTCCTGGAAAGCTATGTTAATGCGGTGACCACGGACTACGTGGAGGCTAACCATCTTCTCCACCCTAGTCAATCTGGCTTTAGAGCCAATTTTAGCACGGAGACTGCCCTTCTAGAAGTTGCAGAAACCATTAAAATCACTTTGGATAGGGGGGGCAGAGCGGCCCTGGTGCTGCTGGATCTCTCCGCGGCCTTCGATACCGTGCCTCACAGTGGACTTGTACGCAGGCTTCAAGAGGGGGGGATTGGAGGCACAGTGCTAAGATGGTTTAACTCTTTTCTGAATGACCGCCAGCAAACCATCTGGTCCCCGCCTTTCTCGGCACCCATTCCCCCTATGAATGTGGGAGTCCCTCAGGGCTCAATTCTCAGCCCCACATTATTCAATGTTTATCTGGCACCTTTGGCTCGGCTCGCCGAGAGTTACGGGGAAATCATCCCCTTTGGTATCGCTTTGTTCGCCCTAAGTTGGCAGGGTATGCCCAGACGTGGGTCCCTTGCTCACTTTGCCACTGGATTCAAGCTAGCCTGGCTGATGACGGCTGAATAGCCAGAAACCGGTCCCAGGATGCTTGTTTCCGGTCCAGGGAAGACATGGCTTGGCAGTTCGGGCTGGACTGTTCCCATGAGGCACAGGGTCAGACTGATTTGCATATGGCCATGTCTGAACTGGGGTGGTGGAGTGAGCTAAAGAATGATGATGGATTAAACCCAGATCAGTTGACTGGGGGTGAGTGTTTGATTTGCTCAAACGCTCCGTCCATCATCCCCTTTGGTATCGCTTTGTTCGCCCTAAGTTGGCAGGGTATGCCCAGACGTGGGTCCCTTGCTCACTTTGCCACTGGATTCAAGCTAGGCTGGCTGATGACGGCTGAATAGCCAGAAACCGGTCCCAGGATGCTTGTTTCCGGTCCAGGGAAGACATGGCTTGGCAGTTCGGGCTGGACTGTTCCCATGAGGCACAGGGTCAGACTGATTTGCATATGGCCATGTCTGAACTGGGGTGGTGGAGTGAGCTAAAGAATGATGATGGATTAAACCCAGATCAGTTGACTGGGGGTGAGTGTTTGATTTGCTCAAACGCTCCGTCCATCATCCCCTTTGGTATCGCTTTGTTTGCCCTAAGTTGGCAGGGTATGCCCAGACGTGGGTCCCTTGCTCACTTTGCCACTGGATTCAAGCTAGCCTGGCTGATGACGGCTGAATAGCCAGAAACCGGTCCCAGGATGCTTGTTTCCGGTCCAGGGAAGACATGGCTTGGCAGTTCGGGCTGGACTGTTCCCATGAGGCACAGGGTCAGACTGATTTGCATATGGCCATGTCTGAACTGGGGTGGTGGAGTGAGCTAAAGAATGATGATGGATTAAACCCAGATCAGTTGACTGGGGGTGAGTGTTTGATTTGCTCAAACGCTCCGTCCATCATCCCCTTTGGTATCGCTTTAGAGCCAATTTTAGCACGGATACTGCCCTTCTAGAAGTTGCAGAAACCATTAAAATCACTTTGGATAGGGGGGGGCAGAGCGGCCCTGGTGCTGCTGGATCTCTCCGCGGCCTTCGATACCGTGCCTCACAGTGGACTTGTACGCAGGCTTCAAGAGGGGGGGATTGGAGGCACAGTGCTAAGATGGTTTAACTCTTTTCTGAATGACCGCCAGCAAACCATCTGGTCCCTGCCTTTCTCGGCACCCATTCCCCCTATGAATGTGGGAGTCCCTCAGGGCTCAATTCTCAGCCCCACATTATTCAATGTTTATCTGGCACCTTTGGCTCGGCTCGCCGAGAGTTACGGGGCAAAGATAGTGTCATATGCTGATGACACGCAATTACTGTTTACCTGCGAGAAGAGCTCGGAATTCAACAGTAAGGAGATCAATATTTGCCTATCAGAGGTTTTCCACTGGCTCCGGAAACACCAACTGAAGTGCAATACTGAAAAATCTGAGATGATGTTCTTTGGCTCTCGGTCCTGTGACTTATGGCATCACTGGTGGCCGCAAGACATGTCCCCTCCCACCTCAGCTGTCCAGATTGTAAAAACCTTGGCGTCAAATTTGACGACTCTCTCTCAATGAAGGCCCAGATCCAATCAGTGGCCGGGACCTGTTTTGGGATACTGAGGATGTTGAGAAACTTTCTCCCGTTACTTCCGGTTTCTCACAGGAAGACGATAGTCCAAGCTCTGGTGGTGTCGAGATTGGACTACGGCAATGCCTTGTATCTCGGCCTCCCTGAATTTTTACTCAGCCGCCTTCAGGTGGTCCAGAATGTGGCGGCCAGAGTTACTCTTTTGGAAGGCCCAAGAACTCACTCTACTCCCCTCCTGGCCTCCCTGCATTGGCTACCCATTAGGAAACGGATCACCTTTAAATCATTGGTATTGGTTTTTAAGGCCTTCCATAATATAGCTGCCCCATATCTTGGGGACAGAATGCAGCACTATAGCCCGTGCCGTACTCTGAGGTCATCCGCCAAGTCACTGATTATCACACCCAGAATTCGGCTTTCTCGGAGAGGAGGTAGATCCTTTCAAGTGGTGGCTTCTCGCCTCTGGAACAGCCTGCCCCTCGCGCTGAGGCAATCCCAGGATCTCCTCACATTCAGAAGGAAACTTAAAACTTGGCTTTTTCAACAGCAGCCTTAGGCCGAGGTACTTGAGCTCAGCATTGCGGGTCGCTTTTTGTTAGCGCCGGGACACTCCTGGGAGTAGCCGTGCGCTTAATAAATACCTGCTAACATAACATAACATAACATAACATAACACATATCCCTTAGTCGCCTTCATCTCGGTGTCTTCTATTCCCCCTTCCCCTCCTCTGTTAGAGAGCGCCACAGAATCCGGAAGCATACAAGGGGACGTCTAGCATTGCCAAACGTGGTTCTGTGTTCCTATTCCCGCAGCGCTGGAGGCTGGGTACTAAGGCTACAACACTGTTACCAGGACCCCATACCTCTCTTGACTCACACAACACAGCTCACAAGAGACAACCTCACCTTCTCCCTCTCTAAGATCATATGTCAGCTCCCAGGAGGCAAGTCCTCCATCCCTCCCTGTAAGAGCACAGCCCAGCTCACAGGGCACGAGTCCTCCATTCCCCCCTGAAATAACATTCCACACAACTCACAGGAGACAAGAGCGCCATCTCTGTATCGAAAACTACTCCCAGCTCACAGGAGAGGAGTGCCTGATACCGGATTGAACAAGCATTTGCAATGCAATACGTCTCGCCTTTACGCGAGTTTAAGCTATTGGCATTGTAAATGACAATGCCTTTCTATTTATTTTTAAAAAACCAAATCATAAATAAAAGGCATTGTAATTTACAATGCCAATAGCTCAAACTCAAGTAAATGCGAGACCTATTGCATTGCAAATGCTTGTTGGAACTGGTGCCAAAAACATGGGATAGGGTTTTACTGGGAAGATTTAGACTGGGTCTGATTAGGAGCCAACTTGCTTTTCATTTGGGGAGGTATGGTACAAACTTTATTTTGGTCTGCTCTTGCGATGAGCACTCCCTGCAAACTTTGGCACATTTTGTATTTTTTGTATGTTCTATTGTTGTTTTACCAAACGGGTTTCAATCCCCCTTCTTAAAAGAGGCTACGTCACTAGACACATTGCAGCCCTTCTATTCCTACAGAAATTCCCTTCTCTGGAGGTATGCCTAGGGGTGATGTCTTTTCCAAAGTGCGGCCTTAGGCTTAGACTTTTGCACTGCAGCTGTTCTGATTTGTATTGTATTGTAACTTTTATAGAGCATTGGTCTGCCACTGCGCCCTCTGCGAAGTATCGCATTTAAATTTGGTGCCTGTCTGGTTGTTTTTGCTTATAAGAGGTATGGTTTTTATTATCTTGTTTGCACTCTGCACTTTTGCTGATGACATCGGTTCATGGGCCTTGTATTTGTTTGAAGTGCAATGTTCTTCTATGTCTGTTACCTATATTTTTATTATTTTCTTGTTTTAACAAAAAAATGTAAAGGTTTTTATGAATATATGCTTTTATGGTTTGTATTCATGAACCGAATAAAGAAAAAAAAAAGTGACAGCTACAATGGTATTTGTAATACAAGTACTTGGTTTTCTGTGCAATATTGGCTATACTTGACAAACAGTTTTCAATGGTGATATTTGGATTTCCTGTTGATAAAGACTATTACGGTACTTTAACTGGTGCCTTTAAATTGCTGAATGCTGAATGTTAGAACCACATTGAACAATAAAAATTATTTTTCATTGTTGCTTGTGGTATTTTACTGAATGAAAGTTTGCATATTTATGTAATGCTGCTTGGTTTCATGAATGCGTTTGGAAAACCTGCATGTGGTCAGTATTATTTTACAGTATGCAGTGTTCTTTTAATGCCTGTCCTAATTAGTTTATTTTTCCACTTGCTAGTTTAGTGTTTGTACCATGCCCCACAATGGCATTTTTGGGATTAAAACAGTAAGCAGTTTATTTACAAGCCACTTCCGCCGCCGGATTGTCACTTTTTGTGACTCACCGGCAGCGCAACCTGCTGCCCCATATTTACAAGGACACGTCAAGCCACTTTGCGTGGCATTTCGTGTCCTTGTAAATATGGCCCCTTTACACGCAACACTTTGTGTGAAAGGGGAGAGCCATGGGTGTTGCTGTGGGTGTTCCCACGCAAGACCCATGGCTACTGCCACATTTCCAGATTTACGAGAATCAATAAACCTGGAAATGCGTCAGAATGCTAATCCTCCCCAGGGGAGGCGTAGGGAGGCGCAACGAGGAAAAATGTTTTCATTACGCCTCGTTTTTTCCTCTTTCTATGTGTGATGCATTCTGCAGCACACATAGAATGAGGAAATCACCTCTTGTGATTGTTTTTGTGCAAGAAGGTGTCCCTTCCTGCACAAAAACAATCATCCCCGTGACGCAGGCACCCTTGCACTATGGTGCAAGGGTGCCTGAGTTGGCGCATGGGGATGAGCAAAGGGATCCGTCATGGCTTGCAGCACTGCACTGCGTTAATTCCATGGAAATAAGGCCCTAAGAGTTTAGTGTATTTTTACACACATTGGGCCTGATTCACAGAACTAACTTACGTCAAAATCCTAAACTTACAACAATTTTGGTATTCACAGAATGAACTTACACATTTGGGTATTCACAGAATGAACTTACACATTTGGGTATTCACAGAATGAACTTACAACAATTTTGGTATTCACAGAATGAACTTACACATTTGGGTATTCACAGAATGAACTTACAACAATTTTGGTATTCACAGAATTAACTTACAACAATTTTGGTATTCACAGAATTACCTTACTCATTTTGGTATTCACAGAAGGCACTTACTCATCAATGAGTAAGTGCCTTCTGTGAATACTAAAATGTGTAAGTTACACAAAATGAGTAAGTTACACAAAATGTGTAAGTTACACAAAATGTGTAAGTTACACAAAATGTGTAAGTGTCTTCTGTGAATACCAAAATGAGTAAGTTTATTCTGTGAATACCAAAATGAGTAAGTTCATTCTGTGAATACCAAAATGGTAGTAAGTTTAGGATTTTGTTGTAAGTTAGTTCTGTGAATCGGGCCCATTGTATATAATTGTAAAATATGATTTAATTTAGAAAAAGTAACTTGTTGTTGTTGATTCTTCTGAATTTAGTCTTGCATTCTGGTCATTTTAGACACATCTTTTCCTTTGAATCCATTCATTATTTAAACCTGCATTCTGCTGTACTCTACATTCGTCTGCAAATGTATGTAAAGTGCTCAACCTCTTCATTTCAGGTGATTTTAAAGTGTTTTTCATAATGCCATTGTTTTTTAGTATTACTTGTGAAACTCCCTTTTGGGGAGATTGAGATATTGTTGCTCATGCTTACTATATACACTTTTTGTTTACTGATCTCCTTCCTGCATACTAGCTATCCCATAATAGGAGATAAAAAATATATGAGTGGTGGAGGTGCTGCATCCAAATGATCAAGTGAAAAAATGGACATACCAACACTACACAGAGACTACAAACATGCATAGTATAAGTAACACATATGGGAGGAAGTATAAATCCCTACTTATAATACACGTTAAAGCCAAGAACAAGATAACACAAAATATTGACTATAGAAGTCTGGCAGCACGTGACAATTACCATTCTGTAAAAGCTCACAACACAGTTTGTACCATATTACCGAATCCATTTATGGCCATTAACCTATGCTTTCATACTTCATTGGCTCCATTTCTGCACGACAAAAGGATACCTGGCAGCAGTGCTTAATTTGTAATAAAATATGTGTCAGGAGGCCACTGCAGCTTTAACCATCCACTGCCCCTGCCAGCGCTGCCAACAACAATAACTACGCAACTACTAACCAAAAGGCTCCTAAAAGTGTGATAATTCAAACTATTCCAGGCCCCAAAAGCTATAAGAATGGCCTAGGCTCCAGGAATTAATCAATTTAAATGTATATTGAATAAACAAATAGCTGTTGTTTTGCCCATCTCTAAATTACACAAACAGCACCAACATGTGGCAGACTATCATAAGTGCTGGTATTCACAATTAAGTGCACCGGAAACCACCGGCTCAAATTAAGCACTGCCTGGCAGGCATAAATGGAGGCGGTGAAGACTTTTTTTCCATGTAAATTTGCGAATCCCCACACACGTGTATGTTTATGGCTATTCAATAACCCCTGTTGTTCCCTTTAACACCCTTCAAACTGTTGAAATTTTACAAGCAAAAACCTAAGTAAATCCCCTTTCCAGGGTCGGAAGTGGGACGGATTACTCCCAAACTTAGAGGGGGTGCAAGGGAAGGTGATTCATCATGGGAAAATATGTTTTCCTCATGAAGAAAAAAAAGGAAAGAAGAAAAATGGCAATCTTCACAACAGGCTGACATTACACAAAGTGTAATTTTAAAATTACACAATGGGGAAAAGCCTTTTAAAAATGTCATAGCTCTCACAGTGGTAGGCTTGGAAAGCTACACCTGGACCAGCTTGCCTGACGTGCAACTGCTGAGCTTTATGAAAAGGGGGAAACTGTAATTCTACATTAGTAAGAAATAGTTCTTCTATGAGTTCAGATTTGTAATTCCATTTGTGAATTGGTCCTGCAATGTTCATAAACTTTGAACCGATATAGTGCAATTTTGCTCTATTATTTCACTGACTAAATTGGGCAAAAAGTTTTTTGTATGAACTGAATGGCGGGAAAAATCAGTTATGCACAAATCAGCCACTGCAAATGTCACTATTACACAGAACATTCAGTGTAACAATAGCATTTCACCGGAGAAATGTTACATAATATGGACTGAGAACGAAACATTTTTTAAACTGCACAGGAGTCCCAATGAAGAAAATCGTCACTGTTAACTGTTAATCTAAGTTTAGCAAAAAATTATTCGGGATAACTGCGTTAGAGGCAGACTGATGTGGCTTTCATGCAAAAATAGGAATACTGGCAGAAATATAGATTCATGACAATTTCACAACAAGCAAAAATGTACTTAATATTGAAAAATAATGATAGCATTGGTCGTTATAAAAGCATTGAAAATATGTAAGGGCTTTGCCAGTTGATAAGACCACTCCTGGACGAAACTCCTTGAATATGCATGAGCATATTCTAAAGCGTGAAAAGAACAGCTTCTGTGAAAACATAAAATAAATTAAAAAAATACACATCCGGTATTTTCACATAAAGCTTCTCATTGCTAGTTGCACGGTACTGGCGGGGTGCAAACTCTGCACACTTCACTACTGTTACAGTAGCGCACAGAGAGTACCGTGCAATGGCAAGTTAAACCCCTTGAAATGTTCAATAACTCTGCAGACATAACATATTGTGCAGTATTTTGCAAGGTATATCGTATTCTGAGCAGTGGTGGCCAGCACAGGTAAGAGCGGTGAGGTGGAGTGGGGTGGGGCGGGGTGGGGGGCGGGGAAGTAGATAGATGACGGGATAAGTAAAATTAAATAAAAAATTAGTAAAACCACTTACCTTGTGCTCACCGCATTGCCGAGTTGACGATGCAGTGAGCGCAAGGTGAGTGGATTTATTATTTTTTTTTATCCCGTCGTCTGTCGACTTCCCCGACCCCCACCCCGCCCCTGCCCCGCCGCCTCCGCATCACCACTCTTTCCTGTGCCGACCGCCACTGATTGTTTAAAGCACGCATTTACAACCTGATCTGAGTAGTAAGGTGGGCAGGGAGTTCTGTGTGAGCTGGAGGTGAAGGGAGGAGCGTAGGGAAGGTAAAGGAGTAAGGGGAAAATCAATTCTGCAGGTGGAACTTTCCATGATTTCTCCTTTCTTGAGAAAATTGTTGTATTTCGAGGCAGCGAATTCACCTGCTGGAACTTCTGACAGGTTACATCAAGAGTGATGTTTCCCATCTGGGAAAACCAGCTGCAGGAGCACGAGGCCAGATGTGATTGTGTAGAGAGGAATTCCACCTGGTAATTCTGTTCCACCCAACTTGTGATCAAGGCCTAAGCAACAAAATGCTTGCTTTGATAGAGAAAACACAAAATCATATGCAACTTTAAATGCACTAACAGTAGCTTGCATATGTGCTCAGAGGTAGCTGGTGTTGAACTGAAGGTGGGCAGGTATAGGATTGGAAAAAAATGTGTTCTGGTCCTGTTGGTTTAGCAGGTCTCTGTTGGGTTAGCAACTTTGGGTCATTCTTGATCTATGTAGACCCAACACCCAAACATTTGGCGGTAGAAGTTAGAAACGTACACTCTTAAGCTTATGCCGACATTTTATGTAATGTTTTGTGTGCAAAAGAATTTCAGGAGTTTCCTTGGGGGTCTATGACTGTCTCAGATTCTCAGGACTGCATGCATAATAACCATTTAGTCATACATAAATAAGTATATGAACATGTATGGATGCAGAAATGGAACATAACATTAAATTTACTCAGTGAACATATGTGTTGCTACGCCACAGGAAACTAACTATCTTCCAGTGAGGAAACTCCTTTTCCGACAATTTTGGAGGTGTTCTCTTCTCATACCCCCTCTGAAAAGTTATTCATTCCTTCTCCTAGAAAGATTAAATCTATACACCGTTTTCAGGTAGAAAACTGCATGCAAGTGTTGTTATAATATTCTCCTATTTGTTTTCACCAGTTTGTACAGACACACTCATCCCTAAATACTACATCAGGCCATTAAGAACAACTGTCCCATCTTTCTGGTAAAATGCCCTTATGAGCAATTTACCATTTAGAACGGCAAAATCCTACTATTTCTGATTCTGTGAATCAAGAGCAGGAATTTGGCCCTTATAAATGTTTACAGCTACATGACTAGCCCTCACTAGGAGATGCAGATACTTTTGGAATTGGACCATACATTACACTTACTATTATCCAATTCCAGTGTATCTGAAAACCTATATGTTTCAAAAAAATGTTCGATTTTGCTCAACGCACACTAGGGGGCATATTCACAGGGACTTATCTCCGAGTTATCGCCACCTTAACGCATCAAAAGTGGAGATAGATTTAACGCCCCATTCACAAGCGGGTGCAAACTGCAGACATCTCCACTATTCCCGCGATAACTGCCCCAAAATGTATCTCCATGGGTGACACCACCAACTAACCCTAATGAGATGCAGAGTAGGCGTTCCCATGCAAAAACACATGAAAACACCACTACACCACTTTCACAACAAACTGCCAGATCTGCAATGCGAACCAAAAACAGGCGATAAGCCGCGGTAGCACCAGGGAATTAACACCTGCCTTTTGCTGGTGTTAAGCAGGACGACTACCTGCTGCATGAAAGGGAGCCCAGCCAAGAGCCACATCTGAAGACCCACAGATGCCATGGAGACAATGATCATGCAGCTCGGACACCCATGAGGGCCACAACACCCACCCCCACCACCCCCAGGCCCGCCACCCCCCCAGGACCCGTCCCGCCCCCCCCGGACCACCACAGAGGCAGCGTACACAAAGACAGCGGACCCACCTTAAACGCACCAGTCGCACAGACTGAACGCCAGAGGAGGACATTGCCCACTACAGGCCCAAAAGGACAACCATCCCCCGCATCCTGACCCACATCGCCCACCTGCTGACGGTACCAACACAGCGCACAACGAACATCCCTCCACAGACAAAGCTGCCAGCTGTGCTGCACATGTTGGCCGCTGGTACCTTCCAACCCACAACTGCCAGAGTCGGAGGCGTCTCACAGCCAGCCCCATCCAAGTTCATCACACCTGTCCTGGATGCCAACATCAGCCCGCTACCCCAGCACCTCCACTCCACCCACACTGCGCAGGAGCAGCTGGAGACCAAGCAAGGCTCCCACGCCATCGCTGGATTCCCTCACGTGTCGGGGGCAATCAACTGCACACATGTACCCTTCGTGCCCCCTGCCGACACTGCCCACAACTACCTCAACAGAAAGCACATGCATCCCATGAATGTGCAGGCAATAGTGGACCGCCCGGGACTCCTCAACAATGTCGTGGCCAACTCCCCAGGCAGAGTGCATGATTCCTACATCTCCCGACAGTCTATCATCAACCAGCGCTCCCAGGATGGCACCTATGGAAATGCAGTGCACGTTGGTAAGTCCAAAATGAACACACCACACACCTCCACCCCACAGTCATGCAACTCACAACATTGGCAATGGGCACGCAGCACAACTACATTCAACATGCCACACAACATGCCAACCGACCAGACACGACAACATGACTCCATTGGGAACCTGGGCTTGCCATGCACACAACCTAGCCAGGGCATGGCACCACAGCCACACAATAGCAGGAAGTGAGGAGAGGCATGGAGCAGGCATGTGCGAGAGCGGCAAGTGACTAATGAATGTGAACCTACCCAATGCCAGGTGTGGCGTGGAGGTGCCGGACAGACTTCAGTGTGCAAACCCCGGAAATGGCCATGTGGAGATTAACTGCTGGTGCATGGAGTGTAGTGGCCAGTGGACGCTACCATGTCCCCACAGGCTGTGGGGCAGAACGCGGAAATGTCGCACGTTACGTCCCCCCCTGCATGCGCTGGCGGAGTGGGTTGGCCCTGCGTACGCCAGGCCTGCGTAGGGGTGTGAATAAAAAGCCCGTCGCACTGGGCATGGTTCTCATTTGGAATGGCCAATGCGTCTGCCAGGGCAGCGCCTCCCAGCCCGCCACGAGGCCTGCACCGAGCGCAGCAGGGCCTGCATCCCTGTGCGCCTGCTGCACCCTGGGCCGCTGGTCCCCAGACCCGTCATGCCTGCCCCAGCGCACCAAGGAGGCTCCGCTCACCTGCCGACACCGGCGTGTGTCAAAGAGGGCCCACCACGTGCCGGTGCAAGCTCCAAGCCCCACTCCTGCGACCTTTGCAGCCTCCGCAGACCATCGCTGGCCTCCACGACGCTGGCCCACAGTACTCCTTTTTCATTGACATACTCCACCGGCGTCCTCTTCGGCCCAGTTGTGGGCACATGTTGAACTGAGTCGTGAGTTCTGAATGGCAGTGACCAAAGGTCTGTGGCAGCGTCCACATCACTATACTCCCTCCGATCAGTGAAGCCAAAGTCTGCATCGCAGGCCTGCGACACGTGGTGCCACCAACCCTGTTCAACGCAAGCCGGCAACACGTGGATGAGGGCTCAGGCCTACACTGCGGCCCAGTAGGTCCCACATGTGGAACTGTGTCCTGAGTCATGAATGGCAGTGACCCCAAGTCCGTGGCAGCGTCCACATTGCTGAACTCCCTCCGATCAGTGAAGCAAAACTCTGCATCGCAAGCCGGCGACACGTGTTTGTGGGCCCCTGCAGGCTACTGGCTCAGGCCTCCACTGTGCTCCAGTAGGTCCCACATCCAGCACTTAGTCGTGATTCATGAATGGCAGAGTCCATACAAGTGAACGCACGGAGAGGAGTAAGAGGAAGATGCGGCTCAGTCCGGATGAAAGCCGGATTCTAGTCACGGAGGTGACCGAACACTAGCAACAACTGACCTGGTGCCATCAACCCTGTTCACCGCAAGTCCGCGTCCCGTGGTGCCACTGAACCTGAACTACGCATGCCGGTGGGACCATCCAACGTAAGCCGGTGACACTCGGTGAATGGCCCCTGCTGACCGCTGCCTCAGGCCTACACTGCGGTCGAGTAGGTCACACATGTGGAACTGTGTCTTGGGTAAGATGTGGAGGAGTCCACACCATTGGACTCGCCTCATCGCAGGCGGCATCCCCTATCAGCACTGGTGCCACTAACTCTGTGCGCAATGACTCATGGGCACTTTCTGGTTGGACTTTGGTGGCGTCTGAGTCCATGGCCTGGGGGTTGTCTGCATCATCATCTGGCAGGACCGGACTTGGTGTCCGACATGTGTCTGTTCCATTCACCTCCACCATAGTGACTGTTTCAGCGTGGTTCTGCCCTCTGCATCATGCCCTGGGGGTACACCTTCCACTGTCCACCGAGACACTCCGCGACAACCCCCTTTGTCATCTACGAAAACCTGCTCTGCTCTCGTGACCCTGCCCCAGTGCACCGCAAGTCAGCGGCCCGTGGTGGTAGGCCGGTGCAGGACGCTGTGCATCCGGGGCCACTAACTCTGTGCAGCTCAAGTCATGGGGCCTTTATGGTTGAATGGGTGTGTCCTTAACGATGTACACTGTTGTCGTTTTTAGACTGCACCAGGCACTCCATGACGGCTGGTGTGCACACACCCCACACACATCCAACACAGGTGTCACTCGACATGTGAGCCTGCTAATAAAAGTGGCTGGGCGCACGTGCCCGTAGCCATTCCACCATCTAAGCAAGTGTGTTCGTGTGGTCATTATGTCAGCATGATGTGCCCGAGCCCTGCAACATCACAGTGTGCTGTCTTCAGCGGACGATACCATGTCACCTCAGCAGTGGCTGAGACCTTGGACATGTAGCTTTGCCCGCCCCCCCTGCATGCACATGCGGCGTGTGCTGGTCCGGCGTACGTCAGGTCAGCGCAGGGGTGTGCTGATTCGGCAGGGGGATCAGGGCGTGGCTCTGGTCTGGCCTTGAGCAGGAAGTGCGGTAAGTGTGTCTCTGTGTTGGGGTATTGTCGCCACCAGGGCCACAGTAGTCGATGTTGCAATGTAGCATGCACCAGGAGGGCGGGCCCGCACATACGGGGAAATGTAGGAGCGCAAGACCGCTCGGGGTCTTGGCACATGCATGCCAAGTGTTATGTGTATCAGTCCTGCGGCTGCATAAGTCAGTTGCCTAGCCTCAATCGCAGCGCAATCACAGCCAGCCATGGACTGTACACCTGTGTCCGCCCTGTCCGGACCATTGGCCTACACTCACGTGGCCGCACACCCTCAGAGGCCAGCTTCACGGTGTTGTTGGCATGCCGCTGGACATGCGCGGACATGCATTACAATGGTGTGCCGTAGGAGTGCACGTGGTACAACCGTGCAGCGCACACAAGTGTGGGGGCTCGTGGGAGGGAGGAGCAGCTGTGAGGCAATGTAACACACAGTGAGGCCGCTCATGTGCCACGTGCTGGGCATATCATCCATGATTCCCTGGGTTGCAGACATCCCACCACACCCACGACAGGCCTCTGTACATCTCCTGTATGCATGCAGATAGTGAAGTTACTGTAGGGATGAAAGGTCCTTTGTCTGAACTATCAGGCGGTAGCACATCTGCAGCTCCGAGCTGGAACTTGCATGTGGCCAGCACCCCCTGACAGATACGATAGGATTTGCTTGCGACTCCCACACTACGCACTGCCCGACGTGAGACCCATGTGTACACATCCCACACGCAGAAGTCCTTGGTCGTAGTTAGCGTGCATGATATGGCCTTCACACGTACTCCCACCCCACCCCAGGCCTGCACCCGTTGCACACAGACACTGCTCATTGCTCCGAGCTGTGCCATTTCATCCACAGGACTGGCGCATGGCAAGCCAGTGCCGCTTCAAGCAGAGCCACTGACGCAATGGCAGACCATCCCGGACACATGCTCAACTCCAGTCACGTGGACCTGTACCGTGCACATCTGCTGCATGTACTGGGGGCACTGCCGTTGGCAGTGCTGCGGATCAGTTACCAGCTGGGCTTCCGCCTTGCGAACGTCACCTGCGTTCAGCCTGTGTTGCATTGTCGCTCGTGCATATTCGAGTGGACCATAGATGTCTGCCTCTCCAACGGAACGGTAGCTGACCTGGATTTCGACGTGTGTGTGCGCCCCCTGTTGGCCCACGACCAGGAGTGTCACCGTGATGCCCGTTTATGGCATGCCTGGATGTTTGGCATGCATGCTGGCAACTGGACCTGGGAGATTACATGAGTCGTCGTGTGCAGTGACCACATTGAGCCGCTCCCCGATTGGGCTTTGGTGCAAATTGGGGCCAGGGGTTGGAGTCAGCACATCTGTCCGGGACAGCTGATGGATTACGTCGCCGACATGTTAGATGTGGTGGACAACGATCTCTCATTGGAAATGTTGGCCTACGCTGCTGCACTCGCGTTCATGGTCGAGTGACAAGGTACCTGCAGCCACAACTGGATGTGACCCATTGCACGTGTCCCGACGCCTGGTTGCATGTTGAGGATCTGGTCACATGTCCCAAGACGACAGTGGACATGGCTGCATTGGCCTGGACTCCTGATCCATGCGTGGACAACCAACGCGGGTTGGCACTGACTTGTGTTGGTGATGGACTCCCCCGGGGTGGACATGGGTGCTTTCAAACGTTCCTCATTCAGACATGCTGCTGCATTGGTCTGCATGTCGTGGCACTTCTCTTGGCCGTACTGACACGCACTTGTTGATAAGGTTTCTGCACTTTCACTTGTCTCCAACTGTGTTGAGTCTTGATTTGTATGCCAATGTGTGTGTCACGGCCTATCTGGGTCCCTGCCATACGTACATTGCTACCCCATCAGGGCTGTGGGTTTGTACTTGTGCATTATCATGTCCCTGTTTCATGCTTTGCCAGATGCGTATGGCCATTTACCGGCCATGAGCGGGTGCACTTGTGTCCTGTGTTCGGTTGTGCAAATGTTGCTGTTTGTACCACATTGTGTTCGATGTTGGGGTGCTCTGCTTCCTATGTGTGTGTGCTGCATTGTGTGTGAGATGTCCCTTCAGCTCTGATTTGGCTCACCCTTCTCCCTTTCAGGCAGTGTGGTTTTCACTTCTGTGCTTGTTCAGTGGTGTGATATTGCCGGGTTGTGTGACTTGTGCTCTTGGTTGGTGTTGTTACTCTTGGGCATGGTTTGTCTGCAGTTGTGCTGTGCTTAATTGTGCATGTGTGCCATTGTGCCCATCTCCCCCGTCCCCCCAGTCCCTGGTCGTTCCTCTCCCTGTTGCTGTTGTGTCTGTTGATTTTGGGCAGTTTCCGGTCCCCGGGTCCTGCCACCATCTCCAGACTGATGTGGTGGACACCATTTCCTCCATGTCATCCAGCTCCTGGTGTGGCGCTGGGCTCCCACCTCCGGTGTGTATTGCTGTCTTCTGGTTGTTGGCGTGTTTCTGCTTGTTTGTGCGTTTCGCATCATTCCAGCTGTTCTGGTTTTCTTCCATTGTCCTCCTCCGCTCTCCGGCTGCATTCACCTTGTCCACGATGGCCTGCCATGTACAATGTTTTGTTGCCAATGGGGCTTGTGGGGTTGTGTACTGGCTCCGGTTGCCTCCATTGTGCTTCGCTGTTGTTTTCTGTTTGGTTTGTCTTTCTTTTTCAGGCTTTTGTTGTGCTTATTCCCGCCTGCCGTGTGTGTGTCGCGGGCCTGGCGCTGCTTATCGCTGCTTTCCTCATCGCGAATGGGCTCATCGCACGTTTTTTGGTGTTGAGGTTTGTGTTTTTATCTCCGTCGAGGTGGTTGTATCGCGGACATTGGCCGCGTTTTCGGCAGACTATCGCATGGTACCGCCGTGTTGTGAATTCCACGTTAACACGGGGTTATTTTCCCGCGATAGGCTGCGATGTGTAAAGTTGAGTTAACATTTTTTGGAGATGTTTAGCGCACGTTCTTGTGAATATACCCCTAGTTCTTTACAAAAAGATTGCTTACCTTTTTACCACACAATCAATCCTTGAAATGTAACGGCACATGGCAACTTAGTTTCTATAACAAAAGAATGCACCTGTGTGCATTGTAAACCACTGTGAGTAGTGGCATTCATGTCAACAAACTAAAACTATCTAAAATTGAATTTTGCGGTATTATTCATTGAACTAAGTAGCACAGCGGATTCGTTTTAGATTGTTGTTAGGACTAAACCACTAAATAATCCTCATTCGCAAAAGTTCAGTTTTGATTTATTGGACTAACAGGATTTGCAAGGAGATTTGTGGCCTAATTTTAAGCTGCCTTCAGCTTCCCAGCTGAAAAATAGCTTTTTATTTCAAGGTCTCATGGGAAGAAGATTTAACCTGTATTTCAAATGCCAGTCTTCTAGGTTTTTGGCGAAACAAAATAATTCATGTATTGGCGACTCACATCTACAGCGGCAGATCTCTGAAGTTGCTTAAATGTGTATGAAACAGAATACCAAAATCTCAAAAGGAAAAGAGGAACAAAATCATATAATTTTTTGAGTAAGCCGCTTATAGGTAATGTTTAGGTGATTGGAGCAGCATTAATTGTTATTTAGTTACATAAAAAGGAAGTATGAATGAGAAGGTCCATATATGTGAAAAAAAGACAAGATGTTTGATATATGTATGGCAATTCCTCACAACGAAATATCATTGGTGCATCAAAAATGGCCTATCCAAGAGTGGGCGAAATTGATTTTTTCCAATGTCTAATAAGTGTTATTCTAATGAAAATTTCAGGAGTTATGTCTGTAATGCAAGACAGGGCCTCCAATGAAAATCATAAGTGAGATGAATGCTCACACGATACCAGTCCCAGGGTATGTCCGTCCAGATATTGAAGCCAAGCTGTGATTGCTGCTAGATCAACACATTTAGCTGCAGCACACGTCTAATTTCACATTGTCTGTGCATAGGAAACCTTGCTCAAGAGCAAGGCACGCAGGGGAACTGAAATTATAAATGCTAAATTCACCAAATATTTGGGATTTCCATGAGATTATATTGGCGTAAACACCTTTCACATAGGCCAGGGTTGGACAGAAACAGAAAATAGTCCCGGGCACCAACATAAAAGTGGCCCCTATTAGCAAATCGGATAGCTAAAATAGGGGCCCACATTTGCAAATCGGTGACGTTTTGAACTTTCAATGGCACGCTGTATAGTTGTTTTGCAATAATTCAGTGCTTAATTTGTAAAATATTAAGTGCCAGGGCTCTGACCAGGAGGCCACTGCAGCTTGCACCACACATCGCCCTTGTCATCGCTGCCAAAACAACTACTAACCATCTCTCTCGCATGAACCATCTCTCTCGCATGTAAATGAGACAGTTCAGATTATTCCAGATCCCCAAAGCTAAAGGAATGGCTGGGGAGGCAGGTATTAGCACTATTTTAATGTATATTGTATTCCTAAACAACTGTTGTTCTGCTCATCTCTAAATTAGATGAGCAGCGCCACCATGTGGTAGACTGTCAACACCATACTTAGAACAATTAGGTGCCGGTGCCGAGCACCGGAAACCAATTAAGTGCCGGTGCTGAGCACCAGAAAGCACCGGCTCAAATTAAGCACTGAATAATGTAGGAGATTGCATGTATTTGTGCTTGCTGCGGGCAATGTTTGCAGTAATTTCAGGGAAGTCAACAGTAAAACTAGCCCATAAGACCATAAAGCAGGACCACAACCAGCCAAAAAACAGCCCACACACTGACTTGCCAGGCCAGCTCTTCTGGCACTGCCAGGTTGCCCTGTAGGCCAGTCCGAACTTGTTACAAGACTTTTCCTAACCATATTTAAACAATACTATAGTGTTGTGCTATGTGTGTGGCAATTTGGTGTGACCAGAGCCAGATATCTGTGGTTTAGACAAAGCCTTGTTTTTTGGTTATTTTATTTTGCAGGAATATGACAATTATAACTTAGTTTTCTATCTATTTCCACACTCGCAGGTAATTCTCAAACTACCAGACTTATTGTGAGCAGTGTACTCTTCACTTTAAGACACTTGCATAAATGTTGGATGGAAATATTGTGACAGGTTTACAATTCTCCTTGTCAAGGACATTCCTTTGCATATAATTTTACATGTATTTATTTATTAAATTACATAAAGCTCACAGTGCCCTGAATAGGTACAGTCTGCATTCCACTAGAAAGCTGTTGTACGATCAAATTTATGGACATAGTTAAACATTTGGCCAGTCGGTAAATAGCAGGTTTTTAACATTTTCCTGATGTTGGAGGGATTTAACTTTCTTCAGCAATAACTCAGCCCAAGTTCTAGCAAGAGCTGGGAAGTTTGTTAACATTATTTTAACTGCACTGCATAATGCCCAGCATTAAGAAACTGACAAGCTTTATTCTTATTGCATAAATGAACGTCGATGAAAGTTACATCTTCAGTAATAAGCATTGTGACACTTTTGCTATTGTCTTTTATACTATACACTTCTCTTTTGGACCAAACGACCAATTGTGATATATTGCCATTAATTTGAAATGCTGCTTTTTGGATTTGATATTTATTTTTAATTGCCAGACTTATAAATGTGTATACAATCTTTTATTATTCCTTATATTTTAATTCTTACATTTTATCAAGTATTATTATGATGTTTGTATGTTACGGTTTTAATTAACTGTATAATAAAGTAAGTAAGTAACTTTCTTCTGATTCAAGAGGGAGTTGGCTTCAATCCTTAGCTATTAGCAAATTGTCTGGCCTCCTTCTCTGACTCCACGAATGTTCAGCACTCTTAACACATAAAGGGGAAGGATCAAGTGATCTTGAAAAGGTTTGCTCCATGAATGATAAATCATACCTTTATATCATGCCTGATATATTATCATGATGTGCATGCCTTTTCTGGGTTTTTGAACTATACACACATTATGAATTTGAAATAGTGAACAATATACATGATTTGTTCAACTGGCCAATAGTTATCATTTCCTAAAGAATGCTCTACGTAGGGACAATTTAACCTTTGAGGTTATTGGTGATCTACTAAAGGGTGATGTAGCAAAATAATAGTCTGATCCCTGGGTGAGTCACACAGGTATATTGTGACAAACGGGGATGTCTGCTTATGCTGTGCAACACTATTGTGTGTGTTAGAGGTAATTATATCAGCAGCACAACAGGCAGGCCGGAAGTAAAATACTGAAAAGATGCTAGGGCAGCACCGAGACCCAGAAAAACACTCATAAAAATGACATACAGCAAGGCCTGGGCTGATGCAAACAAAACAACTTAAAGCAGAAGGGGTGGGCAGTAAACCTAAATTAAAAATAAGGGCAGGGGTAGGACATCGAGTAAGGAGTTGACAAAACAGAGCCACAAGAGTGGTTATTGGGTTGAAAGGGAGTGTTCCACATGTATGCAGAAGGGGAAATGGGTGCGCCCCTCGTGCCAGGAAACAAAGAAGAAAAGAGAAACAGCACAGTTCAGCAGAAATGCAATGGCAGAAGCCAAGGTGGTTCATTTCTTGATTTGTTCTGAACTCATACATAGCCTGGCCACTAATGCAATTGCACATTACGTTCGTCACATGCCACCTATGACCAAATTAATCCCTTCTTAGGCCCTTATTCTGAGTGGCAAGGAAATGGGCCGGCATTTCCCCACTGCAGAACTTATCGCTACCAGGGTCATCTGTTACTCCAGGGGCTGAGAAAATCTGGGCCATTGCATGTTGGACCCTGAGGATCCATTAAGATTTTAGGAATGACTGTTGATATCGGTAATTTGAGTAAGATTCCCTCACTAATTACTCACATTGCCCCAGACTTTCACCCAGTTTTCTTCTGTTGAAAGACAATAGATTTTAAAGGATCTCATAATTGTGGTGGGCCACTAACTGCGATCACCGGCTCCATCGGAATTCAGTGTGATCTACTTCCCTCTTGTATGGTGCTGGAGATTTCCACTGTCGACTATACTTGATTACTTTCATTAATACTCACTGCCTTCAATAAGCTTTTTTTAAAATGCTAAGGTATTAGGTAAAAGACTTGTGCTCGGACTGGCTTCATTATCTTTGGTGAACTGGAAGGTAAGACACAAAGACTTGCAATTAAACCAACATGGTCTATGGCACAAACTCATGCAAATTATCTACTTGTCTGTCTTCTTTTATTCCAGTCCTTACAAAATAGGCTTTGTCTGGTTCAACAGACTGCGAAGAAGGAGACTAGAACTTGAGTAATGATTACGGATAATTAATCAGGCATTTTCCTATGGGTAAAGATATTTCGAGGGATTTGCTCCTGTGAAGAAACCTCTGCGAAATCCGATCTTAGAGTCCATCTTCTTGCCTGAAATTAAAACAACAGACTCAGATCTTTGCAATTTTACAAATATTTTTGTTTCTTGTTTTAGGACCCCTAATCTGTTGCAGTTGTTTCTGGCACCTTAAGTGGCATACTCATTGTCAGTGAAATTGCTCTCCCTCCCTCGAAGCTCCACATTTAAGTGAGGCCTTCCCCCGAGCCCCTGCACTCTCGAGTGTTGGTGTTCGAGGCCCTCCTCCACCCGCAGGTTTTACCTGCGCCTCATCCCTGGTGGTCCAGTGGACCTCTGTCTCCTTTCTCTCACTCCGCTTTTTCTCTCCGTTTTCACTTGTTTTTCCCTCATTTCAATCTCCCCCTTTCACTCTCCTTCTGTGTCTTTCCTCTGTTTTCACTCGTTTTTCCCTCATTTCAATCTCCCCCTTTCACTCTCCTTCTGTGTCTTTCCTCCGTTTTCACTCGCTTTTCCCTCATTTCAATCTCCCCCTTTCACTCTCCTTCTGTGTCTTTCCTCCACTTTTCTTGCACTTTTTCTGCCCTATTCAACTCTTTCCTCTTTTTTTCGGCCCTTTTCCGCCCGTTTGTTTCCCCCCCGCTGCTGCCCCCGCGGCCTCTCCCCCCCTGCATGACCAGCCCATTCCAGTTCCCTTCCCCGCTCCCGCCTCCCAGCTGTCCAGCCCTCCCCGACCCCTACTTAATGGCGGCCGCTGAGTGGCCACGTGCAGCGGGCGCGCTGCTGGCACGCCGAAGACGCACCAAAGGCAAGCCCGTCTGTGCCCGTCAGCGACCCGACCAGCGCCAGGAATCCTGGACCTCCGCACCGCCAACGCTACGACCCAGTGGCACTCCACGCACTCAACCCAGGCCGCAACAACAACCGCAAGCTAGCATCACCGGCCGACACCCATGGACCCTTCAGCTGTCACTGCTGCCGGCACACCTACAGCACCGCCAAGAACACAGACCCAGCACAACCCACCCACAAGAACACAACCGAACCGAAGACCCTGCAATGCATCCTCCTCAACGTCCGATCCCTCCACAAACACGCCACCGAAATCTGGGACCTCCTCGACAGCACCACCCCGGACGTAGCGTTCTTCACCAAAACCTGGACCAACACCACCTCGGGACCGGACGTCGCCATTCCCCAAGGATACAAGATCTCCAGGAAGGACCGCCACACCCGCCCGGGAGGAGGAATCGCCATCGTCCACAAATCCACCCTCCGCCTGAGCACACTCCCCGACGAGCCCACAGACCTGATGGAACACCTTCACTTCAAGATACTGGCCAGCCCTACCACCACCCTCCGAGGAACCCTCATCTACCGACCCCCTGGACCCCACAGACCTTTCGCCAACTCCATCACGGACATCATCTCCCCGCATGCCATCGCATCCACCAACTACACCCTGCTGGGAGACCTCAACTTCCACCTCGACAACCAACTGGACCCCAACACCACATCCCTCCTGGACAACCTCCACAACATTGGACTCCGCCAGATCGTGACCGAACCCACGCACTCAGCAGGACACACCCTCGACCCCCTCGACCCCCTCTTCACAACAGGAAACTCCATCACCTTCAACCACACCACCGAACTCCCATGGACTGACCATCGATGCGTCCACTTCACCTTCAGAACACCCACCATCCACAGACACCAGCACCTGCTTCCACGAAGATAGTGGACCAGAATCACTGACGACCAGCTCACCTCCTCACTCAGCAACTCCACCCCAACCGTCGCGGAAAACGACGACCCCAACACCGCAGCCCGAACCCTGCACAGATGGATCTCTGACAGCGCCAACACCATAGCCCCCTCAAGAAAAACAACAACACCCACGCCAAGAAAGCCAGATGGTTTACCACCGAACTTCAAGAGTCCAGACGCACTTGCCGCCGCCTCGAAAAGTCCTGGAGGAACACCAAATCCACAGAAGCCCACAACAACTTCATAGCCGCCACCAACGCCCACCACCAACTCATCAGAAAAACGAGGAAAAAAGCTATTGAAGACAGAATCTCCACACACGCGCACAACAGCAAAGAACTCTTCAACATCATCAAGGAGTTCGCCCAACCCACCAGCGAGTCTACTGACATCCCTCCCTCACAAGACCTCTGCGACAAACTCAGCACCTTTTTCCACCACAAAATCAAGAGCATCTACGACAACTTCGACAAAGACAACCAACACACTGAACCCTCAAAAACCACTCTGACACCCTGAAGCCAGAGATTGACAACTGGACAGCCCTCACCACAGAAGACACACTGAAGACAATGAAGTCTATCCACTCCGGGGCCCCCACGGACCCCTGCCCCCACCACATCTTCAACAGACCCGCTGACACCATCGCACCCATGCTCCACCACACCATCAACCGCTCCCTGGCGACCGCCTCGTTCCCCGACGACTGGAAACACGCCGAGGTCAACCCCCTCCTGAAGAAACCCTCGACTGACCCCACCGACCTCAAAAACTACAGACTCATCTCCCTGCTCCCGTTCCCAGCGAAAGTCATCGAGAAAGCCATCAACAGCCAACTCGCCACATTCATCGAAGAGCACAACATCCTCGACTCCTCCCAATCCGGCTTCAGGAAACCGCCCTCCTCGCCGCAACAGACGACATCCGCACCCTACTGGACAAAGGAGAAACAGTAGCCCTCATCCTCCTCGACCTCTCAGCGGCGTTCGACACAGTCTCTCACTGCACCCTAATACGCAGACTCCACGACGCAGGGATCCAGGACAAGGCCCTCGACTGGATCCGCTCCTTCCTCTCCGGCAGAACGCAGCGGGTCAGACTCCCCCCTTTCCTCTCGGACCCTACACCAACCACCTGCGGAGTCCCCCAGGGGTCCTCCCTCAGCCCTACGCTTTTCAACGTCTACATGGCTCTGCTCGCCCCCATCGTCAGAACCTACGGACTCAATATTGTGTCATACGCAGACGACACCCAACTCATCCTCTCCCTGTCCAACGAACCCAACACCGCCAGACACAACTTTCGAGAAGGCATGGAAGCCGTCGCCAAATGTATGAAAAACAGCCGCCTACAACTAAACACCAACAAAACAGAAGTACTCATCATGGGCCCAAACCTCGATGCCTGGATCGACACCTGGTGGCCCCCCAAACTCGGAAGCCCACCCACCCCCACAGACCACGCACGCAACCTGGGAATCATCCTGGACTCCGAGCTCAAAATGGACCGCCAGATCAACTCCGTCTCGTCCTCCTGCTTCCACACCCTCTGCCTCCTACGTAAGACCTTCAAATGGACACAGAAAGACCGTCACTCACGCCCTGGTCACCAGCAGACTCGACTACGGCAACGCACTCTACGCCGGAATAAACAAAAACCTCACCCGCAAGCTACAGAACATCCAGAACGCCGCCGCAAGACTGGTCTTCAACCTGCCAAGACACTGCCACATCTTCCAGCACCTGCGCACACTCCACTGGCTCCCCATCGAGGCTAGTGTCACCTCCAAGATGCTCACCCACGCACACAAGGCCCTCCACGACACCGGACCAGCATACCTGAACAGCCGACTCAAATTCCACGCACCCCAAAGGACCCTACGATTAGCCCAGCTCTCCTACGCCGTGGTCCCCCGCACCAGAAAGACCAGATCGGGTGGCCGCTCCTTCTCCTTCCTCGCGGCCAGAGCCTGGAACGCCCTTCCGCTCCACCTCAGACAGACAACATCACTCCCCATCTTCGCAAGAAACCTCAAAACCTGGCTCTTCGACAGACCCCCTCCTTGATGGACTGGAACCTGCACCCCCCCCCACCCCCAGCGCCTTGAGACCCTTACGGGTGAGTAGTCGCGCTCAACAAATGCCTGATTGATTGATACGTTGTTTATTTTTAACAACACTGTTAGAAATATTAAGCAGGTTTGTGGTGTTAACAATTTGGTTTAAAGAACACTTCTTATGGGATGAGTGACACCTCATCTGTAACCAAAAAGAGATAACTGCTCAGGGCGAAAATATTTTTTAAAAGAGCAGATTTTAGCTTGTAGGAAGCCCTTTGAATCTGCATATGGATTGCAATTTTGTTTATCAGATGCCTCTCCAAGGTTAAGATAAAGAAATATGCTTCGCCAGTGTGCAGCTGCTGGTGAAGACCGCTGCACAACCAGGCCAAACTTACTAACTCCATGAGTTAGTGCAGACAGAAAACAACAGAAACATGGAAACCGTGCTTAATTTGAGCCGGTGGTTGCCAGTCAGGGCCAACGGCACTCATTTTTGGGGACTGGTTCTTATTTTTCCTGATCAGACATTTCCTGAGAGCAAGAGAGAGAAAAACACACAAAGGGGAAAGAAGGAGGAAAAGAAAGATGAAAGAATTGTCACAAAGGGAGAAATAAGGCATCTGCAACAGTGAGTTGAAGGGGCAGAGAGTGTCTGATAAGGGATTAAAGAGGCCTGACGTGGATTGAAGACTGCACAGCCGTGGTATTTGGTGCTCTGACATTTAATAATGGGAGATGAGAGTTTCTGAGCAGAGCTTTGGCACCAACACTCCTTCTTTTACAAATTAAACACTACATGGATTGGACATGCCACTCCATGCTTCCACACTGTTCTGTTAGCAGCATATGTGCCCAATGCTGTCACCTCAGTTACATTCTATAATGACTTTACTGTGCAACTTGTTCCTCTTGTGGAGGGGCAGACCAGTCCCGTGCCCCACCATGAACCAGCTCTTGGAATGCTGCCCTTCGACCTGTCGCTGTTAGACCTGGCTTGTCCAGCGGGTTTATCCCTAGACTTTTTGCTTTTGGCTTCCTGTTTTGGACCCTGTTTTTGTTGGTTTTATAACTCTGGGCACTTTACCACTGCTGATCAGTGCTAAAGTGCATATGCTCTCCCTGTAGATTGTGTTATGGATTGGTGATTCCATGATTGGCATATTTGATTTACTAGTCAGTCCCTAGTACAGTGCACTGTGTGTGCCCAGGGCCTGTAAATCAAATGCTGCTAGTGGGCCTGCAGCACTTATTGTGCCCCCCACATTCGTAGCCTGTAAATGTAACTCAGACCTGCCACTGCAGTGTCTGTGCGCAGTTTGGTACTGCCATGTCGACCTGGCAAGTGCACCCACTTGCCAGGCCCTAACCTTTCCTTTTCTTACATGTGAGCCACCCCTAAGTTATGCCCTAGGTGCCCCTGTGGGCAGAGTGCTGTGTATGTGAAAGGTAGGACATGCCCTGATGTGTGTGGCATATCCTGATGGTGAAATACTGCAAATTTAGTTTTTCACTATTGTAAGGCTATCTGTCCTATAGGATAGAATGGGAGGTTATTTATAACATCTTATAAATATAACTCACCATTGGGACAAGATGGGAAAGTAAAGTTTAGTATGCCTGAACGCAGAATACAAAGATGCATCTTTTAGTGAGGGTGATTTTTGCGTTCTGTGTTTGAAAATACCACTTTTAGAAAGTAGGTATTTTCTTGCTTAGCCATCTTGTGTGCCTATGCTAGGTTGTGTTAATTGACTGTCTGGTTTTGGAGTGACAGGGGTGGGGATATGCATTCTCTCAGACAGCCACCGGCGGGGGTGATGTGTGTCCTGCCTTCCCTGAATGAGTCAGGGCTGGGCTGAATAGACATGGGATGCATTCAAAGTAGGGGGAGGAGTTCTTACTAGCACCTGAAAAGGCCCGGACTGCATTTAGAGTGGTGGGAGGAGATTTCCCTTGCACCTGAATAGGCCCTGTCTGCCTTGGACAATGCTGTCTCCACCTCCTGCCGGGCAGCTGCACCAGAGAGGACAGAACTGGTTCTGGCTGGGCAAAGAGCTTCTCTGCCACCAGAGAACAAAATAATTTGCTGTATAAAGAGTGGGGCACAGACCCCTGAACTTTAGATTACTGCTGATCTAAGGATCCTGCCAGGAAGAAGAACCAGGAAAGCTGGAAGGGGAGTACTGCCCCTGTGCTCAGTGCTGTTGGGGTTGGCCTGCAGTGGTTGCTTCTGTCTTGGGCAGGAAATGGACTGGACTGTACTTTCATCATCCTGCTGTTAGAGATTTCTCCAAGGGCTTGAAGTATAGCCTGCCTCCTGTTGGAATTCTCAGGGATAGAAAAGACTTCATAGATCACTTCAGGGAATCAAGAGGAGCCTTTGCCAAGGAGAATAGCTGGAGAAACAGAGGAGGAATACTGTCCCTGTGCTGTTTACTGTTTGGGGTTGGCCTGCAGTGGTTACTTTCTGCCAAGGAAAGGAGAAGGACTTTGCTGTTTGCTGTGTCCCCGGCTTGAGGAATATCTCCAAGGGCTTGAAATAGAGCTTTCCTCCTGTTCTGAAGTCTCGGGGACACAAAGACTTCAACTCCAGTCCCCCTGAACTCCTTTGCTGGGAGTTCTGACCTGCTGAGAGGTGCCTGCCAGTGTTCTGGAACTCTGGAGGTTGTTTTGGGACTGGAAACTGCAAGAACTGTGAAAATCGAAGCATTGCCTGTTTCCGACGCATCGCAGCGGTGTAAGAAGAATTTTCCAATGCATCGCCGCCGCCGAAGAATCGACGCAGCGCCTGCTCGCGGCTGAAGAATCTGCCATGCGACGAATCCTGTGCACCGATCTCTGACGTCCGAGATCACCGCACTGATTCTTACACAGGCCCGGTTGGAGAAGAACCGACGCATCGTACCGGATCGTCACGAAGCGTCAAGTCTGTCACATAGTTGGGGGACGCAGTAAGAACCCGATGCATCACCTCCCCACGCAGTAAGAAACCGATGCATCACCTCCTCTCCGGTAAGGAACCGACGCATCACCTCCCCTGCGCAGCAGTAAGGAACCGACGCATCACCTCCCTAGAGCAAGGAACTGACGCATCACCTTCCCTGTGACCCTTTTTGCTTGCATTTTTCGACGCATCCAAGGTACTTTGTGTAAAAGTGTAGCATCCCACATTTTCTTTGAACAGAACTATTTTTACCTTATAAAAGTCATATCTTGATTACTGTATTGTGGATTTTTGTCGTTTTGGTCTTGTTTGGTTCAGATAAAGATTACTTATTTTCCTAAACTGGTGTGGTGTCCATTTGTAGTGTTTTCACTGGATTACTGTATGTGTGCACAAATGCTTTACACACTGCCACTGAGATAAGCCTGTCTGCTCGTGCCAAGCTACCAAGGGGGTGAGCAGGGGTTATTTTTGAAGTGTATCCCCCTTACCCTGACTAGGAAAAAGGGTCCCTACTTGGACAATGGTGCAAACCATTGCCAACTAGCGACCCCCATTTCTAACAGTCGCAATAATAAAGAATGCTTGACAAATGAAGGCACTTGCCATATTGATACCCCATTGTGGCAGTCCTCTAGACCTCAGTGATGGATCTGGAAATAGAACCCCATAGTGGACTTTTCAATTGTGCAAGGTTTTAACTCCTGATTTAGAATTAAGTGGGTGAACGCAGAAAGCAGCACAAGGTAATTATCATACACCTTTGCACTTTTCCTCAAGGGCAATTATCAAGAGCATTTTGTTAGTGATAACAACGATTTTATGTG
Source organism: Calotriton arnoldi (assembly GCA_963921515.1). Lineage (NCBI taxonomy): Eukaryota > Metazoa > Chordata > Amphibia > Caudata > Salamandridae > Calotriton > Calotriton arnoldi. The sequence continues at coordinate 1,493,906 of CAWUFW010003124.1, read as the reverse complement.
TTTGTTATCATCTTACTTTGGTCAGTGATGCAGTAACCACAACAACCTCAATTTTTGCACAAAAATTCAAATCTGTGCAAATAGTGCAATGAGGAGAAATCTAGGGGCATATTAGCAAGACCCACGTTAAAATTATCGCCGTTTTAGCGGCAGGAAACTTCCGCTAAAACGGCGATAATGGGCTTGCTAATATGCGTTATAGAATTCCAATAGAAGCCCAGGTTAGATGTGCAGGACATCTAACCTGGGCTTCTATTGGAATTCCATAACGCATATTAGCAAGCCCATTATCGCCGTTTTAGCGGCAGTTTCCTGCCGCTAAAACGGCGATAATTTTAACGTGGGTCTTGCTAATATGCCCCTTAGTTTCATCTTGTATATATCTTTTTACGCATTTGTGTAGGTGAGCTCGATAGTCTTTGGTTGCCCAATTCCATCGGAAAAATTGTCTTCAACGTAATATCCTGTCTATCACGTCATTCAGCCGCTTTTCATATGGCAGATTGGTCTTCTTCCTGTTAAGTTTGCATTATCACATATCACAACAAATCCAAAATAACTTTTGGTAACCCATGCTTCTTCTCTAAACGAGTAATGGCAGAAATAAGCTGACAAAACAAATTGCTCCTCTAAATGAAAATGACAAAATAACCAGGACGTTTAAAGCACTGAATGTCTGTCACCATGATATTAAGAGGTAGTTGTATTAACTTGTAAGGAATACCTCCTGGCTTCACTTCATGGAATCAAATAAGAGATGGTCAATAAAGATCGGAAACTATTTGCTAAACTCGAAAAATAGCACTCTATTGAAAAATGAGCAGACTGAATGGAAATGAAATGGAAATTGTGGCAAAATATTTTGTTGAGTGGAATAGGCTGCTGAAATACTTTACACTTTTTTACTGTATTTTACAACTTCAAAATTACATATATTGTACCTAATATTTCTGTTAAAATATTCAAACCTAAATTTGCCATGTTTGTGCAGGCACTTGCGTGACGCATGAAAGTCAACTTTTGTTATTGAAAGCTATTTTGCACCAAAACATAACTCGAGTGCAGCTCCACACCTAGGAGCATATTTAACAAATAACCATGCAGTCACCTTGTTGTGCTACACTGCGTGATAGGGAAAGGGCAAAATGTGCTGTATTTAAAAGGCAGCACATTCGTGTCATTCCCCAGCACTGGAGCACAATGTGCTGCCTAGCACCAATGCAAGCAATGGTGCAAGGGTGCATACGTTGTAACAAGGGTGCCTGCACAAAAACAATCACCCGAGGCATTTTTTGCAGCACACATAGAAAGAGGAAGTAACAAGGAGAAATAAAGATATTTTTCATTGTTACGCCTCACCTGGGAAGGCGGAGCATTTTGACACATTCCCAGGTCTACCACTAATGGTAAATCTGGGAATGCACCAAAAACCATGGGTAGATGCATGGGAACAAGCACGCTACACCCATGGAATGCCTCCATGGAGCAGAGTAACGCAACTCAGTGATTGGCGCTGCGCTACGTTACTCAAGATTTATCAAGCCACACAAGGCCTCGCATGATGGCATTGTGTGGCTTGATAAATCTAACGTAAGAGTTGCGTCGCTCTTGCTTCCTGCTGCGTGGCTCAAGGGTGACACAACTCTTTCATAAATATGCACCTTACTTTGTACCAAGGAGTGCCAAATGCCCAGTAATTAATGAATAGAGGGCATAACGGGGTGTGAAAAGTTCAAACAGCCAAAGGTTTTAATGCAAAGCAAATCAATTAAAATAGTCTTTGCATCCAATCCTATTTCAAAAGGAAACCAGATGCAAACAATGGCTAAGCAGAATATTACATGATATTCCTACATGTAAGGTAGGCAACTGGGGGGAAATCACACAGCTTTCTCGGTTCACCTCTCTGTGGTTTTCACATTATAATTTGTACTGGAGAGTTTACCTCGAGTGCAAAGCGCAAGCCAGGCACCCCCACCCTAGCACAACACCTAATATCACACTAAGCAGCTTGTTTTGCTTGAACATGGCTGGTGACATCAGCGATGTGCGACTCTTGCAAACTTGTGCAGCACAAATTGTTCTCATTTTGGCAATATGTCGCTGCGTGGCATGAATGATGGTAAATCCAGGCCTTAAGGTCTAAAACACTGGGCCATTGTGTATTTTATGATGTTGCTATTAAAGGGAAGCCACAAAAATTATGACAGCTTTGTTTTCATTGTACTTATGGTATGTATTTTGTTTTAGTTAGCACTACAACAGACCCAACTACCAAAATGAAACATATAAAATAGGAATGAGGGTCGTCCCTTTATTTTAGATGGCCATTCCATATTGGAGCTACAACAATAATCTTTGAGTCTTTTTAAGGACATGTATGCTAAAAACTCCTGGACATCTGTAGAATTTGCACAGAGGCTGCTGACATCTCCTGCCAATGATTCGAGCTGGAGTTCCTGACTCTAATGCAAATTTTGCATAAAGAATATTTGGTGCTGTTACAAAGTGCACTTGTTGTGAACAAACAAATATTATCCTACCAACCATGCTCCCAGGGATGTAGTTATGAATTGTGTAGCAGGTGCAGTGGTACCCGGGACCAGGGCTTTGAGGGTCCCACTGCTTCCTGGTTGGGGCCTCCTTTTACTACCCAACTCAGAGCCTGTGGGCCATTTTCTGTGCTTAGATCAGGGCCCATGGTACCCTTGGTATGCCACTGCACCGTTCATGTGTGCTACGTATTTGAGCCGCACTTTGCAATCAAAACATTGTGCCTCCATCACCTGCAGCATCACTCAAATAGCATTCGTTCAAAAGTCAGAAATTCGTAAATGCTAAAAAGTTTATTTTCAGATTTGGGAAGGTCAACCTTTCTGCCCAGGAAACGAATGAAAGTTAATTTCTGTGTCAATCTTTTGCTTTGTGATCGTGTAGGGATACAATAGGGTTACACATATTTTAATTTCCCTTTTAGGGGCGAGGAACTCAGATCACGTTCATACAGTCCCTAAGAAAGGACACATGTCTTCCATGTTTGCAAGATAGAGGCACGTTTTATCCCCTTAAATCCATATGTTTGAATGTTAGCACCAACCAAGCAAGCATTCACATGGAGTTACCCAGATAATCTGGTTATATTTCTTATGAAGTATCACCTCATCAGAGCCGAAAGTAGTTTTGAATCCCATTTTGCAATAGGAAATCATTTTAGGAAGTGATATAATAAGTCAATTCTCTCAGATTTATGAACACACAGGATCGCACAGCAATAGCTTCCACAGCTACATTCTACAGTTTACCCAGGTTGGCATTTTGCAAAGAGTATCACATGTGGCAATGCACCAGACAGGAGTTATGAGGGCTGGCAATAGCCAGTTACATGTAATGAGTCAGTATGTTTCTGTCATGCTCATGCAAATATAGTTTCTACCCACTCTAGATTTAGAATATCAAAGGCCCTATTATGTATAGTGCCACGGGGGGCACAACAGGTGTGTTTGCCTACTTTGTCCACCCTAGGGCACTATTGTATTTCAGTTGTGTGGACCCTTCTGTAATTCTGATAGTGCTGGCTATCTTGGAGGGGGCACTCTCTTTCGCATGGGGCATGGCTCAATGCAAATGAGGAAATCACTTTGCCTGTGTGTTAGCACTCTATTACGGACGCGTGCGCAGCGGCAAACATACCCTCAGGAGTACAACTCATAGTGCAGCACAAAAAGGTGGTTATTTTTAGTTCACTGCCTGAGGCAGTCCTCTGGAGAGAGAAAGGGACTCACATGGAATTCCCAGAAATGTCCCCCATATCTGCCCCCTATTTAAAGTGCAGGTGGCTGCTGCTTGCACTGCGAATCATGGAGCGGCTTGGAAGTAGCTGATCTTTCTTCCCCTGAATGAGTTCCCTCCAGGACAGTACATTCATCCTAAGAGGGTACACTGTCCTGGTCTGTTCCAGACACACTTTGTGAAAGGGGTGCCTGGCACAGCCCAGGGCAGTGCACACATTGTGTAATCGTGCCCCAGAATACATTTTTTAACAGCACATAAATAAAGCAGTGGTAAATAGTACATTCTTGGAGCATATTGGATTTCATAATTGAAGATAAAAACAGCTGCTTGAATCTTGTTTACAAATAATACATAGTCAGAAGTTACTCTCCTTAGATTGTCTGTACACTACAAACTTACACACAGGATTTAAGTAAATTCCATTCTGCTACCTCATTCAAATGGCACTGCTCAAATCAAGGAACCAAGGTCCCTGAGTAAACATTACTCTGTGGTGCGTTAAATCAATTTAACACAATGAATAAATATTGTAGTCAATAAAAATAGACATAAATACTTCACATTTCTCTTAAATACTCTACTGCATATTTATATTTCGCAATCAATTCTTCTTGGAATATCATGTTCTATCCTTACTTGGAAACCAACAAATGGCTTGTCCATTGCTCTTTGGAGGATTGATCCATTACGTTTCATGGATTTCCAATACATGAATCTTGCCAGCTCATATACACGAGTCATACCTCTGTATGCAGTCCATGATCGTCCATAGATACGAATTCTTTAGCTTACCTTTCCCATAGCATAGGTCATGCTCTAGTGGCAACAAATGTCATAGTGACATAAATTCTTTTGCAACTCTTATGAAATAGGTGGCTCTATACACAGCCTTCCTGACAGATATGCTTCCCATTGATTAGGCTAAAGCTGGCCACCGAGTGGTTGGTGCTCTTGACGGAAGTCATCCGGGTGGTACTTCTCCCCATGCTTTGTGATCGCATGAGAATCCGGGTCCTGCAGCAAAAGAGTTGGTTATTGAACTGTTTTCTGAAGCTCTTGCTGAGCATGTAGAGGGCAAAAGGGTTTACGCATGAGTTGGTAAAGGCGAGGATCCTAGCGCAGATACTGGTCACAAAGTGTAAGACAGAGGTGTCCACCTCAGAGTAGTGGTAGGACCGGTACAGATAAATTACATGGTTAGGAAGCCAGCAGAAAGCAAAGAGGCCCACGAATACCAGCACAGTCTTGGCAAGGCGCTTCCGGGATTCAATCTGAAAAGGAAAGAATGAACCATTTGTGAAATATAAAACAGAAGCAAACAACAACTTTAATCCATGAATACACTAGGAAGAGTCTGCTATTCTTCTTATTAAAAATTATAAACTTCAATTGTAGGCAATATTATCACTTCCAGGCAATAGCAATAACCACTGAAAAATATTCTCCTATATACCATTGAATTTCATAACTCAAGTATCTTTCTTCACACTGGAGTATAACCACCAACGACCCGAGCTGCAGATGTTTACTTTTTTTGTTCAGTGGAATCCAGTATGATTCACTTCAGGTGGGTGAGAAGGTTTAAGGATAAGGTTCTTCGCTCACCCCAAAATGTTGTTCAGTGCTAACAAAAGTTGTGTTACTGCTTAATTTATATGTCTAGCTCTTGAACAACTCCTACAGAGCTTTAACACCATTTTAATGAATGCTTATTAATGTTTTCGAACTCGGTTTCCCAACTGTTCTAACCAGATTTTGTACAGCATAAAATTTTAGGCATGTTTGGTAATAAGAATTATAGATTTGTGGTGGTATTTTTTAGAAACATATTACAAATCAGGGATTTTAGTAAATTTTAAACATTTTATTACGAAACACAACAGGACCACTTGATAAAGTTTTTATCAATATGAATTTATATTTATTGTATAGAAATATATTATAAATCACGAACTTTAGCAAATTTGGAAAAAGTTAGTAATATAGAATAGAGGATTATGTGAAAAAGTTAGGTAGTCATGCATAGCGGGCCCTTAGCTGTTGTTTTTGCATTTCTTTTCCCTCACTTTTTCTATGTGTTTAATTGATTATGTAAAAATATTGTATGGCTGTTATAATTGCATACTCTCAGTGCCTAGTGATTTTATGAAACAATTTTAAAATGTATTATTCAATTATGTGTGATTTAAACTGTATTTCATGTATCTTTCATGGAACTTTTCTGGTCTAATTTATTTATATCAAATAAAGTTAATAAAGAAGAAGGAGGTGGTATTTTGTGGGATGGAAAGTTCGAATACTGTTGCGAAATTTTCTTCAGGTTTTTCATGCTTCAGATTATCATGACAGTAGGGCACTTTCAGGAAACATTTCCCGAAAGAGGGAAGGATTCAGTCATTTCACTCAACCACAAAGAAGTAGGCATATTTTTGTCAGAGTACATCATGTTATTCTCAGACTATTACATTTAGAGCGTATAGGGGTGAATGTCAAATTTCAAATGATGACATCTTTCAGTGCCATCTTTGATCATTCCTCTTTTAAACAAAATCTAGATTGACATTATATTTTGTGAAGTTAGCTTAACATAGCCAATTCACATGGTTAATTCCAAAGAGAACAAACAATTGCAACTGTTTTAGTGGAATTGAACCATTTCATTACGTGATTAAGGCCAGTTTGCACAAAAATAAATGCAGAGAAATTTAAAAAACACTGCGTTAAGGTCTGATTAATATGTTGGTGAGACGAAACTCTGTTGTAACAACGACCATAGGTTTGACGACGGTGGAGACTACTTTATCTCCACCGTGGTCAAACCCCTATGACGGCACAACGGAGCTTTTGGCATATGTCTCCTACCAAATTTAGATTGCCGGACATACAGCCGATTTTCAATGCCCCTCACCGCTAGGAAAAAACTGATGGTAAGGGGGATTGAAACGTGCTCAATGCCCCCCCTCACCATGGGAGGAAACTCTCATGGTGAGGGGATTTTTTTTTTTTTTCCCTCACTTTGGGATTTTCTTTTTGAAAAAAATAAATAAATTGTAAGTTTGTTGTACAGCTCCGTCATGTTGACAGCGGTTCCTGAAAATAAAATATATGTCCGCAGCGGACATCTCTATATACAGGAGGCAGGGTACCCTCATCGTGGCAGGAGTAATGTACTCCGCCATGGTAACAGTATTTACTCCGTCCACTGATATATAAATCCGCCCCACAGTGATTTGTTAAAAGCGTCACTTTCCCATACATTTTTACTTCACTAATTGCAATGCTGATAAAAAAAGTGCCAATCAGTTAAACATCTTTATGCCAACAACAAAGCAAACACTTTGCATGCGTTTTAGGTGGTAGAGAAAATATTTCTTCAATGACAATGCACACCTTCCCATCCCTCTTCTACTCGTTATATTCGGAGCTTTTGCTAATTGCTTGCTTACCTCCTACAGTTAATGAGCATGGCAGGCACTTTCTGTGAGAACGACACTCTGCCAACAGATGTATGCATACAATATATACAAGGTGAAGAATGAGTCTTGTAGTCATTAAAAAAAAATTACATATGTCTCTTATGATTACACACTTTTGGAATAATGGAAAGAAAAATAATTTCACCACGGCGTGCCCCAGACATCTTTCTCCTTGAAGGGTTATGACACGACATCTGCGGCATGTTCCTCTTTACCTGACAAGGAAACGCCTCCATTGCTCGCCTGCCAAATATTGCAGTGTAAAGTATGCACCCTCTTGTGTCATGGGGTTCAGTCACGCGTCTACTTGACAGTATAACTACCAGGCTGGAAACCTACGAACATGAACTCTACGCTGTGCGTTATTTTTTATGGCACTGTTTTACCATCTACTTTGATTGTTCCTTTTTACCCTTTCAGGCGTTAGCTGTTCCATGCATTTAATCTCTTTGATTTTTGTTCATAGCTCCATCCCTATTGGCAAATAAAGAGAACAAGCTGAACGTACTCTATGTACATCGTTAGCTACAGTCTTTATATATTCCATTCCATGCGGATTTCACATTTCTATAATGGACTCAATGTGTCGAAAAGAAGCCTGCACACAACATCAGTACTATTCAGTGAATTACGAGTGCTGCCATCAAATAATACATGCCATCTCGGGATTGTATCTTTTCTTTTTTTAAATATTGTATAGGCTTTCTATATATAACTGTCCTCTGTTTGCTGAAACTCACAGTCTTTATGTATTCTCTTACAAATGCTAAACAGGCAGGCACAGTGTTCATATTTCCAACTGTTTCCCCTCCAATTTCTCATCCCAGCAGGCAATTTTCATCTCCTATCAGTATATGATTTCCCTGTTAGGTTTCCTTTTATTTTCTGTATTTGTTTTGTTATAGGGATTCTGCACACACAGAGCTATGCACAGGATGATAGGACCTCGGAATATAGTGGTGAGCCTACCATAAGCCGTAGCACCTAAAACCCCAACCCAACTAGCCTTAGCGTCCCATTAGCAACAATGTACCAATGATTAGACAACCCAGAACACGGTATCTCTCTCTCAGGACTCGCAGTAGCAAGAACACCCTTTCGTCACTCACTCATACCTGTCCACAACGGGCGTAAGAAGAGACACAGTATAGGTTAAAATGTTTATTTCAACATACGTGCTCTAAGATACAGTACACATGTCAGTACTATCAGCATAATGCATAAGAATAATATAATCAGCATAGTTACAACTCCATAGAATACAAACGGGGAAAGCATTTCATAAAGCAGTGGCTATATGGCTAAATGACCTTACCACCCTCCCCGTGCTAGAAGCTAGTTTATTATACACATAGAAGACCTCTGGGCTTTGACTAGCGAACCCCCATACCTCAGTCTCTAGATGCAAAGACTACATCAGCAGACAATCACAGCTCTTCTCCCTAGAAAGGTTTTTCTCCAAGTCCCTCTTAAGCGGGAAAACCGCAATATTAAAAGCACAACAATTTCTCCATGGCAGCTGTACATAGTGTTATGTCTAGGTGCGAGGGACTGGCCATATCAGCAAGAACTAGGGACGTTGTTTTTCGACCTTGTAACTGTTGTTCAGACTGAGCCCAAAGGGAACAGGAGAAAAGGTGAGAGACAGAAAATGCAGACAGTTGTAAAATAACTTGGCAGAAGCAGAGGGCGACAGAATAACGGCTAAGAGTAACGTGCGCAAAAGTCATCATGGCAGCCAGGCCTATGCCAACGTATCCAGGCAGGCCAGGAGGCCACAAACCACAAGACACCCTCCCCTGGACAGTCCATCGGCCAAGACTAAGGACGAAGACAGGGTTCAAAACACCTGAGCAGAACAGAGGCGTCCACAGTGGAAGTAGTCCCAACGAAGGACAACGGACGGGAAAAGGGAGTAAAAAAGACAGTCAGCGAGGCAGTTCACGGTCAGTGAATGCCATATCAATACAAACACCTGAAAGTGCAGAAAAACGCTATACCGTCCAAGAGGACATCATTGGAATCGTCAGAAAACATAGACGCCATCCAGTCCAACAGATCAAAGCTGCAGGAATGCTCCTCAGAGGACGGAGCATCCAAAAGCAATGCGGGACAACTCGCGTGATACTCAATATAGCTCTGTTGTAGGAGATTCTGAGCAGCCACCCAGATATCCCATTGCGCTAAAATCCCCAGTGCAGCCACACGCGTCATGCAGCCTGCAACGGAACAGTCCCGTTCATGGGCCTCTAAGGGACCCATCAACCGAACAAAATCCGGGACAGACAACGACGAATTGGAGAGGCAATAATCCATAGTCCAGGTGAAAGGACAGCGGATGCAAGACATCACAGTTTGCACGCAAGTGAAATACGCAAAGCGAAAAGAAAGGGTATAGGACACACTCAGTGTCGCCAATGGCAGAACGCTGAAACCAGACAGAAGGCGCTCACGGAGCAGCTGGAGGCGTCCGGGGTCGAGTAGGGCCCATTGGGGAGCAGCCATTGCGGAGGAAGCAGACCAACAGCAGTACACCAGCCGCCAAGGCAAGGATTAACGGAAAGCCACCAAAGACGCTGGAAAAAATCGAATGAATAAATGCCGGTATCACACCAAAAATAGTTTGGAAAGTGGACACAAGGCCGGACCCCACCACCTTAAAAAAGTGCACCAAACCTACAGTGTTAGATGCGTTAAAAATACGGTGAAACAATTCACCGAAATGTTGTGGGAGGTTTGTGTTCAAAAGGGCCTGTATTTCACTGTGTGTACTTGCCACCTGGAGAATGAATGTCTCCCGGGCGGATGTGAGCATAACCTCCTCGTTCAATAATAGCGCCTTTATTCTGCTCAGTTTATTGAAATCCGCCTTCATAGTAGGAATGGAAGGCCAAATAGAATTATCTATGATGTCGTGAGGGGGAGGAAAAAGCACATTCTTGCAGCAGACAACCCTGTGCGAAACTGTAACAATATAGGGTATGCCGGCCTGCATGCCACAGCAGTTTTCGTTATTCAAAAGCAAATAGCTACTATTTGTAAGCAAAGTAAAGGTAGGAGAAATAGCAGGAGCAGGAATGCCCTTTAACACAGAAGCAAGATTCGGAGCAGAAACATTACAAGCTCCGTGCAATTTAATATGTTTACAAACAAGGGAATGACCCACAGTTGAATCGCATGACTCCCCGTGAGAAAAACTTCCTTGCCGTCTCTAAGGCATTTATACACGAAAGGGAGGGACCAAAGTTCATGCAGGAAGGCACTACCCAAAGGCTGGAAACGGCCCACAGGATAATGTTTCATGCATGAACTAAATTCAAACAAGGAAAAAGGCAAAGCAATAACCCCATGAACTAGCCACACAGGAGAATCCAATTCCGCCACAGAGAATGGTAAGGGCTCCACTTTCTCGATATGTAACAGAGTGTAAGCTGCATCTTTCATGGACATGAACTGCTGTTTGTCAGTTAAATTAAAAGGCAGAAATAAGGCAGTGGTGTTCAAAAAATGCCAAGGAACTTTACCCAACTTAAGTGTTTGCAAAGTCCACGCAAACTGCATAACTGAACGTAACTGATTTTGACCATGGTACAACACAGAAACATCATCTTGTACAATATCGACAACAGAGGACACAATATTCTCTAACGTGTAAATGCGGGAAGACAGGGTATTAATACTATTGTCAACAACAGCAAGCACCTTTTCCATATTTGCTTGGTCTATCTCCCGTAGACGGGAAGCAGCTTTCATTTGCGACAGCTTCCAGAGTTCATTATAAGCTTCATAAATGAATCTCTTCGGTCGTGGACCACGAGGTCCCAATATAAAGTCGGACAGATCAATGTTGCCTGATAGGAGGGATAAATGTTGTTTAACAGATTCCAGGGAAGAATGCTGCAACCACTGTTTACATAATTTACCTACAGAATATGTTGTGACAGTACGGGAGTCTGAAAACCGAGGATCTGGCCTATCTTGTTTGTAGCCAGGGACTGAGTCGTGAAAACGCAGTTGGCACGCATTAGATGATATGGGTCAGGCCAACCAGGGTGACTGAACAAGCGTAGAAACATTAAACGAATTGTTCTGCAACAAAGCCTGCAAAGTCGCAAGGGACATATTAAGGTGCACGCTAGTGTTTGTAGTGGAAGACAGGGATGGAATGGAAGGTGCGTTTAATTGTTTGGTGGTAGCCAAGCCCCAACATGTAGTCTGATAGATGGAAACATTCAGAAACACAACTTGGGTCGGGATAAGGCAAGCACGATGCAAAGCCTCGGTGCCTTGCACTTGCCATGGTTTTGAGCCCCAGATTGATTTCAAATCTACAGTGTCCTTTCAGTACTCATAACCACCCACAGCTAAGGCGCTCAAAAAGGAACTTGAATATAGCAATTTTGTGTGGGTCAACATGATTTTCTGAGTGGATGTGACGTTTAATTTAAAAAAATAGGACCCAGGGTTCGACCTATTAAAATCAGTGAAATATGTAAATTTATTTCTAAGAGTCTGGGAGCTTCCCGGTAAAGGGTTTGGACAATGTTCCCATTGGGTGTAGGCAAAAAGACCACGTAGTGTACTTGGTTTATGGACAAAATGGTTGCCCCAATGTGGGTAGCAATACAAATCAGCATAATTAGCAGAATTCATATACAAATCCTCAGCATTAAAGGAAGCATAATATTTTAAATCAGCAAATAATGCTTCAACGGCATGTACATCCCAATCGTCAGAATGAATATTACTTTTTACTACATCACCCATCGAAACTCGAAGGACATTAGGTACATTAATAATTTCTGTCGGTCCATGAATTTGGAAATTTACCGCATCCCATACGATGCCATCAGCAACTGGAAAAGCTGAAATGTTTACTAATGTTTGGTCACGCTTCATGATGTGAGATGAGGAATGTGGAGCCAAAGTTCCAGCAACACTGTTCACAGCAGAGCGTTCTGGTAGATAGTGACCATTGATGACCATTGATGAGTAGAAAAAACACGGTGACAAAGCCAATGGACATGAACAAAAAAATGAGGAACAGCACCAACCAGATGTATGTCCAGGGGGGAATCAAAAAATTGTCTCTAAACCAGGATAACAAAAATACTGAACTTGGACGGGACAATTGATGAGGTGGAATCCGAGTCAAAGGAATAACGTGTTCTGGGCTCAGCGGCGTTGTTGGTAAGTGTGCCACCGATTCGGTATCGGGATAGGTATACTCGTTCTCGTCGATGCAGGGGGAGACAGGGGGTTCGAGTATACTTTCAGGCAAATCAACCATCTCAATTGTAACATCAGTGACCATTCGGGCAGGAGGGCCACGAACACAAGTCCGGTAAATGGCAGGACAAGAGACCGCTGGTGTAACACTATTCAGGATCGGCCAGATGTTGTAGCTTGACATTTTCCACTGAGATGTATCTGTTCTCCTTGCGACCAGGAAGCGGTGGTAAGATGACTGTACGTGTTCCCTTCAAGCCCAGGACTGGAACCGGTGCACGATAAGAGGGGCCGAATTCTTTCTTGTTCTCCACCTTCTCTCGAACCAGATCTCCAATCTTCGGAAGCCAGCCGGCAACCGGAATCTGCAGAGCAGGGTCTGTGGCTGAAGTTAAATGTGCGATTGCAAGTTTGTCTCGGGCTTCTTGTAAGTCCTGTAACATAGTAGAATGATTATCTACATCAAACTTGGCAGTTTGCGCCGCCATGTCTAGACCATCAAGGTCAGGCACAAACATTTGTATGCCAAAGAGCATTTCGTATGGGGTCCGCCCACCCAGAGGTCTTCTAGGGAGATTATTAAGTGCACGTTGTACAGTATACAAGTGGGCCAGCCAGTTCCTGCCAGTACCTAAGACTCTAGCTGTCAAGGATTGCTTTAAGTCATGGTTCATTCGTTCAACGATCGAGTTGCCCTCAGGCCGATACGGAGACGAAAATTTCACCCGCACCCCCAGTGAACCCATTGCGTCCTTGTAAGCCTTAGAGGCAAACGCTGGACCTTGGTCAGAATGGAAGGTGCCACAAGAGAAAATTCCCACAAAGACACGCAAATCCCTAATGACATTTCGAGCATCAGCACTCCGTTGTGGCCAGACCCAGATGAAACGTGTGCACGAGTCCACTGCCACTAAGATATATTTATAGGCAGTGTCTGAAGAAAATGGACCGCAGTGATCCAGGTAAACACACCCAAAGGGTCTGTTAGAAATGCAGAGCGGGGTCTGTGGTGGTCGTGTAACCGTGGAAGGCTTAATCTGCTGACAAACGTCACAAGAAAGCACATATGTACGGGTGTCTTTATATAAACCACGCCACCAGTAACGCTGTTGCAAGATGGAAACGGTCGCAGACACTCCAGCATGAGCCGAAGCCATGCCTTCGTGTGCTGCCGTTATCAAGGAAAGTCTGCGGTCCGCGTTGGGGATCAGCCGATCACCAACGTCGGGTATTGTTACATAAGGAGCCTGTTCGGGACCTAACTGGTAAGAATATTTGGAAGGAAAACCCCTAGGGTATTTAGCACCTTCCTTTGTTGCAGCAATAGCCGCCAAAATATCAGTATCAATTTTAGACATGGATCTAGTAACTGCTGCTACTGAACACGTGACTACTGCTGATCTGGCAGCTTCGTCTGCCAGACCGTTACCAACAGCGTGTGCGCCCACCCGCTGATGGCCTAGGGTGTGAACCACCTGTGTGAGTGGCAGATGTTGTCTCAATTCTGCCACCCGAACCCAAAGCATTTTATGCTTGATTGTGCTACCTTTGTCATTGTAAGATTGAACACAGTAATAAGAATCGCATACAATAAGAGTGGTCACATCCGGATTAACGAACTCAAGCGCAAGCACCAATGCGCGCAGCTCGGCCAATTGTGCAGTACTGTCCCCGAGTGCCTGAGTGTGCACCACAGTGGATTTGAACTTTCCGTTCACAAAGGTACCTGCAACAATAGCACATGCGGCTGAATAAGCATGCTTGGACCCCGTGGCCGGTTGTGCCGAACCATCGGTGTAGATCACACAGTCGTAATCCTCAAGCGGGAGCAATGACAGAGGAGGAGGATGAACGAATTCATACTGTAAAAACTTCTGAGTCTGTAGAGATGAATCAAAGATGAAAGTGACATCCGGAGACGTCAAAGAGGTTGCCCATTGAATCCAACGGGGTGCAACGCCTTAGAGTTCGGGACACTCGCCTTTGTCACTGCCTCTAGGGCAGGATATGGTGTTACCACCAGAATGCGCTTTCCCTGTGCCAGTGCGCGTTCCTTTAGAATCGCCATCTGCACTGCAGTCAGAACTTTCTCCACAGATGAAAAGCGCATTTCTGCGGAAGTGTAAAGATGTGACTTGTACGCGATCGGAACTGTGTCACCTTCGTTAAAGGTTAAGTACGTGAAACCCACTGCCCCCGGAATTATTCTGATCACCAGGTTTGTGTGGTTATCACGCGTCAACAAGTATTTAGACTCAAGAAGGTCTGTCTGCAAAGACTGCAGAATGGAGGAATGCTCCGGAAGCCAACAAGACTTCGAAAAGTTAGGTTGTATCAAGGCATACAATGGCTTGATACGCTGGGCGTATTCGGGAATATAAGTACACCCGAAGTTCAGGAAACCCAGCAAAGACTGAAGTTTTTTCAGAGTAGTAGGAGGGCACAAAAGTGCACATTTTTCTAAGAAGTGGGGGGCTAAGCCCTTACCTTCATTGTTGAACTCGTAGCCCAAAAACAAAACTGTTAATTCAGCAATGTGTGATTTGGCAACGTTAAACTTGTAACCTAAAACCGCAAACTCGAGAATAATGCGGTCCACTCTGGAAAGATGCGGGTATAACTCGTCGTCTGTCAGGTAAATATCATCGACGTACGAACATGCATCTTGGTCAATGCCGTCTAACAAAGAGACAACACGGGCGGCGAATACGCCGGGACTGTTCTTATAGCCCATAGGTAAACGCCTGAATTTAAATAATTTACCACCGGATGTAAAAGCGCTCCATTGGCTACTCTCCGGGGCTAAGTTGTGCGTGTAGAATCCATTGGAGAGGTCAAGTGTCGTTTTATATTTCTTACGAACAAGACTGTCTACAAGCGCAGAACTATGTGTATTTTGCACCGCAAAGGTCCGACAATGAGAGTTCAAATGTCGGTAATCCAAAACTAAGCGGTACGATCCATCGGGTTTAGAAACCGCGAAAAGGGATTATTCATCGGTGATACGCATGTTTCAATTACTCCCTGATATTCCAACTGAGTCAGAATTTCGGAAACGGGGCCTTTTGCTTCCCGTTTTATGGGATATTGGGGTTGTGGCTGTGGTAGGGACCGCAAAGGTATTTCATGGGGGGGAGAGTCTTCATCCCAACCCACGTGGTTGCGGTATAACGCAGGAGTCAGGGACACAGCCCACTCAGCTGCAAGAGCCTCCGCTTTGTCCTTTGGGACATGTCGAGAAAAGCTCGGAAGGATTACCTCCTCCCCTTTACGCGCAGCAAGTACGAATGGGGGTGGCCAATCCGCCTCCGCTAACAAAATGTCGTACGAAGAGGTCAGATTTTCCCCAAAAATCCCTTTAATTACACGCTGTATATCCCCTTCAATTTGAATGACGATATTAAATAGTCGGTCAGGGGGTGCCACTCTGGTGTCTGCTGTTTTAACAGTAATGAATGTTTCAGTTGCTGTCGCCTCCATATGAGGACGTAGCGCCTCCCGCACTATGGTAACTTCCGTGGCGCTGTCTAGGAGGGTTACTGCCCACGTCCAGTTCAGGAGTCTCGTTCTCACCGTCTGTGGCATATTTCGCTGTTACAGCAGCAATTTTCTTCTTCTGAAATTGTGGGCGAGAACGTTGAAAGTCTTCTGCTTTCCCTCTGACTTGTTGTCGAGGTTGGTCTCGTTCCTGGGGAGCCTCTCGACCCCTTCCTCTATCCTGGCGATCTCCTCCACTGGCTTGTGAAGTTGTCTGTGCCTGTGAAGAACGAGGAGAACGTGTATCAGGGATCTGAAACCTATCCGGAGATTTAATTCTCGCCCTATCGCGTAAATCATAAGTGCGTTCAGAAGAGACTGAAACCGGGGATGCGCCTCTCGACCCCGGCTTCTTTTGTTGCTTACCCTGTTTTTTCAGCCTCCAGCTCTTTTTAGTGAAGACTGGTCTCTCATCTTTCTCAGATTGAGGTTTGGATTGTTGTTGTTGTTGTTGCGATTGTGTTTGCTGTTTTGCAAAGGCTTATTACCCAGGCTATTCCTTCCAATAGTTTTGTAAGCCTGGGTAATAATTTTCGGTAATTCGCGAGGCTTGTCCAATTCTGGGACCAAAGCCAAAGCATTAGCTACTTGAAAGTTCACTGCATCGCCCTTGACATTCGCAAGGATCAACTCAGCTACTACTTCAAACACTCCCACTAGTCTCATCCCTAATTCCACAGCCGCCTCAGGGCCATGTTCATCCTGCACTCGTTTAATTACAGAGGGGAGAACCGTCATGGAAGGAGTGCCGAAACACTTCGAATAAACTGCTGCGAATACCCTACCCCAGTTGTCACATGCTGTCAACTCGGGAATTAAGTCTTTTGGCAAACTAATCGTAAGAATTCTATGTTTATCCACCGGTGTTGTGTTTGGAAAAACTGCCTCCAGCTGGTCAAATTTCTCTGCAAGCCAATAGGGAAAATCATCCTTATTTTGTGGACGTTTGCCCATCACTGAGTTCACCATGACGGGACTTATGGTCACTCCGCCTGTGCCAGCTGGATGGCCCGCAACTCCAGGTGGGGCTCCCTGGATGTTACCTGTAACATATTGCACTAAAGCGCGATGCACTCGCACCAAAGCCGAATACATATTGCGCAGGTCAGCGACTGGTATCTGCATATATCGCGGATGTGGGGTGTACCCGGCCAAAACAGGCCACGTGGCCCCATCAATAGACAAGGGGCCTAAACGAACCGTTGTAACCGGTTGTGGGAGGGCGCCATCAAACCAAACACGGTGCTGCCAAGCCGTGAGCGGTACTTCAAGATTAGTATAAGGTCTATAGGCAGCAGGAACAACGGTGGGTTCATATTCATGGAACAGATTATCGTTCGCATCCACCGCTGGAAAGGTGTCCCAAGAGTAGAATACGTCAAAGTGGAAAGCCGGATCGACTTGGACCACAAAGATCAGTTTGACTCCCGTGTCTGGCACTCCATACACCCTTAAGTGATCCCGGAGCGCTGTGCGGCTATGTGCCGCTATGTTTACACCCGCCATTACGATCGGGGATGTTCGACAACCTAACAGGGGGAAGCACAATAGAGGGTTCAATTTAGAAACCTTTTAACAACTTCAAGCTTGAAAGAACCTACAAAAACGTCAATATAGGAGGTATCACCGTCACACACGCTTCCGGAAGCCTATGTGAGGGGGTTGTGGACAAGCACAAGCACTACTCAAGCGTCTCGCAGATCAGCCCCACGTTGGTCGCGCCATGTTATAGGGATTCTGCACACACAGAGCTATGCACAGGATGATAGGACCTCGGAATATAGTGGTGAGCCTACCATAAGCCGTAGCACCTAAAACCCCAACCCAACTAGCCTTAGCGTCCCATTAGCAACAATGTACCAATGATTAGACAACCCAGAACACGGTATCTCTCTCTCAGGACTCGCAGTAGCAAGAACACCCTTTCGTCACTCACTCATACCTGTCCACAACGGGCGTAAGAAGAGACACAGTATAGGTTAAAATGTTTATTTCAACATACGTGCTCTAAGATACAGGTCACGTGTCAGTACTATCAGCATAATGCATAAGAATAATATAATCAGCATAGTTACAACTCCATAGAATACAAACGGGGAAAGCATTTCATAAAGCAGTGGCTATATGGCTAAATGACCTTACCACCCTCCCCGTGCTAGAAGCTAGTTTATTATACACATAGAAGACCTCTGGGCTTTGACTAGCGAACCCCCATACCTCAGTCTCTAGATGCAAAGACTACATCAGCAGACAATCACAGCTCTTCTCCCTAGAAAGGTTTTTCTCCAAGTCCCTCTTAAGCGGGAAAACCGCAATATTAAAAGCACACCAATTTCTCCATGGCAGCTGTACATAGTGTTATGTCTAGGTGTGAGGGACTGGCCATATCAGCAAGAACTAGGAACGTTGTTTTTCGACCTTGTAACTGTTGTTCAGACTGAGCCCAAAGGGAACAGGAGAAAAGGTGAGAGACAGAAAATGCAGACAGTTGTAAAATAACTTGGCAGAAGCAGAGGGCGACAGAATAACGGCTAAGAGTAACGTGCGCAAAAGTCATTATGGCAGCCAGGCCTATGCCAACGTATCCAGGCAGGCCAGGAGGCCACAAACCACAAGACAGTTTACCCTTGCTTTAATAATACACTCGACAGCAGAGACCATCTCAAAAAGAAGATTTAACCACGTGTATTCTATACAAGCTACCCTTGTGGCTTCCAAGACCACCACGAAGAGTTCAAATACATTATCTTCCACATGGGGCCTTCGCCTCTTTCTCCAGGGGATAAAGACGGCAGTGTCAGTCCATTCTGTGCCATCATTACATGGCCCACTCTTACTGTTCAACAGGGATGAATATAATCTCTTGCTTTATTCAACACCTTTGTTGTTCTTGAAGGATCTGTTATCCTATTTTTTAAAAATGTTATGGTGTAAAACATATGTTAAACATATCGGGCGGTTTGAGCTTCACGTCAATTTCTTCACAGATAAGCTTGTGAAATGGGTTTGTGAGCCTCTCTCCAAGAACATATGCGCCCTCATTTTGAGAGTGTTGCATCCTGAAACGCCTGTATTGAGTATAAAGTTGTCACATATTGATTATTTTTGTCTTTTAAGCATATGTGAATACTATTGAATTAGAAATGTGGTAATATATTTCAGGACTGATAGTCATGCTTTTTAGCACCAGCAACAAATTGCTGCTAAATCGAAATCTTGTAATGTGAAAAAAAACATGCAAAATATCTGGTTTGAAATCATGCTCAACTTTCATCACAACTGGTCTTGTAAATTCTGAGTAAGTACCTTGATGTTGTGACAAAAATCCACCTCTGTATATGCTAAATCTTAAAAGGCGATGAAGTGGGAACAAGTTTGAGTTCTGAGAGGTGTGGGATCAGGTGTAGAGCAATTATTAAATGGATGAGTGGAAGAGAACAGTTCATGTGATATGAACAGTTTGAGTAAAATTAGAATGCACAATGTGCCCTATCCAGTATTAGTCTGTCACAATGTGCCCCCTGAATATGGAAACCACAATATCAATGGGACAGAATATCAAAGACAGAATGTCAAAAATAAAATATCGACAGGTAAGTCTAGATTTTCTATACTGAACTCCACATATAGGTACTTATGTGGTACATATATCTTCAAGGTACATAGATGAGAAGATAGGAATAGTAAATCTATACTTCCCTATATGCACTTACCTTTTGATATTTGTCCCTCGATATTCTGTCCTCAATATACTTGTACCAGTATATTGTTGGTGTAGATATTTTTTATTTTTATTTATTAAGGAGTTTTATATAGCGCTGGCCAGACCCGAAGGTATCGAAGCGCTTTACAACGGTCGTAAGGCGGGAATCACATAATAAAGCAGTAGTATACATATTGGCTCATGGCGCTTCGGAAGTCTCAGCGCGCTGTACAACATTAAAGCAAGGAGGTCATATAATATCTTAGTTGTGTGCACGTTGACTTGAGCTGAACATTCTTCAGGGAGGGAGGATAGACGGCAGGGGTCGGTGGAGGAGGTAGAAGTCTTAATGTCACAGTATCAGTGTGCTGCAATGTGCAAGCTTGTGCGCTTCGGCGGCGGCTATCGGTTCGGGAGAGAACGATTGAGGAAGAGGTCTTTGAGCTCTCTTTTGAATTTTACAAAGGAGGGGATAGTCCTGATATGGACTGGAATGGAGTTTCCGATTTTGGGCGCATTTCCAGTGAAGGACCGGGCTGCGGTTTTTTGTTTGCGTGTTTTCAAAGGGATGAGGAGTAGAGTGTTGGAGCTCCTGACGTCCCTTGTCTGACCGGCCTTCTTGAGTTTGGAGGCCAGGTAGTGGGGTTTCCCTGTGTGCAGGGCTTTGTGCGTGAGGCAGGCAGTTCTAAAGCTGGCACGCATTTCGACTGGGAGCCATTTTAGTTCTCTGAGTGCGGGTGAGATGTGTTCGTATTTCTTAACTCCGGTGACCATTCTGGCTGCTGCATTGAGAGTTGTTCTGAGGGGAGCTAAGTGGGAGTTTGCTGTACCTGTGAGGACTGCATTCCCATAGTCGAGTCTAGACAGCACCAGTGATTGAGTAGCTTGTTTGAGGTGCATGGGCGGGATGAAGGGTTTTATTTTGTTGAGTAGCTTCAAGTTGAGGAAGGCGCTCTTTGTGGAGTTCTTGATGTGTTTGGCCATGTCAAGTTTTGGGTCTAGGGTGATTCCCAGCGATTTTACAGAGTCAGCCAGGGTGAGATTGCCGTTGAGAGCATCAAAAGCTTTTAGCCATTCTACGATTTGGGGGTTCTCTTCTTTGTTGGAAATGAGGAGGATTTCCGTTTTGTCTTGGTTGAGTTTTAGGTGGTTTATTGATAGCCAGTGTTGGACTTCTTTTAGAGTGTCGTTGAATCTCTGAATGTCATCAATGGAGGAGGTTTCAAGATAGATCTGGGTGTCGTCTGCATATAGGTGGAAGGCGATGTTGGCTTTTTTGAGTATGTTGGTGAGGGGTTCCATGTAGATGTTGAAAAGTTGGTGGGAAAGCACTGATCCTTGGGGGACACCCCTGCTGACGGGGTGTAGGTCAGACGCAAAGTTTTTGATTTTTATTCTTTGGGTGCGGTTGTGGAGGAAGGAAGAGAACTAATGTAAGACCACCTCATCTACACCTACCCTTTCTTGAAGAACCTTAATGAGTAGGTTATGGTCAACCGTGTCGAAGGCTGCCGTTAAGTCCAGGAGAATGAGTAGGCAGCATTGGTCCGTATCGAGTGACTTGTGGATATCGTCTTTGACGTTAAGGATCGCGGTCTCAGTGCTGCAGCCTTTATTGAAACCTGATTGGTGGGGGTCTAGGAGGTTGATGCTGTCCATGTGTTGAGTCAGTTGTAGGAGAACGCACCTTTCCAGGATTTTGGTTAGGAGAGGGAGATTGGAGACGGGTCTGAAGTTGTTCAGATCATTGGTGTCCAAGCCTGGTTTTTTCAGTAATGGCGTGACTTGGCTGACTTTGAGGCAGTCTGGTATGACTCCAGTTCTCAGGGAGCTGTTTATGATCTTGCTCCAGATTGGGGCTAGGGAGAGTTTCAGCTTTTTGGTCAGTTGGGCAGGTATAGGATCTAGGACGTGAGATGAGGGTTTGGAGGTGGAGATCAGTTTGACTATCTCTGCTTCCGGGATGGGGTTGAAGGATTTCCATGGTTTCGGGAGGGGCTTGGGTGCGATGTCTTCTGTCCCTGGTGACGGGCTCTTGTAGGGGGGACTGTGGTTGTTGTCAAGTGAAAGCTCGATCTTGGTGATTTTGTCATTGAAGAAGTTGGCGAAGTTGTCACACAGGTCTTTGGAGGCCCGAACTGAGGATCGAGGGGGCTTGGAAGTTTGTCGCCTATTGAGGTTGAAGAGTTCTTTGGGCCTGTTTTTTGCGTTGTCTAGAGCGTTGCAGAAAAATGATGTTTTTTCGTTTATGATGTGTTTTTTGTACTTCCTGCGAGCTGATTTGAGTTGATCGCGGAGGATTGTGGAAGGGTTGTTCCGCCAGAGTCTTTCTGTGGCTCTTAGTTGTCTTCTTTCGGAGTTAATGTCAGTGTTGAACCAGGATCTGGATGGAATGTTCCTGACTCTTTTTAGTTTCAAGGGGGCTAATTGGTCCAGAATGGAGGTCATAGTTGTGTTGTAGTGAGAGGTGAGTTCTGTTGTGGAGAGATCATCTGTGGAGATGGGAAGGAGAGAGCTTACCCTTTCCTCTAGGTCAGCCAGGCAAATCTGAGTTAGATTTCTCACCCATTTGGGGGGGTCTTGCATGAGGGGTTGGTATAGGATCGTTTGATTGATGTGGAATAGGATGATGTGGTGGTCGGACCAGTCAACGGGCATGATGTGATTGATCGTGACTGTGTCGCGTTGGGCAATAATGGCATCTAGGGTTGCTCCTCTGTTATGGGTTTCTTCTGAGCAGTGCTGGGTAAGGTTGTTGATGTGTAGAAGGTCATTCAGGGTTTGGATTAGCGAGTTGTTGTCTTCATTCCAGTGTAAGTTGAGGTCGCCTAGAATTATGTTGTTTGAGTCTCGGAGTGAGCAGTGAGCAATCAAGTCGGACAGGTGTTCACCGAATGCGGTGGTGTTGCCTGGCGGATGGTATAGGAGATGGCAAAGTAGTGTATTGTTGTCACTTGTCTTAATGTTGGCGGTTAGGCATTCAAAGGTGTTGTAGTTGAAGGTGTCAGTTTCCGTCACGGAGATGTTGTTCTTGTGTATGATTGCTAAACCTCCTCCTCATTGGTCTTTTCTGTCTTTGTTGATGATTGCAAAGCCTGGGGGCACAAGCATATCCATGATTGGGGAAGAGAAATCATTTAGCCATGTCTCGGTGATGAACGTGATGTCTATGTCATGGGTGAGGATGGATTCTGCCAGCTCTGTTGCATGTTTGGTGGCTGATCTGCAGTTTATGTGCATGCAGTTGGTGTAGGTTTCCTCTTTATTGTGTTTCTTCATTAAAGGGGCCCTGGGGATGTTAGTGAGGAAGGCAGGGGGTCTTAGGGATCTCGGAGGGGAGTACTCTCTTCTGAATCCAGTGATCACCTGGATCTTGGATTTTGGAGTGACAGTAGAGGGAGTGTCATACGAGGAGGCAAGATCTGCCGCTTCACTCGTGGACATTGCAGCTCTTGTTCTTTTGGGTCTCTGTGTCTGGTTCAAGAGGGGGGTTGAGATCCAACTGGGGCAAAGAGCCTTGGAAGGCATTTGGTGTGTGGAGATAGAGAAAGTGGGGGTCAGGTGAGGGTGTTGGCTAGGCTTTCGGAGCGTGGTGAGGTTTAGTAAGATTTTGTTAAGGCCCAGGATTATAGTTTCTACCTGGCTTTCCAGCAGGGCGAGACGATGCGCCGTCTCTTCAGAGGCTGGGGTGGGGGTATTCTGGGCGGGGTCATACCGAGAAGGAGAGAGCTTGTCATTGCTATGTTGCCTTTTGGTGTTTGTGCTGCCAGTGTTCACTCTCTGCGGGGCCGTGGGCATGGGGTGTGGCATGTCGTGTCGGGATTTCAGTGTCCTCTTGCGTGTGGGTAGAGAGAGGTAGTTGGGAGTCGTTGGCTGCGGGTTGGGGTCGTTCGTTGTTTGTTGGAGGAGGTGATATGAGGGGGAGGGTGTAGGTGACGGTCGGCAGGGGGTTGGAGATCCTTATTCGCGGCGTCCCTCCGGTTTGTATTGGAAAGGGGGAATGTATTGTGCGTGTTTTGTGTGGGGAGGACGGAGGTGCGGTTGGTGTCTAGGGGGAAATGTTGGCGGTGTTGGCATAGGGCGTGAGACTGGTTGGTGGGCTCTCCTGGTGGGTCAGGCTGTCCGGGGATAGGGGGTAGGTTGGGCGGGGGGGATGTGTGAGAGAGGGGGCGTTTCGTAGCGAGGGGAAGAGGGAGTCAAATGCATCTAGGTTGTCATTATTGGCTTGAATCAGGACTGTGCCATTGGAGTAGATGGTCACAGAGGTGTTACCATTCCGAATAGGGCGGTTAGGGATTGAGATCGTCAGCTTGCGGCTGTAAGGAGTGTTAGTTGTTTCGGATATGTGGAGCTGTGCTATGACAATGGAGTTCCAATTTTCGGGTCTTTCTGTATGGAAAATGAGATCCATTTTCATCTGTCCTTTGGAGGAGCAGTGATATATGTCCGCTAATAATGTTTCTGGGTGTTGTCTAATCAGTCTGTGTTTGAAGTTTCTTTTCGCTTTTGGTGAGAGGTTGGGGGGGAAACTGATCGAGAAGGAGTTCGGGCCATGCGGTTTTAGGTAATGTCTGTGATTAGCTGATGACATGCTCGGAGGGACGATGAGGGCAGTGGAGGTAGTGAATGGGGTAGAGGGCAATGATCGGCTTAATGAGTGGTTAATGTGGGTTGGAGTCCGCCATTTTAAGGACAGGCAGCGGGGTCACATGACCTGTTTCTCTTGGTCCTGGGTCTGCGCTGCTTGTGCAAAGGGGTCTGTGGTTCTTGTGCAAAGTGATTCAGGTGCCAATGTGTCGGTGAGTCGCCCCTGTCTTAGTACTTTTTCGGGGATTCACCGGAGCTGAATTCTTGATCTCGATGGGAGTGGGAGGGGGCCGTTACTGCCGTGAGGGGGAGACTCTTTGCAGCTTATCAAACAGCTCTTTGGAGCTCATCAGACAGCTCCTCTCCATTTGTCCTTTTCTTCTTCGTTTGTGTTTATATGTTACCGGTACTGCTCCTCGCGCTGTTGTTACGGGTAGCGCTTCGCCGGTATGAATACTTGATGCGCCACCATCTTTGGGTCAGGCATCTCTGTCATGTAGAGCGGCCATCTAAGTGCCAGGCACCTCAGTGATATCTAGGTTGCGGGCGCTTCTGTGACCGATGTTTACAGTTCTGCTCAGGATATTATATCTGGGTTTGTATATTACCGTTATTGTTCCATGCGCTGTCGTTATGTGGAGCACTTTGACGGTATGTAGACTCGATACGCCACCATCTTTGGGTCAGGCAGTCAGGCATTTCTGACCTGGTGCGCGGCCATCTAAGTGTCCGGCACCCCAGTGATTTCAGGCTGCGGGCACTTCTTTGGCAGCTGTTTGCAATTCTGCTCTGGGTGCACGCGTAGCGTGGCAAAGTACCATTCCTCGCGCTGAAGTTAATGATCACGCGTTGGAGGCGGATGAACTCACGGAGCTGCCATCTTAGGGTCAGGCATCCGGGTTTTTTCTGCAGGGCCCGCGTCTCTTCGTTTCCGTGACCGGCGGGTCAGGGGCGAATTGCTGTGGTGGTCTATTGAGAAGACCACTTCTATTAAGTTGTTCCAGTACTCACCGGCGTAGTTTATTCGTCAGGGAGAGTTCCGTGTGTACGCCATGAACGGCCATCATAAGGTCAGGCAGTAGCGTTAATGAAACGATGATCGTAGTTGGCTCGGTGCCTGCTTCTCCTCATTCCTGGAGTTGCCGTGCCTGGCTATAGTCAGCTGTTTTTTCGGGGCTCTCGCGGGTCCCATGCGGGGCTGTCCTGGAATCGCATGGTGTGGAGTCCGCCGAGACGATCGCCTCCCAGGTGTCAGTTGCAGTGCTGGAGGTATCGGGGCGCGGATCGTCGTTTCCTGAAGAGGTTACGATGCGATTCTGGCTCGCCACCTTTTGGGTAGTGTTCCGGTGAGTCCTGGTTCTCGTGGGGGATGTGGAGGGGGGGCAGCAGGGATTAACCTTGAGGTTGTGGTTTCGGTGCCCAGGAGCTCGATCTTAGGGCTCCTTCCCCGCGGCCATTTTGTCCATCTACTATATTACTATATTTAGTAGTACAATAATCAGTCACTGTTTTCTATAGTCACAATCATTAGTTATATTATTTTTTGGTATTTGCATTGAACACATTTTATTTCCACAAATAATCTAGATGAAAAGTAAGAAAATGGGTACTGCTTCAGACAAGTTTTTGCAAACTTAGGCCAAGGTGACAGGTGGGTCAAATAATTCTGACACCCCTGCAACCCTTGCTTGCCTAATGGAGGCACTTTCCTAATACAGAAGTGGAAGCAGATGATTGTGTGGTCTTTCTCTAGTACCCATTGTGGAGACACACATTTAGTCCCCAAGGAATGTGAACTGCTGTTCCCTCACATGTGGGGGTGTTAGGCTTGGCATCCTTGGAGTGGTTTTCCCTGACTTTTTGCCTATACCTCCTGTATTTTTGATGCTGCGCTGGATTTCGTTTTTGTTGGCTTAGATGCTTTGGGCCCTTTGCCACTGCTGATCAGTGTCAAAGTGCAAGTGCTCCCTGTATGAATTGTTATCATGATTGGTTATCCATGGTTGGCATATTTGATTTACTGATAAGCCCCTAGTAAAGTGCATTGAGTGTGCCCTTGGCTTATAAATCAAATACTACTAGTGGGCCTGCAGCACTGATTGTGCCACCCACATCAGTAACCCTTTAACGGTATCTCAGACCCGCCACTACAGTGTCTGCACACAGTTTTAAACTGCCATGTCGACCTGACAAGTTCACCCACTTGCCAGGCCCCCACCTTCCCTTTTCTTACATGTAAGTCATCCCTTCGGGTAGTCCCAAGTTACCCCTATGGGCAGGGTGCAGTGTAGGTAAAAGGTAGGACATGTGCTGATGTGTTTCACATGTCCTGATAGTGAAATACTGCCATAGGCTAACATGGGAGTTACTTCGCAACATCTTACAAGTATAACTTTCCATAGGGACAAGACAGAGAAATGGAGTTTAGGCTCTCTGAATTCAGAATTTAATAACACATCTTTTTAGGGAGATGGTTTTAAAATTGTGTGTTTGAAAATGTAACTTTTAGAAAATAGGCATGTTCTTATTTAACCATTCTGTGTGCCTCTGCTGGTTTGAGTATTGACTGTCTGGTTTTGGAGGGACTGGGCATTCACTGTAGACAGCCACCGGGGAGGGCCGTTGAGGTGTGTTCTGCATTTCCTGGGTGACTCAGAGGTGAGCTGAATAGACCTTGACTGTATTTAGAGTGGTGGGAGGAGTTTCACTCACACCTGAATAGGCAGTGCCTCCTCTGCACAGTGCTATCTCCACCTCCTGTAGTGATGCTGCACTAAAGAGGTCAGAACTGGTTTGGACTGGGCTCAGAGACCCTTGCCACAAAGGGAACAAAGACAAAATGGGGAATAAGTAGTGGACCTTAAACCCCAAAGAGTTAGATCCCTTCTGGACTCGAGAGGAACATTTTGCCAAGGAAAAGAGCTGGAGAGCTGGAAGGAGGAGTACTGCCCCTTTGCTGTGTGCTTTGCTGGGTTGGCCTGCAGTTTCGGCTTCTGCTAAGGAAGAGGACAAAGACTGGAGCTTTGCTGAGAACCTGCTTGAAGAAGAATCTCCAAGGGTTTGTGTGTGGTGGCCTTCTGTTCTGAAGTCTCACGGACACAAAGATTTCACCACCAGCTCCCCTGAACTCCACTGCTGAGAGTTCTGACCTGCCAGGAGGTGCCTGTTCCAGTTTTGGGCCTCTGGAGGTTGTTCCTGCTGTTGGTAGCTGGAAGAAACTTAAAGAAAATCAAGAAAAACAACTCCGACGCTGTCAGCGCCGCCTCCAGTGATGCCACGACCTGCATCGAGGCCAGGGGCACCGCTCATGAAGTGCACAACGCACTACCCTGCCTGCACCGCAGCTCCGATGCCCTTGGACGCCCTTGGACGCCTGCAGTTATCAGTCTTCCCGCCACCGGCACTCGCACCGATGCCGTCGCCACCAGTGCCTGCACCCTGTTATCACGGAGCCGATAACTGACGATAGTGACTTCACAAACTCTTCAACTTCACACTGCCTCACTGGAATCGATGCCTCACCGCAGATGCTGATGTCTTCCCCCTGTCCTGGATTCGACATGTTGCCTCCTCACGGACACGATGCCTAGCCTCCCCGATGGAAACCAGGGAACCGCCCTCGACCTCGGCACTGACTCCTCACCTCCATGATGCAGAGCATCGTCCATTGACTTCCTTTTCCAAGGTACTGTTGTTTGGGGTCCATACCCGACTCCACGCACCTTGCGGTCGGCGCCGTTCTTTGGATTTATGCCTGTCACGATGTGGTAATAGCCCCAGGTGGAGCTATTTGTTTCTACAAGTGTTATTTCTGCTAGTAACTGTTTTTAAGTGCTATTTTGATATATCTATGTTGGATTTTTGTGGTTTTGGTCTTGTTTGGTTTAGATAAAGATACTTTATTTTTCTAAACTGGTGTGGTGTCCATTTGTGGTGGTTTCACTGTGTTACTGTGTGTTTTGAGTACAAATACTTTACACATTACCGTGGGGATAAGCCTGTCTGCTCGTGCCAAGCTACCAAGGGGGTGAGCAGGGGTTATCTAAAGTGTGTATCCCCCTTAGCCTCACTAGAAGCAAGGGTCCCTACTTGGGCAAAGGTGCCTACCTCTGCCAACTAGAGACCCCCAATTCTAACAGGGGGTGTTTACCTATGCAAACAAGGAAATACATTTACTCAAGGTCTAAAGCCGTGCTGTCAATATGGACTCAGGTGCACAGAGGTCCAAAGGAGGCACACTAACTGTGTTTCACTTAGGAAGTGGCACACAGCGCATTCCCAAGGACACTATTTGGCTTGGGTCACAGAGCGTCCCGGGGACATACTCTAAACATGGGTGTGAAGTCACAGACTGCACTCACAAGGTAGAGTGAACCCTGTAATTCTAAAGGCAGACATGTCCACCTGCAGTGAAAGACAAAGCAGGCATTATTACAGTGGGTGCAAACTGCTCCACTATATACCCCATCTTCACTTCCCCACCATCACTAGGTTCAGATGGCTGCTTGATTCTCAAGTCTAGCTTCCTCTGGATCTTTCCGAAACTAATATAAATCTTTGTCCTCTAAGGCCACTTCTTCATCCTTTATGCTGGTGCCTCTTTACCCTCAGCAGACAGGGCTGTAGCTGCCTATTTCTCTTTCAAAGTCAGACCATCTTCAATTGAAACCCCTTTCTTCTTTCTGGTTCTCGTATTCTACCTTGCAAGCTCCAGCTTTGATGGGGCTAAACTGTGAGGAGCCACTGTTCCCAGCCTAGCCATAAGTTAATAATTAGCATATTTATTTTACCTATAAGTTCCTAGTATATGGACCAAAGTCTGCCCAAGACATTTACATTAAATGTCATTAGTGGAATGCAGCATATATAGTGCCACCACTAAAATGGCAATGCAAAACATGACTGCAGACCTGCCACCAATAACCTAGCTGTGCAGGTTTAAGCTGCAAATTTGACCTGTCAAAATAACCTCTAAGTTTAAACATAGAGGGCTTCACCGAAACCGATTTCAAGAAGTACCCAATCAATGTTGAGGCCTTTCTTGGCATGGATTTCTGACCTAACCTGCTCGGAGCTTTCCCACTTTCATCGATGACTGCACTCGGACC
This sequence comes from Calotriton arnoldi, assembly GCA_963921515.1. NCBI lineage: Eukaryota > Metazoa > Chordata > Amphibia > Caudata > Salamandridae > Calotriton > Calotriton arnoldi. The sequence continues at coordinate 1,464,474 of CAWUFW010003124.1, read as the reverse complement.
CCCCTCTTCAGCAAACCATCATCATTGAGCCCTGCTTCAGATCCAACTTGCAACTTGGCCCTCCAATAAATCGTTGATGACAATTTTTTGTCCATAAAAAGGGCCTCATTTAAAAAAAAACCTGATGCATCACTGTTTTAAAGCAGCAATGCAGCAGTTTACGTGCACCTACAGTAGGAACCCTTGTGCTACCATAGATATGCCATATTTACACAATGGCGCACCATAGTGCAGGGTTTTTTGGTGCATTGCTGGAGTTGGTGGGAAAACCAATGGAACTCCAGCAATGTGTCAAAATACAGAGGCGATGCATCAGTTTTAACTGACGCATCACCTACTGAATGGGGGCCAAGTTGTTTGAGCGTGAAATGGTGACAAAGTTACCTTGGGCTCAAACATATTGGTCCTGGATGTGACGCATACAAGTAGGCATAGTGCCCACTTGTATGTGTGAAATCCATCAGCATGTAATGTCACTAATTGTGACATTACGTGCACATACTTACCATATGTGGCCCACTCACCTTGTGACTTGATTGCATATTGCAATCAAGTCACTACAGCTGGTGTGGCCCCTTGGGCACAGCCAATGCGTCATCCTTACGGCTGGGTTTGGCAGGCATAGGGATTGTGACTCATTGGCAGCGCAGCGGCAGGATACGCTAAAACAAAAGTGGTAAATACGACTGTGTCAGTTTCAAGTTAGGCATTTTTGACGGAATGCCTACCTTGCATAAATTGAAATCTGATGTGGCACAGGTGATTCTTATGCAGGTGAAAACTAACACAGCCTGTAAAAAAGTGACGCATCTGCATCCATGTAAATATGGAGCAGATGCGGCACCACCATTGCGTCAAAAAAAGTGATGCAATGGTGGCACAAGGCGGCACAAGGTGCTTGTAAATAAGGCACATATTTTTTTAGTCAGAAGGCAAACTTTCCACCAAACGATCCTTGTCCCTGTATCAGAACTGTGATCCATTGCGGTCAGCCTTAACATTCGACTTTGACCATATCTAGCGCATTAAATATTTTATTTAATATACAAATATGTATGAACACACAAGCGCATACAGACGCAAACACACGTTTATGTGATAAATTAATGATTAAACCTTTATATAGCACAAAAAAAGATAATTTTTGCAAGCTCAAGGCCATGTTATGTAATGTTCACTCAGCCTCTGCACACTGTGCAATAATTTACACATTCCTTGAACAATTTGATGTAGATGGATTTATGCAACGGAGACTTTGTTTACACCACATTGCAAGCCTCTAACTGATAAACTCGTCCCACCTGAATCTAAGATGATACAGGTAGATTGCAAGTTTAAACGGGGGAGCGTCACTAATTTCCTATGACTTCTTTGAATTAAAAAAAAAAAGAATTCTCTAACTTGCCCATTCATTGACACCACAGTTATGTCGTTTGACTTTAAGAAAAACGAAGTAACCTTTCTTTTAGCCTATGGCCCTCCCAACTCTCTCTTTCAGAACTGAACCTCAATAAAGGCACGCTCTACCTAAGATTTTTCATATTTTGTCACAGAACTGGGGATAGTGAAGAGGGAGGGCCTGCCCAATCAGCCAAAACAAAGTTTAACATAAGATCGCCAGTGGATTGAGATCCCTAGGTCACACCTAAGAAAATCCCTGATTACCTGTTAATTAAAAGTGGCCTGGGTATGCTCCAGATAGAAATTCAGAGCAGCAGAGGAGAATCCTTTAATTGTTCTTCAATATAGGACATGCCTAGTTCTTGGTGACAAATACATTTTGAGCAACAAGGAGGCTGAGATAAAAGTTGCTGACAGAATCGGTTCTCCTCATGTTGAATCGACAAAACATTGCCATGTTCTCAGACTCCTGCACTAAAAGTAGCCACAGGAACACATTGTGTTTTATAAATATCTATAAAAGCTAACATTGGTTCCCCCCTACTAATGGGATCAAGTTAAAAAGTGCATGAATGTACTGGGTGAATTCACATTAGACTGCCAATTACCAGAAGAATCAAACCCCCCCCCCCGCCCCCAAATAAGGAAAGCTAGTTACCTTAGTCAGCTTGTTGTCATTCATAGGTACTGGGCTCAAATTCTGGCACTTTGGGCCGCACTCCATGATATGCGACTTAGGTTAATTGATATCCACATCCAGACCAGTCATAAAGTCAGCAAAACTATCAGGGTAGCCTGTGAAAGGATGGTACTGCACAGCTCCTTCTCTCACTCTAGTTTGCTTTTAAGAGGAAGACCTGGGGGTGTGTTGAATGGGGTTGACTCTGTCCCATATGTTCTTACCAAAATATTGTGCTATGTAACATGGATAGTGGACTTAATCTGATGTTCTTTGACAGGGATTTGTGTCCTCAATCTGTTTGATTTTTGTTGTTTGTTATATATTCAATAAACAGATTTTAAAATAAAGTCAGCAAAACCAATAATTGGGTTCTTCAGACTCCTAGGGGTGCTTGCCATCAACACTGCGCTGTCATCATATAACAAAGTAGGTATGGACTGCCGGTCGATCACAGGGATATCCTGCCCACGTTCAGTCAGAAAAGGACACAAATTGTTCATTTCTATGATAAAAAGAATAGGCACTAGAACACACCTTCGTTTGCTGCACCTCCAATCCGGAAAAAAATTATTCTGTACACTTTCCATTGGTGCCTTATCTGGCTCTAGCAGGCAAATTCCAGTGAAACTCTAATATAAAATAGACCACTGCTGGATCCAACTCCATACCAAGTAACAAAGGCCAGAGATTAGACATGTTAACGTGATCAAACACTCGTGACACGCCCATGAAGACAAGGTACAAAGGGCAGTGACTGGCAACAGTATCCTTTCTAGTTATTTTTTTCTTTCAACTGTATTTATTTACATTTATATCATTTCAACTGCAGTGTACATATACCAGTTCAATACAAGCATTATAAGACATTAAATTCAATGTATCTAGTGATCAACGGGCGGTTTCTCCATAGAGGCATGAGGGCGTTGACCCCCTACTGTGAGCCCCGCACATATGAAATGGGCTCATTATATTCCCCTAAATACGTCCCCTGTACTGCAGTTCATTTCTTCTCTATTAGGGGCGAGGCTGCAGTGCTCTCTCTCCCGCATTGATAGTGATGACCAGGAGCTGCTGAGGCAGTACTAACTGAACTTCGCATGTCAGATTGGTCGGAGTTTTTGCTGTGGCCAGCCTAACATGAGCAGTTCAGGCTTGTAGAAGAAATAAACCTTGGAGTTTGAACAGCAGGGGTACATCCCCTTCAGGTTCCAATGGAGGGCTGTGTTTGGCTGACCTAGCTAATCCTGGCACTGCTTTTATGATATTTACTATTATAAGCAGCATTAAAGTAGTGCTTGGATTGGCTCGGGTGCTTGGTGCTTACTTTCTGTATGATCAGCAGGCATATATTTACAAGGAGGCAGCGTGATGCACAAGAATTGAAGGACTCAAGATTTTGCAAAGGCAAGCTGAAGGTAAGAAGAATTTGTTTATTTTTGACAGTGTAATGGGAGTCAATGCTTTTTAAATAGATCACCTCTGCATTGCAGAATGGAATTCGAAATGCAGAGGTGATTAGGGCACATTCTATTTATAAAACATTTACCGTCCGTTTTAAGCATTTTTAATTTCTACCCGCCCCACCACTTGCAAAAGTCACCAGTCACCACTGGTGATCGATACAGGGCCTCGTTATTACATGAAAACCAAAACTTTAGGTCAAATTTGGGCATACATACAGAGGTCGTCCAGTGTATAAACTGCAATCCTGTTTGTAAATTCAGAAGTGTCTGACACACACCCCGTCAAGCCTCCAAGCGGAAAGTCGCAGGTCTCTCAGTCAGTCTTCCTCCAGCCCCACAAAAGCTCCCAGGACGGTTGTCCAGTCATCTGCGAGAGGTTGGCGCCTCAAGTCTCACCATTCCTGGTCTCTCAGTCCTGACTCCCCCACCAGTGACCAATGCTCGACCTCCTGCTTCCACCTACAATGGGGGGGCCCTCGTGTGTTTCCCAGTGCATGGCAAGAGACCAGCTGACCAGAACAAAGACCAATCCCACAAATCTAGCAGCCACTCCCTTTGTTTTTGATGTAGAGGGCAGTCCCAAATGGTCCACTTCCAATTTTAAGAGGTCTGTCCGGACAAATGTTTGCTCCAGGTCTGTGGTCACCTTCTGCCAGGAGCAGGCTATCCCACGACAGGAGCAGGTCATGTGTAAGACATCGGCGTCTATTATGTGGCACTAGGACAATGGTTAACAGCCTTTCTTCGCATTGTGTTAAGTTTGTGTGGAGTAATGTATGTCATATGGAGGTGCTTTAACTGGGTATAGCGGAATCTGGTGTTAAGCAATGCTGTGTGCACCTGCTCTAATGCCCTGGTCCAGAGATTCAAAATATTTGTGCTGTGGAGAGATGTGCGGACCACGGGAGCCTTGTGAATGGACACCTGAGGCTACTGCTGTGAGCAACTGCAGGAATTCACTGGTAGGAGTGACTGCGAATTTGAGCTGAAGGGGTATGGTGCTTGAGGTGGACCTGCTCACCGAGAATAGATACAGAAAGCCTAGCAGAGCCCAGCACTGGAAATGTAGAGATTATGCCGGGCCTAAGGGAGGCTGATAATACAGGGGGTTACATCTTTCTGGGCCTCAGTGCAGTACAGCCTGCTGCGGTGAGTTGCTTTGCTACTGGTTGCGCTGCAGTCAGGACGTCTTGGTTGGCTGACCCTGAATTTTGCGATCAACAAAAGATCAGTGTGGTGTACTAACCAGCCACAGCTCGGGCACAGTGGAGATCTATCGCTTGCACTAAGACAATACGGAATGGGAAGTGTGGACAAGCAGCCGGCACAACTCACTTTTGAGGCCAAGTAATCAACCAAGCCCCGGGAACATGCACTATCGAAGTCAAAGCAAGATGCGCCGTCCCAAGGTACCACAAATTTGGAAAGCACCCTGTTAGCCATGCAGCAGACTCTAAAGACAATTGATGGCAAGATTGATTTACTTAACCTACGTATAGACCACATGGGGACCAAATTAGATAAGCATGGGGCGTGTATAGGAGAGGCAGAGCAACGCATTTCAAATGCAGGGGATGGACTGCAATTGGTTACCACAAAATGCCTAAATATAGAGAAGGTCTTGGCGATGATCCAAGTGAAAAATTAGGATCTGGGGCGTGTTACCCCCATAATAATATTCCCATTACAGGCACACCGGAGTCCACTAACACCAGTAGGATGGAGCATTATGTGGAAAACATCCTCAATGAGCTGTTTGGGGTGGAGCATTTCTCCGCTGTCCTGATTGTTCGAAAGAGCACACAGGACGCTCATTGCCCATCCACCCCCTGGTGTGCCGTCACACCCAATTATCCCTAAGCTAATAAACAACAATGACTGTGACGTGGTGCTCCCCCTGACACATGAAAAGCAAACAACACAATACCAAGGAAATGCAGTGGCATTTTAACCAGATTCCATGGCATCAGTTCAAGTTGCTCAAAGGGAGTTTCTCCCACTCAAGAAGAAGCTACATGCATTAAACATAAAATATTCAATGTTATACCCAGCCCACTTAAGGATCAACCACAGGATACGCAGAAAATCTTCAATACGCCAAACGCGGTGATGGACTTGATGAAATCAATCGCAAGCCATGACCAGAGAAGACGAATGTCATGGTCAGAATGAAACTTGGGCTAAAGTGGGTAAAACTTGGCCATGTGTCTGTAGGCAGAATGAGAACACAGGCACTACCATCACTATGGCCCAAAAGAACAGACCGATTGTATGATGGTGATGATCATTAAGAGCAGGTCAAAGTGAATGTGAATGTATAGGATTAGGTTTGATTTACACGTTACTATACGCTAAATAAGCTGTTTCTTCTTTGATAACTATGCCTAATAGTATGGACTTGCCCACAAGACAGGCAAGCCCAAGGAGGATTGTTCCTCCTACAGACCAATTTCTCTTTTAAATGCAGAAGTTCAAATTTTGGCCCAGCTATTGGCAACCCGACTCACCAAATATCTGCAATCTCTGGTTCACCCGGACCAGTCTGGCTTTATGCCGGGAAGAAATACAGCACTCAACTTGAGAAGGCTGCATGGGGTCTTGTGAAGAGCGGATAAAATAGAAAAGGATGCAGCGGTGCTATCGCTGGATGCGCGGATGGCTTTTGACACCATTGAGTGGCCCTTCATGTACGCTGTACTAGAGAAACAGGATTTTGGGCCATATTTTCTATCCTGGGTAAGATTGCTCTATTCCCGTCCTCTGGCCCAAGTGACGGTTAATAATAGCACGTTGAAGCCCTTTAGACTGTCTCGAGGTACGAGGCAGGGTTGCACGCTATCACCACTTATATTTGCATTAGTGTTGCAACCCTTGGTGGTATGGATTAGAGGAGACCCCATGATTAGAGGACTAAAATGGACACCAGACTGGGAAGACAAGATCTCGCTATATGCAGATGATATTCTGTTATATATTGCGGTTCCTGGGGCCTCTCTCCACAGGATTATACACGTTTTTACACTTTACCGGATATATTCGGGGTATACGATAAATTGGGAGAAATCAGTGCTGTATGTGCTCTCGGGAGTCCCGCCGGTTTTGCCTAGGGGATGTACTATACTAGTAGTAGCAGAAGGGTTCAAATACTTGGGCCTATATGTGACCAGAGATCCAAAAACATTTCATGATCGTAATCTGGACCCGCCACTCCGTAGACGGCATAGTGATCTACGGCACTGGAGATTGCTTCCACTGTCGCTCTTGGGTAGAGCTTTACTCTTGAAAATGATGGCACTACCACGATTTCTTTATGTAATGCATAACTCCCCCAGCCGATCTCCCAGACATATTTTCAGGGAATTGAAACAGCCATACGATCACTCCTGTGGGATGGTGGTTCCCCAAGGATTTCCATACAGAAGCTGACGAGAGGATGGTATTATGGAGGCATAGCGCTCCCGGCGCTACAAATGTATTATTGGGTGGCCCAGTTGACGGTAGTCAACCATTGGGTGCACTATCCCCAGGATGACCCGGCATATAAAATGGACCAATATAATATGCAGCCAGGGGGGTTCTTGAGGGCTATTTATGGAGGTGATAGGGTGGACTGTTTTCTTGCATCAACCTCCACTACATTACAGGTTTGGAGGGAGGCGCTTGCAGCCCTTGGGTGGAGAGGTAGGCTCACACAAATAACACCATTATGGGACTCCGGACGCTTATGACTCTTGGTGGAGCAAAGTGGTTTAAAAAGATGGAACTTGATAGGCCTATCGAGGTTGGGTGATTTATGGGTCAAGGGAGAATTAAAACCATTCACAGTCCTACAGAAGGAATATCAACTGGCACAATCAGAGACCTTCCGATATCTACAGGTCAGGCATGCCTTAAGGGCAGTGTTGCCATGAGGAGAGGAGCTTCTGGATTCCTCACCATTAGAAGACAGGTTGCTAGACGACCGTCTTGAGAACAAGGCAATATCTCTAGTTTACCGTAAACTCATGAATAACTCTCCGGACCCCTTGCTCACAGTCCGCACCCGATGGGAGCGAGATTTAGACCAAATGGAAGATGACAAATGGTTGGAGGCCCTAGCCTCACCTAGGGAGGTGGCTATCCGTTCACGGTTTAAACTAGTACAGTTGAAGGTGCTCTATAGAACATATATCGCTGATAAAAATTGGAAGACCTGATTCCCCTGATTGTACGCGGGGATGTGTCCGGGAGGGCTCCTTCCTCCACATAGTATGGGATTGTCCGGTTATCCAGTCGTACTGGGGGGAGGTTATCTCCTGTATGAGACAGGTTCATTCTACCCCGATGCAGATGTCGGCGAAGTGGTGCTTTTTGAATATCTGGGATGAAACCAATCTCACAAGCAAAGAGCATCTTTGGGTGACGCTGGGATTTATAGTAGCTAAGCGGAATATTGCCAGATTGTGGATCACCCCGGTGGCCCCCAAGGTGAAAGAATGGAAGAGCAACATGGATTGGTGTATGGTGGCTGAAAAAAAACATATATGAGAGATGGGGCTGCCCAAACAAATGGTCAAAAATCTGGGGAAATGGAATGAATACCGAGGTATGATATGCACACCAATATCCCAATCAAGACAAAGAAGTCAAGCGATAATTACCTGACTGCTGAGGGTCTTAGAGTACTGATTGATAGTGGTGACCAATTACATATTCCTGTCAATTTGGATGCTATTATACAAGGCTAACCCCGCAACATGTAACATGGTATTCATTATGCACTGATTTTGCTGATTGTCTTTTGTTTTGTTTGTTTAATTTCTCTCAATAAAAAGATTTATAAAAAATAAAAAATAGTATGGACTTGCATAATGGAGTGAAATACTAGACTGTATCTGCAAGTTGTTTGCTCTATCTGAACCGATGGACTTCTGAGTCTAGATATTGGGCCCCAGGTCACCTCCCAAAATCGGGAGGGAAATGCAGCTTCTAGCAGCCCTCAGAGGATACATCACTAATGTCTATACACTGTGCTTTTTACAGAGGGATGAACGTGCATTGTCATATTGAGCATGCCCTTGTTTGGTTTTCAGTTCAGTCTGGGGATGGCTTTGGCATAGTAGGGATGCTGAAGTGGGTAGGTCTATGCTGTTAACATGGTATGGCAAAGAGGTATCCTTACAAAAATTGGACTCATGCACTCACTGGTGAGTTGGGTGAATTGATTATCAATCGTTTAATTGGTGCTGAATGGGGAATCCTCCAGAGTATGAGGATAAGTAATTCACTGATTGTGCTGTCCCCAAATTATGGGAGGCGTGTCCAAATCGCACTCAAGTTATAAGTCAATAAAGTTTATTCAAAGGCTGTAAAGTTTTTTCAAAAATTCTTTTATTTATTTCATTTTCTTTTTCTTTTTCTTTTTATCATTAACTTGCTTTCTTCATTTGGTAACATCCATTTCAAATAATTATGATCAAAATCATGTATTCAAAAATGTAAATACGCCCAATGCATTTCGGGCATTACCCTTCATCAGGGGCTTAATACTGGAAACATAAAAGAACATAGAAAAAACTTGAGCTTAATCATAACCGGTACATCAATATAATTGCTGTAATTCACAAACTTATTGATGGTGTAAGTGATTCCTAGAGTTTATCTCCAAATACTCATGCCGAAGTTACTTTGGCTATAGTATGATGTTAAAAAGGTGCTGAACAGTTATAAAAGAGTATTGTGCCGGTGTTACTAGGGTCTAATGGTGCCCGTCTTCGAAAAGTTCAAGCTAGTCACCGTGCAATGCTCATACGTTATTCATAAGATGAACGCAGGTAACAAGTTTCACAAAAAACCGAAAGGAAACACTAAAAAAATGGTAAAAAATCCATAGGCGTACTGAGTTGTGCTCTAGTTCTATGATCTCATGCACATTCGTGGATGCGGGTGACAAGTTCCGCAAAGAACCAAAAGGAAACGGTAAAAACCAATGAGAGTGCTAAGTTGTGCGCTCGTTCTATAACATCATGCACGTGACCGAAAAATTGCTCATTTACAAGCGGGTAAACTTACTGTAGCGGTGAACAAATTTTGTTTGTTCTAGTGACTGCGTTTTCAATTTTCAAGTGTTTGACCTGAAAATTAAATCGCATTACATGAATTCATGTTCACCCAAATGTTAAAAGAGTTTAGACCAGTCATACGCTACATTCCGACTTACCTGGTTAAATTCGTGTCATTACGAACTCCAGTCGCCTCAGTCTTGTTAAACAATTGTTCTCGTGTTTGTGTCGACCAGATATAAAAACAATTACTCCAGAAGTGTATGGCCGCGCGTCCCGCGTAAGGATAGTTTCAGTGAAGAAAGACTGTGAAGAAAGACTTCGTTGTATAAACCTCGGCTTATGCCAAGACCGTAATAATGTGGATTCGTGCTATGAGAAGATAAAAATTAAAATAAAAATAAAAATAATAAAAAATAATATAATAAAATAAAATGAAATGCCATGACTGTGTTTCCCTACATTGTTCTCGGTCCATTTGGCCTCCTTGATATGATACACTGTAAATGCGTTATAACAATTATTATTAACAAGTTTGATGGATGAGCTCTGCACATAAACAAATGTTGATATTCTCCCATGTGTATTTCCCTAAATTGTTCTCGATCCATTTGGCCTCCTTGATATGATACACTGTAAATGCATTATAACAATTATTTTAACGAGTTTGATGGATGAATTCTGCACATAAACAAATGTTGATATTATCTCATGTGTATTTCCCCATTCAAAATTGTTTCGGTAATCATATTGTTTCCTATATCTCCGTGAAACGATGTATTCCAGGTACAATAACTGTCACTTTAGTAGAGAAAATGCACTGTAGTGGAAAAGAACTGAGGCCTATACCATTTAGGTTCTATTTCTACAGGCAAATGATGTTATAACTATAAAAAAACAACTTAAGTCCATACGTTCATTGAGCCCTCTGGGGTTGACTGTGTCTAGGTGATTGATCCAAAATGTTTCTCTACGTAGTAAGAATTGTGTATTGTCTCTACCCAGTTGGGTAGGAACTTGTTCCAGAATTAAAAATCCGAGTTGGCTGATGTTGTGATTGTGAGAGTTGAAATGGGTGGCCAGAGTTGATTTGAGATTTCTGGTTTGAATGTTGCTTTTGTGTTCATTGAGGCGTATCTTCATTTTCCTCTCTGTTTTTCCCACGTAGGCATACCCACATCGGCATTTCAACATGGAAATCACATTGCTGCTGTTGCATGTAGCTGTCACTTTTAATTTGATGGTTGTGCCTCGGGTCAGGTGTGGTATTGTATTTCCTTTGATGATCGATTACAACTCCCACAGTTCATACAGGGTAATGTACCCCTATATATTTGTTCGTTTTTCTCATGCTTTTTGTTAAGTATTTCTTTCAAATTTCTCATGCGTAAATACGCAAATCTTGGTTGCTGCTCAAAAATACCTTTTAAATCCTTTTCCATTGTGAGCATTGGCCAATATTTCAATAAGGTCTTCTTGATCCTATAACTGCGGGTGGAAAACTTAGATACAAAACCCATTCGGTTGTCTTTATCTTTGGGTGCTTTCTTACTGATCAATAAACTCTCTCATGTTTTAGTTTGTGCGTTATGAATAGCCTCCTGCAATATTGTTTGTGGGTACCCTCATTGTCTAAATTTCTCAACTGTGGTGATCATGCTTTCATTATACGGCTTTTCATTTGATGAGATCCTTTTTAGCCTTAATATTTGGGAGAATGTTCCGATCAGTCGGTTTGGTATACACACTTGTTGTGAGCAGTCCATCTTGGTTGGTGATTAAGGTGTCAAGAAATGTAATTCGTTCTTTGCTGATTGTATAAGTAAATCCAATCCTTTCATCAATTGTGTTAAGTTTGTCAATGGCTTTTGTTAAGTCCTGGTGTGACCCTTTCCAAAGTGTGAAAATATCGTCAATGTATCTTTTGTATGTAATCAATCAGCAAAGAGCTAATTACATTTCTTGACACCTTAATCACCAACCAAGATGGACTGCTCAGAAGTGTGTATACCAAACTGACTGATCGGAACAATTTCTCTCACTACACTAGTTTTCACCAACCAACACTAAAAAAACATTTACCATTCTCCCAAATATTAAGGCTAAAAAGGATCTCATCAAACGAAAAGCAGTATAATGAAAGCATGATCACCACAGTTGAGAAATTCAGACAACGAGGGTACCCACCAACAATATTGCAGGAGGCTATTCATAAGGCACAAAATAAAACATGAGAGAGTTTATTGATCAGTATGAAAGCACCCAAAGATAAAGACAACTGAATGGTTTTCGTATCTAAGTTTTCCACCCACAGTTATAGGATCAAGAAGACCTTATTGAAATATTGGCCAATGCTCACAATGGAAAAGGATTTTAAAGGTATTTTTGAGCATCAACCAAGATTTGCATATTTACGCACGAGAAATTTGAAAGAAATACTTAACAAAAAGCACGAGAAAAACAAGCAAATATATCAGGGTACATTACCCTGTATGAACTGTAGGAGTTGTAATTCGATCCTCAAAGGAAATACGATACCACACCTGACCCGAGGCACAACCATCAAATTAAAAGTGGCAGCTACATGCAACAGCAGCAATGTGATTTACATGTTGAAATGCCCATGTGGGTATGCGTACGTGGGAAAAACAGAGAGGAAAATGAAGATACGCCTCATTCACACAAAAGCAACATTCGAACCAAAAATCTCAAATCAACTGTGGCCACCCATTTCAACTCTCACAATCACAACATCAGCCAACTCAGATTCTTAATTCTGGAGCAAGTTCCTATCCAACTGGGTAGAGACAATACACAATTCTTACTATGGAGAGAAACATTTGGATCAATCACCTAGACACAGTCAACCCCAGAGGGCTCAATGAACGTATGGACTTAAGTTGTTTTTTTATAGTTATAACATCATTTGCCTGTAGAAATAGAACCTAAATGGTATAGGCCTCAATTCTTTTCCACTGCAGTGCAATTTCTCTACTAATGTGACAGTTATTGTACCTGGAATACATCGTTTCACGGAGATATAGGAAACAATATGATTACCGAAATAATTTAGAATGGGGAAATACACATGAGAGAATATCAACATTTGTTTATGTGCAGAACTCATCCATGAAACTCGTTAATAATAATTGTTATAACGCATTTACAGTGTATCATGTCAAGGAAGTCAAATGGATCGAGAGCAATTTAGGGAAACACAGTCATTGCATTTCATTTTATTATATATATATTTTTTTTATCTTCTCATAGCAAGAATCCACATTATTACGGTCTTGGCATAAGCCGAGGTTTATACAACAAAGTCTTTCTTCACAGTCTTTCTTCACTTTCTTCACCGAAACTATCCTTATGCGGGACGCGCAGCCATACACTTCTGGAGTAATTGTTTTTATATCTGGTCGACACAAACACGAGAACGATTGTTTAACAAGACTGAGGCGACCGGAGTTCGTAATGACACGAATTTAACCGGGTAAGTCGGAATGTAGCGTATGACCGGTCAAACTCTTTTAACATTTGGGTGAACATGAATTCATGTAATGCCATTTCATTTTCAGGTCAAACACTTGAAAATTGAAAACGCGGTCACTAGATCAAACAAAATTTGCTCACCACTACAGTAAGTTCACCCGCATGTAAATGAGCACTTTTTCGGTCACGTGCATGAGATTATAGAATGAGCGCACAACTTAGCATGCTCACTGGTTTTTTACCGTTTCCTTTTGGTTCTTTGCGGAACTTGTCATCCACGTCCACGAATGTGCATGAGATCATAGAACTAGAGCACATCTCAGTACGCCTACGTTTTTTAAACTGTTTTTTTACTGTTGCCTTTCGTTTTTTGTGAAACTTGTTACCCGCGTTCATCTTATGAATAAAGTATGAGCATTGCATGGTGACTAGCTTGAACTTTTCGAACACGGGCACCGTGAGACCCTAGTAACACCGGCACGATACTCTGTTCAGCACCTTTTTAACATCATACTACAGCCAAAGTAACTTCGGCATGAGTATTTGGAGTTAAACTCCAGGAATCACTTACACCATCAATAAGTTTGTGAATTACAGCAATTATATTGATGTACCGGTTATGATTAAGCTCGAGTTTCTTCTATGTTCTTTTATGTTTTCAGGATTAAGCCCTTGATGAAGGGTAATGCCCGAAATGCATTGGGCGCATTTATATTTTTGAATACATTATTTTGATCGTAATTATTTGAAATGGATGTTACCAAATGAAGAAAGCAAGTTAATGATAAAAAGAAAAAGAAAAGAAAATAAATAAAAGAATTTTTGAAAAAACTTTACAGCCTTTAAATAAACTTTATTGAATTATAACTTGAGTGCGATTTGGAGACACCCCCCATAATTTGGGGAGAGCGCAATCCGTGAATGCCAAAGATGTATCTCATTGTAGTAAATGTTGCCTTACCAATTCACCAGATTATTTCATAGGGAATGAATATGGCTGAGCAGTCACGCACTAGTACACAGACCGAGGGTGCTGGTCACATTGCCTTCTTTACTTTGAATGTCAGAGGCCTAAACAACCCTAAAAAAACACTTCAGGTCCTCGCTTATCTAAATATACATTAAGTGCAAACAGCGCTGATACAAGAAACACATCTCACACAGTCCACAGAGCAAGAGACAGGGGCTACATGGGCCAGTGTTAGAGTACTCATCATATTTGAGAGGAGTACTACTGCTGATTAGGAGGGGCGTGCCTTTTGAAATGGTGCAAGGATGAGCAAGGCAGGTTTGTAATAGTGCAGGGGAACCTCTGCGGCAAGCTGGTTACCATTGTCATGGTATATTGCCCAAATGTAGAGGACCCCGAAAGTTATGTACAACTTTGGTGCCATCTGCATGCGCTGCCACTCTCTGCGATTATCTGTGGTGGTGATCTCAATACCTACTTAGATCTTCACTTGGACTGATCCCCTACTGCGTTGTAGCATAGCAAGCAAACTGCAAAAGTGATAAGGGAAGATATGCAAGACTATGGACTTATTCATCTATGGAGGCTGAGAACTGAGGAGAGGGGGAGGGCACCTTTACTTTGTCAGTGCATTGGTCATGGTCTAGGTTGGACTACTGGTTGATGACAAGGGAAGTTAATGCCAGGACAAGGACAATTAAACACTTGCCTAGGACATTGTTGGACCATGCGCCAGGGCTTCTAGATGCTGCAATACTCACCCACAACCACCGCCATTTCAATAGAGACTGCAGGCTACCTCATTATTAGACACGGTATTTAGAGAAGGGGTAAAACCAGTGATAATTGAATATTTGGAGAAAATTGTAGGCACTGAAGAGAGCGAAGACATTGTCTAGGATGCTTTCAAGATGACTATTCGGGGGTGTGCTTTGAGTTTCAGGCAGTGGGTTTGAAAGCTATACACGCTCAGCTGCGGACCATAGAATCCAACCTAGAAAAACTGGAGCCTGAGTATGAAGCACACCCCAATATGACCAAATTAGCTGCAATCTGGGAGCAGGTCACCATTTACAACAACACAGCAGAACAGGAAGTTCGACACCTGTCCCGTAGATTGGTTGCGAAAGCGTATGGGGAGGGAGGTAGTCTGGCCGCTAAATTGAAAGACCCCTGGGTGAGGACACACTTGATGATGGTCCTGAATGGAGATGGCGCTACCTGCCATGACACGCCAGTCATTCTGGCAGCCTTTGTAGAATTTCACACACAATTATATGCTGAGCAGGATTCTGCGGTGGAGGATGAAATAGCAGAGTATCTAGATGACACGGCACTTGCGTGGCTCTCCTTAGGGCAAAGGAAATTTCAAGTCCAGCCTATCCCTGTTGAAGAGATAAAAGAGGCTATACATACACTTCCCAGCAGCAAAGCTTCTGCCATTGACGGGCTACCAAATGAATTCTACAAAGAATTTGCAGAACATTTAGCGCCATACTTACATAAGATGTATCAGGAGGTTCCCCAAAAGAAGATACTACCTCCGCCACTTAGGGAAGCCCTTATTATTGTGCTTTTTAAGCCAGACAAACCACCCAAATAGTGTAACTCGTATTGCCCACTATCTCTCATGAAAACAGATGCCAAAATATTAGCTAAAATACTGGCTGCCCGCCTGAAGCCTCTGCTCACCAACCTGGTCCTACCAGACCACTCTGGTTTCATGCCCACCCATTCTACGAATCCCAACCTGTGCACACTATTCGTGGTCCTACATCAGATAGATACATCCATCAAGTCAGATACGGTACTTTTGGATGCTGCCAAGGCATTTGATTCTATACAATGGAAATATATGTTTGATATATTAGGTGGTATGGGGGTGCCACAGACCTTTTTGTGCTGGATATGGTTATTCTATACAGATCCAGTGGCGAGGGTGAGAATCAATGGTCACACATCCGGCACGCTCCAGATATACAGTTGAACACGACCGGGGTGTCTGCTGTTACCGATCCTATTTGCTTTGGCATTGGAGCCCCTGGCATATGTGATTCGGCAGCTGCATGCCAATGCTGCATTGCGATTCCGCCAGCACCCCTTGGCCATTTCGTTCTATTCAGATGATATGGTGCTCTACGTCCGGTACCTCTCAGTACATCTGGCATCGCTCATATGTGAATTTATACATTACGAGTGGTTTTCGCGTCCCAGCATAATTGTTTGAAATTGGCCATTTTCCCTCCTGACGCAGGCTACGGTGCAACACTCCCTGGAGTACCCCCTGGAATGGTGTACGGAGCCTGTTAAGTACTTGTGTCTGTGGGTGCACTGAGATCCGGAGCTAGTTGTAAGATATAACTACAGTACAGCAGTGTCGAAATTGGAGGACCAAGTGCTGCGCTGTTCCCGATTGCCATTGTCAATATCTGATAGAAAAGCCATGAGGAAAATGGTGATGCTACCAAGATTCCTTTACTTGGTCTTAAATATCCCTATAATATTTACACAGGCCTTTTTGAAAACATTGCGCTCATATCTGATGAAGTTAGCATGGGCTAGCAAGCAGCCCAGATTTGGAAGGGATACCTTCACTCTTCCACACAGTAAAGGTGAATTTGGTGCACCAGATCTACAACTCTACTACCTGTGTGCCCAAGCCCATTTTGCCCATTACTGGCACTTTCCACCAAAATATATCCTGCATGTGGCAATTGAAAGCAATGACGTCCACTCAATCCCGCTACAAGTCATGATAACATACACGTAGCACACAATGAAATCAACACAGTGCATTGTACCACTTGGGCATGGAAAGCGATCAATAAGCGGAGGGCAGTGCAGCCCATTTACAAACCAGCTTTGCCAGTACTTCATCACTCGAAAATTTCAGTTACTCAGAAATCAGGGATACTGGCTATGCTAAAAGAAGCAGGCTTGCGAATCTTAGGTGATGCTTATCCAGAGGGGATGTTCATAACGCTAGAAGAAGTATAGCAGAACAGACGCTCGACCCCTCTGCTCACTTTCATGTACCATAGGCTCCAAGTGGTCCTTCAAGGATTATATCAGCAATTCCCGGCTGCACCAAACACTTTAGGGGCACTCCTAATTTTACTCACGGGAAACATACGTAGGGACCTAGTCACCAAATTATATAGTGTGTCCCAATATGATAGACGTCTGGCCCCAACGAAGATGTTAGATAAATGTAACACCACACAAGATATCCCAATGAGTCAGGAAGACTGGGGTTTCTGTTGTGAGTTAAAAGGAATTCTTGCAGCTAACTGTAATCTCAAAATTATACATTTTTGGCCCGATTCACAGAACTAACTTAAGACAAAATCCTAAACTTACTACCATTTTGGTATTCACAGAAGGCACTTACTCATTTTGGTATTCACAGATGGAACTTACTTACTCATTTTGAGTAATTTACTCATTTTGTGTAACTTACTCATTTTGGTATTCACAGAAGGCACTTACTCATTGATGAGTAAGTGCCTTCTGTGAATACCAAATGAGTAACTTACTCATTTTGTGTAACTTACTCATTTTGTGTAACTTACTCATTTTGGTATTCACAGAAGGCACTTACTCTTTGATGAGTAAGTGCCTTTTGTGAATACCAAAATGAGTAACTTACTCATTTTGAGTAACTTACTCATTTTGTGTAACTTACTCATTTTGTGTAACTTACTCATTTTGGTATTCACAGAAGGCACTTACTCATCAATGAGTAAGTGCCTTCTGTGAATACCAAAATAGTAAGTTACACAAAATGAGTAAGTTACTCAAAATGAGTAAGTTACTCAAAATGAGTAAGTGCCTTCTGTGAATACCAAAATGAGTAGAGTGCCTTCTGTGAATACCAAAATGGTAGTAAGTTTAGGATTTTGTCTTAAGTTAGTTCTGTGAATCGGGCCCTTTATGTATCTGCAACAAATGTATTATACTCCTACCTAATTATGTAAGTTTGGGTTATGTGCAGATGCTAGTTGTATGAGGTGTGGAGCTTCAGAGGCCAATTTCATGCATTTGGCATGGAATTGCACACTAGTAAGAGGATAGTCATGGAGCTGGTGAAGGAGACTCCACAGATGTCTATTTTGGGTCTTGTTAAGCACCTCCAGCCGGCCAATCTTAAGTTGGTAGTGATAGCAATATTGCTGGCAAAGAGGCAGGTGGCGATAAATTGAGGAAAGAGGGCTGTGCCCAGAATTAAACCCTGGCTCAAAGACATGCCGTACTGTCAGGATCAATTCGAATGGTATGCCGAGGAACTATCCTGAGCATCGTGGCCAAAAGATATCTGGAGTCCCTTCACAACATACCTGCTGACACTTCAAGATGAACTCTAATGGAACAACTCTGCTAATGGTTGGATCAAGCAATGTGACTATGTATTGTATAAACTGTTATGTATGATATGGTATGGTGACGCTCATAGGCAACTTTATATCCGACATCAATGGCATTGTATGCTACATTGTTATGTAAAATAAAAATTCAATAAAAGAACAATTTTATTGCAAAGATCAAAAAATAAAAGCTAAAAGGTGAAATTGTAAGTGAAGAGCTTGACTGTCCAAGGTACTTGGATACATTCCCATACAACAAATTAGCCTTAATTGCAGAGAAGGAAACTACAGCAATGCTAAAAATGTTTTTATGCATCACAGAAATGGAGCTCGTTGATATGAACGAACGGAATCCCCCTTCAGGCTCTTCATTGGACTTATGCTCTGATATATATTTTCAACATTTAGCACCCTTTGTAGGCTGGCTATTGGGGATATTTTTGTATATTCCGTTACCACCAGTCAGGTCCCCAAATCCTAGAAAGAGGTGGTGGTACGTATTCTGCTGAAGAAACCTTCCCTTGACCCTCTCATTGTTTACCTATCTCTCGCTTGCCTTTCTTGCCAAAGTTAATGGAGAAAATAGTGTTTGCACAACTGCAAAATTATTTGGAATACAATGTATTTCTCAATATTCAACACACAAGATTCCCACGAGGTTGCAGGACTGAACTGGTGGTTTTGTCAATACTAGATAACCTTAGGAGGATGATAGATACCAGAGGCTCAGGAGCATTAGTGCTCCTGAACCTCTTGCTGCAATTAACACCATAGATCATTCAATCTTGCTCTACAGATCAGTGGGAATTGGTATTGAACAGGCAGTTCTATCCTTGTTGAAATAATTTTTAATGGATATGAGACAAATTGTGCCTCTGCCTCCTTTCTTTTCATTCTATAAGTAGATTCAGTTTGGTATCCCCAGGGTTCAGTTCTCTCTCTGTTCCTTTGCAACATTTACATGCAGACTTTGGCACAACAACTACAACACATAGGCTCAATGTTCTTTATGTACACGAATGACACCCAACTTACATTTAGAGTGTCTCTTATCCAAAACCCTTGCAGCAGCTCTTCTTCCTGCTTACCTGTCAGTCTGTCTGTGGTTCATTGTTGGATGCTCTCAAATCCCAGCTAGACTGAGCTTCTGATTACCTCTTCAACAATCAGCCCTGCGGTAAACTCTATGGGTTTGAGTGTACTACCATTATGGTGGTTCATACAAAGCCATTTAAAAGTTTGTTGTGTGTGTCCAACATTGGTGGTGGACATTTACATTAGGGGTGGGTCTAACAGGCGTAATTCTCTCTAGTGTAATTACCCGTGATTGTCTCAAAATTAATCTTAATTACGTGAGAAGCATAATCCACCATTTAGCACTATTTTACTACTGCAAAATGCACCCTTGCGGCCAAAACGGGCCAGAGGATGCATTTTTGAAAATAGCTCTAAATGCTAGATGACACAGACAGCAATAGCCAGCAGCTGCTCGCTCTCTCTTAGTTTGTTGTTCTATGCTCCTGCAGAAGAAAGTTTGGTCCCAAATTATTCAAGCTGGCATAATTGCATAATTTTGGTAATTTCACGTTACAGGAGGAAATACTCTGATTACTCCAGGTTCATTACAATTTCTCCCAGGTCAAATTTACACAAAACTTTTAAAACATTTTTCTTTTTAAACAAAGACTCCCAAAGAAACAATTAATGGGCTTGACACCACGGGAGCTATCTCCCATCGTATGGGGACCATTTTTTCTTTTATTTTTACAGTCCCTCACCGCCAGGATATTCCTGGTGGTGGCAGACAGTAAAATGAAGACATTCGGATCGCTTTCCCCTGAAGGCATTTACTCCCTTGGGCTGTTAGAGGAAGGTTTACACTGACAGAGTGAATTTTACTCGGTCCCTTAATCCTGCTGGCCCATCTGACTCTATATCAAACATCAGTCCTATAGTTTGGAGGGCAGGTTACTCTGTCACCATTGTGACGGAGTACGCTGTCTGCCAAAATCTAAATGAGGTCTGAGGTTTTAAGGCCCTTCCTAAATATTAAATGATTTGAGATATCTTGGTTTTCTAGGCCAAAGCAATCTGAAGTGGGAAATTCCAACTGATCAGATGGGCTTTATGAAAATGCAGGATGTGTAGGCACAGATAATATGAAGAACACAGTAATATAGCTGCAGTATACTGTGAGAATCTTTTAGAATTATAACAAGGGTTATTTTCATGAAGGACTTGATGGACCATACCAAGCTTCTTAAAGATGATATGTTGATGGCTAGGCAGTCAACACAAGGCTTTTAAGTTAGGCTTAGCAGGACTATAGCATTAGGCACCAATAACCATGTGTGCTGCCTTATTGTGAACAATTTGAAGTCTAGTTAAGCATGAACCGTTGATGCCAAGATACAACAGTCTAATTTTGAACAGCCTACGACTGACCCCATGACACTTCTACCATGTGACAGGAAAGGAAGTACATAGTGAAGATGCCAAATGTGAAAAAATCCAAGCTGAAGTAATTGAAGATACTTGAATTCCATTTACAAAGAAGCATCTATTTTGGTGGCCAGAATCTTAAGTCATTTGGCAGGCAGAGGACACAGTACAAAACTCATGTTCCATAAGGAAGATTGCCAGCGATCTGGAATGCCTCCAGTTATGAGTATTTCCATTTTATTTGTGTTAAGTTTCAGCCTAGACCGTCCCATCCATGTGTGCACTGTTGAGAGATCATTCCTGAGGAGGGACACATTATTAGATGTTTTTGTGAGCACACATATAAGTTGAGTATCTTCAGTGTATAAAGATAAGTTGAACCCAAAGAAGCAAATAATAGTCAGCAGAGGCTTCCTGAAAAGATTAAACAAATAAGGCAACAGAATAGAAAACTGTGGAACTCCACATTAAATTTCTGAGCGTGTAATGTGGTATTGGCTTAGGGTCTCTTTCTTCTGATCTACTGAATAAAAATGAAGCAAAACATTCAAGGACCCATTCAGTTATGCTGGTGGCCTGCAGCTGGCATAACAAAAACTCATTGACAACTATATCAAATGCCACCGACAGGTCCAACAGGTTGTCTACCACTGCTAGCATTATTAACTCAGTACTGCAATGAGGAAGAATTCGAGGCTGGGCAATGTCCTGGATTCCACTTTGTTCCAAAAGGCAAAAAGCTGTTTGGCCACGAGGTTCAAGCGTTTTTGCTGAAGCTGTAAGTAAGCAATAAGTTGGTATTTAGCAAACAAAAGAGGATTACGATAAGGCTTTCCAAGTAATGACCTGATGTTCCTATGTTTAAAAAGGAAGAAGAAAGATCCCATGATGAGGGCAAAGTTAAATATCCATTATGGCCAAGGCAAGGACATCCTGGAGTGAAGGTAAGAGTTTAACTGGGAGAGCTTCAAATAGCGACCCTCATCCACAACTTGATATAAGTTTAGGTATAGGGATAGGTCCAATAAAGAAAAAGATGACCGCAAAGACTGAGACAGTGACAGTGGAGAATTAGGTGAGAAGTATCATAAAACAAGTGCAGGATCGGGGGCCATGTGAGTACCAAAGAACATGGCCCACAGTGCAAATAAAGAAAACCTTTGCAGGACAATATTCAAACTCAAAAACATAAAGGTTTATTTAAAATTAAGAGTCATTACAGAAAACAAACAGTAGTTAGTTTGACTATTTAAATCATATAGCGAAACAAACAAAATGCTCCAAATATAAATGAAATGAACAGACTGTCATGGAGTCTGCATTCATAGAAGTGAGCAAAAATTCTGCCACACTTCCCAGAAAAGGCACATTGTATAGGTTCAGAGAAAAGTAGGAAACAATGCTTTTGCCTTATTCTGAAGTTGTATCATAGAGTTGAGCTAATAAAGGTTCCCGACATTGCATTATTGATCAATGAACCATTTAAAATGAATAGGCAATGCAGTTATGGTAGCAGGCAGCTACAGCCTTGATTATTGCAACATACGAGAACATCTCCAACATGGCTTCCTTCAAGTGTCATGTTCAAGGTTGCCGGAATCACTTGTTACTCTGGGAAAGTTAGGAGTTCAGGTGAAGCACTGTGAGCTCGTCAGGAATTAGGCAGGCATGTTTGGAAGGAGAAGATGGATGCAGTCCCTACCTCCCGATGTTCCGTCTTCCAAAATACACAGTCCTATTCTACTTGGTAGGATCCGTATAACATGGTGCCACCAACGTTCTTAGATAAGGTACTTATTTAACGGGTCTCCTGAGTAGTTCTTGTGTGTGCCCTGCATACACTATTTACCTCAATGTAGAGACGTCTGTTGTGTTAGGGCTTAATCCTCCTCAACATTTCAGGGAGTACCTAATTTTAGATTGATGGGTGTTGGACTTGGCCATTTTTGCAGGGTTATCCTCAAACTTTTTGCTTCTTCCTCTTGTTTTTTCCTGATCTGTTGTTGTTGATTTTAGGACTCTCGGCACTTTACCACTGCTGATCAGTGCTAAAGTGCACATGCTCTCTGTTCCAATTGTTGTCACAATTGGTTCTCCCTGGTTGGCATATTTGATTTACTGGTAAGCCTGTAGTAAAGTGCACTGAGTGTGCCAGGGCATGTAAATCAAATGTTACTAGTGGGCTTGCAGCACTGATTGTGCCACCTACATGAGTAGCCCTGAAAAGGTATCTCAGACCTGCCACTGCAGTGTCTGCACGCTGTTTGTTAACTGCCATATCGACCTGGCAAGTGCACCCACTTGCCAGGCCCTAACCTTCCCTTTTCTTACATGTAAGGCACCCCTATGGTAGTCCCAAGGTACCCCCCTGGGCAGGGTGCAGTGTATGTGAAAGGTAGGACATGTACTGGTGTGTGTGACATGTCCTGATAGTGAAATACAGCCAATTTCGTTTTTCACTATTGAAAGGCTATCTGCCCCATAGGATAGAATGGGAAACACTTTGTAACATCTTACAAGTATAACTGCCCATTGGGACAAGATGGAGAAATAAAGTTTAGGCTCTCTGAACTTAGAATTTAATAACACATCTTTTAGTAAATATGGTTTTAAATTGTTTGTTTGAAAATACCACTTTTAGAAAGTAGGCATTTTCTTGTTTAACCATTCTGTGTGTGTTAGACCTGGTACCAATGGTGTGGGTCTCCCTTCCTCTTTTTTGATGGATTGCCGCCTCTGTTTTTGATGTTTGCTGGTTTAGACGCTTTGAGCACTGCGCCACTGCCATCCAGTGCGCAGTGCAAGTGCTCCCTGAGAAAAGTAATGTTGAATTTGTGATTCCATGATTGGTATTTGATTTACTGTCAGACCCTCGTATCGTGCACAGGGGTGCCCGGGGCTTGTAATTCAAAAGCTACTAGTGGGCTTGCAGCACCGATTGTGCCACCCGCCGAAGTAGCCCGTAAAGTATGACTCTGGCCTGCCACCGCAGAGCGCCATACGCAGCCTGTGCCGCTGTGTGACTCGGCAAGTGCAACCACTCGCCGGTCTGGGAACCTTCCCTTTGCTGCATGTTAGTCACCCCTACAGAAGGCCTGCGGGCAGGGTGTGTTGTATGTAGAAGGTAGGTCATGCCTGGAAAGAGTGGCATGACCTGGTAGTGAATTACACCAGAGCGCGATCTTCACTATCGCAAGGCTACCTGTTCCCCGTAGGCCAGAATGGGCAGTTTTGATTATAGCATCCTATAATCCTAACTGGCCCAGGGAACCAGGTAGAGAGTCAAGTTTAGTATGCCTGAACTCAGAATGATGAGATGCATCTTTTAGGAAAGATGGTTTTGACATTCTGGGTTTGAAACTATGTCTTTTAGAAAGACGGTATTTTCTTGCCTAAACCATCCAGCCTGCTTCTGCTAGCATGTGTATTGTATGTCTGGGTTTGCGAGTGACAGGGCTGGGGGGACACCAGGAGGTAGGGCGTGACCGCACTAGGCCGATCGTCGTAAGAGTGGTGGGAGGAGTAGGCACCTGGGTCTGAATAGAGCAGGGCCATCTCCCTCGACGCTGGCTCCACTTCCTGTGGAGAGTCTGAAGACCCTAGCCCGCCCCGACAAAAGATGAGAGCACACCTGGCCGAAGGCGTCCGAAACTGGTTTGGTCCGGGCACAGGACCCTCTGCCCTCGAGGACAAAGGGATGTACGAGTATAAATACTGGGGCCCTGACCCCAGAACTTTAGGATCACTTTGGGAACGAACAAGATGACCCTTTGCCGAGGAAGAGCACCCGGAGACCGCAGGAGTTGTACTGCCCCTCTGCCAGAGCGCTGTAGTGGGTTGGCCTGTGGTGGTGTCTCTCATGCCAAGGAGAGGTAGAAAGGAACAAGGAAGAAACTTTCACCATCTTGCCAAATAGTCTCCAAGGGCTAGAGTTGAGCTAGCCTCCTGTCTGAAGACGCAGGGATACCAACGACTTCACCTCTTCTGTTTGAGCGAAGCTGGAACTGCTGTTTCAGCTGCTACAGAGGAACTCTGCAACTCAAGCCAGCTAACGACGCCGCTTTCTGCAACGAGACCGTGAGCGCTGCTCCGACTCGCCCCGTAGTCCGCCGCCCGCCGCTGTGCTGCACCGGCCCCAAGATCGTCATCTGGACGGGGCCGACCATCGACAAGAGCGAACGAACATTCCATGTCTCAAAGACATCAGCAACGACCTGTGGTGCCGGCACTGCCGTAACGTCACCTCCTCTCCGGTAAGGACCGAAGCCGCCCCCTGCCTGCATCCGCATCCAGGGCCCACCGCATTGCTTTCCCCTGAAGCAAGGAACCGACGCTGCCAACGTGCCACACGACATCGCAGCTCCCTGACGCCGAGAAGAGCCTTTGTTTTGTTGTCTTGAAGGTACTGTCCGAGAGAGTCTAGCTGTGACTCCGGGCCCGACGCTGCGCTCCTCGCAGGTGGGCTGCACCCCGAGAACTCTTTTGTGCGTTGAGCGATAACTCCCGTTAGGGTTATCTGTTGCCAGAGACACTTGAAATGAAGAACCTAATTTTGAGTAATCGTAAAAGCATATTCGTACTGTGGATTTTTGCCGTTAAGGTCTTGTGTTAAAATATATAAAGCTTACTTATTTTTGATACATCCCGGTGTGGTGTCCGTTTGTAGTGGTTCATCTATATTACTGTATGTGGTCACAACTGCTTAACACACTGCCTCTGAGATAAGCCTGTCTGCTCGTGCCAAGCTACCAAGGGGGTGAGCAGGGGTTATCTACAGCGTGTAACTTCCTTGCCCTGACGTAGACGAAGGGTCCCTACTTGAGAAAGGTGCATACCGTTGCCAATTAGGGAGTCCGGGTTCTAACATTGGTGGTCAGCGGTTGGGATTTGGACTTGCATTTGTGACACGTGACATGTACAGTGATTGGTGAACACTACTAGTGAGTGCAGACCAAAACGCGACCACGTACTGAGTAAACTACTTTCCGTTGGAACCGCCTATTTTTGCTACCATGAGCCGACCAGCGTCCATTGCATCCACGGATCTTGAGTTCGAAGAAGAGAGGTTGGAGGGTTACAACATCAAACAGCTGAAGCAATTCTGCCGGAAATTGAAGGTTGTGACCCCTGGTATCTCCAGGAAGGAGGTGTACCAAAAGGCGCTGAGGGCCTGGGTCGAAGCACGAAATGCGCCCGTGCTGGTGGTGGAACCAGCCGGGGACGGAGAAGGGCAGCTGGATGGCCCGTTGATTCCAGCCAGGGCAGGGGTGCCGTCCCCGCCTTGCAGCAGTGTCTCTTCGAAGGGCCTGTCTCCTGCAGAGTTGGAAGACAGGGAGAGAGATCGGAAGCACAAGTTGGAGATGGCCAAGCTCACGATAGAGGGTCAGAGGGACCTAGAGAATAGCCGGGTGTCCTTGGAAAGGGAGAGAATGCGATTGGAGCATGAGCGAATGTTGAGGGAGTTGGAGATCAAGGCGAAGGGTCTAGAGCTCAATCCCTCTGGTGGCAGCGCACCGTCCGTGCCTGCAGAAGGCCGAGTCCACATTCCGAAAGATGTGATAAAGGAATTTCACATGCAGGAGGATATAGGGCAGTGGTTTGCAGCCTACAAAATCGCAATGATGGCCCACCGGGTCCCTGAGAAGGATTGGGGAGCTGTGTTGTGGGGTCGCTTTGTGAGTGATGGGAGGGATACGTTGTTAGACCTGCCCAGTGAGCATAGGATGTTGTATGACCACATGAAAGGTGCCCTGATGACAAGGTATGGTTTGAACCCAGGGCTGTATAGACAGAGATTTAGGAACTGTAAGAAACTGGAGCGAACTACCTGGGTGGAGTATCAGTCGTTTTTCTGCAGAGCGATGGATGGTTGGGTAAAGGGTAGCAAGGTGGAAACGTTTGAGGCGCACTATGATTTGTTTGCATGGGAGCACTTGTCTACTAACTGTTTTCCAGAGCTATGCCAGCATTTGATCGATAGTAAGTTGTCCAGTCTGAGGAAACTTGCTGAGGAGGCGGACCGCTGGGTCAGCACCAGGGTCCACAAGGGTCACGTGGGAGGCTCCGCCAAAGGTGGGCAAGGTCCCCAGCAGAAGAATGGGGGGGACAGGGGTAAACAGCGGGAGTTCCAGAGAGGGCCCCAAAGTAATTCCCAAGGGAACCAAGGGAAAGGTTCCCAGGCTCCCCAAGTGAAGAAACCAGAGGCCCGACAGGTAAACCTGTTCAGAGGGGCCCCTTTACATGCTTTACGTGTGGCCAGGTGGGCCACCGTTGTGCGGACTGTCCTCTAAAGGACTCCAAGGCAACACCGCGTGCACCACCCCGACAGATGGCGAGTGTAGCCCTGGGAGGGGAGGAGATGGGTGCCCAAGGTGGGTGGGGTCCCTCAGAAATGTCCCTTGTCTCGCTAGGAGACTGTGAGATGGTCCCGGGGATCCAGCTGCCTGATAACACTAAAAAATACAGGCAGTGGGTGACCATCAATGGCCATAGGGTGGAGGCTCTACGAGACACCGGGGAGAGTGTGACCACCGTCAGATGCCGGCTGGTGTCCGAAGAGCAGGTGATCCCTCATGCATTCTACCCCGTAGTTGCAGCGGACAACTCGCAGAGCCAGTGTGAGGTGGCTCAGGTTCCCTTTGAGTGGGGGGGTCTCAGGTACTCTTCAGGGAGCTGTGAGGCCCGCCATACCTGTAGACTGTCTGTTGGGCAACGATTTGGAGAGCTCCCCTTGGGTGAAGGTGGAGCGAAGTGCACACTTGGAGATGTTGGGTTTGCCGGAGTGGGCCTGTGTGACCACCCAAGCAATGGAAGCTAGTAAGGGTGTACAAGAGACTCTGGAGCCTGAGAGCATGGCCCAGAGACCTGCCTTGAAGAAAAGAGGGCGGGGGCACGGAAAGCCGGCCCCCACCGTTCCCACGGTCCAGGGGGAAGCAGACCTCGAGCGGGATGCCCTGGTACAGACGGGGGAACAAGTGGCGAAACTGGGGGACCTACCTGAGCTGACCCATTGGCAGCAAGAAGCAGGGCCCTCCAGGGAGGAGTTTTGCGCAGAGCAAAAGAAGTGCCCTTCTCTCATGGGTTTGCGGCAGCAGGCCACGAACCAGGCAGCAGGTGATCAGACCGGTTCACATTGGATATACTGGGAGAACGACCTCCTGTATAGCGAGCCTAAGGTTGCAGAGCCTGGGTCAGCCCATGCGCTGGTGGTGCCCCAGTGCTTCCGAGCCTTCCTACTGGGGTTGGCTCATGACGTACCTTTAGCTGGACATCTGGGGCAGGAAAAGACCTTCGAAAGGCTTGTCACCCATTTTTATTGGCCCCAGATGCGGAAGAGTGCAGATACTCATTGTAGGACCTGCCAAACTTGCCAGGCAAGTGGGAAGAGCGGAAGGAAGCAGACGGCTCCTCTCCAACCCTTCCCGGTAGTCAGTACCCCCTTTGAACGGGTGGGGATTGACATTGTGGGGCCACTGGACCCCAAGACAGCCATGGACAACAGGTTCATCCTGGTCTTGGTGGACCATGCCACCCGGTACCCGGAAGCCATACCTCTCCGGACAGTGACTGCCCCCGTGGTGGGACGTGCACTGATGGGGATTTTTTCCCGAGTGGGGTTTCCCCGAGAGGTAGTGTCTGACCGAGATACAAACTTCATATCGAACTATATGAAGTCCCTGTGGAAGGAGTGCAGTGTGACGTACAAGTTCACCACTCCTTACCACCCCCAAGGTAACGGGTTGGTTGAAAGGTTCAACCGGACCCTCAAGGGCATGATTATGGGTCTTGAGGAACCCATGAGGCGTAAATGGGACGTCCTCTTGCCCTGCCTGTTGTTTGCGTACCGAGAGGTGCCGCAGAAGTCCCTAGGGTTCAGTCCCTTTGAGCTGCTGTATGGGCACCCGGTACGAGGACCTTTGAGTTTGGTCAAGGAAGGCTGGGAGCAGTCTCCCAGGAAACCTCCCCAGGAGGTGTACAGTTACATGCTGGCCTTCAGGAACCAAACTCGGCGCTTCAGACAGCTCGCCCAGGCGAATCTGGAGGCCAGCCAGGAGGAGATGAAGCGGTGGTACGATCAGAACGCCACTATGATCGAGCTTCAGCCTGGACAGAAGATTTGGGTCATGGCCCCTGTCGAACCCCGTGTGATGCAGGACAGGTGGACCGGACCCTTCGAGGTGGTGGAGCGCAAGAGTGAAGTCACCTACCTGGTGAACTTGCGGACTCCTAGGAACCTTCTGCGGGTCCTACACGTTAACCGCCTGAAGCCCCACTTAGAGAGGTCCGAAGTGGGCATGCTCTTAGTGACGGATGATGGGATGGAAGAGGAGACCGAGCCTCTTCCAGACCTCCTGTTGGCAACAGAGCAGGATGGGTCAGTGGATGGGGTCAACCTCTCGACCACCCTGACACCCGAGCAGCTGCAAGATTGTCGCCAACTGTTGGGGCAATTTTCTGACTTGTTCTCCCTGGTCCCCGGTGTCACCGAGTGGTGCGTCCACGACGTGGATACTGGCGACAGTCCTCCGGTGAAGCACAAGGCTTACCGAGTGACTGACAGGGTCAGAGCTCACATCAAGGAGGAGGTCTCCAAGATGTTTGCCTTAGGGGTGATTGAGTCATCTCACAGCCCGTGGGCCAGCCCAGTGGTCTTGGTCCCGAAGGCTGCCGCAGCAGGTGCCACACCCAAACTACGGTTCTGTGTGGACTACAGAGGACTCAATTCAGTCACGAGGACTGACGCGCACCCCATCCCCAGAGCTGACGAGCTCGTTGATCGGCTTGGGGCTGCACGATACCTCAGCACGTTAGATCTAACGTCTGGGTATTGGCAGATCGCCTTGACCGATGGGGCCAAAGAGAGGTCAGTGTTCTCCACACCAGATGGGCACTACCAGTTCCGGGTTATGCCCTTTGGGATGAAGAACGCCCCTGCCACGTTTCAGAGGTTGGTCAACCGGGTGTTGGCTGGACTGGAGGATTTCAGTGCCGCCTACCTGGACGACATCGCAGTGTTCAGCGCTTGTTGGGAAGAACACTTGCGACACCTCTGGGAAGTGTTGATGGTGCTGCGGAAGGCAGGCCTCACGATTAAGGCAAGTAAGTGCCAGATCGGGCAGGGTTCCGTGGTGTACTTGGGGCACCAAGTAGGGAGCAGCCAGGTGGCGCCCCTACAACCCAAGATTGAGACCATCCTGGCGTGGGAACCCCCGAAGACTCAGACGCAGGTGAGGGCCTTTTTAGGACTTACGGGGCACTACAGGAGGTTTGTCAAGGGGTATGGCAACATCGTTGCACCCTTGACGGAGCTGACTTCCCGGAAGCAGCCCAAGAGAGTGAATTGGACTGACACCTGTCAGAAGGCTTTTGACGCCCTGAAGACTGCCATGTGCACCGCACCCGTACTTCAGGCGCCCAACTTCTCTAAAGAATTCGTTGTCCAGTCAGCCGCTTCAGAGCATGGGGTGGGGGCTGTGCTGTCACAAGTGAATGAGGAGGGCCTAGATCAACCCGTAGCCTTCATCAGCCGGAGGTTACTTCCACGGAAGCAGAGGTGGAGTGCAATAGAGCGTGAGGCATTTGCTGTGGTCTGGGCGCTGAAGAAGCTGAGACCATACCTGTTTGGGACTCACTTCCGGGTTCAGACAGACCACAGGCCCCTCAGATGGTTAATGCAGATGAGGGGTGAGAATCCGAAGTTGTTGAGGTGGTCCATTTCCCTACAGGGGATGGACTTCACGGTGGAACACCGTCCTGGTTCAGAACACGCCAATGCTGATGGTCTGTCCAGATTTTTCCGCCTTAGTGACGAGAACTCCCAAGGGGATGGGTAGTTCTCCCCACATTTCAGCTGGAGGGGACACGTGTTAGACCTGGTACCATTGGCGTGGGTCTCCCTTCCTCTTTTTTGACGGATTGCCGCCTCTGTTTTTGATGTTTGCTGGTTTAGACGCTTTGGGCACTGCACCACTGCCATCCAGTGTGCAGTGCAAGTGCTCCCTGAGAAAAGTAATGTTGAATTTGTGATTCCATGATTGGTATTTGATTTACTGTCAGACCCTCGTATCGTGCACAGGGGTGCCCGGGGCTTGTAATTCAAAAGCTACTGGTGGGCTTGCAGCACCGATTGTGCCACCCGTCGAAGTAGCCCATAAAGTATGACTCGGGCCTGCCACTGCAGAGCGCCGTACGCAGCCTGTGCCGCTGTGTGACTCGGCGAGTGCAACCACTCGCCGGTCTGGGAACCTTCCCTTTGCTGCATGTTAGTCACCCCTACAGAAGGCCTGCGGGCAGGGTGCGTTGTATGTAGAAGGTAGGTCATGCCTGGAAAGAGTGGCATGACCTGGTAGTGAATTACACCCGAGCGCGTTCTTCACTATCGCAAGGCTACCTGTTCCCCGTAGGCCAGAATGGGCAGTTTTGATTATAGCATCCTATAATCCTAACTGGCCCAGGGAACCAGGTAGAGAGTCGAGTTTAGTATGCCTGAACTCAGAATGATGAGATGCATCTTTTAGGAAAGATGGTTTTGACATTCTGGGTTTGAAACTACCTCTTTTAACAAGACGGTATTTTCTTGCCTAAACCATCCAGCCTGCTTCTGCTAGCGTGTGTATTGTATGTCTGGGTTTGCGAGTGACAGGGCTGGGGGGACCCCAGGAGGTAGGGCATGACGGCACTAGGCCGATCGTTGTAAGAGTGGTGGGAGGAGTAGGCACCTGGGTCTGAATAGAGCAGGGCCATCTCCCTCGACGCTGGCTCCACTTCCTGTGGAGAGTCTGAAGACCCTAGCCCGCCCCGACAAAAGATGAGAGCACACCTGGCCGAAGGCGCCCGAAACTGGTTTGGTCCGGGCACAGGACCCTCTGCCCTCGAGGACAAAGGGATGTACGAGTATAAATACTGGGGCCCTGACCCCAGAACTTTAGGATCACTTTGGGAATGAACAAAACGACCCTCTGCCGAGGAAGAGCACCTGGAGACCGCAGGAGTTGAACTGCCCCTCTGCCAGAGCGCTGTAGTGGGTTGGCCTGTGGTGGTGTCTCTCGTGCCAAGGAGAGGTAGAAAGGAACAAGGAAGAAACTTTCACCATCTTGCCAAATATTCTCCAAGGGCTAGATTGAGCTAGCCTCCTGTCTGAAGACGCAGGGATACCAACGACTTCACCTCTTCTGTTTGAGTGAAGCTGGAACTGCTGTTTCAGCTGCTACAGAGGAACTCTGCAACTCAAGCCAGCTAACGACGCCGCTTTCTGCAACGAGACTGTGAGCGCTGCTCCGACTCGCCCGGTAGTCCGCCGCCCGCCGCTGTGCTGCACTGGCCCGAGATCATCATCTGGACGGGGCCGACCATTGACAAGAGCGAACGAACATTCCCTGTCTCAAAGACATCAGCAACGACCTGTGGTGCCGGCACTGCAGTAACGTCACCTCCTCTCCGGTAAGGACCGAAGCCGCCCCCTGCCTGCATCCGCATCCAGGGCCCCGCCGCATCGCTTTCCCCTGAAGCAAGGAACCGACGCTGCCAACGTGCCACACGACATCGCAGCTCCCTGACGCCGAGAAGAGCCTTTGTTTTGTTGTCTTGAAGGTACTGTCCGAGAGAGTCTACCTGTGACTCCGGGCCCGACGCTGCGCTCCTCGCAGGTGGGCTGTACCCCGAGAACTCTATTGTGCGTTCTGTTGCTAGAGACACTTGAAACGAAGAACCTATTTTTGAGTAACCGTAAAAGCATATTCGTACTGTGGATTTTTGCAGTTAAGGTCTTGTGTTAAAATATATAAAGCTTACTTATTTTTGATACATCCCGGTGTGGTGTTCGTTTGTAGTGGTTCATCTATATTACTGTATGTGGTCACAACTGCTTAACACACTGCCTCTGAGATAAGCCTGTCTGCTTGTGCCAAGCTACCAAGGGGGTGAGCAGGGGTTATCTACAGCGTGTAACTTCCTTGCCCTGACGTAGACGAAGGGTCCCTACTTGACAAAGGTGCATACCGTTGCCAATTAGGGAGTCCGGGTTCTAACAGTGTGCCTCTGCCTGTTTGTGTATTGACGGTCTGGTTTTGTAGTGACAGGGGCTGGGGATGGGCATTCACTGTAGACAGCCATTGGGGGGGGGCAGCCACCTGCCATTCCTGGATGACTCAGAGCTGAGCTGAATGGGGCTTGGCTGAATTTAGAGTAGTGGGAGGAGATTTCCTTGCACATGAATAGGGCCTGTCTCCCTTGCACAATGCTGTCTCCACCCCCTGTGGTCATACTGCACCAGTGAGGACAGAACTGGTTTGGACTGGGCTCGGAGACCCTTGCACAAAGAGAACAAAGACATTTTGGGGTATAAGTATTAGACCTAAAACCCCAGAACTTTAGATTACTTCTGGACTCAAGAGGAACCTTTGCCAAGGAGAAGAGCTGAAGAGCTGTGAGGAGGAGTACTGCCCGTTTGCTGTGTGCTGTGGGTAATTGGCCTGTAGTTGCTGGTTCTGCCAAGGAAAGGACAAAGACTGGAACTTTGCTTTGAACCTGCTTGAAGAAGATCTTCAAGGGCCTGTGTGTGCTGGCCTCCTGTTCTGAAGTCTCAGGGGCACAAAGACTTCACTCCCAGCTCCCCTGAACACTGCTGCTGAGAGTTCTGACCTGCCAGGAGGTGCCTGTTCCAGTTCTGGGCCTCTAAAGGTTGTGCTTCCTGCTGGGAGCTGGAAGAAACCTAAAGAACTGAAGAAATCAACGCATCGCTCTTCTTGCGGCAAATTTTCTCGACGCATCACCCACAGACCAGAACCGTCTTGGAGTCGACGCATCACTTCTCCCTACAGACCGGATTCGACCATCACTTCTTCGTGCAGCAGAACTATTGCATCACCTCCCCCTGGTCTCAGGAACTGACGCATCTCTTTGTTTCTTGATGCTTCCCATCTCTGCGGCTGTCTGTCCTTGTGAATTTTGACACATCTACAGGTACTTTGTGAGAAATCACCCATCCATAGTTTTCTATGGACCCAGTTGCTTGAAACCTTTGAAAAGTCATATTCTTATTTCATGTATGTTGGATTTTTTTCATTTTGGTCTTGTTGAGTTTAGATAAAATACTTTATTTTTCTAAACTGCTGTGGTGTCCATTTGTGGTATTATCACTCTATTACTGTGTGTTTGGAGTACAAATACTTTACACATTGCGTTTGGGATAAGTCTGTCTGCTCATGCCAAGCTACCCAGTGAGTGAGCAGAGGTTAGCTAAAGAGTGCATCACCCACCCTGACTAGAAGCAAGGGTCCCTATTTGGACAAAGGTACCTACCTCTGCCAACTAGAGACCCACATTTCTAACAATGGGTGTTCATGCTTTGGGGAGAGGATGTAGCCTTACGGCTAGAGCGGTAGACCTCGAAGCTGGGGAACCGGGTTCGAGTCTCGGCAATGACGCTCAACATCCTGTGATTCTGGGCAAATCACGTAATCTCCCTGTGCCTAACAAAATGAATGTGGCTTTCTGTAACGAAACTGGTGCTCATGTAAAGCGCTCTGATACCCGATGTCTCGGGTCTAGTTCGCGCTATATAAAACTCTAAAAAAAAAGCTTGAACCTTAAAAGGGATAGTTCCACTTTGGTGTTACTGCTCTGATATCCATTGCATTCAATAGTGATGGCGCTAGTCACTAATATTGCTCTAGGCTGCAGAGCTGCGGTTGCCACACACTTACAATTGCATTTGCTAGGCATGGGGGTGGTGATGTCACCCTCGTAGTTGAGGCCCAGTAGGCATATAGAACTGAGGTTTACTACTCCTTGGTTAACTTTACACCAGTTGATGCTCAGTTATTAACATATCATACATACACTGACACACCCACTCCCGTTACAGACAGGCCCTATCAACAGTTAGAAATTCAGCTAACATTTTGGGAACATCAAAATTGGTTCTGAGGCGCCCTCCCACACGTGCTCGTTTTAGTACGTATTGGCCCCTAGGGATGAAGGGGGCCACATGGCCAGCGTTAGTGGCCTAAACATCGTACCAGCCCTTAGCTGGGCTGACGGTGAATGAAATACAAATTTTATATAATGGCCTGGTTAGACTATACAGACGATTGACTGCATAGGTAATGCACACAGTAATTGCTGCCCCAGCAAGCACTGCTTAAGTTGTACAGCAACAGATAGCTATGCCGGCGTTCAGCCCAGTGACTATTTGAGCCATTATGGGGGAAATTCCCCTCTAAATGAGATGAAATTCAGTTTTGGATAGCCCAAAAAACAAATCAGTTTGAAGCTGTGTTTCCCCTTACTTGACTGCAGGATGAGCTTAGAATTCTCACTACGTGCTTATCAATTGGGATAGTGCCCATGGGGGCGGTTTTAGCTGGGGTCTATACCATTACTCATGGTACACCTTCTCTGGCTGTACTGCCTGAGGTGTTGAAAGAAATTCAGAATGAATACGGGCCAGCTCCTGCCCTAGATTTGGGGACGAAATTGATAGGCAATTTGCAACAGTTTCATCAGAGTCAGAGTCAAGAAAACTTTATTTGGTTGTCGAAAACCAACAAAGCAGTACAAAAAAGTAAGAATACATGTATCACATTATAAGATCAGTGTATAAAATATCTTACCAGATAACGTACTTAACGTACAATAGAATCAAAGGTAGATACCAACAATTGGAAGGACTTGAGTATGAGTCTCTGTTTAGTGATATGATTTAAATACAATAGTTTAAAACATGCATGCAATCACTAAAACGAGTATAAATATGTAAAAGTTTAAAACTTCAATAATAAGGAGATAACATAAAACGTGCAGAAAATACAACAAAGGCTTGAGGTCTTCATGCTTATATTCCTGACATTAACATTACGAGACTTCTTTGTGCAAACCTCAGCAATACATAAATATCAGGTATTCCAAACAGACCCATTATTCAAGAGCGTCCAAGGACAGAAACTTTTGACGTTTAAACCAAACATTTGTCAAAAATTTACAGATTGCAAACACGGTTAGGGGTGAGGTATCACTCTTCATAATCCTAAAAGCTGTTAACAAATGGATCACCCCCATGTTTAAGCATAATGGGCACAGCCACGTTGTACGTACCCTCTGTATTCAGGGCATATAAGCAGGATGGTTTCAGTTGTTTTAGGAGCAGAACCATAGGCAGGACACAGATTGGTAGAGGAGTCCTTGCTCTGTTTACTTGTAAGAGATCTTAGGGGAAGGCAACCCAACCGAAAGCGCATGTATAGGCTCTTTGATAAGGGGGGGCATAGTGTCGAGGAAGGACTCAAAGCTGGGACCAGACTTGAATTCAAGAAACAGGTTGGTTAATAACCCATTAGAGACACCAACAACATACTGCTTGTGAACATATTCCCAACTTCGAGATTTTAAACCACTAATTTCAGCTTTGGAAAGGGATGCACAATCGTCCCAGAGTCTTGAGAGCAATAAACTTTTAAACTACTCAATAACAAATTTTAGCCAAGGAACTGATTTAGCCTTGTTCATTCTCCTTAAATCACCAAGCGAGTCTCTGTAATCTTCTAGTTCTGGTGTAGACCAGAGACGGACCCAATAAACTATAGGGTATCAATGAGTCAGAGTCAAATATTCTGCACATCCCGAAGTAAAAAAGAGTGGAATTAGAGAATGCTAACTGGAACTGGGATCAGTGCTTTAGCAAATTCATTCTCTGTGATGGCTAGCTGACAGGTGTCAGCATAGCCCGACACTTCCGCGCAATAAAGTGCAGCGCTTTTTATCTTCATGTGGTAAACATCCTGGGCAGGGGAAACAGAGTGGGATTATATACCCCTATGCAGCCATAGGATAGCACTTGACCTATGCTGGACCAGCAGCATGCTCTTTTGTGAGTTGTGGTCCCCATTTGAGTTTATCTGAAATCCTAACCCCCAAAATAGTGAAAACTGTTGACTCTTTCCAGCTCTTCATTTCTAACTTTGATTGTACAATTCTTCGCATCACTAGTTCTAATCACTATACACTTTGTTTTGATGGCATTCAGTTCAAGCCCTCTAGTACTACAAAACCCCATAAATCTATCAATCAAAATCTGGAGCCCCACAGGAGTTTTGGAGATGAGGAGCCAGTTGCCCATAAAATGGAGGACAGGCACCTTATTGCCACTTCCTACAGTCCAAAAGTTCTTTCATCACATCGTTGATGTACAGGGAGAATAAAATAAGCCAGGGCGAGGACACACCCCTGGCGTACTCTTCTCAATATTGGGATTCTCTCAGTCAGCTCCCCATTTCTATCCCATCGAATGTGGGCATAGTTTTTATTGTGCAATCTTTTGATAAGTTAGATCAAATTACCAGGGGTGCCCATACAAACTAGGACCCTCCACATTTCCTCCTGAAGAACAAGGTCATACACGGCTCTAAGATCGAAGAAGGCCACGTATAATTTATGATTCAGCAATGAAAAGTATTTCCAGTATAGGATGGCAAATCTAAAGACCTGGTTGGAGATACTCATCCTAGAACGGAACTTGGCTTGGAGGGGGGGACAGAATGCCCCTATCCTCTACCCATTGTAAAAGTTTGTCTGAAACTTGTTTGGGAAATATTTTCTGTATTTTATCTATGAGACTTAATGGCCTGTAGTTAGATGGAATACAGGTGTCACCCTTTTATAGATGGGGATTATTTTCACCCCCTTCGTGAGTCTGGAATCCCCCCCAGCAGAGATAGCATTAGTTAGAAGATTAATATATCAAGCCCGTACTTTGGGCTCAGTTTTATACAGATCACCAGATACTTTTTCTGGAGCAGGGGCTTTTGCTGATTTTAAATAACCAGTGGCACTTATAGTATCCTCAAGGGTGAACATTACAGTGTTGTCTTCCTGATTGGGCAGATATGGCAGTGAGTGTCTGGGAGACAGAGCACAAGAGGGGGGTCATCATGGCACTCTCTAGCGTACAGTGAAGAAAAATGTGCAACCCAACTGTCAGGCTGTTTGTGGTAGTTTTATCAATTATTCTAGAGAATATTAAAGTTAAAGCAGCAGGGCTCGCTATACTCCAATGTCTCGTGCAGGTTGCAGTTGCAGACCGAGAACGTGAGCTTCCAATTATTATTGCTGACCCATATACATCTATAAGTCGGGATAATTTAGGAGCCTGACTTAATTAGCCACAGCTTGGTGAAAGTAATTCTGATAAGCAAATGCCCAAGCAGGCCCCAGAGTTTCCTAAACAATGCTGGTATAAACATAAATCCAAAGACCAAGCCAGATCACGAGGAGGATCTTTGTGATTCGAGTCCACTGATAAACATCACAATTTACTTGACTGTGCACAAATTAAACAGCCTGTTAAGTATCGGTATTCTGATACCCATCCTTCTTGTTACTTTCAGTTATCTCTGGTTAAACGATATGAGAGAGGAGGGCATTCAGAGCTCAGACAGGAAGAGCATGTGAAACCGAAGGACTCGCAATACTCGGCTGAAATCAAAATAAAGAAGGAGGAGAAAACTCCTTATTTTAAACCCTAATTTCAGAAAAAGATAGTTGCAGGAATAACAGCTAAATATGCCACAAACACTGAGAACTCTCCTTCAGAACAAGATATGGGCTGTGATTCTGCCCGAAAGGGCAGCAGAGGTCACAATAGTTAGCCAGAATCTTCAAGAGTTTCTGGAGGTGAAAGCAACTGATGACTGCATTGAAGTCAAAACCCCAGATCAATGTGTAAGCCCTCCTGATAGGTTATTTAATTTGGATATACAAATTGAGGGTGATAAACCCCTTACTATAAAAGTAAATATTCTGGGAAAAGTTAATGCTATCGTGTGACATTCTCCTAACGGATTTCAATAGGACCCCGGAGTTTGTTAGAACTACCCTGCAAGGAGAAGAAGTTATAATACCATTATTTTCTGTGCTTGTCTCTAACGAAGTTAAACAAGCCTACGCATCTGAATGGGCTCTTGCACAAGCCCCAGCATTATACCACAACCTTGTGGACTGGAATAAAGAATTTCTTTATCTTGTAATATCCAAAAGATCCAGCCCACAAGTGCAATCACAGTGTCCAGTTAAACATGAGGTTAAAGCCCCTGTGAGAGACATACTCTCCCAACTACAATACCAGGGAGTAATTGAACCCTGTGTATCGCAGTTGAATAATCCACTATTTCCAGTATTGAAACCGGATCATACTTATCGTATAGTCTTAGACTATAGACACTTCAATAGTCATACATGCACTTTTGTAATACAGAATTCACATAGTACATAGTGGATATTTCCAATGGTTTCTTCTGCCAGAATATTGAGCCTGAAAGGAGGGATTTAACTGCATTTTCTGAACTCAGTTCTGTCGACTCCCTATGGGGTACAAGAACAGTCCTGGACTGTCTGCAGCCTGTATTATGTCAATGCTACATGACATTGACTCTGAAGCAGTGTCCTGCATCGATGACCTATATCTGATTGACGATTACTTATTCCACCACTTAGCCAGATCAGTATAACAAGTTTAACATCATCTCTCCTCCATTTTCTGGTTGTCTTCCTCTTTTATGCACAATCACAATTTAATTTTTCCTTTAACAAGATTACTTCAAAATGTTTTAATAGAAGAAATAGACTAATTAAACTAAGAATACTTATAATAGTAGTGCTTAATATCTTTTTTAATAAGCCACCATCCACATCACCAAACCGTTCAACAACCCTCACAGTTCCTTTTCCAAATGTACCAAACCATAAGCCATTCATTTTACATGCACCAATGTCTTGCAAAGGTTTTGGTTAATTTGAAACATTAGTTATATTATTAATATATTCATTCAGTAGCATGATAGTATCAGACACAATTGCAAAACATTGATTAATCTTTTTTTTTAAACACAACACACACCACCTTCCTTCTCAAGTAAAATATCTGAAGCCAAACTATTTTGGATAACCATTGCATGAATGTCTATCATCTCTTCATTCATTTTAGTTAATGCACCTGCAGTATTAATGGCCAAATGATCCACTAAAGTAGACAACTTTCTAATTGTCATATCATTTAAAGCCACACCAATAGGACAAACCAACACACCAAATATATCATTAAGCACTTGTCCAAATTCATGTTTCACCCTTTTAAAGCTCATTTTACTCATCTCATTCATCTCACCTTCATGATACATTCTAAGAAAACATAATGGAAGAAGGCAAGAACCTATTCAGTTTATTTTAATGTTTAAATAAGCATGGTTTACCATAGACTTGATAAATCCCCCTAATTATATAATCATTACCCACCACATAATCTCTGACAACCATACAACTATAACTGCGCTTACTCGTCCCAATGATTTCAGAAGTTTCCCATATATCACGTTTCTCACACCTCATACATATAATTTAATTCTAAGGATGCACCCTTGAATATCTAACTCTCTCCTCAGCATCTTCCTGCAATTATATCTATTTTGCTTCTGCAGCATTCCTAATATTTTTCACTCTACATCAGTGAACTTACACACACACACACTGTTCTCATTAGTTCACTTTAATCATTGGTTATATAGCATAATATGTCTATTATTTTGGTTAGCTAAAAACGAATTTCTTTGTTTTAGGTAATTCATCAAAAGGAAATACATAATCCACACCATACTCTTCCAGAAGATCCTGCCGCAATAGAACTGACAGATGCTGCAATATATGGTATATCTTAAGTGGAGTTGAAAATAAGTTGCTCCCTCTGAAACAGAAGCTAGTAAGTTCATATATATATCTATATATATATATCAAATGATAACATTCATAATTCTTTGGTACTGGATAAACAAATGAATGTAAGAATTTTCCAAAACTTCCCAACGGAAACATCTCTATGCTCTATTATACTATCTCTTGTAGCATTACTATGAGATAAATCATTTTTATTTTAGAAGAATATGCAACAAGTGAGTACAGACTCACCAATACGCCAATTAAAACTAGTAAAATGAGAATCATAAAAACTATTTTTTGAGCCAAGTAGAATTTGTTGCATGTCATCTTCTTTCTATAAGAACGTTCAAAGATAAAAAAACTATTATAAATGTATAAACAAGGTGCAAAAATGTAAAAGAAGAAATTCTTAAAAAATGTTAGAAATTCTGGTGTTAATATTTTCCGTTCACAAATAAGGGCCTCATTAAGATGTCGGTCGGAAAGGCTCCGAACGGCATTCGGATTTTCATAACCCGAGTCGGAAGCCATGTTTCCGACCGACTCGGAAACATTTCTGACCAACCGATTACGATGGAAGGTAACGGTTCGGTCTGTCCAACTCGGTTCCGACCGGCATTCGGAGACTCTGAGTCTGTCGGAGCCAAATCGTACAGCTCTATGGACCGCATTTCCGACCAACGTATTACGATGTCGGATTCCGACAGCCTTTCTGAATCGGTTTGTCCAACAAGAAAAGGCTGTTGGAAACTGACTTTGGGGGCCCATAGCAGGCCCCCTTCACCCAGAGCCCTCCGGTTGGGGCCTGTGGGGGTACCCATGGGACCCCTCTTTGCAACCATGCACAGTGTGGCAGGCACCAAGGGGTGCCCGCCACAGGGTGCAATGTTTTCCGCAACAAACCCTTTCTTCAATGGGAGCCTGTGTTGTCGGTCGGAACACAGTCTTGCATTGAAGTCAATGGGAGTCCGACCGAATGGTGTTCGGAACCATCGTAATCGGTCGGTCTGACTCCCTGAACCCGAGTTCGTCATAAACGATTCCGACAAGGAGTCGGACAGAAAGCTTTCCGACCAACATCGTAATGAGGCCCTAAGTTGATGTGGCAGATACAGACACATAATTCAGCAGTTCAGTCAATAAATTTCAATGCAGACACAAAACTATCTTCAGCAGGATACCTAAGGTACATAATTAATCTTCCTCAAAGCAAAATCAAAAATCTCTAACAAAGGTTCTAGTCTAAGAGAATTATGCAGGCACCCTATGAAATATCCAAAATAAATGCTTTCTTCTCAAAGATTTAAAAATTCATTTCCATTACTCCATCAGGAAGCTATTCAATATTGATCACCTTCAATCTCAGTTCATGTCTATTCATGGAGGTTCCGACAACAGAAATCAATAGCCTCTCAAATCAATGTCAGTTTCTTCTGGTTCACTCTTTGCCAAATTTGTCCAATA
The DNA here is from genome assembly GCA_963921515.1 of Calotriton arnoldi. Lineage (NCBI taxonomy): Eukaryota > Metazoa > Chordata > Amphibia > Caudata > Salamandridae > Calotriton > Calotriton arnoldi. The sequence goes on along the minus strand of CAWUFW010003124.1, from coordinate 1,422,454 downwards.
AGGAGTTTGTTACTTCTTGTTTAGCACTCTTAGGGCCACATTTATCATTATATCATGCAGCGCAGCAAGTCACCGTACTGCACTGCGCTACGTGATAGGGAAACAGCAGGAATGAGCCATACTTAACATTGTATGGTGCATTCCTGCATTTTCCCAGCACTGACGCACAATGTGCTGCCTAGCGCCACTGCAGGCACTCTTGAATCATGGTGCAAGAGTGCCTGCATTGTTAGCAGGATTATTTTTGTGCGGAAAGAGGCAGCACACATTGAAAGAGGGAAAAATGAGGAGAAATAAAGATATTTATCCTTGTTAAGCCTCACCTGGAGAGACATAGCATTTTGACACATTCCCAGGTCTATCACTTATGGTAAGCCTGGAATGTTCTAAAATCCATGGGTGTTGTGTGGAAACACTCAGGCACCACCCATGGAATGTCTCCCTGGGGCAGATTAATGCTACACAGTGATTTGTGCTGTGTTACGTTACTCTAGGTTTATCAAGCCACTCAGGGTACCGCAACGGGGCCGTCCATAGCTTGATAAATCGCATCTTGAGGGTTGCAACGCTTTTTCACCTTCTTGCGTGGTGCAAAAGCAATGGAACCCCTTGATAAATATGGTCCATGGCAAATCTGGTATTGCACCGAAATCCATGGGTGTTGCGTGGGAACACCAATGCACCACCCATGGGGCAGAGTAGCACAACAGAGAGATTTCCACTGCATAGATTTATCAAACCACTCAGGCCAACGAGTCCCAGTCTGTAGGCTGCAGGTGGGAGCCCCGACTTGTGGTGGCCAGAGTGATGAATCATCAGGACAAGGAAACCATTATCCAAGTGACCCTATCAGCTGGCCCAATTATCTATGAGAATTCACAAATATGTCCCTTCCCGGACTACACAGTGGCAGTGCAATGTCATAGAACTTCTTTCATAGGAGTGAAGCGGAAGCTCTGGCAAGGCGGCCTACGAAACTTTCTACTATTGCCAGCTAAGATAAAGGTTATGGCAAATAACACCAGCTATTTCTTTACCGAACTCACAGATGCTTGGGAGGAACAGCACCAGTATGAAATTGGCCGCCCGCCTTTATCGTTAAGGAGGCCACAAGTGGACAAACCTGGAAGAAGTGGCAGGTGTCGGAACGTGGAGTGCAGAACTGCGGAGCTGAGTGGAACTCCTACACCGGCGCAGGCGAAAGAAGACCAGTTCCAGGCTCTGTCCACAGCTACATCCTGGTGGGCCTAGAGGTGCTCCCCAAGGCCCGGACCCATGGATGACACCTTTTCCAAGACGTACTTGTGAGCTTCAGTAAGCAGTGCCACTTCCTTGGTTCTCCCAGATGTAACACTGCAGACAACTGACACCATGATAGAACACCTTGATGCAGTCAGGCTGGTGCTACCTCCAACGGTTGGATGTGATCCACCGCATCGACCTTGGGTAGAAGAAGCTGCAGCTTGCCTTGCATGCCTTTCCCACACTAGGAGACTACAACTCTGTCTTAATCACAAAATTACTGATCTCCAGCTGATGCGGAGGGTTGTGCCCTACACACCATCCACAAGAGATTCTGAACTTGACTTAATATTTAATTTTGTACGGAAGAAATGGGTCTGTTATGTCTCCTCCCCCTTTTTTTTCTTTATCTTTGGTTTGCTCTTGTTACCCTCAGTGGGTGGGGGTTTGACTGCATTTGTGTATGTGAGAGCAACTTAGAACTTCCCAATTATAGGATTTTTGGTTATCTGTTTGGGTAGTTACCTGTTCGGAACCGCCCAGGGTTGGGAGCTGAGGGGTTTTCTTCTAGTTTGTGTTACACAGATCACACAGGGAGAGGGGGCCTTGCACGTTATAGGACTACCCCCCATGAAATGAGGCATGCAGGTGAATTCAGTAAGATCTTCCTCGCTTCTCATTGCTCCACAAGTGCCTGCTTCCCCCTCTACTTTACTTTCCAAGCATTGATATGGCTAAAGTTTGTATATTGACATGGAACATACGTGGAATGTGAACAACGCATAAGCAACATTCAGTGCAACAATACATATGAAGAAGAGGAGCACAGATAGCTCTCCTCCAAGAAACCCGTATTGCTAAAGGTGAGGAGTGTTGCTTACAGAAGCGCTGGTGAGGGCAATGTTATAGCTCTACCTATTCGGGTTTTGCAAGAGGAGTGCTCATTTGTTTTCAACCAGGGGTTCCGTATCAGCACAAGGCTGAGTTAGGGGGACCCAGAGGGATGATATTTTCTGGTGGATAGCCAACTGGATGGCAAGCCCCTTCTGATAGTAAGTATCTATGCACCCAATACAGTGCAATCAGCATTTTAGCATACCTTTTCCTAATTCTTACTCATTGGGCCCATATACCCTGAATTCGTGAGGGGATTTCAATTGTGTCCTTGAGCTGCAATTCGACCTTTCAAATCCTTCATTACTGACTTCACCGGTGGTGGCAGCAGCCATCTATCTCACACAATGACTTACTCATTGGTCCCTACACGATAGCTGGCATGTCTTGAACCCTAGGTTAGGGAATACTCCTATTATTCAGCCCCAAATGGGCTATATGTGCAATTGGTCCACATCCTATGCCACTCCACTATCTAAATGCACGTCACAGATGCTGAATACCTCAGGAAAAAATCCGACCATAACCTGCTTCAGATCCACCTCTGATGGGGGACGCCGCGGCACCCAACCCCCACATGGAGGTTACAGCCGACCATGTTAGAGGACCAGGTCTTTAGAGAGGAGACAAGAGAGACCATAACACATTACTTTGCAGATAACTGAGGTCAGTGGTCAGTGCATCCGAGCAGTAGTGGGGGCTAAAGTGGCTCTTTATAGAGACCTGGAGGAGACTGAGACATCATTGGGGCCACTTGAGATAGCAGCCTGATCAAACCCTGCATAGCAACAAACCCAATCTGGGGCTCTAGAGCATCATGCTCACCTGATAGAACAGTTGTGTTGCCTGGACATTAGGGCCTTTCAAGCCAAAATGCATGCTGAGGGGGACAAATTGGTCCGCTTGTTAGCGTGACTACTGTGCAGTGCGACACCCACAGCCATCATCACAATGATCAGATAGTTCCCGACACACACACTCACTAACCAATCACACACATTCAGCATTACACACTATCAGGTGCTGAATGACCCACCCCGCCCCACTGATATGCAGGCATATATAGGTGGGTTCCTGAACGGCACAGGGTTACCCATCCTAGATCCCCTAGAAAGGTAGGAGCTAAATCCACTCTCACGCTTCAGGAAATCCAGGGGGCCATTAGAGGTGCAGCCACACAGAAGACCCCAGGCCTTGATGGCATACCTGTCGAGTTCGATATAGCCTATCAATCACTTCTAGCCCCAAAACTACTGAAGATGTACCAGAATGCTCTGACTGAGGGCCGCCTCCACAGTCACTCTGTAAATCGTTGCTGCTGTCCCTGCCCAAGTCAAATAGGGATCCAATGGAGGTAACCTCTTACCGTCCGTTATAAATGCTGGTAACAGATTACAAAATACTTAGCAAAATCATAGCGGTTCGCCTATTGAAACACATGCTGCACCTGGTACACCCAGACCAAAATGGTTTTACTCCTCGTAGATCCACCACCCTTAATGTCCGACGCTTACACAATGTGATGGAGCTGGCTCCAGCCCAGTGGCCGTATGCAGCCTGTCTAGTGTTAGACTTAGAAAAGGCATTTGACAAAGTGGACTGGGGCTATCTCTCCTCCATTTTGAGTATATTGGGCATTACTGGTAGACTCCAGAGACTCATCCAACTCTTCTACACAGAACCCACAGCCCAAGTAAAAATTGGCCAGCTCATCTCATCCCCGTTCTCGGTAAGTATGGGGACCCGCCAGGGATGTCCCCTTTTGCCACTTTTATTTGCTTTTGTGATGAGTCGCTGGCCCAGTGGCTCTGGCAAAGAGGCATGAAGTGGAGAATACCTCTGAATGAGGAAGTGCATATAGTCTCATTATATGCAGATTATGTACTTATCTTTATTAGTGACGTCCATGGTGGGATCACAATGATCACAGAGATCCTCTTGGAGTTTCAAAAGGCTTCAGGACTTGGGGTTAATGGGTCCAAGTTGTGTGTCTTCCTGATCTATAGGAACTGCCCCTGCAGCAACTGACAGTTGACAGCCACGTATTATGGTGGGAGCCTCCCACATTTAATTATTTGGGGATTCACATATACCATGATATGCAGGATCTCATTATTGGAAACCTTACTTAAGTCAAATCCTCCCTGCGCCCCCAAATGGCATTTTGGAGTACCTTATATCTTACGTATATCCCTGTGTACGTATATACCTTACATATATCCCTGTCTAAAGTGGTGATGCATCCCCACCGCCTGTATTTCTTTCATAACCTTCCAGTGCGTATTCCACCTCCACCTTTCAGGCCTTGCACGCCACACTGGGAAGCTTCATCTGGAATAAGGGCAGGAGACGAGTGGCACTAAGAAAGTTACCACTGCCTCTAGACAAAGAGGGCTTGGGAGCACCTAATTTCGAGCATTATTATCTAGAAGCGCAGCTGCAATGACCAGTGAGATGGCTAGCAGGGCATCTGAAAGAGGAGATGGGTTTGTCAACTGTAGCTTGGGCTCAGGCAGTGACTGGCGGAGCATTGCTTCCGCAGGCGAAACTCACCCGAGAGTCCAATAATCTACTGCACAAAGCATATGAAAGCTACCACAGGGGGCTACGACTCATGCCATGCATCACTCCATACTGTTCCGCAGTTAGAATAAATAACATTGTGTCATTCTGTGAACTAATTGGATGGGACGGCGTGGTGACTTGGGCTGAAGCAGGGGTGGGAACACAAGGCGACTTGTTCCAAGATGGCGCGCTCATACCATTTGATCAACTACAAGAGGACCGCGAGTTACCAGCAGGACACTTCCTTGCCAACGGCAGACTGGTGGCTGAACTGGGGCGGTTATGGAACATTATTGACATGGAGCCAGAGCAACATCTGCTAGTACATGCCCTCCCCATCATGGGCAGTGGACACAGACTCATCACATTCTTCACAAGGGCACTGGTACATGCTACTCTGGACCCTTTACTGTCAAAGCACCAGTGCTGGAAAACAGATATAGGCTGAGAGTTGACACTCAAAGAATGGGAATGAGCATTGCATTATCCGTGGACATTATCTCGTAATGCTAAATTCCAGTATATACAGCATAATATTCTTCACAGGGCCTACCTTACTCCTGCAAGTTTGCATAAAATGTTTGAATTATCTTCCCTTTGCCCTAGGTACAGAACGTCAAACACCTACATGGCGCACATGTTTTGGAGCTGCCCAGCGGCTGCAACTTTATGGAGGGAAGTCACAGACGCTCTGTCAAACGTGGCGGGCCGTGAAGGCCTTCTCACCAAGGAATGGGTGCTACTGGGTACATTTAAACAAAAAAAGCACAAACGGCAACTTACCGATTTCTAGACTTAGCACTTCTATTCGCTCGGAGGTCCATAGCGATGCATTGGGAGGTGAATATTCTCCCGGGCCTGCTACACTGGTGCACTGCAACATTTAAATGGAGTAAGGCAAGGCTGTGGCACTGAGGTGGAAAGAAGTCTGAGAGCTGCCAAGAGTCCCTTTAGCTGCTTCATGGGATGTTCTACTGCAAGATCTGCAGATGTTCCAAGATGCCCTTGTAGCCTAGATGGGGGTCATCTTACGGTTGTCCTTTCACTGACTCCCCTCACAGGTATCTCATTCCTTCCCCATCACGAGTGATTATGTGCACAATGACATTGGGGGGATGATGGGGGGCATCTTAGCACAATTCCACTATTCCATATGTGTATGGGTATAGCAGAGACATTAGCATCAAGAGGGACTTTAACTCGAAGACATAGATCTATGTAATACGAATTTCACTGTTGTGATCTGACGTTTGATATTGTTATTACACTTAGGCTTTGAACCCTCTACTCCTTACCACAATATCGTAACTGACATACCATATAGCATCTGTTAATGATTTTGAATGATGCAATATTCTATTCTATGTACCATGATAAAAACAAATAAAACTGGTTAAAAAAGCAAAGCTGCTCAGGGTCATGCATGGGGGCTTTGTGTGGCTTGATAAATCACATCTTAAGGGTTGCGGCGCTTTTGCACCCTGTTGCATGGCCCTTAGTCTTGTTGAACTTCTGACCTCAGGCTTTCAGAATCTCCGTCATTCAAATCTGTTGCTGTGTCTTGTGGTTTGTGGCTTCCTGGCCCTGGCCTGCCTCGCTAAGTTGTCTTGGGCCTGGCTGCCATACTTTTTTCCTTTGCACACGTTACTCTGGGCCGTTGTTCTATCGACCTCTGCTCTTGCCAAGTCCTTCTTGCACTGTCTGCATTTTCTATCTTTCACCTTTTCTCCTGTTCACTTTGGGCTCAGACTGCACAACATGTACAAGGTCGAATAACAACGCTCCCTTGTCTTGCTGATTTGGCCAGTCCCTCACACCTAGACATAACACTAGGTACAGCTGCCATGGAAAAGTTAGTGTGCTTTTAATATTGCGATTGGCCCGGGCTAGACACACTTGGAGACAACCTTTCCAGAGAGAAGAGCTGTGATTGTCTGCTGATGTAGTTTTGCATCTAGAGACTGAGGTATGGGGGTTCGCTAGTCAATGCCCAGAGGTCTTCTATTTTTATAATAAACTGGCTTCCAGCACGGGGAGGGTGGTAATGTTAGTTAGACATATATCCACTGCTTTATGAGATGCTTTCCCCGTTCGTATTTTATGGAGTTGTAACTATGCTGATTATATTATTCATATGTATTATGCTAATAGTACTGACACGTGTACTGTATCTTAGAGCACGTAAGTTGAAATAAACATTTTACCCTATACAGTGTCTCTTCTTACGCATGTTGTGGACAGGTACGAGTGAGTGACGAAAGAGTGATCTTGCTTCTGCGAGTCCTGAGATAGAGATACCGTGTTCTGGGTTGTCCAATCATTGGTACATTGGTGCTAATGGGACGCTAAGGCTAGTTGGGTTGGGGTTTTAGGTGCTAAGGGCTATGGTTGGCTCACCACTATATTCCGAGGTTCTATTATCCTGTGCATAGCTCTGTGTGTGCAGAATCCCTATGACAGCTGTTTCAGCTGATTTCTCTCCAGTTGTTAAAAATGTCAACTCTTTGCTACACTCTTTTTCCTCATCTCTCCTTCATCTTCAGGCCAATTCGTTTTTTACCAATTTTCAAGGCAGGCTCAAAATACCAACCAACAACTATCACCTCATTGCGCTCATTGACACTGACCCTAAACTATTTGCCAGCCTCCTGCTCGATGACCTGAAGTTTTGGGCAGATGAAGCTCAGATCAACCCCAGAAATCAGTGTGGCTTTAGAGATATCCACAGTGCTACAACAAACTTGATGGCACTGGCCCTAATGCACAACAAAGTCTGCAGGAGTGGCTCTGTGCTCTATTCCTGCTTCATAGACTTTAAAACCACTTTTAACAGCGTTCCCAGGGGCTACCTGTGGCGCAAATTGCAGGATTGTGGCCTGCCAATTGTGATCAATTATGAAGCAGTCTTCAAACACCTGGGTGCAGGTTAAACTAGGGGATGGTGCTCGTATCTCGAGGAAGATCACTACTAATCTAGGACTGAAGAAAGGTTATGTACTCAACCCATGCTTTTCAACCTGTATCTCGCCAATCTGAGAGAGGCCTTAGATAAGGTCAACGGCTATCCTCCCAAACTGAGTGGCCACAGTTCGACACACAGTTCGACACACCTGCTTTATGCGGACGATCTGGTATAGCTAAGCCAAATCAAATTTGACCTTCAACGCCAACTCTCCGGTTTGCATACCTACATCATCAGATATAGTCTTGAAATAAATCACAAGAGGACCATGACGGTGAATTCTGAAAGAATACAGCAGGCGGTGGCAGGTGGCACCTCAATTGAGAACCACTTCTGTACAGTGCTGCGTATAAATATCTGGGCATCCACCTGGACAGTCAAGTCATGTCAAGATACTTTCAAATCTCATCTGCTTTCACTGAACAAGAAAGGCATCAGCCTCATGCTCGCATTTGCAACACTCACTCAGAATCTCAGGGGACACTCAGAATCTTAGGGGACCGAGTTTAGCCCCTCTGCTTCAGGTGATGAGAACAAAGGTTATCCCCGTACTGACTTACGGAAGTAAAATTACTCTGGGCACGGAGGCCTTGTTGCTGGATCAGACTATCACCTGAATTTACAAAGCGGTTCTGCGTTTGCCAAAGCGAGCACAAGTAAGACTTGAGTAAAACGTAATAAAGCAGTCCTGGGCCAGAAGTAGCTCTTTCTTAAATTTCTGACACAGACTAAGGCTAGCCCCACCAAATACTATGAGCCGCCTACTTTGGTCAGATTTAGACAGAGCTGAATCCTTGTATAAGCGCCATCTCCAAAACAAACTTAACAACCTGTCACTCAAAGCTTGGGGAACAATTTCCCAGAATCAGCTTTTAAAAAACCTACAGCCATCACTGCAAAAAAGCTATCAAGGCTGGACAACATGGCTGAACTGAGCAAGCGCTCACACACCTGGGCAGTAATTAACTCTTCTGCCACCTGGACCCAGCAGAAATATATCACTTGTACCTACTCGCTGTGGCTAAAAGCCAGGCTCGTGGTACTTATACTGGGGTAATTCCTAACAGTACTCGCACTCTTGCTCCTTCACATCTACATTGATGCCTAAAACAAACATTAAGCAGAATGCTAAGAGGAAATCATCCGAATTACTTTGGGAACAATATTTCTGGCTGCTTCACACCTTGCACTTTTCACATCTGCTCAGACTCCTAAAAACTAGGAGCCAGATGAACAAAGCTTTTTTTAGGTCACAAACAGCCCAATTCACAGAATCGGGCCATTTGCAACTGCAAAAAATATTTTTTTTATGTACAAAATCCAATTTTGCGATTCAGTAACCTATTAATAAATCGCAAAATGGGTTTGCGATTCAGTCTTAGGAAGGGACGTGCTAAGTGCGTCCCTTCCTAATACCGAATCGCAATGGTATGTGTGAATATTGTGCGGTCAAAATGCAGTCGCAAAACATTTGCATTTTAATGCCTACTTCAAGTAGGTGGTAACCCATTCGCAAAGGTGAAGGGGTCCCCTTTGGACCCCTTCCCCTTTGTGAATGTTTGTAAAAACATTTTTTAAGAGCAGGCAGTGGTCCCACAGGCCACTACCTACTCTTAAAAAATTTAAAGAAAACTTTAAATTTTTCTTTTTGAAACGCATTCATTTTCCTTTAAGGAAAATGGGCTGCAGTTAAAAAAGAAAGATTGCTTTATTTAAAAGCAATCACAGACATGGTGGTATGCTGACCCCAGCAGGCCACCATCGCTGTGATTTTAGCGATTCTCAATGGATCGCAAACCAAGACCTAGCTCAAGAATATTAATGAGGTAGGTCTATTTGCGAACCACTCAAAATTGCAAAATGTGTCAAAGACACATTAGTACAGGGGTGTTTGCAATTACCAAATAGCAAATCTTTGTGCTATTTGCTGCACTTTGGGGTAGATTTACAAACGTTTTGTGCTGGGTTAGCATCACAAAAGTGACACAAACCAGCACAAAATGTTTTTTTCCGAATTTACTTTCCAGGGCAAACCTTGCTTTGTGCTGGAAAGTACCCTGTAACAATTGTAGACAGGGTTTAGCGCCAAAAGTTAATGCCATTTCAAAGGAGGCATTAACAGGAGAAATGTTTTGATTTCTCATTTCTTTTCCGACTTTGCATGTGTGCTGCACTTTACAGCACACATACAAAGTGGAACAAGTCTTAAAACTTGTCTAGGCATAGTATTTTGTACAGGAAGGTTTCCCTTCCTGTACAAAACCTATGCTAGACTCAGCCACGCACCCTAGCACTATGGCGCTAAGGTGTGTGCCTGACACTGCAGCTGAAACCAGCGCTGGCACTAGGGAAAGGGGAGGAGAGAGCCATATTTATGGAGATATGGCGCTCTCCTGCTTCCTCATTATCATGCAACACAGCACAGTCTCTTTAGGTCCTGCGCTGAGTTGCATGCCTTTTTTAAAAATTGGGGGGCATATTAGCAACGATTTACGATAATTATCGCAAAGCGCGCTTAGCGCTGGTTTTTTTATCGCCGGCTATCGCTGGATTTCATCGCCGAGATAGCGCGTTATTAGCAACGCTTATCTCCAAGGCGATAAAAAATCCAGCGATAGCGGCGAAATGCGAGAATATTGCAGGAAATCCTGCGATAAAACACCAGCGATACGGGAATCGTTGATGATAGGCCATGGTGGACTTAGCCTCACAATCCACCTCCCATTGAGAGAATAGGTAAGTCAAGTTTTTAGCAGGTGTTAAATTCCAGCGATAATCGCGGTTAGCGCGACTTTTTTTATCGCTTCGCTGGCATTGATAATAGGGGGAAGTTGTGTTCGCGACTGTTTGCGGTTGCTTTTAGTTGGGAACGCCTACTTTGCATGTCATTAGCGATAATTATCGCTGACATGCAAAGCGGCAACAAAACGGCCGCTATCGCCATTAAGCTGTCGCTAACAGCTGTTAGCGACAGCTTGCTAATAGGGCGATAAAAATATCGCTGCTTTATCGGCAAAAAGTGCCGCTAAAGTGGCGATACTGCCCTTGATAATATGCCCCTGGGCTCTTTGTTTCTTTTCTCTGCACTGCCATTAAGTATTTGTCTAACAATTATCGCTTTACCACTCTTGCTGTAATTATTTGATCAACAGAAATTGCTTGCTTTGATGCTTGCTGTTAACTATACACTGACAACGTTCACCTCCCCTCTCTTGCTCCTAATTTTTCGATCGGTCATGATTGCTTGCCACGCACTTTAATCCTTTAAGGTTCTAACTAACCCTCTTGAAAGTCACCCATCTCAGATGGCTGAGTTTACAATGGATTCCTATGTCCTTTCGTTACTATCTGTTGTTGTTGAAGTGAGATGTTTTTTAGCCTTATGGGATCCTGGAGGCCCAATTGTAATGCGTTTATATTGCATCTTTTGTCCTGTTTTAAATTGTTTATTTTACACTTGTTTCTATGAGATACTTTTTGTAAAGGTTTTAACTAACTGTACAGTAAACTATTACTTAGACCAATCAGCTTGTATCCAACTTCAGACAGGTTTGTTCCACATGCCTTGTTTTAATTTTAATTTGTTTCATGATTTGCACAACTTGCAGCTTGAACAACACAAGTTGCTCATGGGTTTTCAGAGTTCGAGTTTTAGAAGTTTGATTTTCTTATTGTTCTTTTTGTTGTTCTTATTCTCCTTGTAATTCCTGTACTCTTTGTTCTCCTCTTTCTGAATTCACATAGCAAACTCAAGTTTGACTCTTTGGATTAGTGGTTAGTGTTACCAATGTTAGACCTGGCATCCTTGGCGTGGGTTTCCCCTGTATTTTTACTGTGTGTTGGACTTAATTTTTGCTGCTCTATATGCTTTGGGCACTTTGCCACTGCTGATCAGGGCCAAAGTGCAAGTGCTCCCTCTGTAAATTGATGTCATGGATTAGTGTTTCCATAATTGGCTCATTTGGTTTACTGTTAAGTCCCTAGTACAGTGCACTGTGTGTGCCCAGAGCTTGTAAATCAAATGCTAGTGGGCTTGCAGCACTGATTGTGCCACCCACACAAGCAGCCTGGAGGCAACCGGCATCCCCGTTCCCTAGACAACCACGGCGGTTTCCACATTCCGACGTGCCTACGTGCACGTGGATTCTTTGCTGAAGCTATTTGAGCTTGGAGACGCAGCGAGCACCGCGTCTTTTTTTCTCGCTCTGAGCCATTGCCGGAGGTAGGTGTTTTTTGACTAAATACTTCTAGATGGCAGCCTTTTTTAATTACATTCACGAAGTGATTCTAATTGAAGGCCTTGTTTTTTAGAAAGAATTTCCCGAACGTAGTCGGGTATAAACACTGGATTTTCCAGGTTCTTGCCTAAATGGACTCCGAAATACTCTGCCATTTTTGCAACTGTGCCTAATTAAACGGTGAGTGGTTCTCTCTACATTAAACCACGCACTTGAGCACAGTGGCGGGGACTCACTTCCGTCTTTGTCCAATGAACCTTTGGCCTTGAACTACAATGTGTGTCATGTCGTTTCAATACAGAACACACGGGGAGCAGCTACTCCTGCTATTTTTGAAGGTGCGACTAATTTGCCTTTTCGAATACGATAATTTTAAGGTATGATTTTGTTCCTAATAATCATTATTTTCGAGTCAAACTAGGTGGTTGATGCGTAATTTAATAAGCCCATATTTTTGATATAGGAGGAAGATTTCTCTACTCCTAGATTTATCTGGATCAAGCCCGGCTGGGCTCCAGTATCCCTATCATCCATAAGGTGAGATTGTAAGCCATAATCACCTGTGGCTACATACTTTTTTATTGATATACACTGAAACATATACCATATTATTATTTTTTCTTTTATGATAGGACAGACACAACTGTTTTTCTGTCCTGAGGAAGACCCCGTGGTGATGACAATGACAAGCACACATTATGAGGGGGTCGAAACGTCGGCGTTAATGGTCTAGCAACCTTTCCCAACAAGACTCATTAAGCAAAGGAGGTTTTGATAGGGAGCTTTGTGTTGCTATAATCAGAAACTCATTGTATATAGGAAATGATGCGTTTTTGTTGTTGGTATGATGGTTTGTAATTTTGTGGTGTGTACAGTCACAATCCTATCACTTATGTATGTCACCTATGTAAAGTATTACCTTTGTTTATTGTGTATGTATGTTATGTGTTTACCGCAGTAAAGCACTTGTATATAAAAGAGAAAAATTCATTCTTAATATATGAATACAGCATTTTTCTAAAAGAAAATGTTTTGTGTTTCGTTGTTCTTCTAGACATTAGATAGAGGTCCCATATACAGGGGTCATAGGAATGAGTATATTGCTATGGTAGCAGAACCACTGTTCTCATACTGCATTAATCCCCAGGTTTTGTGCATTACTGGGTTACCCCATTGAGTTTAATGGCTAGTGGGCTTGTAGCACTGATTGTGCCACCCACACAAGCAACCTTGCAAATGGGTCTCAGGCCTGCCATTACAGTGTCTGTGTGCAGTCTAGTACTACCATGTCGACCTGGCAAGTGCACCCACTTGCCAGGCCCTCACCTTCCCTTTTCTCACATGTGAGTCACCCCTAAGGTAGGCCCAAGGTACCCCTGTGGGCAGGGTGCAGTGTATGTGAATGGTAGGATATGTGCTTATGTGTGTGGCATGTCCTGATAGTGAAACACTGCCAATTTTGTTTTTCACTATTGAAAGGTTATCTGTCCATTGGATAGAATGGGAGTTTATTTATAACATCTTATAAATATAATTTCTCATTGGGACAAGATAGGAAGATAAAGTTTATTGTGCCTGAACTCAGAATGTAAAGGTGCATTTTTAGTAAGCATGATTTTTATATTCTGTGTTTGAAAATACCACTTCTAGAAAGTAGGTATTTTCTTGCTTAGCCATCACGTGTGCCTCTGCTAGGTTTATGTATTAACTGTCTGGCTTTGGAGTGACAGGGGCTGGGAATGTGCATTATGTTTAGACAGCCACTTGGAGGGGGGGGGTGAGGTGTGTCCTGCCTTTCCAGGGTGAGTCAGGGCTGGGCTGAATAGACTTGGGCTGCATTTAGAGTAGGGGGAGGAGATTTCCTTTCACCTGAATGGGCCTGGTCTGCCTTACACAATGCTGTCTCCACCTCCTGCCGGGAAGTTGCACCAGAGAGGACAGAACTGGTTTGAACTGAGCACAGAGCCTCTCTGACACCAGAGAACAAAGAGAAATGGACTATAATTGTTGGGGTCCAGACCCCTGAATTTTAGATTACTTCTGGAATTCAAGAGGAACCTTTGCCAAGGAGAAGAGCTGGAGAAACTGAAGGAGAAGTACTGCCCCTTTGCTGTGAGCTGTTTGAGGGTTGGGCTGCAGCAGCTCTTTCTACCAAGGAGAGGATAAAGAGTTTGCTGTGTGCTGTGTCTCCTGCTTGAGGAAGATCTCCAAGGGCTTGAAGTAGAGCTTGCCTCCTGTTTTGAAGTCTCAGGGATACAAAGACTTCACCACCAGCTCCCCTGAACTTCCTTGCTGGGAGTTCTGACAAGCCAAGAGGTGCCTGTGACTGTGTTGGGCCTCTGAAGGTTGTTCCTGCTTTTAGGAGCTGGAAAAGTAACACAACCATGAGAAGCGCAACGCATCCGCACCTGGTACAGATGCACTGCCAAAGAAACCGACGCAGCGCCTGCCCGTGGCTGGAGAAATCACTGCACGCTGAATTCCATGCACCGATCTCCAAAGTCCGAGATCACCGCACCGATTCCAACGCAGGCCCTGCTTTACGGCTGCAAAAAGCAACGCATCGCGGGACCACAGCTGGAGAAACCAAAGCAGTGCCATTGCCACTGCCGCATCGAGAACCAACGCATCCCCAATCCTCACGCATTGCGCTGGGGCGCCGAGTGTACAAGAACGCCGGGCCGCAGTAAGAAACCGATGCATCACCTCCCCGCACAGTAAGATACAGATGCATCACCACCCGTTCAGTAAGGAACCGATGCATCACCTCCCCTGCGTAGCAGTAAGGAACCGACGCATCACCTTCCCTGTGGCTGTTTTTGTTTTTGTTTTTGACTGTGACGCATCCAAGGTACTTTGTGTTGAAAGTGTCACAACTATAGTTAGCTATGGACAGAACTGTTTCTACCTTTTAAAAGTCATATTTTGATTGCTGTATTGTGGATTTTTGTCGTTTTGGTCTTGTTTGGTTTAGATGAAGATTACTTATTTTTTTAAACTGGTGTGGTGTGCATTTGTAGTGTTTTCACTATATTACTGTATGTGTGCACAAATGCTTTACACACTGCCTCTGAGATAAGCCTGTCTGCTTGTGCCAAGCTACCAAGGGGGTGAGCAGGGTTTATTTTAGCAGTGTATCCCCCTTACCCTGACTAGGAAGAAGGGTCCCTACTTGGACAACAGTGCAAACCATTGCCAACTAGAGACCCCTGTAGGAAGGTGGAATCTGACTGCATGGTTGCCCCCACTTTTTTCCTGGTGTTTTGCTGGTTTTCGACTTAGTTTGGCTGGGATCCTGCTATTCAGGACCCCAGCCTATCTGCTTTCCCCTTTAAATTGATTGCATGTACTTTAGCTACACTCCAGATTGGATTCTGGGGTACCCTTATAAGTCCCTAGTATATGGTATACTGTGTACCAAGGGCATAGGTACCACAGAGGCCTCCCAGGGGCTGCAGCATGTATTATGCCACCCCTGAGAGGCCATCCAAAATGACACAACAGGTATGCTACTGCAGCCTGTGTAAGCTGGTGCATGCACCCCTTACTTAGATATAGGTTCACTATATCTATCCTAATCACTGCACATATAAGCCTATCAGTCAACCCTATGGCAGGCCTTATCAATCCTGAAGGCAGGGTGCTGGGTTTTATGTGAGAGGGTGCCCCTGCATGAGCAGAGCCCCTCTGCAGCCTTCGGAACCACTATTCCGGGGTTGTCTGTGATGCAGCCAACCATATACTCTTAAGTGCATTATAACCTCGTGGTAAATGCTAACTTTAAAATGGCTGCAAGGAATTATGTTGTGTTTGATGTCAAACACCTTGGAATCATACCTCCACACCAGTAACTGGTGTGGGAGGTATGATTCCTCCCTCCTAGAGGGAGAAATATGACAACACCGGTACACCCGGTACCAGCTTCACAGAACCCTGGCATCACAAAATGGATGCTGCCAGCCACAGACACGAGTCTGCCCTCCTGCTGCTGGACGAAACTCCGGCAGGGGAGGCTGGACAATAGGTTTCCTGTCACAGGGAGGTGTGACCACCTCCCAGACAGGCTTTAGCGTATTGGGGCTGGGTGGGTGCACTCTCAGAGTGCTTTGATGTCTGCACCGGGGGCACATTTGGTGTCCCTGTGCATAGTCCAGCTCAAACCGGTTGCAGGGGCTATCAGCCCCTGCTCTGGCACGAAACTGGACAAAGGACATGGGTGTAGCCACCCCTCTGTCCTGACCCTCCCATAGGTGGGTCCCCAGAGTTTGTCCCACCCCTTCCTTGGGTATAAAGTAGGAACCCCTGGCTACAGGACTTTAGATTTTACCTGGACTAAACTCTGCTACAGAAACCAAGTAACCTTCGACAATCTACGCTTTGCTGGACGACTGAAGAATCTCCCTTGGAGTAAAGGAGTTACTCCCCTGCAAGGCAGGCACCTCAATGCATCTGACCAGTTTGCATCTATGCAGCTCCTGACAGACTCCGAAGATTTTGCAACACAGGAGGTGGGTTTCCAAGCTTCCCCGAGGCCGCCTAGTGCACTCAGCAAACCTGAGACCCACAGCCCTCGTGGGGACCGTGCAACCTGAAGCATATGCTTCTAGGCAATCCCTGAGGCTGTGCTTTGAGCTACTTGTAGTCCAAGCCCCGAGCAGTGTTTCCACCGAAGATTACTGGCCTACACTCCACAAGTGTTCCGTGGGCTGGTATTGTGTGATTCCTCGTGAGGTCCCTTCGCGATCCCTGGTCCATTGACCCATGGGTCCCTGAGAAGGCAACTTTAACTTTCAGTGGGCTTTCCTGGTTGCTCCAGACGTGCCCTGACTCTCCATTGCTTGGGGAGTCCCCAGGACCTTGCTGGTCCTCACCGAAGCATCTTTTCTCTGACCGCGTGGGTTTCAGTTGCCAAGGCTTGTTGGTCTCCAATCCGGAAACTGACCCCTCAGCACTCGACATCCTTTGTGGGACAGCTCGCCTGCGGAATCTGTTCATCGTCAACGTCTCCTGGTCCCCGTAGCTGCAGAGTCAAGCTTCACCTCTTCGCACCTGAAGCACCCGACATCGGTGGGCATTCGATTGCTCCGCTCCTGGTCACGTGAAGTGACCCAGACTTTGTCCCCTCTGCTTTCAGGTTCTTCTCATCTCTGATCCAGGCTTGGGTCACACCGGACACTTTTCTTCTCCAAGGCAGCAGCACTTCTTCGCATCATGCCATTGAAAACGGCGAGGGTTTCCGACGCCACTTGACTCCTATGCACCCGGCTTCCCTGGGCTAGGTAACACAGGTACCTTGGTACTCACAAGGGTGCTGGCCTTAGAACCTTCTAAGTTTAACTGGGTTTGCTTGAAGTCCTCTCCGAAGTGTCCTTAAACTCTAAATTTCCAACCGCGACTTTCCCATAGAGTTGTACGGAGCTCGCGTCTGTGTTCCCACACTGCACCCGTCCTCCGTGGGTCCCCTGTGTCACTACCTTTGGTGGTTCCTTGGGGTCCCAGCGATTCTACGTGCTCTAGGCACTGTGTCTAGTCAAGTCGTGGTTGTTATACCACTTTCTTAATATATGGTTTGGTCTCCCCTGGAGCCCACTGTGTATTGTGCTATTTACTGTCGTTCTAGTACTGTAATATTGTGTGCCTTGTTCTCTAATCTCATAAAGAGGTTAGTAGAGAGTGTTTAGTAATAAATACATATATTTTATATATACCTTGTGTGGTTCTCCTTTCATTTGGTCATTCAGGAGGTTATATACTGGTAAAACAAGCTGCTTTACATTCCTTCAAGACTTAGCCTGAAGGCTGCTCTCCACAGCTACCACTAGGATAGCTTTCTATAAAGGCTGTCTTTAACCTAATCATCAATAAGGGTCGTTTGGACTGGTGCAAGGTGCCCACTTTAATTAGTGGACTGCATATACCAGGCCAACTTCTCACATTGGTGTGCAGCGGTTGGGATTCAAGCTTGCTATTGTTTTACCAGATAATCTCAGTGAGTGACTAACTGAAAACCACTAAAGGTACTTAGGTACATATAAATCAAGTCTAGAATAAAGTAAGTTCTACTGAACTTAGAGTTGGGTAAGTCAAGGGTCTAGCACACCCTTTCTCCAACTCAAGAGAGTCTCAGTTCCCACTAGAGTAGGTTGGTGCATACACCACACCACACTAGCATGTCTTCAAGGCCTGAAGTCAGTGACTCCTTGCCAACTAAGTATGACCATCTCACATTCCAAGAATTGAGAAACATGTGTGCATCAAGGAAACTGAAGACAGGGAAAAATCCAAACACCCAAAAGCTCATAGTGACTTTGCTTTTAGATGACCTCAGAAAGACCCCAGGGTCTGATGAGGCAGGCAAAGGGTGTGGGACAGCAGAAGAGGAAAGGCCAGGGAGTGAAAACCTCAATGACCTGGACTCTGATGCTGGCCAGGAGGATCAAAATTATTCTAACCTGGAACAGCCAATCCTTCCTGAAGGTGAGGAAGGAGGCCCCAGTGGGCCTCTCTTTACCCCACCTGGAAGGGTTAACAGTTTACCAAGAAGATCCAGATCTCCTTCTCTGGAGTCTAATCATTCTGGTACATCTGTAGGGAGCTCTGTTTCTCATAGGACTTCTTCTCATAAAAGGGAGTCCTCTTATGAGAAGAAGTGCCAAGTGCTTGAGTTTGAGAGAGCTAAGCTCAGGATCAAGAGATAGCAATTGGCCTTAGATAGGGAATCCCTGGAGCTTCAGAGAGCTTCTCAGAAGTTGGGGCTAGAGCCCCATGGTGGCAGCAACAGTGTCCCTAGGAATAGAGAACATACTCATGACCATAGGAACCTGAGCAAGATTGTCCCTCCCTATCAGAGTGGGTATGACATCCACAAATGGATAACTGCACTTGAGAGGGCCTGTAAGGTACAGAGGGTCCCTCAGGAGCAGGGGGCAGCAATCTTGTGGCTCTCCTTTGCAGACAAAGGTAGAGACAAGCTCCTCACTGTTAGAGAGGAGGATGGAGATAATTATAAAGTCTTGAAGAGTGCTCTGATTGATGGGTTTGGCCTAACCACTGAACAATACAGGTTAAAGTTCAGGGATACCCAAAAGGCATAGACTCAAGACTGGGTTGACTTTGTAGATTGTGCTACTAAGGCTCTGGAAGGCTGGTTACATGGCAGCAAGGTGCATTACTTTTTAGGATTGTACAATTTGATTATGAGGGAGCAGATCCTTAATAATTGTCAAAACCAACTTTTACACCAGTACCTGGTGGACTCTGATCTGACCTCTCCCCAAGAATTGGGAAAGAAGGCAGACAAATGGGTCAGAACCCGGGTAAAGCCAAAGAATCAGGGTGGTGACCAGAAGAAAGATTCTTCCAAGACCCAAGAGAAAGGTGGCGATAAATCAAAAGACAAGTCCCCTACAGGGCCCCAAAAGTCCTCTTCTGGGGGTGGGTCCCAAACTCCTTCCTCCCCTGAAAAGAAACCCTATTGCCATGTCTGCAAGAAGCCTGGCCACTGGAAAAATGACCCCATTTGCCCTAAGGTCAGCAATAAAGAAAATGTTCCTCCAAGTAATACTACCACTCCTCCTGGTACTACAAGTAGTAATCCCCCAGGTGGTAGTAATGCACCCAAAAAGGTAGGTACATTCTCATGGGGAACTGAGGGGGACCCCAGCTTATCAAGGTCCTCCTCACAGGCCTCCTTAGTCTGTGATGGTGGCATGGGGTTTGCCACTTTTACTATGAGTCCCAATACTTTGGGCAAGTACAGACAGGAGCCCTTAATAAATGGTCAGAAAGCTGTGGCATTCAGGGACACAGGGGCTAGTGTCACCATGGTGACAGGGAAACTAGTCCCCCCTCACCAGGTTTTACCTGAGTTTAAGTACCAGGTGACCAACATTGATGGTATCAGAACAGATCACCCCATGGCCATAGTCAATCTCAGCTGGGGAGGGGTCACTGGCCCAAAGAGAGTGGCAGTGTCCCCAAACTTTCCTGTAGATTGCCTGATGGGCAATGATCTGAAGATTTCAGCCTGGGCTGAAGTTGAATACCAGGCCCATTTAGGCATGTTGGGCCTCCCTGAGAGAGTTAGTGGGGCTGTGAGGGCCACAGCCCAACCCCAGGGAAATCTTGGAGAAGAGGAGCCTGAAAGAATGGCCCACTCTTCTCCACCAGAGAGCAAAGGGAATGAAGAAAAGTCTTCTTCCCCCCAGACTATAGGTAAGGGTCAGCTTCCTCAGGGAACTGGTCCTACCCCTTGTGAAGGAACTGCCCCAGAGGTAGTCAGGCCTGGCCTGGCCACCCCCCTGATGGCAGGGGACCCTTCCAATTTGGTACCCAGTCTGGAGCAGGTAACCTGCCCCTCTCTACCCTCCCTCTGTCAGCCCAGGGCTGCAGAGGTCAGTGGACCCCACAGGGCCCACTGTCCAGAGGAACCCCCCCATCAACAGATTAGGGGCACCCAGTCTAGTAGCCCTAGCCAGGTGAAAATTCCTCAGCACACTGAGGGATCCCTCTTACCATTGTGTAGGGACCTCCCCCAGGTGGGCTCTGTTGGGCAAAGGCAAACCTGGGACCAAGTGGGTCCAAACCTACCATGTCCCTCCATTGTTCCAACCAAAGGGACCCAACCCCCAGCTGTAGGCTGCCAGAGGTTGACCCTTAGGGCCAGCTACAACTCAGTCATGGAAAGAAAGGCCCCCATGGTGACCAGTGATCTGAGGAAGCTGAGACCAACTTTATTAGGGCCTCACTTCTCCACTCAGACACCCCACCAGCCTTTTACTTTTCCAAAACACACTACAGGTAGTAATTCCAAACGGTGGAGATCATCCAATACCCTTGGGGTTAGGAATTGCTTAGTGGACCATAAGACAGGGGGTAACCATGCTAGTGCAGGTTCTTCCTTATATGGCCACTTAGTCAATAAAGGCTCAACTGGGCAAGGTTAGCCTTATCTCCTTTCGTTTGGGGGGGGTTATGTAGGAAGGTGGAATCTGACTGCATGGTTTCCCCCACTTTTTTCCTGGTGTTTTGCTGGTTTTCTACTTAGTTTGGCTGGGATCCTGCTATTCAGGGCCCCAGCCTATCTGCTTTCCCCTTTAAATTGATTGCATGTACTTTAGATACACTCCAGATTGGATTCTGGGGTACCCTTATAAGTCCCTAGTATATGGTATACTGTGTACCAAGGGCATAGGTACCCCAGAGGCCTCCCAGGGAGCTGCAGCATGTATTATGCCACCCCTGAGAGGCCATCCAAAATGACACAACAGGTCTGCTACTGCAGCCTGTGTAAGGTGGTGCATACACCCCTTACTTAGATATAGAGTTCACTATATCTATCCTAATCACTGCACATATAAGCCTATCAGTCACCCCTATGGCAGGCCTTATCAATCCTGAAGGCAGGGTGCTGGGTTTTATGTGAGAGGGTGCCCCTGAATGAGCAGAGCCCCTCTGCAGCCTTGGAACCACTATTCCGGGGTTGTCTGTGATGCAGCCAACCATATACTCTTAAGTGCATTATAACCTCGCGGTAAATGCTAACTTTAAAACGGCTGCAAGGAATTATGTTGTGTTTGGTGTCAAACACCTTGGAATCATACCTCCACACCAGTAACTGGTGTGGGAGGTATGATTGCTCCCTCTTAGAGGGAGAAATATGACAACACCGGTACACCCGGTACCAGCTTCACAGAACCCTGGCATCACAAAATGGATGCTGCCAGCCACAGACACGAGTCTGCCCTCCTGCTGCTGGACGAAACTCCGGCAGGGGAGGCTGGACAATAGGTTTCCTGTCACAGGGAGGTGTGACCACCTCCCAGACAGGCTTTAGTGTATTGGGGCTGGGTGGGTGCACTCTCAGAGTGCTTTGATGTCTGCACCGGGGGCACATTTGGTGTCCCTGTGCATAGTCCAGCTCAAACCGGTTGCAGGGGCTATCAGCCCCTGCTCTGGCACGAAACTGGACAAAGAACATGGGTGTAGCCACCCCTCTGTCCTGACCCTCCCATAGGTGGGTCCCCAGAGTTTGTCCCACCCCTTCCTTGGGTATAAAGTAGGAACCCCTGGCTACAGGACTTTAGATTTTACCTGGACTAAACTCTGCTACAGAAACCTAGTAACCTTCGACGATCTACGCTTTGCTGGACGACTGAAGAATCTCCCTTGGAGTAAAGGAGTTACTCCCCTGCAAGGCAGGCACCTCAACGCATCTGACCGGTTTGCATCTATGCAGCTCCCGACGGACTCTGAAGATTTTGCAACATAGGAGGTGAGTTTCCAAGCTTCCCCGAGGCAGACTAGTGCTCTCAGCAAACTTGAGACCCGCAGCCCTTGTGGGGACTGTGCAACCCGAACCCCTGGACACCGTGCACATTTGCAGCAGCATATGCTTCTAGGCAATCCCTGAGGCTGTGCTTTGGGCTACTTGTAGTCCAATCCCCGAGCAGTGTTTCCATCAAAGATTACTGGCCTACACTCCACGAGTATTCCGTGGGCTGGTATTGTGTGATTCCTCTTGAGGTCCCTTCGCGATCCCTGGTCCGTTGACCCGTGGGTCCTGAGAAGGCAAGTTTAACTTTCAGTGGGCTTTCCTGGTTGCTTCAGATGTGCCCTGACTCTCCATCGCTTGGGGAGTCCCCAGGACCTTGCTGGTCCTCACCGAAGCATCTTTTCTCTCACTGCGTGGGTTGCAGTTGCCAAGGCTTGTTGGTATCCAATCTGGAAACTGACCCCTCAGCACTCGACATCCTTTGTGGCACAGCTCGCCTGCAGAATCTGGTCATCGTCGACATCTCCTGGTCCCCGTAGCTGCAGAGTCAAGCTTCACCTCTTCGCACCTGAAGCACCCAACATCGGTGGACATTCGATTGCTCCGCTCCTGGTCACGTGAAGTGACCCAGACTTTGTCCCCTCTGCTTTCAGGTTCTTCTCATCTCCGATCCAGGCTTGGGTCACACCGGACACTTTTTTTCTCCACGGCAGCAGCACTTCTTCACATCACGCCATTGAAAACGACGAGGGTTTCCGACGCCACTTGACCCCTATGCACCCGGCTTCCCTGGGCTAGGTAACACGGGTACCTTGGTATTCACAAGGGTGCTGGCCTTTGAACCATCTAAGTTTGACTGGGTTTGCTTGAAGTCCTCTCCGAAGTGTCCTTAAACTCTAAATTTCAAACCGCGACTTTCCCATAGAGTTGTACGGAGCTCGCGTCTGTGTTCCCACACTGCACCCGTCCTCTGTGGGTCCCCTGTGTCACTACCTTGGGTGGTTCCTTGGGGTCCCAGCGATTCTACGTGCTCTAGGCACTGTGTCTAGTCAAGTCGTGGTTGTTATACCACTTTCTTAATATATGGTTTGGTCTCCCCCTGGAGCCCACTGTGTATTGTGCTATTTACTGTCGTTCTAGTACTGTAATATTGTGTGCCTTGTTCTCTAATCTCATAAAGAGGTTAGTAGAGAGTGTTTAGTAATAAATACATATATTTTATATATACCTTGTGTGGTTCTCCTTTCATTTGGTCATTCAGGAGGTTATATACTGGTAAAACAAGCTGCTTTACATTCCTTCAAGACTTAGCCTGAAGGCTGCTCTCCACAGCTACCACTAGGATAGCTTTCTATAAAGGTTGTCTTTAACCTAATCATTAATAAGGGTCGTTTGGACTGGTGCAAGGTGCCCACTTTAATTAGTGGACAGCATATACCAGGCCAACTTCTCACAACCCCATTTCTAACATTAAACAATTGCATAAAGGCATTTCGACAAAATGTATTTGTAATCTTTTCGAGGACCTTCTGATTTCCCTCAGTGACTCATGGTCACATTTGCCTTTTTGTTAGTGTCTACCTGTTGACAGGGAACACATCTCTGACATGGGGTCTATAAGACTTTCCTGAGTGTGGATTAAACCAATATTTTTTGAAGAATGAACATGCACCATAATGTCCCACATGTGGAGGTCCATGAATGTATCTTGCTATCTGTAACCCTCACATCACTTGACAACCAGACCTCATGATTGTTCTTCAAGCATCCTACGTTTACCCATCTTGAGCGATTGAGCTGATGTAGACAAGAAATATCAACATTCTCCATTTCACAAGCTGATTTTTCATTTGTTTACAATGTACCAGGCAGAAGAGTACAACACTTCGCAACTTCATCTGCAAAACTATTGCCTACTGAAGTGATGTCATCTCCACTCTTGTGTGCAGCACATTTTACAATGGCAATATTCTTTGGGAATTTTAGGGCCTCTAATAAATCTAGACTTTGTGACCTGTTTCCAATGGGAGTGCCAGCAAATGTTAAGAACCCCCTTTGTGGCCACAATTGTCCAAAATTATGGATCCCTTAAAAACTATACTGGCTATCTGTATAGATTGTAACATTCAATCTGTTGGCTATGCAGTATGCTCTTGCAGTAGCAATTCTGCTCCTTGTGCTGAAGTTACATTACACAAGTAGAATACTTCCAATATATATGCTAATGTGCAAACTGCATATGCTGCTTGTAGAATTCCATAATGCTCTCTCAGGCAAGAACCATGAACAAATAAAATCAAAACAGCCAACTAAAGTGGTACATCTTAAATATCCAGTGTTGGTTAATTGCACAATTTTGTCACACCAATGCAATCATGGTTATTTCCATCTATTTCCTCATGAGCCTATTTCATTGGCAATGGTAGAAGTGATGCCAGATTCATGGTATTGCAGCATATAATTAAAAATTTCTCTGCCGCCAGAATAACCTGGTCATACTTAGTCAAATGACTGTTTGTAAGATGCTGATTAGTAATGTCTCAATTGTGCAAATTAGTAATGTCTCAATTGAATGCGGAACCAGCACAATAGGAGTATGTTCCATCACAATCGTCTCACTTTGTACAATTACCAAAGAAGTCACTACAAGACTGCTCATGTACCCCGCAGCACAGTGACCACTCCATCTAGTGTAGCAGAAAAATATAGAATGGGCCGCATTACCCCGCATGCTGTAGCATGCAGACTGAAAGTGTGCACCTTTCTCTTCATGGCAGCATACATTAATAAAACTCTTACTCTGAATTTGACATTTCTAGAGCATGGGCACAATATAAGCTTTCTCAGATCTCCAGGAAAGCTTGCATAGATTCATTTAGACCATACAGCATTTCATGATTCGCAACAAAATCCTGAACGCAGCTGAGGAGAGCAATGAAAGCAAGAATTACGATTCTGGCTGCAAAAAACAGGTCTGCCAGCAGACAGCCAAAAAATGGTTACCTCTTATTGGCTGTGCACACACACGTCACTACGTGCCACCATACGGCCTTAATAGCTGTTAGTCATCTCCCTTTCCTGAAAGTAAAAAAACCCAATTGGCACAAAACTGATGAGTTTATTCATGCTACTGGCACATGAAATACGAGCCAGGAAACGAAGCTCCTAAGCACATACTCTGCGTTCAAGCAAATGGCGCCCTGATTTTATTCTGGCATTTCAATCATCCCGATCAGTGTCACTCGCGCGCCGTGAGTACAGCTGTCATCAAGGGATGCATTGTGCGCAGACACGAGATAAGCTCACAAGCCGCCCATGACCCAAACATACCATGTCCAGGAAATGGACTTTAAGTAAATTGATACTGGATGAAACTGAATAATCACGTTCCTTGCCAAAGTAAGATGCTTGGTAAAGTTGTCTGCTTCCTTGGCACAATGTGTTGGTGTCTCGGCATTGCTGTCGCCTTTATCAGCCATCCTTTGAGGAATTACACTAAACAAAGGGCTGAAAAGAATTAAAGCTCATGGCCCTTCACAGTCCCTTTTTCCAGCTGGTGTACACAATGAGAGGCTTGCTCCACAGGGGCCATGGAAGGCAAATTCTCTTTTTAGGTCGAGCCTATATGCTTTGCGAGGCATGCAGTATTCAGTATGGAGTGGAAGCTCAGTGGAAGCTCCGCCCACTCTCCGCCCATCTTTTTCATTGGCTTGTGTCTTAAATGCTGCCTTCTGATTGGTTTTAGGCTTGTTAGTCCCTCCTTATGACGGCCATGTCATCATTTGTATCCTTCCATGGCTACTGGCCCCATTACTTCGAGTGTTGCACAGTATGTTTTTTTAAATTGTCAGCACTACTTTCTTCCCGTGCCTCCCCCCCTCCCGCAGTCCAAGCCTTCTCAAACCCCGCACTCTCGTTGTTCGTGCCTTCTCGCCCGCCCGCACTCCCGTTTGCAATGCAATAGGTCTCGTGTAAATGCGAGTCCTATTGGATTGCAAATGCTTGTTAAAGGCAGGTATTACTCGTGTCCCAGAACAGCACAGGTTTTTTATTTGTAAAACCATTTATTTGCTATGGCTCGCGAAGAAACATTTCCTAATGACAGCGTCTGTTTGAAGCCTCTCTTTCAAACAAGCTAGTCAGTGGTGGAAAGTTGGGTGTGGTAAGCTTGATAGTCAAGTGTTTTCAAAGAGAGGCCAAGGTAGGCTGGTGAGATCTTCTGTTACTCTGGAATTTAAACATATTAACTCCCAGCTCTACCATTCCCTCTGTTTGACTTTGGGCAGGTACATTATTAGGCTGTGGGCTTTGGTTTTCTTTCATTCACACCGCCGTAAGATGATAAGGTGGCAGGGGGTGTGCTTCAGGATTTCTTTGCAAAGCTGCCATATGGGCTTGTGTAAATCTGACACCTTTGGCTTGCCTTGTAGATTCAGCCAACAACACCAATTTGCATACCTGTACTTATAGCGGAAAAGCAAACCTACAAGTCACAGCATGACAAAAACATTAGGGAGGGCTGAAGGTGCCAAGCGAAGCAGGGGCCATTTGGCAATTGTGCACAATTATGACTCCCTCCAGCCTCTGAAGACTGCCTCACTGCCCATCCTCACACCAAACTCTCCAGCAAGCAGGGGTCAGATGGCACCTACTCTTTGGTCTGGACCCAATAGCAGGACATCCATCCTTCATCTCCTTGTGTTCACTTTGTTCGCCCTAAGTTGCCAGGGTATGCCCAGACGTGGGACCCTTACTCACTTTGCCACTGGATTCAAGCTAGCCTGGCTTATGAGGGGTGTTACCCAGAAACCGGTCCCAGGATGCTTGTTTCCCTTCCAGGGAAGACCTGGCTTGGCAGTTTGGGCTGGTCTGTTCCCATGAGGCACAGGGTCAAAACTGATTTGCATATGGCTGGGTCTGAACTGGGGTGGCGAAGTGAGCTAAAGAACTCTGATGGATTAAACTCAGATCTGTGACTGGGGGTGAGTGTCTGAAAGTTTCAGTGCTCTGTCCATCATCTCCTTGTGTTTGCTGCTTAGAAACTACCCTTAAGTATAGTCGGTACCCTTAGAAGAGCTTTTGTACTATTCAATCTCACTAATTGTACAGCCGTTTTTGCCCATTTTTGACACTTTCCTGGCTGGAATTCTGAACAGGTCATATTACAAAAAGTGCAGGCATAGAAGCATCATTAGGCTGGTAGGATGCTAGAAACATTCTAAAACATGTTAGAATTGTTCATTTTATTTTCACTGCCAGCAACATGCAAAAGTGCTGTTTGATTATATTCTGCATGATTATTGTTAATGTACTAAGCAACAAAATATGACTGTTGAAATAAACACTTTAAAATATACAGTACTATTCTTAGTGCTATGCTCCAGTGTGCTATTATATGAATGAAATTGGATTTGAATTACCACTGTGTCCATGAACCCTTTATGGGATGGCTAGTAAGTAAGAAAAAGCAAACACCACCCTCGCAGGAATGCTCAGTAGGTTGTGTGGGATTGCAGTTGAACTGGACTTCCTTCCTCAGTTATGGTGCACTGATTTAAGTCCTTGCATCTGTGGATTAGGATCCCAACCCTGGTTGACCTGAGGTCTAGATTCCAGGATTCATAACAACTGACTTTAAATAGCTTAATATCATAGTGCAAATGTACTGACAAATGTCCTAGGATGTCAGACCAATAACCCACCAGTTAGGGGCAACTGGCAAACTTATGAACAATGTCAGCTGCCACAACCCACACTTTGGGCATCTTTTGTTAAAATCATTGTTGCTTCTAATACCCCATTTTGTTATTATTTCTGGTGTGTAGTAGAGCATGCATTTAGTATTAAATTGCTGAAGCTTTAGATTGACGGATATGACCACAGATCTAGTTAGCATTAGAGCTTTCTCTAGGTCTTCTGACTGAATTACAAGCCCTATTTTATTGCTCCTTTTATGGGACAGTAGACACCTGTGGGATTCTACATCAAACCACAATTCTATTTCGGAATCTGAACGTGAAAAGATATTGACTATCCTCATGAAGAGGGATTGAGAAAAATGCTTGATTCAAAGCTACTACCATAAACCACATGGCTTCTGTGGGAATCTTAAACAATATTACTGTAGGATTTAGTACCATGGGGCAGCAAGGAATTACTATATAATGAATTTTGGGCAGATCCTGTGCTATCTTCCATTTTCGACTAGACTTCTTTATTCCCATTATCGAGGAGTTACACGGCTCCCTAGCCCTTCTTTCAGAATGTCCTGCTCAATCATTTTATCAATGACAGGTGAAATCCCTTCGTCTGCTTGCTCACCTAGCTTGTATTAAGGGGTATGGGAATCACATACATTTGGTATTAAAGTGATGTGCACTGGCTCCTTGTTCACAGTATGTCTGAAATGTAGAGGTAAGTTTTCTTTGTGAAAATTGGGATCATTCTAATTCTTGTCTTTTTTATTTTGAATACTGAAGTCTCATCCTTTGTTTGAATACCAACAACATCCAGTGCACAGTAAATTACACTGTTAAGCTTATAGAGAAGGTATTGTCCTAAACAATTAACTGTACTGATCTCACTCATTATGAATTCATGGTACTTTATGATTGAACCAAATTTTACCAGAGCATTAATTAGCTGACAACTTATTGGTCACTTGTTTATTTGAAATGACTGCAACTTGGACTTCTTTTCCCAAGAGGGTTAGGTTGGAAACCACTGCCGCTCAACCCTTGAAGCGGGTAGCAGCTCAATCAATCATAAATGATTCTGGATTGCCATTCGCTTCTCCTTTCACAAGAGGGCATCATGGTATACCTCTAGCACTGCACCAAGCATGCAAACCTCCTCCCACCTCAGGCAGCATCATTCTGCCAAACTTGGTCCTGTAGGAACTCCAAATGTACCTGCAAATTATGGAAAATTGTAATTATTCACTGAAGGTTTCTGCTGGATTCTAAACCTCTGTTGGAAACCTTAGATATTATTCTGCACAAGCTGTTGCATAACTGGAGCTGAAGGCATATCCCCATTTAACTGCCTTGGAATCTGCATATAGAAGCTGATAGGGCTGGGGAATCTGACTTCATCATCCCATACTGTGACATCTAATACGCATTCTGCTGCATTTGGGGCACCTTTTTACTCTATTCGGATTAAACCTACAATCCTATTTCCAATGATAATTTTTCCTGAAGATATGGCATGGGCCTTTTCATATCTGCCTATTTTTAATATTTTGCTCAGGCATGTTGTTAATAAAGCCTCTGCCTTTGCCACAAAGACTACCATCTCACTTTGCACAAATTGGCCACCATTGCCTTGTGTTTTAACAACTTGCACACCAGCACCAGTACAGTACCAAAACCAGGTGCCTGAAAACCACCTTGATCTTCCTTCTGGAAACAATTGTATGAGCCACCAAAAATGTCTCCTTTATTGTTTTCTTTTTAGTATCGCAACAATCAGTACAATACTTAGCGTACACCAGAATCTCATCTAACATTTGGGCATGCTAACACATTGCACTTTGCTGAATAAGTGAACTAGTCTCTGCATACAATCCCAACCCAATAGCGAAACAATTCTAGAAATACCTTTTTTCGTGGGTCTGCAACTCCACTATACTGTCTGCAAATATGCATCAATCTCTCATAACATGCATGCAACAATTCACCTGGATCTTGTGTCACTCACATGATCTTTGCCCAATGCACTTGATTCAGGAGAACCTCTAGCTTGAAATGCTCAATAACTGATTGATATTTCTCCATAACAAGTGCATAAGGCTTATTTCGAGGGGCTTCTCTATGTGGTTCTTCTAATGACCACTGTAGTATTGTCTTACACTTAGTCCACAAATCTCAAGGAACAACAATTGACAATAAAGCATCCAAATCTGTCCAAAGTACTTTCCTCCTCTATATACCATTTCCTTGGGCTCCTCTTGAGCTTCAGGAAATTCTGTGTAACTGTATAAGAGTCACTCATTGACCAAGCTATATGCACATATGCTCTTCTTGCACTTATCTCAATTGATGTCTTTTTCAACAACCACTTCACAATCAGACTCACACACTCTTACATTTTCTTTGTTTTGCTCTTTATCGACACCTCTCTCTCCCTCCACCAGGCATCGAAGCGCAAGTCCAGCAGCTCGGCATCCAGCCTTTCCCTCGACCCTGAGGTCTTCGGCTGCCGCACAGAGGACAATGTGATCTGTTCTTCCTGCAATAATTTGCTTTGGAGGAAGCCTGCCAGCAGTGTTCTACATGTTTCAGAATTCAAGGCTGTTGCTGCCTGCAATTACAATTGTATTGTAGCAGCCGAGACAAAATGGCGGCCGCAGTGTCCGGAGGACGGAGGAACCGGCTGACACCCAGGCGCCTTACCGGAGCCACGAACAACTGTACTGGTGAGTGCTCCTGCTGCAGGGGGGAGACCGGGGGTGAAGTAACATGTTTGGCGGAGGACGTTCCTCCCACCCCGACAAGCAGTATCGCGATTCCCCCACCCCTCACTTCCTCTCTCCACCGGACTGCAGCAAAGGAGAAAGCCCCTTGAACCACTCTGGGCTCCATGGTCTGGCCCATCGAGTCTACACCAGCAGGGCTAGGGGTGGTTCAAACCCCTTGCAAACCGGCTTTTCTCTGCAGAAAAGGCTGCATGGAGCACCCAAGCCGGCCTGACCCTAAGATGGCGCCTGGTGCAGAATTAATTCAAGCCCAGCAAATCAATGAGGCCATACCCCAAGGGGGAAATCTTCAGTTTCAGGTCAGCAGGAGAGATGAGTAGAGGTGGGCGACAGCCATACCGCACTGAGGGTACTAATACGACAGCACCTGGAGGGGACATCGACCAGACATTGCGCATATCCCCCACCCTACTCCCTTACTCGACTCACCCATCTGGACAAAGAATCTGTGAACTTGCCACCTTTCCGTGGAGACCTAGCATTCTGGCCGACGCCCGGTGGAGCTACCTTGATAGCTATAAAGGAGATGGGCTGTGGACTCCCCCTTGGCCGTCACCTACCCAGCCGGACATTGGGCAGACTTTCCTTCGTCTCTCCACCTTATCTCCCTCCTCGTTACCCCTTTTACCTTACCCCCCTACCCTTCTATGCTCCATTAATCTTGTCATCTGATGTAACTTGTAACTGATTTATCTTTTTCAACAATGTGAAAGTTGTAACTGATGTAACTTTGTAACAATGTGTAACCTCATGTAAAGCGCTCTGATACCTCCGGGTCTAGCCAGCGCTATATAAAACTCATCAAATAAATAAATAAATAAACCCCAGGTTTATCAGGTGGTTCCACACATTCTTTTAGATACTAAGTCACATCCTCCCATTTTCTGATCCATCTCTAATAATTCTATGATAGTTTCTTGTAATGTTTTGGAATTCTGATTCATTAATTAATTTACAGACAACCCTGTCTTTTATGACTCACTAGTTCTCTTTTGTTCTAAATCAACTTTTAATTCTCTAGCCAACTCTTGAGGTTTCTCAGATGCTTGATAAGCAATGCTCCTACTCTTGCACCCAAAATTTCCAACTTGTCTTTATTATACTTTATATAATATATGGGATTCTGTAATCCCTGTATAAATGGCAGCCACTAATTTCTTTATAACTGGTGACTCGTGACGCACCAAGTCACCGATTATAAAGAGAAGACATTAGAACCTTCGGCCTTGTTCCTCTATATGGTTATGGAACTGCTCAGTGACTTGAAATATCCTTATAATGTACGACAGGGGGTACTTTATCCCTTATATTTTGTTTATCAATTCCTGTTTCTAACTTGATTTCCAAATCTCCTTGAATTTTGAAATTAACATTTCCCACCACTTTCGTCTCACTATATGAAGACTAGCTAGACACTGTGTCACCTCTTCTGGTACTTGGCTTTCCTGCTCCCATCTCTTCTGCCTTTACTTGATCTTCATTATACAGATGTCATCTCACTTCAGTCAACAGTCTATCCATAAACTCATACTCTCCCTCAGAATCACTCTCCTATTTTCCATCTCTTTCTTGTTTTTGTCATCTTTTGTTTTCCTTGAGGCTGATTTGTCAGTAATCACAAGGAAAGCACCTATAGTTTCTAATACTCTCTGCCTCCATGCATTCTTCTGTAAACACCATCTCACATCCATCCAGTGGCCGACAGCCATGCCAAAGTGTCTTTTTTTTAGCATCTTCTTATGTGCTGTCTCACTCACCACATAGTCCCTCTCATTCAGGGCTTAAAACTGTACAGGTTTAGGCTATGGCTTCATCTCAAACATGACACGCCTCAGATTATCAATCTTTTTCATTTCAAATGTACCAGGCCCAGGAAATTGTAACGTTTAATTGTCAGTAGTAATTTCATTCCTTTCTTTAAGTCACAAACATGAATTTAACCAATGGCTAAAAAGCATTTTGTATGCTGGAATACCAACTTGGGGGGGGGGGGCCGCGCCTAGGTAAGAGAATCTCCTCAGTTAGCAAGAATTGCAGGCTTACTCAAAAGCACACCCATCGTAATCTCAACCTAGCTCGCAATACATGCAATACTAATACAACAAATCACAACAGAATTTCAAAACGAGATCTGAAACCCAATATGTAAACCAAAATAAATACCTTTGTTTGTCTTCTGGGATACGGAACAGAGAAGTCAAACTTACCATAGGAAAGGGGAAACACTTTAACTTCTTTTAATCACACCAAGATAGGCTTTTGAACAGTGGTGGCCCACCTTTAGAGTCAGCATGTCTATTCTTGTGCACAAAGAAATAACCAACACTACTTATATTCACTCATACACAGCTAGGCTTTTAAGGGTTTCATAGAACTTTAACTATAGGACTTTAACCTATAACCTGATGTGATGCCACATGCCTTTTCAGCAGACAACCTTAATATATTATCTCAAGATCTTGGATAACCATAAACCCTTAAACCTTATACATGTTTCCGAAAACCTTTGCACTACAATCACATAAAATCATGATATCACTTCATCAAGAGCACAATTTAAACAGCTTCAAAAATCAATGCAGTTTTCAACGCATGGGCAAAATGGAAACTCAAACACAGCCAGAACAATTAACTGACAATTAACACACAAATCAGTGCAAGACGACTCACCATGTAAGACAAGTCACTTCACAAGTCCAATTTATACTCACCTAATGCAGCTCCCGATAGCCTCATCACGAACTTCTGGTCAGGCACCCCAGCATCAATCCAGGCAATTCCATGATTCCCTATGCTCCTGACCATTATTACGGTGAAAATGTAATTCAATTCTGGACCAAAATGTACACCAATTTGCTGGAGCATTCCCCACCAAAATTCTGCCTGAACTTTGCATCAATAAATTAACGGGCTGATATGCAGGACCATGGTGTAAACACAGAACACCTTTGCAGAGCAATATTCAAAGTAAAAGCCATAATGTTTTATTCAAGATTTAGGATCATGGGCCAACCGAACATGTGTAAGAAGCAGACTCATGAGTTCCTTTCTTTCTTGGCTCAAAGCATCTGTAAATCACCCTTTCTTGGAGGCTTAAGCTGCTTATATGACCACAGATTGTCATAGGAGGTTATCTGCACATCATTGAAGACCACCCTGTGGTCAGAAAATATCGCTGGGCACAATTTCACTGACTGCTCCTCGGATGTGTGAAGGGACAACCACCATTTTGATTCTACCATCAGCCCTGGTCCTCTGTGGTGCCAGCAACACTGGTCATCTGGACCCCAGACTGGGACATAGACCCTGTTGTGGCCCCTAAGATGTTGAGAGAGAAGTGGCCATGGCTTTCTCCTGAGGACAGCTGCCTCCCTCTGGACCGGCCTGAAGCAGCTGCAGAGACCTGGCTGCTGCCCTGCCCCTGTGTTTGGTGTAGCCCAGACCACAGGAGCGGAAGATCACTGCGGTTAAGTGGAGGGCTATGTGGCAGCGCACTCTCTTCCTGGTGCCTACTCACCCAACCCCGGAGGCCCCGAGGACTGGTATTGGGCGTGACAAATGATGAGACACCCCCATCACTGGGACTCACCAGAATGATAACACTTTCCCATCAATGCTCGACAGCGGGAAATACCACTGGATCTTCATGGACATGACTGTGGGTCCCAGAGACCATGAAGATAACAGAACCAACCCATTGACTCATACTGCTAGTCATCATATTCTCTGGGGACACTGAGTGAGTACTACAAATCACAGAAACAAGTGTTAAACACAGGGCTCTGTTCCCCACTGGGGGAGGGGTTCTCCACCAGGGGCGGTCATGACCTACTAGTGGGGAGCTCTCTGACATGGGGTGTCATGTTTCTCTCCCCTACCGGTCTATATTAGATGCTCACACTTCAGAATGCGCAGTTCTAACCTCCTCATGGAGTAAAGCCTCGACTTCTATCCTACCTGCATAGTGTCACTTAATTCCCCGCAAGAGTCTCCATGGACTTGCTGGCCTACTTGACGCATACCACTTTACCAGCTTTGAGCCTCCACTATCAGGGACAGGAAACTTAATTCACTGAGTATTGGAGGATAGAACTCCCCCTGATCACAACAGGAATAGACACGGAACCTCTGAAGAGGAAAATACAACAATATCTAGTCCTTCCTTACTTGCTTGCTTCTCTGTAGTCAGGCATCTCAGTGATGTGACACATCATCCTTGCCTCTTCATCCTCTCTTTTGCAACATGGTCAAGGGCAAAGTACAAACAGAGTGTCCCATCAAAAATATGTGAAATCGAACAGGAGATAGGGTGCACAAGAAAAAATATCCGCCAACACTGAGTAAAGAGTCATTAGCAACCCCCGTCACACTTGAGTACAAGGAATTCACTTAAAGATCGGATGACTTTGAACAGACCTGAAATCCTATCTGCAAGAAATTCGCCCAGAAGTCAATGGACTAGGACATATGGTAGACAATATTGAACGCACCATGGGCTCAAGAACCGAAGGCCAAGAAATACTCTAGCAAAAGGGGCAGCTACTGGAAGAGCAAAATGCTGACCTGCAACTAAAGCAGAAAAACCACAGGAGGCACAACAACATACACATCCTAAGTGTCTCCAGAGGTGCAAAGGGAGCCAACATTATGAGCTTTACCGAAGACCTCTTCCAGGCTATTTGAGGTAACCTGGTTCTACCCGCACCTGACATGACAGGGAACATAGAGTCCTTACTAGTTTTAATAGATCAGACACAGCTCCTGCCATCCATTAATATGCAGGCAAGGAAGGCATCAGTCGCATCTAAGGGGAACATCAGATCTAGTTTTATGGGGGCACACTGTTCTCCTGTTTCAAGACTTATCTGTGTTCACACTCAGGCCACCCACAGACTTTAGACCCATCACAGGCTTCCTTAAAGAACGCAACATCATGACTTATGAGGTCGCCCCTTCAGCATTCTGGGCCCGATTCACAGAACTAATCTGAGACAAAATCCTAAACTTACTAATTTTGGTATTCACAGAAGGCATTTAGTAGTAGTAAAGTTAGGATTTTGTCTTAAGTTTGTCTTAAGTCTGTCTTAAGTCTGTCTTAAGTCTGTCTTAAGTTTGTCTTAAGTCTGTCTTAAGTCTGTCTTAAGTCTGTCTTAAGTCTGTCTTAAGTCAAACTTAAGACAAAATCCTAACTTTACTACTACTAAATGCCTTCTGTGAATACCAAAAGTAGTAAGTTTAGGATTTTGTCTCAGATTAGTTCTGTGAATCAGGCCCTCTGTTTTCAATTATCTGGACATCAACATTATATCCGCTCACTCACAGAGGTGAAATTCCTGCTGGGTCTCGCTCAAGACACGGAAACTGAAGATGCTATGCAAGACAAATCACAGGCAATCATTGAACTCTGTCCAGACTGGCAAACAGAATGCCTACACAATAGAATGTGATGGGTTGGAGACAAGAATGCTGTTGATGACAAGGCAGAGGTTATAACCTTCCTCCTGAAAATGATACGTGAATCTTGCTCTCGATTTCCCCCATCACCAGATGAGCAGCCTCCTACAGATGTCTAAAACTTCTGCTCTTCAAAGTTGGACATTTTGGGTGGCGTAGACGGGAGAGTTGAGCAGAGACACATATATCAGTCTTTCCATATACTGTCTCTCTCCTAACTCTCACACTGACCTCTGTCACTTCCTCAAATTCCCTTTAAAGCCACAACATCCTTCCAACCACATCACTAAGGGTCACACCTCAAGTGGGGTCTTGTGATAACACCCACACTATAGATGGCTAAGGAGTTTTGGTTCTGCCATGACGGCCCTCTACAACACATACAAGGAATCCACATATCCCAAAACCAACTACCCAAGTCGCCGGTGCTACTACTAGCTATCCTACTAGCACATAATATCTCTCAATGATAGCAACACACCCATGCACATTCAGAATCCTCTTCCTATCCGTAAGAGGTTTAAACTCACAAAAATAAGCGACGCCAGATTTAGCGTTATCTCCTTCAACAAAATGGTGACATAATCTTTCTATAGGAAACGCATCCGCTTGAAAAAGACCACCAACACATGTGCCATCCAAAATACCCTCACCAATACTGGGACTCTCCTACTACTAAAATTGCAGGAGTTGCCATCCTATGCAGGTTTCATTTTGGACAGAAACCCATCTCCATTACAAGAGGGCCACTACCTGAAATGTTTCTTCCAAAGGGAAGTTACCCCTGACATTATTAAACGTATAAGCTCCTGATACCGCACAGGTCAAATACATTTCTTCTCTCCTGAAACGCCAACTTCAAGCCGTATGTGGGACTATTATATGTGGTAGGGCGAATTTAATTTAGCGTGGAAACCGTATAGGTGAACACATTCCAAGGCATGGGAGCGATGTTTGCGTTTTTTAAAAAGGAGATTACCGAACTAGGTTTGCTCGATGTCTGGCACGATCTGCACCCAACATAAGGATTATATGTTTTTCTCCCATCTTTATTCCACCTACTCACATATACACTATGCCTTTATCACACATTAACTTCTCCCCATGTTGGGGGCATTTCCAAAATGGGGGCTGCGACAGACGCGTAAAACAGAGCTCTGCGCCTGGCCTGTTAAAAATCTTGTATTTACTCCATTAATCCCACCATTCTTTTACAAGTGAAGCTACCCAGGTGCATTGCTCAACTCGGAGGCACCACCTGCTGTGTTGCCTCATCAAAGGGGGGTGATATCCTAGTGTCTCTATGGACCAAGTGGTGAGGTGTGCTCAGACGACTCCTGCTGGAGGCCTCAGGCGTTGATACTGTGTGTCCCGCTGCCTGCATGCAGTTTGAGGAGGGTGCTCGGAGGGTGGAAGTGCCCGAAACGGCTGTCTTGACCCACAACAGAGCTCCTGGGGCAAAGCGGCCTGCCCCACGAAAGAGGAGACTCACGGCCGGTGGTTCCGGCAGCTCTGCTGCTCCCAGGACTGCAGAGAGGGATTGCACAGCTTTCCATGGTGAGCTTGATGATGCAGATCGGGGGGGTGGATGGTTGAGGCAACCCGCAAATACCTGTCAGCCCCCCCACCCCCGCTTGATGACTGTCCTTCCTCGACATTGCGGCACCTTAATCCATTGGATTGAATGGATTCCTCCTGCCCCCGGGCGTAGTGACCTTGATTACTTGGGATGGCTGCTGCTGCCCCCTTGTCCATCACATGGTAGAGGAAGAGAACTTGCCCTGGGCCACCCCACTCCTGCAAGGGGTCTCCCCCCTTTTACTAAACGCAGCTGCTTTGGACTCCATTGCTACCCAGATCCAGACATAACTTGGAATTCTGTTACAACCTACACAACCTGTTACACTGAGGTGTGTCAAACTCTGACCACACACCACATACACATTGGTGTGCCCAAAGAATGATAAGACCCCGGCGACAGTGGTTGGCACCCCGGGGTTTAGGAGACTATGAATACTCCTGATACAGCAGGTTCATCTTTGGCGACCACACTATCTGATCATTCCCGCCTGTAGGAAAGTAGGAACTGCTTCTATGGTTACACTCACTTTTTGCTTGATATAAAGCTATTTCTGACTAGTCTGACTGGGATCCTGCTAATCAGGACCCCAGTCTCTCTGCTTTCTTCCCTAAACTGTTATGGTAAGTACTTAGGTACATCCCAGATTGGATACTGGGGTTCCCTTATCAGTCCCTAGTACATGGTACTAAGTTATCCAGGGCAGGGGTACCCCAGAGGTCCCCCATAGGCTGATGCATGTATTATGTCACCTATGAGAGACATTTCAAACTATCACTACAGGCTTGCCATTGCAGCCTGTGTAAGCTGGTGCTAGCACCTCTTACGAAAAATATAGGTTTCCCCTATATCTAGGGTCACTGCACTTAAAACCTATAAGTCACCCTTACAGCAGGCCATTTTAATCCTGAAGGCAGGGTGCTTGGTTCTAAGTGTGAGGGTGCCCTTGCACGAGAAGGACACCCGTACAGCCTTCGGAGTCCATTCTCCCGGGTTGTAAGTGAGACAGCCATAAAACATATAGAGGGGCACCGCGTCATTACGCGTTGACCATCTCGAAATTGGCTGTAACGAACCCTGTCATGTTTGGTATCAAGCATGTTGGAATCATACCCCCACACCATAAATGGTGTGGGAGGTATGATTCCAAGCACTGTAAAGGCCCACCGTTAGGCCCTCTGTGCTCCCGGTACCAGTCTTCTAGACCCAGACAGCACAACATGGCTGTTGCCGACCAGTGACATGTTTCTGCCCTCCTGCTGCTGAGCCAAGCTCAAGCAGGGGAAGGCAGAACAATAGGCATCCTGTCACAGGGAGGTGTGACCACCTCCCCGACAGGGATTAATATATTGGGGCAGGGTGGGAGCGCTTGCCAGCGCCACATAGTCTGCGTGCAGGGCACCTTTGGTGCCCTCCATGCATAGTCCAGTTCAAACCAGTTCAGGGAGCCGTTGGCTCCCGCTCTGGCGCAAAACTGGACAAAGAACAGGGGAGTATCCTCCCCTTTGTCCAGGCCCTCCTTAGGGAGGGACCACTGAATTGCCCCAACTTTTCCCTTAGGGTACTTAAAGGCTTACCTGAGGGTGGGTCCCTAGATTCATCGTGGTACATGATCCAATTCAGACACCACTTCAACTTCAGCTGTCTGGGAACTCTGCACTTCGCTGGACTTTGTCTGGGCATCAAGGCTGCAACCGGAAAGACACCTGCTGCTCCTGATCTCTTCGCCCTGCTCGTCTTTTGCAATGTCCATGCCTGTGCTCCATATAGGAAACCTTCCAAGGCCTGTGAGCATCCAAGACACCTGAAGGAATCTCCCTTGAAGTGAAGGAGTCACTTCCCTGCATCTGCAGGCACCGCAACTAAGCTAACCGGTCTGCTGATCCTGGGCTCCTTCAGACTCCAAAAGGCTCAGCAACACAGGTCATAGTTCTTCACATCCCCCGAGGCCTGCCCTGTCCTCTCACCAAGTTTGAGGCCAATATCCCTCTCTGGTGCCGCAGGAACCAAACCCCTGTGCACTGCATCAACTTGCTATTGCAAAGGCTTGTTGGCTTCCTTCCATCAAAATCTTCGGGCTCCAAGTAGCCCCAACCTCAAGCATCTCTAGTGACCAGAATCTTTGACCACACTGCAATGCTTGCATCGTGGGCCTGCTTCTTTGGTAGCTGCATGAGGTCCTCTTGAGACTCCAGTGCCTCCGGTCTGTGGGTCCCGTTGAGGGTCACATTTGAATTCTTTTGGGCTCCTGTGATTGCTCGGGGCCTTCCCTGACTCTCCTGCTTGTGGTGAGTCTCCTGGACCTTGCTGGTCCGGATATTGCACCTTCTTCTACTCCTTTGTTGGTTGCAGTTGTCAAGGCTTGTTGGTGCTCCCGCCGGACACCAACCCCTCAACTCTCGACATCCAACATGGGACAGCTTGTGTATGGCTCCTGGTCTTCCACAGCATCGTCTGGTCCACACAGCTGCAGTTTCAATGTCACCATCAGCTCTCCTGCAACACCTGACATCGGTGGGCATTCATCTCCCTTGCCTCCTGGTCACTCCTGAGTGGCATAGACTCTGTCCCCTCTGCTTGCAGGTTCTTCACATCTTGAATCCATCTTTGGGTTCAACCGGACACTTTGACCTTTCCAGCAGCGGCATCTTTCCTAAGTCTCCCATTGAGTTCGACGACGGTTTCCGACGCCAATTCACATCTATGCACCCGGGTTCCCTGGTGCAGGTATCCTGGTTCCTAAGGTATCCACGGGTGGAGTGGCTCTCCAACCTCTTGTCTTCCACGGGGTTTCTTCAGGGTCCACTAGGAAGGGTCCTCTTTCTTTAAAATTGCAATCGCAACTTACACATTGATTTGTACGGAGAACGTGGTTGTGTTTCTACACTGCACACGACCTCCGTAGGGCTCTTAGATACTCACCTTGGGTGGTTCCTTGGGTCCCCGGCACTTCTACGTCCACTGACTATTGTCTTGACTCAAGTCGTGGTTCGCATACCACTATTTTAGTATATGGTTTGGTCTCCCCCTGGGGACCACTGTGTATTCTGTGCTATTTTCCTGTTTCTATTGCAAAGTATTGTGGGCATTGTGTATATTTCCGGCTAGGAGATATCTGTATGTGTTAGAGAGTGTCTTATACTAAATACATATTTTTATAAATACACTGTGTGGTTCTTTTTCACTTAATCTGTACCTATAAGATTATGTTCTGGTAAAACAAGCTGCTTTACACTCCTTCTGGACTAAGCTTGAAGGCTGCTTCCCACAGCTACCAGTTAGAGAGCTTTCTAAGGTTGTCTAAGACCACCGAAAATCACCATAAGGGTTGTCTGGATCAGTGCAAGTTGTCCACTTACATAAGTGTACATCATATACTGAGCCAGCCTCTCACTCCGCCGAATCGATGAACTGATGGCTGCTGTGCTCCACCCTGGATCCTAAACTAGACACCTTATGCATACATATGGCCCTCCTACTCCAGGACCATAAGAAACTGAAAGACAGAGTTGAATATGCGGAATCGTCACTGGCTGCCCTGAGGCCTAAGGTGGCGGACTCTGACAAGCGCCTCTCGGCAATGCAGGAGGAGATAGAATATCTACGGAGGAGAGTGGATGATCAAGAGGGCAGATCAAGATGGAATAACATGAGGATGGTGAACCTTCCGGAACAGGCAGAGGGCCCAAATATGGAACTGTATCGACCGGACTGTGTTGTGAATACGATTCTGCAGGCTAAACACTCTTCCTTTTTAGGTCGAGCCTCGAGTAGCGCGCAAGCGCTGCTTAGAGGCGAAGACTTTTAGTAAGTGAGTTTGGAAAGCAGTCCAAAAAACGCTCGTGCGTCGTGGCTGGCCTTTTTGAGATGGGTACGCGCGGCAAACATGTGTTTCCAATTATCGTGCCCAGACGCGGGCGCGATAATTGTAAACACATGCCGGCAAAAGGCCATGACGCACAAGCGTCTGGTCAGCTGAGCAGGCTGCCGCGCTCGCTCGCCCCCGCTCTTCCGTTTCGATTCCGTGCTTGTTTATGTGGGTGTAGCGGATGAGAACACCAGACCCCGCGCCAGGAAATCATTTGGGATTGCTTTCTTTTGCAGTGCTTGTGAGGGATTCTTCCCGTAAAACTGTTTGTACTGACGCTCTGTGTTTGCTTTTTAGAAGCTCCTATTTTGAATATACGAGTGCCACAGCCACGGAATCAAATACAATCACTTGGGGACTGAAAGCGTCATCTAGAGCCTTTCGCAGTTATATTTTATTTTCTGGCAGTATAAACCGGGCTCAATGGTGGGTGGAAGTTTCAGATTTTTTTGTAGCGCCTCGAGCTGCTCACCAGTAGCACAGTGCTCGGATTTCCATTATTCCGGCCGTATTGAAGTTGAGCGGTTGTTATCACAGAGGCGCTAAAGTTAAATAAATCACCTCTTCTCCTCCCGTATCAGGGTTTTCGGTGCACCTAAAATGTAATCAGCCGCAAGGAGAAAGTCTGGCGACATCCGCTTCAGCTCATAACATTCACGCATGCAAATATGTCAGTGCCGCGTGCGCATCAGGGATGCAAAGAAGTCTCCCACGTGCAATCTCTGCAGGTTACATTACCTGCAGGTGTTGGAACTTGTAATATTGGCCTGCCGTCCTATATTGCATATTTGATGGAAAGAGCAGGGGTTTGCATCTTTCCAGTAACGTCCCCCCACCCATGCGTCTATCTCTGGAGTTTCTCGCCTCAGCACACCAGGGTGTGCCTGACTTCCGGTGCACAAAATACACCACATTTGGAAACAGCACTCACGCGGAAACAGATGAAATACAAACCAAGAACTCTGCTACCTTTAACAAACAGAAACCACCAACTCCCAGCGTCCATCTCTCCTTTGGGCCACAGAGCCACCTTGTTAATTAATTTGCTGCCACCCCGGTCAATCCGTATTACTTCTCCCCACTCACTCCGCCATTG
The DNA here is from genome assembly GCA_963921515.1 of Calotriton arnoldi. NCBI lineage: Eukaryota > Metazoa > Chordata > Amphibia > Caudata > Salamandridae > Calotriton > Calotriton arnoldi. The sequence goes on along the minus strand of CAWUFW010003124.1, from coordinate 1,379,804 downwards.
GTTGCCACCTCTACTAGTCTACTTATTGTAAACACGTCCTCGGACGCTTTCCCGCACTTAAATTACTGTGACAACTCTTAACATAAAGCAGACCAGCCCCGCCACGGGTACAGCAGGCAGACAGCACCCCTCCCCACTCTCAAAAAAACGGCTCTGCAGTACATCTTCATTTGCTCCTCACCCGCATCCTTTTAATGTTCCCCTATCTCTCTCCCACTCACTCCTCTTCAAAATATATGTTCCAAAGGCGTAAGTGCAAAAAATAAAGGCTCAAATACCAAAAAGTTCGAAATAATAAGTATAAAGTCACTATTGAAACAAAAATACAGGGGCCTTAATTTAAGCCGGTGTCTGTCGGTACACACATCGGCAATTTCTAAACTGCTGGTTGTAAGTTGCCTAAACAAATGTGGGCCTATCTTGGCACTTTTATACTCTGGCGCTGCCTCTGTGCCTTATACACTATTATACGTACAGGACAAATAATTTGTGAGCCTGGCCTTTATTCTAAGGTTGTAGCGTGTGTTTGCTCTCTAACAGTTACTTTTTATACACCCACTTCCTACACACCATGGGCCCTCCTCCTGGCATTCATTTTACTCAGTTTGCCAGGGGGCTTAATTTAAGCCGGTGTCTGCCAGTACGCACATCGGCAAATTCAAATAAAACAAATTGCAAATATTATCTATAGCATCACTATTTAAACTACACTGAACATTTTGACTGTAATTTCTCCTAAGGTACAACTTTAACACAGATGTAATCAAGTCCTGCTGCAGCCTCAGCACAAGCTTTCGATGTATCTGGAATTTTTCATACACCCTCTTCATACACACCACAGGGACTCTTCCTAACCTTATTTCTTCTGAGCTTCCCTTATGTTCAAAAAATTATGGCCTCCGCTTCTTTTTACCCTCCTCTATTCCATTTGCCTACCTTTCTCTTTTTAGCTCACTTGCTCTCTCTCCCCCGCCCCCTCCTCTGCGTTTCATTCAGTTCCTCTCATTCTAGCCCCTTCTCGCCTCTCTCGGTCTCCCTGTCACGGTCTCTCCCCCTCTTTCTATATCTTTCCTCCTCCTCTATTTTATCCCTATTTGTCCATTTATCTCACTCGCCCTGTAGCAAGCTGCGTCTTGCTCTTTCCTCCGTGGAATGAATACGTGTGCCTGTCCTGTACAAATTTCAATACTTCAGGCGCAGCGCACTGTAATTTGGCATATTCACATTCCAGAAAGTGGCTCTTCTGTATGTACTGCGCCAAGCTGTTGGGGCTCGCTCAAGCAAATGGCGTAATGTAGACCCCTGCAGGGAGCTTAATTTAAGCCAGTGTATGCCAGTACGCATATGGACAAACTCGAATAAAACTTGCTAATTTGCGGGAAATATATAAAATTCTAGTATGGCAACAACACTAAGCATCCTAGGCTCCGCTGTGGAAATCGGAATACCTCTAACTTTAAATATTTTTTTTTCCAGAACTTCACTTCACAATTCCTTTCTTTTTCTCACCTTTCTCATCCCCCCCTCACCCCCCCTCACCATCACTTCTTATCTACATATTATAAACACGTCCTTGGGCGCTTCCCCGCACTTGTGACAACTCTTAACAGGAAGCAGACCAGCGCCGCCACGGTAACAGCAGGCAGACACAGCACCCCTCCCTCACTCCCAAACAAGCATTGGCATAGCCAATAGGTCTCGCCTTTGGGACCTTATAAGTGTTTAGCCATGCAACGGTTGATGTTGTTGCACCAAGGATATTGTGCTGCATAACTAAATACTTATAAGGTCCCAAAAGCGAGACCTATTGGCTATGCCAATGCTTGTTCTCTGTTGAAAGGGCCCACAGGGTACCTGGGAGGCCTCCCCGTGTGGGTGCCTCTTCACAGGTAGTGGCTGCTCGCCTCTTCAATTACAAAGACCACATTCTGCAAGAGATGCGGGCCAAGGGCCCCTGGTCTGTCGAGAATGCCCAAGTGCATATTTACCCTGATTACACTCTGGAAGTTCAACACTGCAGGCCATCCTTCATGACAGTAAAGAAGGGCCTCCATGACCATGGCATCAAATATGGTTTGCAATTCCCTGCCACGTTTCGGATTGTAGATAAGGGCACTACTTCCTTTTGCATGACACCAGAAGATGGCTGGTCTTGGCTAGAACTCAGAGGCATCACAACCCCCTCTAGGGTTAGGAAGGATCCCTCTCCCGAATTGAAAAAGCAAAGGCAGCCTAAGCCTCGTAGCAGGTGTCGCCCACACGGCCCAACTAAAGAACAAGCGGCTAAAGAATAGGCTCAAGCGGTGGCGGACGTGGGGCGGCGCGTGGCGGCCTCCTCCCCTACAAGATCAGAAGCAAAGAACCAACTTGATGACTGCCCAGAAGTGACTGCTTCACAAGTTGCCACACTATTAGGTGGCAGCCCACTCGTTACACCACAGACAGCTGGGGATTTGATATAGGCTGCAGTCCCCAGGTTTGGTAGAACTGTAGATGTATATGTACTACACCTGTGGTGACCAATTTTTGAGTGAGTGACATTACTGTTGATGCGATGGCTAAGGGTTGCGGACACGCATACACAGGTACACCGCTGCTGTCGACTGACCACCCCCACTTGTCAAATACCGCTGGTATAGACAGTTACCTTTTATTGTTTGTGTTGCATGACAGTGCCAATCGCTTGTCCCCCGTTGGTGAGCTGGCTTGGGAATGGGAGTTGGAAGTTATTATATTCTTTCTTTATTGTTTCTAGTATGGATCTTTCTTTCCTTTTTGTGGACAGTAAGACATGCTGTGTGTGATGAGGGGGCGGGGGCACAGGGTGTTGGGATGGACTCCACATACACATCACCGTGTTTATTGAGGTTGTAGAAGCTGAGCCCTCACTACCGCTAATGACGTGGAGTGTGAGAGGTTTCGCAGGTTACATAAAGTGATGCTGTGTCTATCAATACCTCCGTGGGTGGAAGATTCAGATAGCACTCCTTCAAGAGACACATCTGATTGCTTCAGACCTTGAGACCAAGCGCAAGCATTAGAGGGGCACACTCATGGGGACCACATATTCCAGATATGCCAGGGCAGTCTTAATTTAGGTGGCACGGGGAGTACCCCTAGAGGTGTTGCACACCAGAGTTGTCTCAGGTGGACAATACATTTTGCTGAAGGGTTTATTGGATGGTCTTCCTCTCTCCCTTGTATCACTTTATGCACCCAACACTAATCAGGTTTCCTTCCTACACTCCTTGTCTCAAGTGCCCTCTGCGTAATACGCTAGCGCCTAGTTATTGGGGTGGAGACATTAATTGTACCCTGGACCTAGCTTATGACTGCTCCCGTCCCCCATTCCGTAGGGCACAATTGATTACTCTTACACAACATTTACAAAGATGGGCTTCCACACTCTGGTGAAGGAACTCTGGCACAGCTTGAACCCAGAGTATAGGGAGTTCTCGCACTACTTGGGTTTACATGACATGCACACTAGGATTGATCTCATTTTCTGTTCTAACGATGCCCTTGCTAGAATAACACGAGCTGAATACCTCGGATGCACTCTTTCAGACCACTGTTCTCTACAGCTGTGTTGGGGAAAGAGTAGTCTGAAAATACCTAGATGGCGCCTTCATTTGGAAGCGCACCGCAATGCCGCATTCCGTGCTATGCTCTCAGAAAATGTTACCTCCTATTTTCAAGAACAGAAGGGCTCAGCCGGGATCGAGTGGGATGCATTTATAGCCATACTATACCGCTATGAAATTAAAGCTGTATATGGGACCAAATTAACCCTCCACAGGGAACTTGGTGCCCTGGAAACAGACATACATTGCTATGAACTATTATCTCCCACAGACCAATCAGCAGCAGCTCTTCTAGTGCAGGCTAGATTAGCGCATAGAACTACTTTGGAGACGCTGGGAGCCTTATACTATAGGGAACAATTGGCCAAGAAGCATGCAGAAGGCGATAAAGCAGGTAGACTCCTAGCATGGCTTCTTCGCTCTGACTCTCCTAGCAACCCAATCACAGCTATTAGGGATGGAACAGAATGCATTCTTAACTCACAGGACAGTATCAATGCGACTTTTCATTCATACTACACTAAATTATACAAGGCCCCACAAGGGGCGGACCTGACGTCAATAGAATGCTTTCTAGACGGTGTGACTCTTACAATGCTTTCCAGACGGTGTGACTCTTACCCGCATTTTGGCCACACAATGTGCGGAACTGGAAGCCCCAATTATAGGCACTGAGATCTATGATGCAATTAAACAAATGGCAAGATGTAAAACCCCCGGGGCGGATGGCTGGCCACTGGAGTTTTACTCCACTTATAATTCACAGGTCATCCCACAACGGCTCAAAACCTACACCAAGGCTTACACTGTGGGAATATTTCCCCCACTCTCAGGGAGGCGATATTGGTAGTTTTGCCCAAGTCTGATCGGGAACCACTGCTCCTAGGGTCATATCATCCTCTCTCCTTACTGAACTTGGACTACAAGATTCTTGGAAATGTACTTGGCAACTGACTGATCCCAATAGTGCAACTTGTAGTACATACTGACCAAAATGGGAATATCCCTGGCAGGAATACCTTCCTGAACTTGCGTTGGCTCTTCATATTATTGGACTGGGCTCGAGACTCAGATGTGAAGCCACGTCCCTAGACATCGAGAAGGCTTTTGACAGTCTGGGATGGGGTTATCTGATGGCGGTGCTTAGTAGATCCAGAATGGCACCTAAATTCCTTAAATGGATCTCTCTCCTGTATTACTTGCCCCTAGCCCATGTAAAACAGGTACTACATTCTCTGATTCCTTCAATATAGGGCATGGCATCCAACAAGGCTGCCCCCTTTCCCCGAATATTTTTGCTCTCGCTCTGGAACCACTGGCTTGCACAGTTCGACAGCACGCTTTGGACTAGGGGATACAAGCAGACAATCATTGGCATATATATATATCCATGTATGCAGATGATGCCCTGGTGTATTTACGGAAGATGCAACGGTGCTTCCGAGTCTCATGGAACTGTTGACTTCCCTTTCGCAGGATCGACTGTGGGCGCTCCCAGTCACCTTGCTCCCTTGGGCTTGTGATTCATCTAAGTACTTGGGGATCTGGGTCCATCACTCTGAACAAGACTTACTGGATGGTAATTTGGGTAAGGCCATTACCAGTGCCAAATCTTCTATATCATTCTGGACTGCATTGCAACTCTACCCTATGGGACGCATAGCCATTTAAAAAATGTTGGTGTTCCCCAGATTATTATATTTCTTCTTCGTGGCCCTCCCCATTCTACTGCCTCAAAAATGCTTTAAAGATGTGCCGGCACTCCTGATCGCACTAATATGGGGTAATGGCAGGAAGAGAGTGTCTATGAATAAATTATACACCCCTCTCTCGGAGGGTGGCTTAGGTGCCCCGAATTACGAGCATTATTATGCAGCCGCTCAACTACAATGACCTGCTCGTTGGCTGGTAAGCCAGAACATGGTGGGACTGGGATGCTGGTCAGGCAGGATACACCCACCTATGGTGAGTGGTTGGTGGGGTCGAGAGAGAGATCCCTAAAAGGGCCGTGAATATCCTTATGAACACATCCCGCTCGTGTTGGAATGCTTAGCTAGTCAAAAAGAAACCCCACCCCCTTACACCCCTGAATTGTCACTTTGGGCGATGCCAGATTGTATTGACATGAGCTCCAGACCAAAGGTCACTGCCTGGCTTAATTCTGGCCTCAAGACATGGGGAGACCTCTTCTCAGACAAACGTTTTTGCACATTAGAGAATTTGGTTGACGATTATGGTATTCCACCGGGATCTTTTCTCCACTATTCTTCACTAATCCACCATTTACACAAGGTATGGCATAGAACGCATGACGAACCAAATACGTCCAAACCCCTTCAGGCTATGCTAACACATGGGACTGGTCGCCACACTATTACACTACTATGTAATTCTTTACGGACGGATGGGGGCACGACCCTCGGTGCCCTCGGTGCCATTTGGGATGAGACATTATCCACTATACCTACCGACAAACAATGGACACAATGCTTAGAGATCCCGAAATGCATATCTATGAACGCCAGACTTAAATATACCCAATTCAGTTACCTTTATCATACGTAACTCACACCTAGTAAATTGGTGTGTATATATCAGGGGACCTTGGACTCCTGCCCAAGCTGCCATGCTGTCACGGCCGACTTTATCCACCCTTACTGGGCCACAGTAACAGAGATATTCTCCGAAGCTGTAGGCACTACCCTTCACAGAGACGGCCTCCATTACCTCTTAGGGATAACTTCCTGTTCAGCAGTGCATAAAGCTAGCAACAAATTCCTCGACTTGGCTTTCGTCTTGGCTAAGTGCAGAATAGCAATGGGCTGGAAATCGTTGTTGGCCCCACCCATTGAATTATGGCTCTCCTACCTGCGCACTGGCATTATGGTGGAACAAGCAGCAATACATATTGCAGGGGCAGGCCGACCGACTCCATCTCACCCCCCAAATTGGCAGAGATATCTGGAGGTGGTGAAGGCTTGGCACAAACAAGTCTCTTCCTGAATTGCGTGCGTGGAACTAGTCACATTGAAGGATCAGGGGGGCAACTACCCTAACCCTGTCTTGCCCGCGACAAAGGTCACGCTCCCCCCCGCTCCCCGCCCCCCATGCGGTGAAGGTGGGACAGATTAATCACCTTGATTGACTGGCCTCAACCTTTCTGTGCCCCATTTGTCGCACTACACTAAAGATTCTAACAGTCACACAGTGTCTCTTTCACACTTTCAACTGTTCTTAGATTGTTTTGAGGTATGTTAAATAAGGAGTAATTGTAGTATTTGTCACAAAGGCCTGTATGCACACATGCTGCAATGCAGTATGTGAACTATGTATAATGTATGCAATGAACTTCCTTCAGGAGACATGAGATATACATTCCAACTGTATACCTTAACCTAACAAATGTATTCATACGATGTTACTCAAACTGTGAATAAAGAAATATTCACCCCAAAAAAAACTTCTCCCCATGTTAGATTCTGTGACAATGTCAGACATATCTATATCTGTCCACGCACATCTAGATCTCACCTGGAGACAGGGACTTTTTCCCTGCATGGGACCCCCTTTCAGGTGCCTGAATCCTCAAATATTGAGAAACACAGTAAATAGGTCCACCATATTCAACACAATCACAGAGTATTTTACACTTAACACTAACCATGAAGTTTCCCCCCACATACTGTTAGGGGTGTTATAATCACCATTGAGCTAGACGGAGATAGAGAAACACGCCTCATAGAAAAAAACTCACAGCAGACATCAAAGCCCTCAAACTTCTTGACAAACAAAACCCCACCGAAGACAACCAAAGGAAATTAGCTATTGTCAGGGGGAAACTAACAGGCCATAGAACCTATCAAGCTGAGTGCTCAATACTAGCCCTAGGCCAAAGATATTATGATAAAGAGGACAAAGTGGGCTCTCTTCTTACGTGCAAAATCCCTCAAATTAAAACATCATTGAGCAGCTGGACCATGGGGGAAAAAGACAAACATGCTGCATTTCATACTTTCTATCAAGCTTTCAATAAAGGGGGAGTACAAAATCCGTCTGAAAGAGGCAGGTACCCACACATGGATGTGCACCAAAGGGAACTCCCAGAAGCTCTCATAGATATCTCGGAATTCCGAAAAGCACTTGAACAGATGCCTACAAGGAAATCCCCGGACAATCATGATCTCACATCTCAATTTTATAAACACTTTCTCCCCTCCATAGAAGACCACCTGCTCTCTCTGTCTAATTCCTTCTCTAAGAAAACTAGCCTCACACCCATGATGTGTGAAGCAGAGAACACAATTGTTCCCAAGCCCAAGAAAGATCCTTAAAATTGTGCATCCTACCACCCAATCAACCTCCTAAACACAGATGCTAAACTGTACACCAAAATATTGGTGATGCGACTTGAGACCGCCCTTCCGAGGTTGATAGACCCTGATCTAGTTGGTTTTATCTGTAATAGACAAGGAGCCGACAACGTCAGATGCCTCTCTCATCTTGTTGAAAAAATGCACATATGCAATATTCCAGCCTTGCTTGTCTCTTTAGACGCTACAAAAGCATTTGACCGGGTGAACTGGGCCTTCCTGGAAGCAATACTGACTAAACGCCAACTCAGCACTCTAATGGTGGGTAAAATTAGGGTTGCCAATTCACTCCTTCTACTGTTATAAAGATAAATGGTCAATGTACTGCTCCTATTAAACTAGTCAGGGGCACCAGACTGGGGTGTCCACACTCAAGCCTCCTATTTGCCCTAGTGGTGGAACCACTAGCCATAAAAATCCAGCAAACAAACGTGCGATTATGTGTATTTCATTTGGGGGTCATGAGTATAAATTCAGTCTATTTTCAGATGACATTCTTCTCACGTTAACTACTCCCTCAAAATACCTACTAGAGCTAGTTGATGCACTGCATGACCTTGTACTAGTATCAGGTGTCCAATTCAACAAAGGCAAATGCTATGTCCTTACCCTTACAGTCCCCTGACAGACCTCCTTTTTTTACAAACATGTGCCTCTTTTCAATCAACCGCATCCTCAACCCGATATCTGGAACTCCTTATTGGTAGTCAGCTTGAGGTTTGATCAAGGGAAAACTGGATGGAATATCGTAAAACAGTTCTAGAGAACCTCAGGAGATGGCACCCAATCTACCTATTGTGGCAGGAACGTATTAACGTTGTCAAAAGGAATATCCTCCCTAGGCTCCTTTACTTCTTCCAGTCCCTCTCAAAACTCATATCAACATCAGATATCACCCAACTACAATCTCAAATGCGCTCATTCATATGGAATAGTAAAAAGCCCCATATCTCTAACAAGCTTCTTATGTTCCCCAGGGATAATAGTGGATTGGCCTGTCCAAACCTTTTGGATTACTACTGGCCAGCATGCCTCCATTACATTTTGGAATGGGTGGTTAGAGAGAGTGAGAAAAATTGGTCCCACATGGATCGAGCGGTAGCCTGCTGCATGCTTTGGGATTTAGTCTGGCTCCCTCTTCATGCTTGGCTAAAAAGCCCATACATTGCCGCATCGATTAAAACTGTTCTTGAAAAGGGCCTCCCAACTTTCCCATCCCAAACCTGGATTTTACACCAGCTGTAGGCCCTAAGGCCTTTCCTGATTGGGCAAAGGGTGAATGCTTGACTTTAAAGGACCGCTTCCATGGGGGAATCAATTAAATTGTTGACCATTGTAAACAGGATTTTCACATAACAGAGAAATCCCGACTTTAATATTGCCAGCTTAGACACTGAGCACTACATCAACCTAATCACTTAGATGCAATGAGGCCACTCATGTCTTTTAAGAACCAGGTTTGCACATATACTGGAACAAAAAGTCTTGACTTTAGAACACATGCGACCTTCAAGACTCAAAACCTACCCTCTCTAATGTATATCAATCACGATGGACTAATTTATTTATTGGGATTTATAGCGCGCACAGCTACTCAATAGAGTGTCCCGGCGCGAAGCCAAAGCGTCAGAGGGAACCAAAGCAGAGCAAGAGGGGGACAGTTTAGTTGAACAGGAAGGTTTTTAACTTTTTCTTAAACTGAGAGGGATTCTTCAGATTGCGTAGATCCAGGGGAAGGGAATTCCAGTAAGTTGCTGCAAGATAAGACAAGGAACTGCCACCTTTACGTTTCAGACGAAACCTAGGTACAGACGCAAGAAGCATATTCGAGGAGCGCAGACACCTGCCAGGGGTGTAAAACTGAAAAACGTTTCCTAAAATAGGCAGGGCCATACTCATAAAGTGCAGCGTGAGCAATGGTAATAGCCTTAAACTTTATCCTAGATTTTACTGGCAACCAGTGTAGATTACATAAGTGATGCCTAACACTGGAGTGCTTAGGAAGATCCAATAGACTAAAGATCTGGGTAGGGAATTGTCATCCAAGGATTGGAAACAACCATGGCGTGACATGCCTAAAACCTTACAAAGTACCACTCAAACAGAATCAGCCTACAGAGTTATGTGCCAGTGGCTTTTTACCCCACTGATGCTTCGCAAAATGTTCTCCACGAGATCGGCTCTATGCTGGCATTGTGAGCTAAAGGGCAGGCATTTCTTGCATGTATGGTGGTCCTGTGCGATAATTTAGACATTTTGGAAGGAGATTAAGGGAACCCTAGATTATTCATCTCCAGCTGACCCAGCCATGCTGGTATTAAGATTGCCACCATCAGGTATGCATGGCATAACTGGCCTGACTGGGCACTTATTCATCATTTGACGGGTGCAGCTAAGCAATTTATAGCTCTCTTTGGAAGAAAAAAATCACCCCACTCTCTGCACTCTCGTTCCCCAGAATATGACTGGTACTTGCTATGGGGAAAATCACACATAAGCTAGCACACACTGAATAGAACTTCATCCACAAATGGCATCCCCTCAAAGGCTATATGTCCCTTTTGGAATATCAGTGCTTTACTCCCCAGAGACTCTGAGCACTATAACTCTGATTAGCGTATATGGACCAAGACACTTAACCTAGAATATGCGAAATGGCTCAAATCTTCTTCTCATCCTCCCTTTCCAGGCAACGCAAAAGCCGCCATATTTTGCATATCTACCCAGGCCCTGCACAACTATGAGCTGTATTCCCCTAAATGCTATGCTGCCCCTATAGAGCAACACGAGCTGTACACTCTCCCTAGTAACTCACCACTTATATCTGTAATAAACACTGGTTCCCTCCTCAGAAAGGATAATCTGCTCCTCGTGATTCCTCTTTTTGTTTGCTTCCCCCCCCTCCCTTCCATTTTCGTCCCTTGGTGATTTCTTGTTCACAACGATGGGGAGGCGGTAACCTGTTAATCATGGTTCTCTATAGTTATTTCTAATACTACGTTGTCTATGCAACCAAATCCCATGAAGATTTGCGTTTCCATACAGAAGTGACCCAAGTTGTACAAACCCAATAAAAAGATTCCAAACAACGATTAATGATGATTACAAAAAGCAAAAAGTAGTCAATCAGTTTAAATCAAGTAAGGACACAAAGACAATTCTCTAAGTATAAACCAAATAAGCAGACTGTAAAGACGTCTGCCTTCATAGAAGCGAGCAAAAATTCTGCCATTCACCACACAAAAAAGCACATTTTATAGCTTCAGAGTAGTAGGAAACAAGGCTTTCAGTACAAAGCGAGGTGGTATAATGGGGCTGAACTAATAAAGTTGCATGACATTAACCAATCAACATAGTAAAAATGGTGTTATGTAAAACAGGCTTCTTCAGGGACCTCCTAAATTATTAATAAATAATGATCCCTTTACTCCACAAACAAGGGAAATGGCATTGCACTGTTGAACAATATAGGCCATATAAAATGAATAGGCAATACAGTTGTGGCTGCAGGAAGTAACAGCCTTGATTATTGCAACATACGAGAACATGGTTGCCTTGGAAGGCCCACAGTTTGATACAGTACGAGAATCAACACCATACAATGAATCTCATTTGAAGTATTTTGTGAAGAGGTAAAGAGGAAAAAAACATGAACATAGGAAACTTTTCTGTGCAACTTTAAAAGCATGCTTACTTTAGCTTTCAAAGAAAACATACAAACGCCTAGTAAATTAATTTTGCGGCCCAGGTCTGCTAACTTAAACACATAAATAAACCTTATTTTCTTGTTAATAAAACGCTGACATCAGTGAATATATTTATTCAATATAACGGTTATTTATGGCTTTCAGTGGAATAAATGTGCTTGGTGCTCATGTGATCACACAGTGAAAATTACCCATATGTAGAAAACAAATGCATATACAGGACAGAAAAAAGGCAACATACAAATGTGAAACGAGTAATGGTGGCGTAACATCAGTTTATATTCGTCCAGCAATCTTAGCAAAGACAGTGGTTAACTAGTCTAATTTCCGGTTGCTTTGATGGCGTTTCAGCCCTTATTTGTTGGTCATCATCACTACAAGGAATTTCTAAGTGAAGCAAGCATTATCTATAGAAATGATAAAAAGGAGGGTATCTGGTAGAGCTGTGGATAAACGGCATATAATTAGGTAAAAGTAAAAGCAAGGACAGCCATTATTTAGAGATAGCCTGGGAAACTGTTTTCCAGGAAAAATCAGGGTGAAGTGTATTCATGTCGTCAAAGAATGGCACTCAGTAAGTAAGCAACATTGACATGCAAGTGACTTTGAATGCATCATGTAAAATACTCATTCAGTAGGGAAGCCCGCAATGCAAAGAAAATCTGTGAAGGATTGCAAAATTAGATAGAATCAAACAGTAATGTGCAGAGGATTTAATAAAGAATACAAAAATAAAATAAAACCGCGTTGCCTACTAACATAGGATTATGCTAACCTTCTGTGTTGTAAAAGAAAACATTCTGCACAGAATAAACGAGTTGGAAGCTAAAAAATAGGAGTATGTTATGGTATACACAGCTTGAAGGAAGTATATGTTTTACTGAATAATTACTGGTCGGAAAAGCCTAAAATGATATTGTAGTGGTGCTGTGAAGGGATACCTCATAAACACAATTGGTTTTGCAAATGTATAGATATGGAGGATATGGGACCAGGGTCCCAAGGAGGACCAGATTAGCTAAGGACCACCCCGTTCCACTCTAGTAATGTATTTAAGCCATTTTGAATAGTGTTGCAAGACAAAATCAATTTACACTCCATTCTGTCAGGAATCAACTATAAATGGCCACTTCTGGTTGGTCTCTCAGCACAGTTGATGATTTACCAGTAGATATCATTGTTGCAGTGCCGGCTCCTCCGCTATGGCCGAGGAGCGTCGATCCTCCTGCTGAGACCTAGTTGAGGGAGGGAAAAATAAAATGATAATGACACCATTTTATTATCATTTTTTTTCCCGCACTTGAACCAGCAGGCCAAGTCTGGGCGGGGCCATGACAAGAGCAGGAGGAGGAGAAATGCACACTGTAAGTGCGCCTGATGGTTTGGCCGGCTGTCTAAGGCCGGCCAAACCGTCATGTGCACTTTGATATCTCTCCGCCCGAGCTCTGCTGCACAGCCAGGTGGAGAAGAGGAACAGGCTCCTAGAACCTAAGCGAGCATTAAGCATGCCCGCTCAGGCCAATCACAGCGCTGCTCTCATGCTGTATTAGCATGACAGCAGCGTCGTGATTGGCATTCAGGATCCTAGCAGTGTGGACCAGCCCCTGGGTAATCGAAGTCTGACCGGAGCAGAAGAACCGTTAAGATGGCAGAGGGTAAGTGCTTTTTTTATTAAACCCTCCCCACACACATCCCGCTCCACCATCTGTTAAGAAAAGCAGCTGCTACTGCATTCTCGGGGTAACTGGTGAACAGAAAGTGTCGGACAAGGAATGCTGTGGTCACTGTGCATCTGATCACACTTCTGCATTTCGAAATCATAGCCTTAATCTTTTGTTTGATTTGACCTATGTATAGTTGGTCGTAGGGGCACCAAATACTGTAGTCTGCATGGATGAATTGAAACATTATCAGTTGTATTTCATCTAATTGTAACTAATTCGTCCATCTCATCTGTGAAGGGATAAGGGGCACAGTTGCTGCAGTTGAAACTTCCAACCAATTCTGTGCCCCAGACACTCCGAATAGTTTGCTTTTTGGGTTGTTGGTCTCTGGCATGTGCAAAATACCCAGTCAGATCAAGACTTTTCACAAACACTGGTAAACCAGAGGGTTTACTTCATGTCATGAGTATGGACCAGTGTTTCTTAGTTATCTTGACCATCATTCTGTGTCTTTCTGGGGTGGGACGTTAATAGATTCTTAATGCTCACTCTGTTTGAGAACAATTCCCTTATAATTGAAGGAATCCATTAGACAAGAGTTTTTGACTTAAAGCATCTGCTTCTCTAAAATTATCCTTCCTCCATTTGCAGTTTCTCCGTATCTAGAGGGACTACCCAAAGGGTAAATCTTCTTTTATAGCTTTAAGGTGGTTGCTAGACTACAGCAGTGGAGTGATGCTCTTTGTTTCTAGCCCTTTCCAAAGGCCAGATTCTTTATTAAAAATATGTCTTGAACAAAGCACAGTATCCAACTGAGTGAATACAATCCTAATTGTTGGAGTATAGGAATTAATTTCTAAGGGGTTCTTCAAAGGATGAAATTCTAAACTCTGAAATTTAGCAATCCAAAGCCATTTCTAAACACAGTATACTCAATGGAGTCTACCATCAGAAACCCTTGATCTAACGGCTCATCTGTCACTGGGCGGCTGTGTCAACATGTTGATTGCTGCACTCTATTAAGGTGAGGTGGCCATCACTATATTTCCCTGCTCTGGACCACTAAGAGAAAACTCTCTGTGCCTAAGTGCCATTGATATAGTTTTTTAACACTAATAAACTTCTCAGAGTTAGGAACTTATTTGTGTCAAGCAAACAAAAATGATGAGCAGGCCAACAGAACATGACACCACGTGGCATTTTACTTAGCCTACATTGGCGATGGAGTTGTACTTTAGCCTTGGAGGTAGGTTCACACCAGGAAGGTGGGTATTTCTAAATAGACTTCCTGGTAACCTGTAACTGTGGCTGATTCCTGAGAGTACTCATATTTGTAAGTGTTTAAGCATAAAGAAATGCCCAAGTGGACAGGCATCCATGTGGACCTGTCCCCTTAAAATGGAGCCGCATTTGCAAGCTTTTATGTTTGCTTCTCCACAAGGAACGTATCTTTGCCAACTAAGACCCTCTACATACCCCACAATTATGGGGGCGTTTCCTCTCGTTTGCCATCCTGAGAAAGATTTACTCCTGCAATTCTGAGGGAGGAAATGACCTGTAAATCTTGCGAGTGTCTGGGCACGAATCAACCTTTGCATATGGATTCAGAAATGCTTACAATTCTAACATACGAGCAGAAATTAAAACTGTCTACAGAAACGAGGGTATTTACACACATAGGGTCTGATTCACAAAGGTAACTTCCACTTTTGAGTAAGTTTACACTTTTAAGTAAGTGTATTAATTTGCTATTCTCAAACTTAGGGGCTGATTACGATGGTGGGCGGAAGCACATCCGCGGTGCTGGCGGAAAATGCCCTTTTCCGCACTCCATCGGCGGTCCTTGCGTCCGCTGTATTACGATGGGCAAAGATAGCCCATTTCCCGTCCGCTGCGGTGTTCCGGGTTCCGCCGAAAATCTCCGTCCGCACCGGTAGCGGATGGAGCCAAAAGAGAGGTACCGCCGTGCGGAATGCGGTCACGACCGCCGGTCAAATCACGATGCATCAAATAGCCCACCACACCGCTGCGGAGAATCCGGCCAATCGAGGATGGCGGTGGCAATACTGCGGATAGCTCCATGTGTTCCTGTCCGCTGGGGAAACGGCGGTCTTTGGCCTTTCCGCAGCAAATCCGACCGCCGCGGACGGATTTTCAGCTTTTCCGCCACTGAATCCTGGAATCCGACTGCCGCGATAGGGAGTTTCTGGCGGTGCATCCTAATCTGGCCGGCGGTTTTGCCGCGGTACCTGCGGGCGGAAATTTCCCGCTAGCACGGCGGTCGGAATGCTTTTCCGTCCGCCATCGTAATCAGCCCCTTAGAGTGTAAAAAAAAAACTGCACTTAGGGGCTGATTACGATGGCGGACGGAAAAGCATTCCGACCACCGTGCTAGCGGGAAATTTCCGCCCGCAGGTACCGCGGCAAAACCGCTGGCCAGATTAGGATGCACCGCCAGAAACTCCCTACCGCGGCGGTCGGATTCCAGGATTCAGCGGCGGAAAAGCTGAAAATCCATCCGCGCCGGTCGGATTTGCTGCGGAAAGGCCAAAGACCGCCATTTCCCCAGCGGACAGGAACACATGGAGCTATCCGCAGTATTGCCACCGCCATCCTCGATTGGCCGGATTCTGTGCAGCGGTGTGCTGGGCTGTTTGAGGCATCGTGATTTGACCGGCGGTCGTGACCGCATTCGCAATGGCAGTACCTCTCTTTTGGCTCCGTCCGCTACCGGCGCGGACGGAGATTTTCAGCGGAACCCGTAACACAGCAGCGGACGGGAAATGGGCTATCTTTGCCCATCGTAATACGGCGGACGCAAGGATCGCCGATGGAGTGCGGAAAAGGGCATTTTCCGCCAGCACCGCGGATGTGCTTCCGCCCGCCATCGTAATCAGCCCCTAAGTTCAGAACTACACATGGCCAACCACTGGTAATACAACACCTTCCCATAGAATATATAAAAATAGTACATATTTAGTATTTAATTAGAAAATATTTTAATAACTTATTTTTAATTTAAAACATCATGCTATAATACATTTTATTAAAAATAATTACATTCATTTTATTAATTAAATACAACACTTTTAATTATATTGATGTGCATTAAAACATTTTTTTTCTTTAGCTGGGGATTTTTGTTTTAATTTAAAGTTCAGAAAAATATATGCCCATTAATTAAAGTTTTAATTCACAATGAATTTACTAGTGATGTAGCTTAAAAATATTTTAATATTTAATATTTATTTTCGAGTTAAATAGGTAGAGACTCCACAGTTAAGTGTAGATCTCCATATGGCAAGGTAAGGGGAAAAAAATGTTTTTTAACTAAAAAATGGATATAAAAAACATTTTTGTATGCTCAATATTTATTTACATTTATTTTCTCTATTTACTTCAAACATCGAACAAAATGTAAAAATGCAAGGCTCCAAAAACCTGAAGGGGTGGACGTGCCTTGAAGTTGAAGGAGAAACTGCTTGTGACTTTCTACACTCCTTCTATACAAGGATCTCTTGAGGAAACCAGCATAAAAGGGTGAGCGCAAAATTAGGCCGCTAGTTGCTGCACCCTGGCACCCTTATCACATGAGCACTAATAGTGTTCCTAAGGGGCATGGGGGAGGATGCACAAGAAAGAAACACACAACGAGAAATAAGGTGAACATATGATCATCTACTACTTCACCTGTGAAAGGTAGTCAATTTTTGAGTATCAGTGCATTACTGCTCCCACCCCTGGGAGCGAGAGGACAATGAGTCATGGGATAATGGCAAACCCTGGTCACTATCAACATTCCACAACTTTCATACAATAATAGCAAACTTTCACAGCAGACCCTCACTCACAAATAAGTGTCCTCTCTGTCAACTATTTACATTGACTGCACCTAAAGGCAGCCCTCTGATAGAATCTTTATAACTGCAGAACAGCAAAACTGGGGCCAGGTAACTGGTGGCCTGGCATAGCCCATTGGTGGTTTGTTTGTCCACCTCCTGAAGGAGTCATACTTAATGAAAGGCAGGGATAATACAGGAATCTGAGAGTAAAGATCCATTTTGAAAGAAAAACTAAAGGTACTCCTGTGAGTGACAACCATTCTGGTGCAAGAGAATAAAAATAGGTAAAACGTCTGTAGCTTAAGGTGACCATGAAATGCAACACTCTGACATTGCACCCAAATGTGCATGAAGAATCAAAATTGTCCTTTTTGGAAGCATTAGCAGATATAAAAAATTCTACCAAAGAATCCCCCGCTGCAACGATGTCTGACATAGCCTTGCAAACAATCCCGAAAGACATCTCAGATATCTGTCTCTAAATTATATCAATGGATGACAAGACAATTAAATCTCAAAAGAGCTCAGGTGTGCAAGAGCTAGCCTCACTTCATTTCATCAGGACTTGGGCACAAAAAAGACCTATCTACAAGAAGGGCAGATTTAATAATGTCCAGATTGAGAAAATTAATTGTGGCCTCTAAGCCCAAAGATGTGGAAATGAAAGACTGGCCCCACAGAGCTAATGTCTGTTTTTTGGTGTACCAGAAAAACTGGAGTAGGGAAACTATTGGACTTCCTGGCAGAATTTCTCTCTAAACTAAAATGCATTACCTTCTCCCCTCTGTTTGAAATTCAGCAGGTGCACAGGATAAGACCATGATTAAGAGCTGGTAAACCTACACCAATAATTACCTGCTTTCTGAGACATGTCCAAACCGAGCAGATGTTAATGGCAGCAAAGAATATTTATTAGATGGACATAAAATGTACAGCACAGCCATTTTCCTTGCTTGAGTTGAATCTGAAGAGGAAATAAGGTTTTCCCTTCAACCCCAGCTCTGCACATGGCTATGCAAATGGCATGATAAATATTGACACCTCCAATAATTCTGAAAACAGTGGATGGAAAGACCATAGGATTCTAAGGTCCGGGCTCACTGGGAATCGTCCAGGATTCCCTCTACTAGGACATTCCTTGTGTCTCCAACGTAAGGAGAAGTCTACTGAGAACTCACACCGAGACTGCTCGGAAAGACCTCCCAGAGACTCTGTAAGACATTCAGAGATGCCCTGACAAGGAAGATCTGAGGAAGGTCCTTGCAGTTTTGGTAAAAGATAGAGACAAATCCTGAAAGACAGCATTACCTGTATGTCCTCAAAGACAACTGACTTGATTATTTGTTTCATCATTAGCTTAATGTGTGACCCTGAAAGGCTTTCCAGCAATGAGACAGTATTCATTTCCAGCCCTGTGCTCTTACACACTGTAGAACTGTATTTTATGTATTTCTTATTAGTCAATTGAAGTAACACCACAGCTGCCTAGATCACAGTATCACACTTCTAGATCATTAATATGTATACTGTACTCACTACAGATGTGTTCATACCCGTTTGTTTTTACTTCCCATTGTCAAACTGGGTTCTTCAATGCCTAGAGCTCCAGCTCAATAGCCAAAGTTAGGTAGAGCTCATTTACTACTGACAATGCATGTTCATGAACACACCCGACCCCATCTGATAGTGCATCTGTTGCTCAAATGCCTTATCACTCAATCCTTGGAGACATTTCCCCCTTTTCTTCTCTCTCTCTTTTTACCCCTTTATTACATCCTAGCTAAATCAATTGCCTCTATTGACATGATAGCTACCTTATTACTGTAAAATGTCAACAACTGATACCCAAAACCTCTGAACCTGTTCTATATGAACATAAATGGTTTCACCCCCTACAGAAAATGAAAAACGGTCTCGGGCATGCCTGGCCTCTAATTCTCCTAACATTGCTGTCATCCAGTAATCCACCTTTCTTCTCCTGAAGCTCAGAAACTCAAGAAAGCTTGGGTGGGAATGTGATAAATAGCGGAAGTTTGAAGTTAGTACAGTTGAGCAGTTATATCATTTATTTATTACCAGTGACTAGAGATATCATACCTCAATTGTAATAAGATAACTAGAGACAGGCTTTGTGTTACAGCTTTAAAACTTGTCAGAACCACAGTTAGTGGAATGTTTATGTTCAGGCCTCAGGCGGTGCTCCAGGGGAAGCAGTCGCTGCTGAGCTGGCCTCCAAGGAATGCTACAGACATCCTTCTCTAACTAAACTTACTAGAAAGAAGACTTGCTTCCTGCTCTGATATTACATATTTGGCGATGAGGATGGGATGGGATTCAACTCAAGGAAATTATAGATGTGGTGAATTTCAGAGATCTAAGAGAGGTTCCTGCATGGTTAAGAGACTATGAACTGTAAAGTATGATTGAATACATTGCATTTCATGACTGTGTATATAGTATGTGTTAAATTTAATTACATAGTAGTCATTTTTGTTGTTCATTTTTAGGCTTTTATGATTGAGGGAAAAGGTTGTATTATAGCTTTAAGACTTAATAGAACAATAGTTAGTGGAATGTTTGTGTTCAGGCCAAATATGGGGTTCATTAGGGACGCAGTTGCTGCTGAGATGGCCTCCAGGGAACACTACAGAGGTCCTGTTGTAAATAAACTGACTAAAATGGAGACTTGCTTCCTAGCGTCTTACTACATATATTTATACAGAGTTGCAGGTTCCCATGTGTTATAAAGTAAGTAAAATATTATTGGATGGATATTCCAGTGCCTACAATGTGACCTTGTACACATACTTTGGTCCTGACCTAAACTGGGATCTTACTGATCAGAAGTGTGGAGAACAATAAAATTCCTCAGTCGGCCATTGGTCCCTCCTTCTGCCAAGGTATTACTCCTACCTTATACCGAAGACACTGAAGAAGTTATTTCCCATTGTAACAGGTAGATGTCCACTTTGCTGACTAAAATGTGTTTGCCTCTGTGAGAAAGTGGATTATTAGTTGGAGTGGATGGTAGGCCACCCCAAGCAATAATGGCACTATTCTCATTAGGTCCAGTAAAGGTTTCAATAATGTAAACCTGAGCTCAGCCCATGGTAGCTATTGCACAGGGTAAACAGGCTTACCTTGCAAAAATGTGTAAAGCATTTAAAAGTACCAAAACAGTTAAAAAGTCAAAAACACTAAACAATAAAAATCCCACTTCAATTTATAAAAATAGAGAATATTTTAATGAACAAAATGATACCCAAACAACAAATATCCAGTGAGGGGAACTGGAGATGTGAATTTATAATGTTTTAAATAAAAATGAAAGCAAAAAGTGCAAATCATCAACAGCGGGCAACTGGTTCCACTAGACCGGGACATAGGTAAGGTATAAGGCTGACTGCGATGGATCATAGGTCTGATAGAAGGACAAGTTGGTCCCCGTCACAGAGTTACCTTTGCACTTAGACATTTTCTGAAAAGGTAGAGTCGTCAGCAGGGCAAGGCTGGATATAAAGACGTGATCATCAACAATGAGTTGATGAAGAACGAAGGCTCAATGAAACAACTGAAAACCGCCTCCTCTATTGAATACAATCACAAGGAATGCATCTCAGATATTTCATTGCATATTAATGCTTTTTCATTTATTATACAAATTTATAATAAATGATTTATAAATTATGTTTCAATTTGAGAGAAAGTTGCTGTTGAACACCATTATTTGAAATACATACATATTGAGGTGGTTTTTGCTTTTGAGTGTTGATTGAGTGGAGTATAAGCGGTATTGCTGGCAGGATAAGAAATAATTAGAAAACTCAAAAAGAGTCAATCTGTACTATCTATGATGTTTTGAATACTATATGAATTTATTATCTATATCATGTTATAAATGTGTGCAATAAATGATGAAGCAATAATATGCAATTAAATATCTGAGATTTATTCCTTGTGGTTGTATTCAATAGGGGAGGCGGGTTTCAGTTGTGATCTTGAAGTATTCCCCCACTCTGCTCTCCTTTAAATTAGTGGACCCCTTTCTTTTGTTTGAGATGAAGTCTCAATGAAGCTGTCCACAAAGGTGGGAAAAGCTCTGAGCAGATGCTGCTCAGTGTTGGGCCTGGTGACAATTTCTACCTTTGAAATTAGACTCTTTTCTGGAAGTTGGATTTCCTCAATGGGGCAATGTTGCAGATAGTGGCCCAAAAGGGTTTGACAGTGTCAGAGGCCCATCAGTGTCAGCTGCCGTTGAATTGAATTTGCTGCTGTGGAGAAGAAAGTAGCGATAGCTGCGGTAAAATCAGGCCCACCGGTGATGCAGCCTCGGCGGATCGTCTGGCAGGTTGATCCTGGTCCCACAACAGTTCTCCAGGCAAAAAGTCTTGAAAAAGGTTCTAAGTCCCAGCTTTTAGGTTTGGGCAGGAGGAGTATACTCTGATACCAGTCAAGGGTTACAGGATATCAGGAACAGACCTAGGGATCAAGACTCAGTCCAACAAAAGCCACAAGCTGGGTCTAGGGTGGGTCCAGTTAAAACTGGTCATCTGGGCTCTTCCAAGGAAGTGGACTGTTGCAGCTTTTGTGTCCCTGTAACTTAACAGTAGGTCAGTCAAGTGAACCTTGGAGTCCACTTCTTTGTCCTGGGTAAAGGTGGGAGCAGGTAAAGCCCTTATTATTCTCCTCACAGGTCTCAACAGCAGGTGCAGACCTTCTACTGTCTTCCACAGGCCCAATAGTGTTTTGAAGAGTGTGCCAAGGAGTGTCAACATTTATACTTTGGCACTAGCCTGTGGGTGGTGGTGACCCCAGCCACCCCGACCAAAAGAGAAAAAGTTCCTTGGGGTAATCCAATTCCACTTTTGCAGCAGCTCCAGTGCACCCTACTTCAAACAATCCCACAGTGCCCCTCCCCACCTAAAACCAAGATGGCAGAATGTGACCTCCCTTGTGTAGAACTCATGTGCACACCCAAGAGGTGTGGCCAGGGAAATGAGCAAACCCTCCCCTGTAGTCACTCAAAACTGGTTCTGGGACAGCTCCTCTCCAGAGATGAATTGTGCCTGGCAGGCTAGGTGGACAATAGAGGAGGCAGGCGCATATGTGAGCTATATCTGCCTGTGACAATGTATGCCTCTTTGAAGATATTTTGGTTCCTGGGCAATGCCCAGATGGTCATCCTGACAGAGGAACAGGATACTCCCTCATACCCAAGCCCCTCATCTCAAGTCTAATAGGAAGTTCACACCTCATCAATGTGCTATCAGCTCCTGGGAGACCGCTGGAAGCTCATTCAAATGGACTTCTAGAGACTTTAGGCAGGCAAAAAGGGGTTATTTTGAAAGGTCAAAGGTGCATTTTAAATCTGTACAGCCAGGGTACTGGCCGAAGGCCTGCAGTCATGTTTTCAATTAATATGGTGGCACAATATGTGCTGCATTCTCCTAATAACTTACAGGCCCTTGTTACACTTTGTACCATATATTAGGGGCATATCGGAAAGTTAAATATGGCAATTAGGATCATAGCCAATTATGACATGATTGAGTGATCAGAGCATATGCACTGAGGCCTTGTTAGCAGGGTCCCAATGCGCAGAGTCAAAAAATGGGGGAGGATCATGCAAAAAGTGGCATTTTCCTACAGCTTAGACATTGGCACTCATTGCCCCACATTAAATGATTGGATATCAGAAATTTTTCAAATAGTCTCATGTGACGGAATTATTTATAAAGTGTCAAATCACCTGGGCATTTGTTAGCAGATTTGGGATGCTTTTCATAGGCAAGTAACATACAGTTACTGTTTTGCAATCTATGTTGGCAAAATTATAGATATTGTTGTTGATAATGTGTTGTCCAGACCAAGAGAGAAAAACAATTGATGGATATTATGGGTTTGAACAACCAAACTGCACATTGGTGACTACTGCTTTAGCTATCTTTCTTAATTAGAAATGTACTATTATAAGGAGTTGCTGCTTGTCCCTTTTGTATCGCTTTGGTCGCCCTAAGTTGGCGGGGGTATGCCCAGACGTGGGTCCCTTGCTCACTTTGCCACTGGATTCAAGCAAGCCTGGCTGATGACGGCTGAAATGCCAGAAACCGGTCCTAGGATGCTTGTTTCCGGTCCAGGGAAGACATGGCTTGGCAGTTCGGGCTGGACTGTTCCCAGGAGGCACAGGGTCAGACTGATTTGCATATGGCCATGTCTGAACTGGGGTGGTGGAGTGAGCTAAAGAATGATGTTGGATTAAACCCAGATCAGTTGACTGGGGGTGAGTGTTTGATTGGCTCAAACGTTCCGTCCATCATCCCCTTTTGTATCGCTTTGGTCGCCCTAAGTTGGCGGGGGTATGCCCAGACGTGGGTCCCTTGCTCACTTTGCCACTGGATTCAAGCAAGCCTGGCTGATGACGGCTGAAATGCCAGAAACCGGTCCTAGGATGCTTGTTTCCGGTCCAGGGAAGACATGGCTTGGCAGTTCGGGCTGGACTGTTCCCATGAGGCACAGGGTCAGACTGATTTGCATATGGCCATGTCTGAACTGGGGTGGTGGAGTGAGCTAAAGAATGATGTTGGATTAAACCCAGATCAGTTGACTGGGGGTGAGTGTTTGATTGGCTCAAACGTTCCGTCCATCATCCCCTTTTGTATCGCTTTGGTCGCCCTAAGTTGGCGGGGGTATGCCCAGACGTGGGTCCCTTGCTCACTTTGCCACTGGATTCAAGCAAGCCTGGCTGATGACGGCTGAAATGCCAGAAACCGGTCCTAGGATGCTTGTTTCCGGTCCAGGGAAGACATGGCTTGGCAGTTCGGGCTGGACTGTTCCCATGAGGCACAGGGTCAGACTGATTTGCATATGGCCATGTCTGAACTGGGGTGGTGGAGTGAGCTAAAGAATGATGTTGGATTAAACCCAGATCAGTTGACTGCGGGTGAGTGTTTGATTGGCTCAAACGTTCTGTCCATCATCCCCTTTTGTATCGCTTTGGTCGCCCTAAGTTGGCGGGGGTATGCCCAGACGTGGGTCCCTTGCTCACTTTGCCACTGGATTCAAGCAAGCCTGGCTGATGATGGCTGAAATGCCAGAAACCGGTCCTAGGATGCTTGTTTCCGGTCCTGGGAAGACATGGCTTGGCAGTTCGGGCTGGACTGTTCCCATGAGGCACAGGGTCAGACTGATTTGCATATGGCCATGTCTGAACTGGGGTGGTGGAGTGAGCTAAAGAATGATGTTGGATTAAACCCAGATCAGTTGACTGGGGGTGAGTGTTTGATTGGCTCAAACGTTCCGTCCATCATCCCCTTTTGTATCGCTTTGGTCGCCCTAAGTTGGCGGGGGTATGCCCAGACGTGGGTCCCTTGCTCACTTTGCCACTGGATTCAAGCAAGCCTGGCTGATGACGGCTGAAATGCCAGAAACCGGTCCTAGGATGCTTGTTTCCGGTCCAGGGAAGACATGGCTTGGCAGTTCGGGCTGGACTGTTCCCATGAGGCACAGGGTCAGACTGATTTGCATATGGCCATGTCTGAACTGGGGTGGTGGAGTGAGCTAAAGAATGATGTTGGATTAAACCCAGATCAGTTGACTGGGGGTGAGTGTTTGATTGGCTCAAACGTTCCGTCCATCATCCCCTTTTGTATCGCTTTGGTCGCCCTAAGTTGGCGGGGGTATGCCCAGACGTGGGTCCCTTGCTCACTTTGCCACTGGATTCAAGCAAGCCTGGCTGATGACGGCTGAAATGCCAGAAACCGGTCCTAGGATGCTTGTTTCCGGTCCAGGGAAGACATGGCTTGGCAGTTCGGGCTGGACTGTTCCCATGAGGCACAGGGTCAGACTGATTTGCATATGGCCATGTCTGAACTGGGGTGGTGGAGTGAGCTAAAGAATGATGTTGGATTAAACCCAGATCAGTTGACTGGGGGTGAGTGTTTGATTGGCTCAAACGTTCCGTCCATCATCCCCTTTTGTATCGCTTTGGTCGCCCTAAGTTGGCGGGGGTATGCCCAGACGTGGGTCCCTTGCTCACTTTGCCACTGGATTCAAGCAAGCCTGGCTGATGACGGCTGAAATGCCAGAAACCGGTCCTAGGTTGCTTGTTTCCGGTCCAGGGAAGACATGGCTTGGCAGTTCGGGCTGGACTGTTCCCATGAGGCACAGGGTCAGACTGATTTGCATATGGCCATGTCTGAACTGGGGTGGTGGAGTGAGCTAAAGAATGATGTTGGATTAAACCCAGATGAGTTGACTGGGGGTGAGTGTTTGATTGGCTCAAACGTTCCGTCCATCATCCCCTTTTGTATCGCTTTGGTCGCCCTAAGTTGGCGGGGGTATGCCCAGACGTGGGTCCCTTGCTCACTTTGCCACTGGATTCAAGCAAGCCTGGCTGATGACGGCTGAAATGCCAGAAACCGGTCCTAGGATGCTTGTTTCCGGTCCAGGGAAGACATGGCTTGGCAGTTCGGGCTGGACTGTTCCCATGAGGCACAGGGTCAGAATGATTTGCATATGGCCATGTCTGAACTGGGGTGGTGGAGTGAGCTAAAGAATGATGTTGGATTAAACCCAGATCAGTTGACTGGGGGTGAGTGTTTGATTGGCTCAAACGTTCCGTCCATCATCCCCTTTTGTATTGCTTTGGTCGCCCTAAGTTGGCGGGGGTATGCCCAGACGTGGGTCCCTTGCTCACTTTGCCACTGGATTCAAGCAAGCCTGGCTGATGACGGCTGAAATGCCAGAAACCGGTCCTAGGATGCTTGTTTCCGGTCCAGGGAAGACATGGCTTGGCAGTTCGGGCTGGACTGTTCCCATGAGGCACAGGGTCAGACTGATTTGCATATGGCCATGTCTGAACTGGGGTGGTGGAGTGAGCTAAAGAATGATGTTGGATTAAACCAAGATCAGTTGACTGGGGGTGAGTGTTTGATTGGCTCAAACGTTCCGTCCATCATCCCCTTTTGCATCGCTTTGGTCGCCCTAAGTTGGCGGGGGTATGCCCAGACGTGGGTCCCTTGCTCACTTTGCCACTGGATTCAAGCAAGCCTGGCTGATGACGGCTGAAATGCCAGAAACCGGTCCTAGGATGCTTGTTTCCGGTCCAGGGAAGACATGGCTTGGCAGTTCGGGCTGGACTGTTCCCATGAGGCACAGGGTCAGACTGATTTGCATATGGCCATGTCTGAACTGGGGTGGTGGAGTGAGCTAAAGAATGATGTTGGATTAAACCCAGATCAGTTGACTGAGGGTGAGTGTTTGATTGGCTCAAACGTTCCGTCCATCATCCCCTTTTGTATCGCTTTGGTCGCCCTAAGTTGGCGGGGGTATGCCCAGACGTGGGTCCCTTGCTCACTTTGCCACTGGATTCAAGCAAGCCTGGCTGATGACGGCTGAAATGCCAGAAACCGGTCCTAGGATGCTTGTTTCCGGTCCAGGGAAGACATGGCTTGGCAGTTCGGGCTGGACTGTTCCCATGAGGCACAGGGTCAGACTGATTTGCATATGGCCATGTCTGAACTGGGGTGGTGGAGTGAGCTAAAGAATGATGTTGGATTAAACCCAGATCAGTTGACTGGGGGTGAGTGTTTGATTGGCTCAAACGTTCCGTCCATCATCCCCTTTTGTATCGCTTTGGTCGCCCTAAGTTGGCGGGGGTATGCCCAGACGTGGGTCCCTTGCTCACTTTGCCACTGGATTCAAGCAATCCTGGCTGATGACGGCTGAAATGCCAGAAACCGGTCCTAGGATGCTTGTTTCCGGTCCAGGGAAGACATGGCTTGGCAGTTCGGGCTGGACTGTTCCCATGAGGCACAGGGTCAGACTGATTTGCATATGGCCATGTCTGAACTGGGGTGGTGGAGTGAGCTAAAGAATGATGTTGGATTAAACCCAGATCAGTTGACTGGGGGTGAGTGTTTGATTGGCTCAAACGTTCCGTCCATCATCCCCTTTTGTATCGCTTTGGTCGCCCTAAGTTGGCGGGGGTATGCCCAGACGTGGGTCCCTTGCTCACTTTGCCACTGGATTCAAGCAAGCCTGGCTGATGACGGCTGAAATGCCAGAAACCGGTCCTAGGATGCTTGTTTCCGGTCCAGGGAAGACATGGCTTGGCAGTTCGGGCTGGACTGTTCCCATGAGGCACAGGGTCAGACTGATTTGCATATGGCCATGTCTGAACTGGGGTGGTGGAGTGAGCTAAAGAATGATGTTGGATTAAACCCAGATCAGTTGACTGGGGGTGAGTGTTTGATTGGCTCAAACGTTCCGTCCATCATCCCCTTTTGTATCGCTTTGGTCGCCCTAAGTTGGCGGGGGTATGCCCAGACGTGGGTCCCTTGCTCACTTTGCCACTGGATTCAAGCAAGCCTGGCTGATGACGGCTGAAATGCCAGAAACCGGTCCTAGGATGCTTGTTTCCAGTCCAGGGAAGACATGGCTTGGCAGTTCGGGCTGGACTGTTCCCATGAGGCACAGGGTCAGACTGATTTGCATATGGCCATGTCTGAACTGGGGTGGTGGAGTGAGCTAAAGAATGATGTTGGATTAAACCCAGATCAGTTGACTGGGGGTGAGTGTTTGATTGGCTCAAACGTTCCGTCCATCATCCCCTTTTGTATCGCTGCTTGTTCACCAGTCTTTCACTTTCCACCATTTGCTGAGTGGTGGAGAAAGGGGGTGTGGCCTCTGACCACCTCTCAGCAATCCCACTATGTGGGGCTTACAGGAGGTGACAGGTGGGCTAGTTGGCCCCTAAGAACCCTCAAGAGCGGAGGGGACTTCATCCCTCAACCAAGAGCACGCCAGGAGGTGCGTTTGCAGAGTAGTGGGGAGTTGCCAGCTTTCGATTCTTTTTTTGAATTTTAGGAAGGGAGGCTGTGTGGCCCCCCCTTACCTTGATGCTTTTGGGCCCCAGGGAACCCATCCTCCGTGGCCTGACCCATTTTTTATTTTATTTTCAAATAAAAAAGGAGAGGGGGCATGTGGCCCCCCTCCTGAAGCTCATTTTGGCCCCAGGGAACCCATACCCTGGGCTATGCCTTTCTTTTTTTTCAAGTTACAAAAGGGGAGGGGGGCCATGCAGCCCCCCTCCCCAGGCCGATTTCGACCCCGGGGACCCCATCCCCCAGGGCATGGCCATTTTTTTTACATTTTAAAGGGAGGGGGGCCAAGCGGCCCCCCGCCCGGGCAATTTTTGGCCCCGGGGACCCCATCCCCCAGGGCCAGGCCATCTCATTTTGTTTTTCTTTTACTTTTTCCCAGGCCAATTTTGGCCCAGGGGACCCCATCCCCCGGGCCCGGCCATTTTTTTTAAAATAAAAAAAGGGAGGGGGTCTGAGCGGCCCCCTACCGGGCCATTTTCGGCCCTGGGGACCCCATCCCCCTGGGCATGGCCAGCTGGTTGGGGACCGTGGGGGGAGCCTGAATCCCCTGCGGTCCTGGACGGCTCCCGCCTCATGCAGGAGCCAGCATGGCTTTTCACTCCCAGGGAGCTGCTGATATGCAGCTCCCTGGGGGTAAAAAGCAAAGTGTGCTTGCTTCGAACATCCCGCCATCCCATAGCAAACTGCAATGTCCCGGGGGTGGGCACCCTGGGACATTACTGGAGCCGGCCCTGGGGTGTGGCGGCCCCCAGGATCATTTACGGCTTCAGGAGGTGGGCCGCGCGGCCCCCCTCCAATTTAGAAAGTAGCCCCAGGGAGGTGGTGGGGGGTTGAGCCCCCACCACACATTATTTTGAACATAGCCCCAGGGAGGTGGCAGTCCCTGGGGCTGTGTGGGGGGCAGGAGCCCCCCCACGCCTAATTATATACTTAGCCTCAAGAAGGTGGCGGTCCCTGGGGCTGCAGGGGGCCGCATGGCCCCCCGTATTTGACAAACACAGCCCCAGGGAGGTGGCAGTTCCCGGGGCTGCATGGGGGGCAGAAGCCTCCACACGCCTTCATTTTCCTAAATATAGCCCTGGGGAGGTGGCGGTCTCCGGGGCTGCGGTGAGGCCTCGTAGCCCCCCGCATTGGACAAACATAACCCCGGGGAGGTGGCAGTCCCCAGGGTTGCATGGGGGGGCAGAAACATGCATTCATTTTCTTAAATATAGCCCCAGGGAGGTGGCGGTCCTCAGGGCTGTGGGGGCTCACTCGGGCCCCGACATCATTACTTTTGCTTTCCCCGGGACCTGGCCCACCCGGGGGCTTAAAGAAAACAAAGCGCTGGAGTCCGCGCTTCGTTTTAAAAAAATATTTTGGCCGGATTCGCGGATCCAGCACGAATCGCGCTGAAATTTTAAATGCTTTTTTTGGGCCTGGGGGTCAGGCTGTTTCTAGCCTCACCCCTTTTCTTGATTTTTATTGTTTTTGACCATTTTTCTTGTGACTCGGTTCAACCGAAAGGGACCCAAGACCTGACTGTTCAAATCAGTACAGCAAGACCTTAGCGCCTGAATACCTTCACCGGTGAATATATATAAATTTGTGTGTGTATTAGGTTTGCAAACAGCTCAACAGTAGGGAGGTAATTATTGTATTTTTTAAAAACAGACTGTCAACTATGGATGCTCTTATGTGCTTTCACCCAAAGGAAAGGTAACTGCTGATACTTATATATAAATCTAAATAAAATATAAAATATATGTTTTGAAAAGCAGTCATATTCTTCAACACACTGCCAAAGTAGCACCATACCAAGGCAGCGGGTGACCTCAAATATAGAAGACAATTTCCTGTAGGACCAACACATAATATTTCAGAGAAGTGGTATCAAATTTAATAGGCTTTTAGAAAATACTGACTGAGTAAGATATCAGAGGAGAGGGTGACCATTATATATAAATGCCAACCCCAATTTCTTTTTTGGACTCAGGATGCCACCATGGCATACTAAATATTGAAACCCTTTCAAATCTAGGTTTTGAAATGCTGAATGTCAGCTATGTAAATGATCAGCATGCAGGATGGAAGTTTGTGCCACTAACTATTCATTTCCTTATATTTATTTGAATGATTGTGCATTTACCAGGTTTGTAGACTCATTCGAAGGACTAAGTTGAGGGGGTAATGATTATTTGCCAATAAAGGTAAGCTTAACAGCAAAGAAAGAAGAAACCAATAAGTCTGATCAAGTCATTATAAAAATGAGTATAGTGTTGTAGAGATTTAAAATAAAATATACACAGCAATTCCTATTCTTTGATGTTAGAAGTATTTGTATTAAAACGATATGAAGAAGCCTCCATCTCAAGCGTACTGATTAAAATAACATTAACTTATTGTCATTGGTACAATGCTGAATGTAGAAATATGTGCTGCAAAGTTCGACAGGTTCTAAGAAAATATTTACAGCGAAATCATCAATTGTGGAATTTGTGTATAAAAGATTATGGAAAGAGTATAAACATCTAATAAATGTAAGAAAAAAGAAGCAACCATCGGTATTTTGAAAAAAATGTTTCAAATCATTAATACTTTGGATGACAGGCAGTTTTGAAAAATGGTGACAAAAGGGACTTTGCTCTCCCACGTAAGACGCAAAAGGAGGGAGTAGGGAGAACAACAGGGATCATACTTAAAATATTTGTACCTCATTTGCCCTTCAGGAGAATGTGAGCTCCTAGGACCTTATTTTGAGTTTGGCATATAGCATACTCCACCACAAATGTGACGGATATCCAATCCACTGTATAACAAGTTCATATATCCTATGACACTTGAAATACAGCAGACAGGATATCCGTAACATTTCTAACAGAAAATCCCATCTTTCAAACACTAAATAGGCCCGTAGTTTGTCATAAAGGAAGGTGAAAAGCTCCCTATATGTTTGAGTGAAATTGAGGAAATATTATGAATGTAAAAATGAGTAAGGCAACAGGCACTGGCAACATCAACAAGATAGTGTGTAAGAAAACACTTGACTATGGGCTGGATTTCAGTATCCCTATTTTAAATACATTGCATCTTCTAGTAGGATTGCCAACACAATATATACCCCTATTTAAAAAATAACGGAGAGCTTGGAAATCCTGTAGGTAACAGACCAATTTACTGTTAGATGATTCCTGAAACATGTTTACAAAGATGCTATTAGATATTCTAAAGAAATTTAGAACTGGGCAGAGAATCAGAAGATAATTCCAAGTGAACAGATGGCAATCTACTTAACATCACGTATTTGCTCTGATGAAATAATACAAAAACTAACACTTAAAGACCAAAAAAACTCTGACATTCATCAGTTGTATATACTACTGAGCTAACTATATCTTGCACCCCACCATGCACTCTTTATCACCTCACGTATTACAACACTCATGACATGTTAAATGACATCATTGATGACATCAATCATCACATCTCAAATGGCATCATTGATGACACCACTGATGACATCATCCAGTCATTGTTTCAGTGTCCTATAGGGTTGTGGCCTTGAAGTAATTCAACATTCCACACCTGTCACCACTTTTCTATTAACTTTAAAGCAATTATTCTCTTAAAGTATTAATATGACCTGCAATTGTAAGTCAAAAGGTTGAGATGTATGCATTTGCCACCGAAAAGACACCTTTTGCCAGGCCCTATGGACAACACTCTGTAGTTTGGTCAGACACACTACACATATTCCTGAGATGGGCACAATGACATAGAACCTTGGAGACAGCATCTTCCCCCAATCCGATCGGAGTTCTACAAGGCTCAACCCTTCCCCCTTCACTATTCAACTTATATATAGAACCTCTAACCGAAATACTCCATCTAGCTAACATTTCTTCCCACATGTATGCTGCTGACACACAGATTTACATTAAGTTTTTGTCATTGGAGGAGATCAAAGCAATGAACGAGGCATTAATGGTGACAGTGCAATG
This sequence comes from Calotriton arnoldi, assembly GCA_963921515.1. NCBI lineage: Eukaryota > Metazoa > Chordata > Amphibia > Caudata > Salamandridae > Calotriton > Calotriton arnoldi. Next base: position 1,347,774 of record CAWUFW010003124.1, on the reverse strand, counting down.
GTTAACAAGCAATCAACTTAAGCTAAACACACAAAAACAGAATTCCTTCTAATATCCCTCTCTAAAAGCTCACCCATTATAAAGGAATGGACCGAGATGATCACCGCACTAAACTGCACCCCGAGCATAGTGGACTCAACCAAATCTCTAGGAATAACGCTAGATAAGAGCCTGAACATGCAAACTCACATCAACTCGTTGGCTAGAAATGCCCGATTTCACTTAAGCTACATTAGAAAACTGAAACCATTCATCAAAACAGCAGACCTCAAATTGGCAGTCCAGGCATTAGTCATCTTGAGGATTGAACACAGATGTACAACACTATCAGGTCTACCCAAGATTTCAACAGCTCCTCTAAAAGCCTGCCTCAATGCAGCAGCTAGACTTATAACAGGCTCAAAGAAATTCGACCACATCTCTCCTCACCTGAAGGCTCTGAATTGGCTACCATACGGAGCCAGAATTCAACTCAAAATGGCTTGTATCACACACAAAGCGATTCACCTCAAAACACCGGCGTATCCAGCTCAGAAATTGGAGATATCCGGTGGAAGCAGATATTCTAGGAGCGCCAGAGATCTAGTGCTGAAGCCACTGATCTTCCAGAGGAAAAAAGCCTATGACAGAGTGTTCTCGGGAGCTGCACCGAGAATCTTGAGCTTGCTGCCTCCAAGCATCAGAAGGATACCGAACACCTTAAGTTTCAAGAAAGAAACCAAGAGCTTTCTAATGAGCAAATTCCTACCTTAAAAATTATCGAACAATCATGTAAAGATTTGCCTAGAAACTTTTGCCTATCTCCCCACGAGCATCTCTTGCACCCGCCAAGTGAACCCCAAGTCGAAGCATTTAGAACCCTTTCATCATACCACTGAGAAGCTATCCTCGTAACCAGCGAGACACAGGTCCTTACATACCTGTTAAATGTAGATTCTCGCTAATATTTTGTTCCAGTGTACTAGTTTACAATATGGATCCTTAGACTCATATTTCGGGAATTTGCAAACGTCCTTGCTGCTTTGAGAAGTTATTTTTATGCTTACTTTTGTGTATAATGCCTACTATCGAAATGTACTAACAAAATACGTTTTTACTGTGAAGCGCTTTGATACCCTAGGGGGTCAAGTTTGCGCTATATAAAGCACTGAATAAATAAATGCTTACAACGCCTTTGCCAGATAAACTTCCTCTAAGTTGGATACCGCTACATTTTAAGTTATTGAACAATCTGCAATGTTACAAAATCTTCAGCAAAGTTCTGGAAATAAACACCCACACCTTATAAATATCCTCACTGTATAGAATTTGGCAATAGCACTGTGAAGCAACTGAGAAGATGGGTAGGCTGAGTAAAGAGATGTGGAAGGGGAATGCTGTAAGGGGCTGTTTCTCTGTTTAGATTTTGAACCTATACAATATGCTCCAAACGAATAAAAACCAATTTTTCCCTCACATTTTAACCCTCTGTTTTCATGCCTGCATCAACATGTCGATGCTCATTTAATTCAGCCTGCTCTTCAGGAAAGGCTTTAATTTCAACAGCTCCTATTCAAACAAAATTACTTTCAGGAGTGCCTAAGTTTCGTCATGAAGCACACATCTTAGTGCTTAAGTTGCTCATTAGAACTCTGTTGTAATGCTGTAGTTGATTACTTGGTAGTTAAGTGCCGGTGCTGGAAGTACATGTTACACTCTGTATGTAAGAATCCTTTACTGACAAGGATATGAAAGATATTTGAGGACTGATAGAAAATGTGTCTTCATTTTTGCTTTTTAGACCACTAACCATAAGTTCTGTAACAAAAAGAACCCCCAAAATGAATTCATTTCTAAAGGAAATGCTATAGGTTTTAGAACTTTGATTTCATTAAAATGGCCTCAGGTGTGCCACAAGTTTGTCATAAATATATAATGTTGTGCTCTAGTTGTTCATTAAACCACTGTGGGAGGATGCAGGAGAGCACCAGGAAGTTAACTGACATAGTGCTGCGGGGGTTGAAAGCACATGTTTTAGTCTTTACTGACATGGATTAAAACAATATGTGAGAACTCACACAAAATGAGTCCTTATTTTAGCTTAGTTTTTCATAAATACAGAATGTTAGTGATCTAGCTGTTCATTTGAACACCCTGGGAAGCTGCAGAGAACACTGGAGGATCAACTCACAGGCTGCTGCTGCTTTTGGAAGTACATGCTTTAATCAGAATAGCAGTCTCTATTCTCACATGATCATTTATAAAATGTTTATTCATGAGAGAAAACAGTTTTCTCTAAAAGATGGTTCATCAAATATGTAGGAGGCTGGCTCTGTATATATTATACCACAGTAAGGTATAGTGTGCACAGAGTCTGTTCAGGGGATCCCCAGAGGCTTAGAGAGGCTTACGTAGGTAAAACGAAAAGCTCTATTTGTGGTAGTATGGTCCACCTGTTAGGCTTATCAGAGGGTAGAGTCACACATTTATTGCACACACTCAGGCAAGAAATGATAGCACACACTCAAAGATGGAATCCACGCCAATTGTTTTGTATAAAAAGTTATTATTTGGTTATTTTATTTCTAGAACCACAAAATACTCAGTTGCAGGTAAATAACAGTTTTCAAAGGCAGTGGAAATGCTTTACAGTCTTGGGAATACTTTTGTATTAGCAGGTAAGTACCCAACTTACTCTTACAGTCTTCAAGGGATTAGACCAACACTGGGCAAGGGCCAGTTTAAGGTGGGAACTGCAGCACCAGCGGCGCTGAGGCGGTCGGTTGCAGAGGTCACTGAGCCCACTGTTAGTCGTTGGAGACTGGGGGCACCCGAAGGGGTGTGGGATTCGGTATCTATGCTGCGGCAGTCGATTCTGGCAATGATATTTACCCTTGTGTTCAGCAGAGAGCAATAGAGATAAATGGGAGTCAGTAGACCGCCAACACCGTTACCATCGGGTTGTCGTTAGCAAGTCACTGTAGATCAAGGGAGGCACTGCCAATCCCACAGTCATGGAGATGGATATGCACAGGGAATGGAGAAGTTCTTTTGATATCGAACAGTCAAGGAGAGGCAGCGGTCATGCAGGCAGGGCAGGAGGAGCATAGCAAAACCAAAGGGGATGATGGACGGAGTGTTGAACATTGCAAGCACTCACCCCCAGTCAACTGATCTGGGTTAAATCCATCATCATTCTTTAGCTCACTCCGCCACCCCAGTTCAGACATGGCCATATGCAAATCAGTCTGACCCTGTGCCTCATGGGAACAGTCCAGCCCGAACTGCCAAGCCATGTCTTCCCTGGACTGGAAACAAGCATCCTGGGACCGGTTTCGGGTTCATAACCCTCATCAGCCAGGCTATCTTGAATCCAGTGGCAAAGTGAGCAAGGGACCCACGTCTGGGCATACCCTGCCAACTTAGGGCGAACATAGGAGGAGGCCAACAGGGCCACTAGAAGGAGGGTACAGGCTCTCAGGAACAGGGTTGTGAACAGCTTGGGTCATTTGGCTGAGAGGATTCCTCTAGGTCATGGAGGTCGTCCGGCTGCGGTGCTTTCTTCTTGCAGGGCAGAGTCGTGTCAACACAAATGTCAGTCCTCTACCACTGCGGACTTGTTTTTTTTTTGCAGTAGTGAGTCTCGCTGACACAAGAGTCGGTCCTCAACTGCTGCAGTTCTTGTACCAGCTGACGCTGGGGACTAGAGCCTCTAGCCCAATCTTTTGTGATTTGGTGAAGGCTGGAAGGTCTCCGCAGGTTCTGAGAGGCCTTGCAGGGTTTCTAGAAGGACAGCAGGTCCAGTTGTTGAACCAGTTACAGATGGCGGGGTTCTGTCTGCACTGGTTCAGTTCCTGGTCCGGCAGCGGTCTTCTTCGGTCTTCTTCCTTGGCCCATCGAATCTGAGGATCGAGGTTCAGGGGTGCCCCTACATACTGAATTGAGGGGTGTTACAGGGACTGGAAGATGGTAGCCAATGGGCTACTTGCCTTTAGGGTGACTACACCCTTAGAATGTTGCCTCCCTTTGGGAAGGGGCATCTCCCTTACCTGACTGGGTTGAATCCTTGCATTCAAGATGGAGGATTTCCTACGGAGGGGGTCACCTCGGTCCAGGGCACCTTAGGGGGGTTCCGGGCAGAGAGGGGACTCACCTCTCCTGACTACTAATTTTCCCGCCAACTTTGCCGCCAAAAGTGGGGCTTGGTCAAGGGGGGCAGGCATCTCCACTATCTGGAGAGGCCCTGTCTGGCATATCAACGCATAAATGGCCTATCCAGCCTTAACCAAGGCAAAACTATTTACACAACCAAAATGTTAAGAAAGACGCTGTGAATCTATCACTGTCATCTACATTTGGAAAAAAAAGTAGAGCTGTCAACTCTACTTTTTATTTCTCCTTTTTTTTTTCAAATGTAGACGACAGTGATAGATTCACTGCGTCTTTCCTAACATTTTGGTTGTGTAAATAGTTTAGCCTTGGTTAAGGCTGGATAGGCCATTTATGTTTTGGATGTATATATTGGTCACTGCCCTCCCTCTCTCACTTACCCTCACTTTCGCACATTGCTGCACTACTCCTTCCCTTCCCCTTTTGGGGCACCTATGCACAATTCTAGTGACAAATGTGCTGTTTTTTTAACATGCAAACGCATGTTCAACATGATTAAATTTGTTCAAATGTGAATAAACATTCATTGTAATTGATTTAACAGGTGATGTTGATGTTTATGTCATAGTTTGTTTCCACTGGGACCACTCCCTTTCTGTACCGTATCTTACCCAGGTCCTAGTGATGTGTCTGGGTCCCCCCCATTGCTTTGTAACTCTAGCATATCAAAGGGCAGGAAGCCTTTGAGGCTCACCACCCTGAATGCTGTTTGTGCTTGGGGTAGGTGTGAAGCACCTCCATCCCAAGCAGCATTTGTCCCACAAGAGCACAAGGGCTCCGCCTTCACAGGGTCAGAAACATGTCTGTGTGTGGCAGGCTGGTGCAGACTAGTCAGCTGGACATGAGGGAGTTGGTCGTTTCTCAGGGGGCATCTCTAAGATGCCCTCTGAGTGCATCTTGTAATAAATCCAACACCAGCATCAGTGTGGATTTATTGTGCTGAGAAGTTTGATACCAAACTCTTTGGCATTCAGTAAAGCCATCATGGAACTGTGGAGTTCCTAATGTCAACCTCAGTGCCCATGTACTCACTTTGTCTCCTCTGCACTTACAATGTCGATGAATGGCACAGACTCTGTAGGGGCACATTGCTCATGCAGCTGTGCCCTCGACTGTGGGATAATGCACCCTGCCTTTAGGGCTGCAAGGCCTGCTAGAGAGGTGACTTACCTATGCCACAGGCAGTGGTTGGTGGGCATGGTACACAAGGATGTGTGCCATGTCGACTGAAGTTTTGTCTGCACCAAAACACACAGTCTGCAATGGCAGTGTGTATAAGTTTGGTGAGGGGCCTCTGAGGGGTGCAGCCCTTAGAGACCCTCTCTGGTCACAAGGCCCTTGGTACTACTGGTACCTTTTACAAGGGACTTACAGGTGAGCCAGAGGTGTGCCAATTGTGGAAATAAAGGTACAGTTTTGGGAAAGAACACAGGCACTGGGAACCTGATTGACAGGGACCCAGTTCATACTCAGTCAAAGTGCATCAGATATGAGGCAAAACGTGGGGGTAAGAGGATGAGACTAACCTTTCCCAAGAGAGTCTTCATTGTCTAAGTGGAAGAACCTGGAAAGTCCATCTGCATTGGCATGGGCAGTCCTAGGTCTGTGTTCCACTGTAAAGTCCATTACCTGTAGGGAGATGAACCACCTCAAAAGTTTTGGGTTCTCAACTTTCATCTGCATTAGCCATCTGAGAGGTCTGTGGTCAGTTTGGATAAGGAAGTGAGTACCAAACAGGTATAGTCTCAACATCTTCAGGGACCAAACCACAGCAAAGGCCTCCCTCTCAATGGCACGCCAATGTTGTTCCCTGGGGAGTATCCTCCTGCTTATAAAAGCAACAGGCTGGTCATGGCCATCATCGTTGGTCTGGGATAGAACCAATCCTATCCCTAGCTCAGGGGCATCAGTTTGCACAATGAACTGCTTGGAGTAATCTGGAGCTTTGAGAATTGGTGCTGAGCACATTGCCTCTTTCAGGGTGTCAAAAGCCTTTTGACAACTAACTGTCCAGTTCACTTTCTTGGGCATCTTCTTGGGGTTAAGTTCTGTGAGGGGGGTCACTATGGATCCATACCCCTTCACAAACCTCCTATAAAACCCAATCAAGCCAAGGAATGCCCTGTCTTGGGTCAGGGTGGTTGGAGCTTCCCAGTCCAGAATTGTCTGGATCTTGGATTGTAAAGGTTGCACTTGGCCCCCACCTACAAGGTGGCCCAAGTATATAACAGTAACCTGCCCTATTTGGCACTTGGATGCCTTGATAGTTAGGCCTGTAGATTGCAGGGCCTGTAAAATCTTCTTCAGTTAGACCATGTGATCCTGCCAGGAGGAGCTAAAGACAGCAATATCATCAAGATATGCTGCACTAAAGTTATCCAAACCAGCAAGCACTTGATTCACCAATCTTTGGAAGGTGGTATGGGCATTCTTTAAGCCAAAGGGCATAACAGTGTACTTATAATGCCCATCAGGTATGTAGAATGCTGTTTTATTTTTGCTCTCTGTGACCATGCCAATCTGCCAGTACCCTGCAGTTAAGTCAAAGGTACTGAGAAACTTGGCTGCCCCCAATTTGTCTATCAGCTCATCAGCCCTGGGTATAGGGTGAGCATCAGTCTTAGTGACAGCATTGAGACCTCTGTAGTCCACACAGAACCTCATTTCTCTCTTCCCACCCTGTAGGTGAGGTTTAGGGACTAAGACCACTAGGTTGGCCCAGGGACACTCAGAGTTCAATAACCCCTAACTTCAGCATCTTCTTTACTTCAGCTTTGATGCTCCCCCTTAACTTGGTCAGACTGCAGATAGATCTTTGTTTTGGCAGGCAAGCTGTCCCCAGTGTCCAAATCATGGGCTCACCAGTGTGTCTGTCCAGGGGTTAAGGAGAAGAGCTCCAAATACTGTTGCAGGACATGTGTGCACCCAGCCTGCTATTGGGCATTGAGGGTTTCTGAGTAGATAGTTCCATCCACTGACCCATCTTTGGGACTGTAAGAGAGGAGGTCTGGGAGAGGTTCACTCTCTGTCTCCTGATCCTCATCAGAGACCATCAGCATGGTCACATCAGCCCTGTCACAGAAAAGCTTCAGGCGGTTCACATGGATCACCCTTTTGGGTGTCCTGCTAGTGCCCAGGTCCACCAGGTAGGTGACCTCACTTTTTTTCTAAGATGGGGTAAGGACTTCTCCATTTGGCTTGGAGGGCCCTTGGCACCACAGGCTCCAAAATCCACACCTTCTGCCCTAGTTGGAACTCCACCAGTGCAGCCTTTTGGTCATACCAGAGCTTCTGGAGCTCTTGGCTGGCCTCAAGGTGCTTGGAAGTTTTTCCATGTACACTGCCATCCTGGAAAGTAGACCTAGTACATAGTCCACAATATCCTGCTTAGATTCTTGGAGAGGCTTCCCAACCTTCCTTCACAAGACAAACTCCCCATAGAGGATGGCCAAACAGATGTACAAAAAGGGAAAACCCTACTCCCTTCTGAGGCACCTGTAGGCAAAAATCAGGCATGGCAAAAGGACATCCCATGTCCTTTTGAGCTTTTCAGGGAGTCACTTGATCATGCCTTTCAATGTCTTGTTGAATCTTTTGGTTTGTGAGTGATAAGGTGTAGTGAATTTGTAGTTCACCCCAAACTCATTCCACATGTGTTTCAGGTATGCAGACATGAAGTTAGTACCTCTGACACCGACTCCTTGGAAAACCCTACCCTGGTAAAGATACCAATGAGGGCTTTGGCTACTGCAGGGGCTGTAGTAGTCCTAAGGGGAATTGTGTTGTAAGTGATAATGTAGGCAGCAGGACACTTCCTTTAAGTTACAAAATAGGTTTATTAGGAACACAGCAGAGCGCACACCTTGCCAGCTGACCAGACCATCAACTGACAGGAGTGGAACCCTCAAACAGTACAAGATAGAATGCACACAGGTATTCTAGGAGGCTGGGGAAGAGGGAACACAAAGGAAGGTCTAATGACCACAAGTGGCCATCTTGTGAGAAGCACAAGTATACTACAAATTGCCTCAGAATATCTGGTAGCATGATCTACTACTACCAGTATGTATTTGTTACCTGATGCTGTGGGTGGCTCAAGTGGAATCTAAACCACTGGTAGTGAATTTAAGGGGGCCTTTGGGTGTCCACATGTCTCACCACTGGCTTGACAGGTGACAAAGAAGGCAACAAGCTCCTTCACTATCTGGGACATCTGTGGGCAGTAAAAATGGCTGACAAGCCTTTCCCAGGTTTTTGTCGTCTCGCCAAGATGCCCAGCTAGGGGGATGCCATGTGCCAATGTGAGTAGGAACTCTCTATATAACAGAGACACTACCACTCTCCTAGTGGTACCAGTTTTGGGTTCTCTGGCCTCAGTATACAGGAGTCCCTCTTCCCAATAGGTCCTGTGGGAGCCACCAACATCTCATTTTCCTGTGCAACAGCTTGCTGTCTCAGGCTTTCAAGAGTTAGACAGACCTGCTCCCAAAGGCACAGCTGTTGGCCCAGGAGCTCTACCTGGTAAGGCTCAAGTTCCATGATCTCAGTTACCCCTTGGGTCAACAAGTCCTCCCCTGAGGAGAGGGTGTCTTGAGCTTTTCGCTGTTTAGAAGCTGGTCCCCCAGTCTTCTTACCTTTCCTCTTGGAAGGTTGGGCCATCCTTTCAGGCTCCAGCATTTCTTTTTTACCCTGTGCTGGGCTCTGTGCTCTTGTTTTCACACACACTACTGCAGGGATTTCCAGCATAGCTGCATGGGTTTTTAGCTCTACCTCAGTCCATGCAGAGGTCTCCAGATCATTTCCAAGCAGACATGCCACTAGAAGCTTTGGAGAGACCACTACCTGTTTCAGGGCAGTAACTCATCCCCCATCTAATGTTACCATAGCCATTGGATGGTCTGTGATGACACTGTCAGCATTAGTGACTGGATAGGTTTTTTCCAGGAAGGCATTGTCCTGGGAAAACCAGTGTATCTCTAACCATAGTGACACTGCCACCTGTATTCCTCAGGGCATCTATTCTAGTCCCATTAATCAAGGGGAACTGCTGGGACTTTTGTAACTTTGTGGACCAGACAGCCAAAGTGGCAACATCTACCCCACCCTCAGAGACTAAAGTTGCTTCAGGGTGGACCCTCATTTGCGCTGGGCACACTATTGATCCCATCTGGAGATTTGCCACACCAGTGCTAACTTGAGGTGGACTAGGGCCATTCTTTTTGGGACAGGCAGTATCTCCAGTTTGGTGTCCTACCTTCTTACAGATGTGATACCAGTCCTTCAGGGATCAAACTTTTTACCCTTGTGCCCACCATTTGGCTGGGAAGACGTCTGGGGCTCACCCTCCTTTGCAGGTTTCTGGGGGCCTTTAGAAGACTCATTTTTTATCATTAGGGGGATCACCCCCTTTCTCCTGGGGAGGTTTTGGAACCCCTTTATTTTGGTCATCCTCAGTGGTTGTCTTGGTCACCCTAGTCTTGACCCAGTGGTCTGCCTTCTTTCCCATTTCTTGGGGACAAATTAGACTTAGGTCTACCAGATACTGATGCAACTTTTCATTAGTGCAATTACTTAACATGTGTTCTTTCATAAAAAGATTATAAAGCCCAGCATAGTCATGCACATCACTTCCAGTTAACCAGCCATCTAGTGTTTTTACTGAGTAGTCTATGAAGTCAACCCAGCACTGACTCAGGTTTTTGTGAGCCCCCCTGAGTCTAATTCTATATTCCCCAGTTGAGTCCAAAGCCCTCAATCAGGGTGCCCTTCATGAGGTCATGGGACTTAGCATCTGCCCCAGTAAGGGTCAGGAGCCTGTCCCTGAAGTTACCAGTGAACAGTTCCCAAAGCAATGGTTCCCATTGTGACTTCTTTACTTTTCTCATTCCACAGGCACTCTCAAAGGCTGTGAACCAATTTGTGATGTCATCACCTTTCTCAAATTTGGGGAATATCTCTTCAGGGATTTTAGGGTCATAAGAAGATTCTCCTAGGCATTATAATGCTGCCACCATTTATGGGAGTTAGACCCAACTGTTCTCTTTCTTTTTCTAATGCCAGGAATCTATCCTCCAGGGCTAGTCTTTTGGCCAACCTTTCTAGAAGGATGCCCTCTTCATTGAATCTGTCCTCAATGCTACTTAGGATGCTAGTCCCAGCTGTGTGGGATCTAGATCCCCTAACCACTACTTTTGGGAAGATGGGCACAGTAGCCACCTCCTCTCTATGTAGGTGAGGGGATTGGGAATTGAACTCCTCATCACTACTTTCTTCTTCTGCTGGGGGTTCATCCTCCTCAGAACGGTGGTTCCTTGCATATTCTGCCAGGAGCCCCTGGAGCTGGACCTTGGTAGAATTGGAACCAGGTTTGATCTATTTGAGTTTACTGAGAGACCTTAGCTCTCCTATCTTAAGATGGAGGTAAGGGGTCAGGTCGAGCTCCACAACCATATTCTCTGCATTCATTATTTTACTAAAGTTGGGGTCTCTTTTAAAAGGACGGAAAAATACTTCTAAGTACTTTAACCCCTAACCACAGTAAGTTTTTTTTACATTTCTAAAATACTGAAGGGACTTACCCAAGGCCCTATCAAGACTTTTGAAAATTTTGAAAAACTTCTCAATTCAAAAATGAGTTGAACCTAAAGGCAATTTTGGATTGTAGTCATGTGATCAGATGCAGCTGTGCCCTCACCTGTGGGATAGTTCACCCTGCCTTTAGGGCTGCGAGGCCTGCTAGAGGGGTGAATTACCTATGCCATAGGCAGTGGTCGATGGGCATGGCCATGTCAACTCTGAAGTTTTGTCTGCACCAAAACACACAATCTGCAATGGCAATGTGTACGTGCTTGGTGAGGGGCCTCTGAGTGTTGCACAATACATGCTGCAGCCCTTAGAGACCCTCTCTGGTCACAAGGCCCTTGGTACCACTGGTACCTTTTACAAGGGACTTACAGGTCAGACATAGGTGTACCAATTGTGGAAACAAAGGTACAGTTTTGGGAAAGAACAGACACTGGGAACCTGATTGGCAGGGAACCAGTGCACACTCAGTCAAAGTGCATCAGATATCAGGCAAAAAGTGGGTAATAACCTTGCAAAAAGGGGCACTTTCCTACACAATACCAGCAGAGGGTCAGAATTTTTCACATGGTAAATCACCTGAGAGCTCACCAGAATTTTAAAAATGATGATAACATCACCAACAAACGATTTATATTGTGACTAAAATCTGTTATCACGTTTTATATTTTTTCATTTTTGTGACCTCAAAACCTGGCATTCATCGAAATGTTGTTTAATGGGGATCATTACCCAGAATTCTGTCACAGCTGCCACAACCCATTGTCCATGTTGTGGCCAGTCAATCATGGGGGCGTCCCTTTGGGACACCTCTATATACCCTTGGGGTAAGGGTGGGCTCACACTGCCCCTTATATATTTTTTTTAATTCCTTTTCAGGGTGCCTGTACCAGGTGCCTGATCGTGTAATGGCTGCCACAACATATTGTTTGTGCTGTGACCAACCAATTAGGAAGGCCCCTTTTAAAGTGGCCAATCAGAGCATATCTGCATATCAACGGCCCATATATGACTATTTATTTAACCCCTTTGTGACCACCCCAGGCACCTCCCTAAATGTAAATTTCTCGAAAATGGTTGAGTGGATTTACATAAAACATTGAAAAGCACACTTTATGAGTAAAGTTGTAATGTTCTGTCAAATCTGGTGCAATTTAATTCAGTTATTTATTCTGTATCCGTTCCCAAAATTTCCTATACAAATTTACGTAAGAAATCCATGTTTTGGGCCCCAGCTTTTTTTGCCCCTCCCCCTTGATAGATAACCCCAAAACGTTGGAAGAAAGAGTGATCACTGACAGAATATTGATCCCAACAATATCGTGATACAGAAATTCTGTGTTGAAAATATTGATTGCAAAAATATCATTTCCCTATACTTATAACAGTAAGTACAAAAATGTAAAGGAAAACATATCCTTTCACACAAATATTGTTAAAAGTAATACAAAAATATTGATTTTCATTATATATACAGTATAAAATAGTAAACCTTAAATACTTTAACATAGAACAATAATAGAATGTAAATTAAATAATTTTAAACAACATTTAAAAAATATATATAAATATATATGCATATAAAAACACACACACACATATATATATATATATATATATATATATATTCACTGAAAAAACCATAGGTTTTAGGGACAGTTATAGTTAGTTGGACATTTCACTCGTACAAAACCATAGAAATTCCCCGTTATAGTTAGTTCAGCTAACTATAACTCGCGCCCCGCAATGCACTGCTGATGACGTCACATATTACATCACTCATGACATGGTCAGTGACATCACTGATGACATCTCAAATGACATCACTGATGACATCATCCAGTGACTGTGTGTTTCTGTAAAGTTTAAATATGTTTAATATATATAGGGAAAGGCGTATTGAAGAATGAGTGGCTGTATAAGTGTCTGAATGGATGATTTAGTACGTGAGTGACTGACTCTACAAGTGAGTGATTAAATGTATCTTACTGAATGCATGGGTTAGTGACTAAACTGTGTGAATGTCTGTATCCGTCTGTCTGTTGGTTTGTAAGCGGCTGCATGGCTTTCTGAATAGCTACATGAGTGTCTACATGGGTTATTGATTGATTGTCTGAGTATCTGTATGGGTGCCTGAGTGTTTGTGTGGGTGGGGTGTGTGTGACTCTGTGCATAGATGTGTGAGTTGGTGATTCACTGGGTGCATGGTTTCAAGAGTGCATCTGTGATGGACTGTATGGGTGGGTGAGTGTGTGTATGGGTGTGTTAGTGATTGAATGTATATCTCAGTGGTACATGTGTGAGTAACTACATATGTGAAAGGCAGTATATATGTGTGTGTTGGAGTATATAAATGGCTATAAGTGAGAGTGTGTGATTGTGAGAGTGGCTGTATGGATGAGTGTGTACTTGTATCAGTGATTGTATAAGAGTGTAAGAATGTGCTAGTATTTGTATGAGTAAGTAAGCTGGTGTGTGTATAACTGTATAGGTGAGTAAATGGGTGTGTGATTACGTTTTTGCATGACTGACTAGGTGTGTGAGTACCTCTATGGATGAGTGGCGGTGTGTGAGTGTTTATATAGGTGTATGAGTGCATATGATAGTCCTGTACTGAGTGACTAAGTATGAGTGACTGTACGGGTGAGTGAGTGGATGTGTGTGTAGACCTAAGAATCAGTGAGTGGGTATGTAGTTTTTGGTGTTGGAGTGTCTATGGTTTTGAGAATGGCAGTCTGTAATTTAGAGTGGGTGTATCAAAAGTTATATTAGGGTGTGAGAAGATGCATGAAATTATCACATGGATGATGTCATCAGTGATGTCATTTGAGATGTCATCAGTGATGTCATCAGTGATGTCACTGACCATGTCATGAGTGATGTAATATGTGACGTCATCAGCAGTGCATTGCGGGGCGCAAGTTATAGTTAGCTGAACTAACTATAACGGGGGAATTTCTATGGTTTTGTACGAGTGAAATGTCCAACTAACTATAACTGTCCCTAAAACCTATGGTTTTTTCAGTGAATTTCAAAGGTTTTTTAAATGCTAATTTCTAACTATAACGTGTCTGAAACCTATGTTTTTTTCAGTGAATTTCAAAGGTTTTTTAAATGCTAATTTCTAACTATAACGTGCCTGAAACCTATGATTTTTTAAGTGAATTTCAAAGGTTTTTTTAAATGCTAGTTTCTAACTATGCCTACAGAGGTAGGACATGTGAAGAAAGAAGAAAAAACGCACAGAAAGAAGCAAAAGATGTGCAGAAAGAACCAACAGAGGAGCAGAAAGAGGCCTTGTTGCAAAATCATCCTGTGCCCACAACTTTTTCAGACGGGTACTGGTGGTAACTGACTCTGACTAACCAGAGCCAGTGCTATGCTAAAAGACACTTAGAATACAGTGAAAACACCTACATACACTAGGGAAGACTATGCGTTGGGGTACCCCTGTGATTAGCATGACCTCCTCTGCAAGTCCCTAGTACATAATAGGGCAGGGGGATTAAATCTACCTCTTAAAACGCGCTACAGGGCGCGTTTGCACAGTGGTGAAGGGAGGGGGGCCTGAGGTGACATGTGTGCAAACGCACCCCGTGGCGCATTTTAAGTTGCGGGATTAAGTCCCCTTGAATTCTGAGGGTCCCTGGGGCCCAACTAGCCCCCAGGTACCTACAGTTAGGACCACAGAGCTGAGTTGCAGAGAGGCGTTCCGAGGCCACGCACCTTTTTCACCTCTCTGCAACGCAACTCTGTTGTGCTTACTGAAGGTACCTGGTGGGCTAGTTGGCCCCCAGGGTCCCTCAGGATTCAAAGGGAATTAATTCCCCAACTTAAAACGCACCACAGGGCGTGTTTGCGCACATGTCACCTGAGGCCCCGCCCCTCCCTTCACCACTGTGCAAACGCGCCCCGTGGTGCGTTTTAAGTTGGGGGATTAGGTCACCTTGAATACTGAGGGTCCCTGGGGCCCAACTAGCCCACTAGGTACTTCCAGTAAGCACCACAGGCCTGCGTTGCAACGCCTGTAACAAATTGTGCAGTTGTGTTTAGGTAGTGAAGAGGGTCGTGCTGGGGGTAGTGTTTTAGGGTTTAGGGTAGTGCAGTGGTGTTTGTGTAGTGTAGGGGGTCATGCTGGGGGTAGATTTAGGGTTTAGGGTAGTGCAGTGGTGTTTGGGTAGTGTAGGGAGTCATGCTGGGGGGAGTGTTTTAGGGTTTAGGGTAGTGCAGTGGTGTTTGGGTAGTGTAGGGGGTCGTGCTGGGGGTAGTGTTTTAGGGTTTAGGGTAGTGCAGTGGTGTTTGGGTAGTGTAGGGGGTCGTGCTGGGGTAGTGATTTAGGGTAGTGCAGTGGTGTTTGGGTAGTGTAGGGGGTACTGCTGGGGGTAGTGTTTTAGGGTTTAGGTTAGTGCAGTGGTGTTTGGGTAGTGTAGGGGTACTGCTGGGGGTAGTGTTTTAGGGTTTAGGGTAGTGCAGTGGTGTTTGTGTAGTGTAGGGGGTAGTGTTTTAGGGTTTAGGGTAGTGCAGTGGTGTTTGTGTAGTGTAGGAGGTCGTGTTTTAGGGTTTAGGGTAGTGCAGTGGTCTTTGGGTAGTGTAGGGAGTCATGCGGGGTAGTGTTTTAGGGTTTAGGGTAGTGTAGGGGGTCATGCGGGGGGTAGTGTTTTAGGGATTAGGGTAGTGCATTGGTGTTTGGGTAGTGTAGGGGGTCATGCGGGGGTAGTGTTTTAGGGTTTAGGGCAGTGCAGTGGTGTTTGGGTAGTGTAGGGGGTCGTGCTGGGGGAGTGTTTTAGGGTTTAGGGCAGTGCAGTGGTGTTCGGGTAGTGTAGGGGGTCGTGCTGGGGGAGTGTTTTAGGGTTTAGGGCAGTGCAGTGGTGTTCGGGTAGTGTAGGGGGTCGTGCTGAGGGGAGTGTTTGAGGGTTTAGGGCAGTGCAGTGGTGTTCGGGTAGTGTAGGGGGTTGTGCTGGGGGTAGTATTTTAGGGTTTAGGGTAGTGCAGTGGTGTTCGGGTAGTGTAGGGGGTCGTGCTGGGGGTAGTGTTCTAGGGTTTAGGGCAGTACAGTGGTGTTTGGGCAGTGTAGGGGGTAATGCTGGGGGTGGTGTTTTAGGGTTTAGGGCAGTGCAGTGGTGTTCGGGCAGTGTAGGGGGTCGTGCTGGGGGTGGTGTTTCAGGGTTTAGGGCAGTGCAGTGGTGTTCGGGGTGGTGTTTCAGGGTTTAGGGCAGTGCAGTGGTGTTTGGGCAGTGTAGGGGTTTGTGCAGGGGGTGGTGTTTCAGGGTTTAGGGCAGTGCAGTGGTGTTTGGGCAGTGTAGGGGGCGGTGCAGGGGGTGGTGTTTCAGGGTTTAGGGCAGTGCAGTGGTGTTCGGGCAGTGTAGGGGGTGCTGCAGGGGGTGGTGTTTCAGGGTTTAGGGCAGTGCAGTGGTGTTCGGGCAGTGTAGGGGGTCATGCAGGGGGTGGTGTTTCAGGGTTTAGGGCAGTGCAGTGGTG
The DNA here is from genome assembly GCA_963921515.1 of Calotriton arnoldi. Lineage (NCBI taxonomy): Eukaryota > Metazoa > Chordata > Amphibia > Caudata > Salamandridae > Calotriton > Calotriton arnoldi. The sequence goes on along the minus strand of CAWUFW010003124.1, from coordinate 1,331,565 downwards.
TTCGGGCAGTGTAGGGGGTCGTGCTGGGGCTGGTGTTTCAGGGTTTAGGGCAGTACAGTGGTGTTCGGGCAGTGTAGGGGGTCGTGCTGGGGCTGGTGTTTCAGGGTTTAGGGCAGTGCAGTGGTGTTCGGGCAGTGTAGGGGGTTGTGCTGTGGCTGGTGTTTCAGGGTTTAGGGCAGTGCAGTGGTGTTCGGGCAGTGTAGGTGGTCGTGCTGGGGCTGGTGTTTCAGGGTTTAGGGCAGTGCAGTGGTGTTCGGGCAGTGTAGGGGGTCTTGCTGGGGCTGGTGTTTCAGAGTCTAGGGCAGTGCAGTGGTGTTCGGGCAGTGTAGGGGTTGTTGCTGGGGCTGGTGTTTCAGGGTTTAGGGCAGTGCAGTGGTGTTCGGGCAGTGTAGGGGGTCGTTCTGGGGGTGGTGTTTCAGGGTTTAGGGCAGTGCAGTGGTGTTCGGCCAGTGTAGGTGGTCTTGCTGGGGGTGGTGTTTCAGGCTTTAGTGCAGTGGTGTTCTTGCAGTGTAGGGGGTCTTGCTGGGGTTGGTGTTTCAGGGTTTAGGGCAGTGCAGTGGTGTTCGGGCAGTGTAGGGAATCTTGCTGGGGCTGGTGTTTCAGGGTTTAGGGCAGTGCAGTGGTTTTCGGGCAGTGTAGGCAGTCGTGCTGGGGCTGGTGTTTCAGGGTTTAGGGCAGTGCAGTGGTGTACGGGGTTGTGCTGGGGCTGGTGTTTCAGGGTTTAGGGCAGTGCAGTGGTGTTCGGGCAGTGTAGGGGGTCGTGCTGGGGGTGGTGTTTCAGGGTTTAGGGCAGTGCAGTGGTGTTCGGGCAGTGTAGGGTGTCGTGCTGGGGCTGGTGTTTCAGGGTTTAGGGCAGTGCAGTAGTGTTCCGGCAGTGTAGGAGGTCGTGCAGGGGGTGGTGTTTCAGGGTTTAGGGCAGTGCAGTGGTGTTCGGGCAGTGTAGGGGGTCGTGCTGGGGGTGGTGTTTCAGGGTTTAGGGCAGTGCAGTGGTGTTCGGGCAGTGTAGGGGGTCGTGCTGAGGGGTGGTGTTTCAGGGTTTAGGGCAGTGCAGTGGTATTTGGGCAGTGTAGGGGGTCGTGCAGGGGGTGGTGTTTCAGGGTTTAGGGCAGTGCAGTGGTGTTTGGGCAGTGTAGGGGGTCGTGCAGGGGGTGGTGTTTCAGGGTTTAGGGCAGTGCAGTGGTGTTCGGCCAGTGTAGGTGGTCTTGCTGGGGGTGGTGTTTCAGGCTTTAGTGCAGTGGTGTTCGGGCAGTGTAGGGGGTCTTCCTGGGGGTGGTGTTTCAGGGTTTAGGGCAGTGCAGTGGTGTTCGGGCAGTGTAGGGGGTCTTGCTGGGGCTGGTGTTTCAGGGTTTAGGGCAGTGCAGTGGTTTTCGGGCAGTGTAGGCGGTCGTGCTGGGGCTGGTGTTTCAGGGTTTAGGGCAGTGCAGTGGTGTTCGGGCAGTGTACGGGGTTGTGCTGGGGCCGGTGTTTCAGGGTTTAGGGCAGTGCAGTGGTATTCGGGCAGTGTAGGGGGTTGTGCTGGGGGTGCTGTTTCAGGGTTTAGGGCAGTGCAGTGGTGTTCGGGCAATGTAGGGGGTCGTGCTGGGGCTGGTGTTTCATGGTTTAGGGCAGTGCAGTGGTGTTCGGGCAGTGTAGGGGGTCGTGCTGGGGGTGGTGTTTCAGGGTTTAGGGCAGTGCAGTGGTGTTCGGGCAGTGTAGGGGGTCATGCTGGGGGTGGTGTTTCAGGGTTTAGGGCAGTGCAGTGGTGTACGGGCAGTGTAGGGGGTCTTGCTGGGGGTGGTGTTTCAGGGTTTAGGGCAGTGGTGTTCGGGCAGTGTAGGGGGTCTTGCTGGGGGTAGTGTTTCGGGGTTTAGGGCAGTGCAGTGGTGTTCATGCAGTGTAGGGGGTCGTGCTGGGGTGGTGTTTCATGGTTTAGGGCAGTGCAGTAGTGTTCGGGCAGTGTAGGGGATCGTGCAGGGGGTGGTGTTTCAGGGTTTAGGGCAGTGCAGTGGTGTTCGGGCAGTGTAGGGGGTCGTGCTGGGGGTGGTGTTTCAGGGTTTAGGGCAGTGCAGTGGTGTTCGGGCAGTGTAGGGGGTCGTGCAGGGGGTGGTGTTTCAGGGTTTAGGGCAGTGCAGTGGTGTTCGGGCAGTGTAGGGGTTGTGCTGGGGCTGGTGTTTCAGGGTTTAGGGCAGTGCAGTGGTGTTCGAGCAGTGTAGGGGGTCTTGCTGGGGGTGGTGTTTCAGGGTTTAGGGCAGTGGTGTTTGGACAGTGTAGGGGGTCTTGCTGGGGGTGGTGTTTCAGGGTTTAGGGCAGTGCAGTGGTGTTCGGGCAGTGTAGGGGGTCTTGCTGGGGGTAGTGTTTCAGGGTTTAGGGCAGTGCAGTGGTGTTCGTGCAGTGTAGGGGGTCGTGCTGGGGATGGTGTTTCAGGGTTTAGGCCAGTGCAGTAGTGTTCGGGCAGTGCAGGGGGTCGTGCAGGGGGTGGTGTTTCAGGGTTTAGGGCAGTGCAGTGGTATTCGGGCAGTGTAGGGGGTCGTGCTGGGGGTGGTGTTTCAGGGTTTAGGGCAGTGGTGTTCGGGCAGTGTAGGGGGTCTTGCTGGGGGTGATGTTTCAGGGTTTAGGGCAGTGCAGTGGTGTTCGGGCAGTGTAGGAGGTCTTGCTGGGGGTAGTGTTTCAGGGTTTAGGGCAGTGCAGTGGTGTTCGGGCAGAGTAGGGGTCATGCTGGGGTGGTGTTTCAGGGTTTAGGGCAGTGCAGTGGTGTTCGGGCAGTGTAGGGGGTCGTGAAGGGGGTGGTGTTTCAGGGTTTAGGGCAGTGCAGTGGTGTTCGGGCAGTGTAGGGGGTCGTGCTAGGGTATGTGTTTCAGGGTTTAGGGCAGTGCAGTGGTGTTCGGGCAGTGTAGGGGGTCGTACTGGGGGTAGTGTTTTAGGGTTTAAGGTAGTGCAGTGGTGTTTGTGTAGTGTAGGGGGTCGTGCTGGGGGCAGTGTTTTAGGGTTTAGGGTAGTGCAGTGGTGCTTGTGTAGTGTAGGGGGTCGTGCTGGGGGTAGTGTTTTAGGGTTTAGGGTAGTGCAGTGGTGTTTGTGTAGTGTAGGGGGTCATGTTTTAGGGTAGTGCAGTGGTGTTTGGGTAGTGTAGGGGTCCTGCTGGGGGTAGTGTTTTAGGATTTAGGTTAGTGCAGTGGTGTTGGGGTAGTGTTTTAGGGTTTAGGGTAGTGCAGTGGTGTTTGTGTAGTGTAGGGGGTCATGCTGGGGGTAGTGTTTTAGGGTTTAGGATAGTGCAGTGGTGCTTGTGTAGTGTAGGGGGTCGTGCTGGGGTAGTGTTTTAGGGTTTAGGGTAGTGCAGTGGTGTTTTTGTAGTGTAGGGGGTCATGTTTTAAGATGCAACGCTCCAAAACCTGACCATTCTGCACTACATAAAACTGCAAAAAAACTAAAAATAAAAAGTGTTTTGCACACTTTTGTCATTGGGCTATATGTGGGCTACATCTGGGTAATATTTGTGCTACATTTGGGCTCTTTTTTCACTAGTGGCCATCTTGGAAGACTTCTTTGTTATGAAGTTTCCTAATTTCCTCATTTACTGCAGTCTCCTCAGTAGGAAATGCTTTCAGTTTTTACTTTGATTCCATCAAGAAGGCATTCAGATGTGTCACACATTTGCCATAAATTCAGAATGTTATTACTCTAGTTGTTCATTAGATCACTGTAGTAAAGCTACTGCTCACCAAGGAGTTAACTGGAAGTCTACTGCTGGTATTGAAAGTGATTGTTTCAGTCTGCATGTCAGAATTTTCTTATGAAATAGAAGAGGATTTGAGATCTCACTTAAAACATGCACTAAATTTTCTTTTGCAGCACTAACCATAATTTCTATGGCAAAATGACCCCCTCATTTTGTTCCTTTTTAAATTAAATGTTTTAAGTGTTACCAGTTTATTCCAATCAAGATGGCTTCAGGTGTGCCATACTTTTGTCATAAGTAAGGCTGTTAGCACTCTAGTTGTTCTTTAGAACACTCTGGGAAGCTGCAGTAGAACACAAAGGCATCAACTGACAGGCTGCTCCTGTTGAAATATAACAGGAAGATATTTGAGATCTCACTTAAAACATGTCCTAATTTTTCTTTCTACAGCACTAACCATAATTTCTATGGCAAAATGAACCCCCTCATTTTGTTCCTTTTTAAATTAAATGTTTTAAGTGTTACCAGTTTATTCCAATCAAGATGGCTTCAGGTGTGCCATACTTTTGTCATAAGTAAGACTGTTAGCGCTCTAGTTGTTCTTTAGAACACTCTGGGAAGCTGCAGTAGAACACAAAGGCATCAACTGACAGGCTGCTCCTGTTGAAATATAACAGGAAGATATTTGAGATCACACTTGAAACATGTCCTAATTTTTCTTTCTACAGCACTAACCATAATTTCTATGACAAAATGAACCCCATCATTTTGTTCCTTTTTAAATTAAATGTTTTAAGTGTTACCAGTTTATTCCAATCAAGATGGCTTCAGGTGTGCCATACTTTTGTCATAAGTAAGACTGTTAGCGCTCTAGTTGTTCTTTAGAACACTCTGGGAAGCTGCAGTAGAACACAAAGGCATCAACTGACAGGCTGCTCCTGTTGAAATATAACAGGAAGATATTTGAGATCACACTTGAAACATGTCCTAATTTTTCTTTCCAGAGCACTAACCATAATTTCTATGACAAGATGAACCCCATCATTTTGTTCCTTTTTAAATTAAATGTTTTAAGTGTTACCAGTTTATTCCAATCAAGATGGCTTCAGGTGTGCCATACTTTTGTCATAAGTAAGGCTGTTAGCACTCTAGTTGTTCTTTAGAACACTCTGGGAAGCTGCAGTAGAACACAAAGGAATCAACTGACAGTCTCTGCCCTTGTTGGATGTACATGTTTTACTGAGAATGTCAGACTTCATTCTCACATGACTGAGAAAGATAATGTGAATTTACAGAAAATATGCTCTCATTTTAGCTTCTGGGGCACCTTCCAAAACTGTATGGGACAAGCATGTGAAAATAGTTTTCTCTCAAACATGATTCATGATATCCCAGCAGAAGGTTTTTCACAGGGTAAAATCACCTTAGAACACACCACAATTCCTGAAATTAGTATGGTACCATCAACAAATGAATTCTAATGTAACTAAAGTCTGTTATCACCCTTTATAGTTCTCCTTTTGGTAACCCTCAAAATCTTCGATTCACTACAATGCATTTCAATGGGGTACTATCATTTATATTGGTCCCAAGATGGCTGCCAGCAATTCCAGGATGAAGTGCTGGCAGCCAATCAGATCTCACGATGACATGTGTGGTTAGGCTCCGCCCAGATATATATGTGTTTTTACTTTTGATTTTCTCAGCAACTACTGAACGGATTTACACCATTTAACAAAAGGGTTCTTTTTGAACCAAGAACTACCTCTTTGCCAAATTTGGTGTAATTCCGTCCAGCAGTTCGGGCTGTAGCCTTGCATAAAGTTTCCTATGGGAAATTGCTTTTTTGACTCTTATTTTTTTAATTTCTCCGCAACTACTGAACGGATTTACACCATTTAACAAAAAGGGTTCTTTCTGAACCAAGAACTACCTCTTTGCCAAATTTGGTGTAATTCCGTTCAGCAGTTCGGGCTGTAGCCGTGTCTAAAGTTTCCTATGGGAAAATGAATGGGGAAAACACGTTTTGGGACCCCCTTTTTCTCGGCCCCCGCTTGACCAATCACCCTGAGACTTTCAGGGTAGGAGCGGACCGGAGCGGGCCATAAAGTTTGAAAATTTCGCGAAGATTCGTCAACCGACGCAAGAGTTATTTCAAATAGAATGTCGCGGATTTCCTATGGAAAATAGGTCCTAACTATAACTATCTACTGGCGACCGCCAGATAATATAATATATATATATATATATATATATATATATATATATATATATATATATATATATATATATATATATATATTCACTGAAAAAACCATAGGTTTCAGGCACGTTATAGTTAGAAATTAGCATTTAAAAAACCTTAGAAATTCACTGAAAAAACCATAGGTTTCAGGGGCGTTATAGTTAGTTGGACATTTCACTTGTACAAAACCATAGAAATTCCCCCGTTATAGTTAGTTCAGCTAACTATAACTCGCACGCCCGCAATGCACTGCTGATGACGTCACATATTACATCACTCATGACATGGTCAGTGACATCACTCATGACATCACTGATGACATCTCAAATGACATCACTGATGACATCATCCTTGTGATAGCGTGGCAGACCTCCTCTCACCCTAATATAACCTTTGATACACACACTCAAAAATACAAACTAACATTTTCAAAACAATGGACATACCAATACCAGTTACAACACACCTATTCAGTAATTCCAAGATCTACACACACATCCACTCATTCACCAACAGTCCCTATACAGTCACTCATACATGTACTCACTCATCATATGTACTCATACACCTATACATCCTGTTACACACCGCCACTCATCCATAGAGTTACTCACACACATAGTCACACATTCAAACAAAGTATCAAACATCCATTTACTTGCATATACAGTTATACACACACTACCACACTTACTTCTACAGAAACTTACACATACTTACTCTCTTAAACAATCACTTATAGAAACACCTACTTATTTGTACAGGAACTCTTCCAATTTCTCACTCTCACATATACTCACTTATATACACCAATACTCACATATACTAGTTTAAAACATATGTAGTTACTCATAAAGACACTATTGAGACAGTCATTCACTCACTAACACACCCATACACATACTCATCCACCTATACAGTCCTGCACACATGCTGTCTTCAACACATACAAACAGTGAGTCACTCATTCATGCATCTATGCACTAAGTAATACCCCCACCGAACCATACAGACACTCAGACACTCATACTGATACTCAAAAACCAACTAATAACCCATATAGACACTCATGTAGCTACTCACCAACCCATGCAGCCACTTATACACAAAGTGAGAGACTGATACAGATATTTTCATATTTAAACATTACTCACTAACCCATGTATTCACTAAGATACACTTAGTCAGTTATACAATCAATTTTACAAAAAAATCATACATTTAGACACTTATATACCCATTTATTCTTCCATCGACCTTGAGATATACATATATAAAACATATTTAATTTTCAGAAAAACACACATTCACTGGATGATGTCATCAGTGATGTCATCAGTGATGTCATTTGAGATGTCATCAGTGATGTCATGAGTGATGTCACTGACCATGTCATGAGTGATGTAATATGTGACGTCATCAGCAGTGCATTGCGAGTGCGCGAGTTATAGTTAGCTGAACTAACTATAACGGGGAATTTCTATGGTTTTGTACGAGTGAAATGTCCAACTAACTATAACGCCCCTGAAACCTATGGTTTTTTCAGTGAATTTCTAAGGTTTTTTAAATGCTAATTTCTAACTATAACGTGCCTGAAACCTATGGTTTTTTCAGTGAATTTCTAAGGTTTTTTAAATGCTAATTTCTAACTATAACGTGCCTGAATCCTATGGTTTTTTCAGTGAATATATATATATTTATTATACTATGTATACATGTGAAAATGTCTCGGTCCCCTGTTTGCCTCGGTGGCACGGAAAAAATGGGTGGAACTGACGTCAGCACGCCGACGAGGTTCTCTTATGGCTCCGATGATGTCATACGGTGTCGCGAGCGGAGCCGTGCTATTATGACGTCCTCGTTGACGTGGGAGAGGTAGGAAAGAATTTCTGTGGAATGCTGGTGCAGGGGATATTCACCTAAGTGTTCAGGCTAGTACTTTGGGAGCAACTGTTTATGTTGCCACTCCAGAAACCGAAACCAGTGATCCGAGAGCAGAGGCCCTGCAGATGGCACACGAGGTGGGGTGCCCAGTCGTGTGCACCGGCGGGGCAGCGAAGTGACAAGCACCACAACCCAAAAAAAGGTAACGAGGGCACTGAATAACACAGGATCTTCTCTTTGTATCTGGCAGGAACAACGAAGTTAAAATGCCCTAGTACCAAAATGTAGAATTAGTGCTACAACGGTCTTCAAGAGGACCTGCGATGCCGCTTCTGCCTCCCGTACCCTGGAGGTGGCACATGGGTCACGCGGTACGGTCATACTGCGGTGGGACGCACACTCGTTGACCTCTCATGGCACTGCTCCACACTTCAGGGAGGACGCTTTCCATTAGCTATGTTTTCTGATGACATGTCGCGCCGGCCCCGTCCAACAACAGAACTCCTTTAGATCCAAACAGACTCTTCCACTCTCTCACCGGAAGTGAAACCAGGCCACGCGGACAACAGCCGGGAATGCACTTTTCGGTAAAAAAAACACATTCCTTCCTCCTAATTAATCAAATAAACGTCTCACTGAAGAACAGGGGCCAGCTTCGATCGGTAAACAGCCGTTACAACGACTTTTTTACTTTGCGATACCATTACAACGCATGCATTACCACGCATGCGTTGTACATCACGAAGTCATTACTACGCATTTTTTTAGAACGCCTGGTCATTTACCACGCATGCCTTTACAACGAATTTTGTTGTAAAGGTATGTATGGTAAATGACCATGCGTTCTAAAAAACATGTAGATGATCCATGTCGTTGTAAGGAAACAGAGGCTGTTCTGTTTCCTCACAACGACGTGCACCGCCCCTCAGAGACGACGTGAAGCAGGAACCACGAGGAGAGAGGAACCACGAGGAGTGAGAGGTAAGGGGGATTGGGCATGGGGTGGGGTTTCTTTTCTAGGGTTTAGGGTAGTGCAGTGGTGTTTGGGTGGTGTAGGGGGTCGTGCTGGGGGTAGTGTTTTAGGGTTTAGGGTAGTGCAGTGGTGTTTGGGTAGTGTAGGGGGTCGTGCTGGGGGTAGTGTTTTAGGGTTTAGGGTAGTGCAGTGGTGTTTGAGTAGTGTAGGGGGTCATGCTAGTTGTAGTGTTTTAGGGTTTAGGGTAGTGCAGTGGTGTTTGTGTAGTGTAGGGGGTCATGCTGGGGGTAGTGTTTTATGGTTTAGGGTAGTGCAGTGGTGTTTGGGTAGTGTAGGGGGTCGTGCTGGGGGTAGATTTAGGGTTTAGGGTAGTGCAGTGGTGTTTGGGTAGTGTAGGGAGTCGTGCTGGGGGTAGTGTTTTAGGGTAGTGCAGTGGTGTTTGTGTAGTGTAGGGGGTTGTGCTGGGGGTAGTGTTTTAGGGTTTATGTTAGTGCAGTGGTGTTTGGGTAGTGTAGGGGGTAGTGCTGGGGTAGTGTTTTAGGGTTTAGGGTAGTGCAGTGGTGTTTGTGTAGTGTAGGGGGTAGTGCTGGGGGTAGTGTTTTAAGGTTTAGGGTAGTGCAGTGGTGTTTGGGTAGTGTAGGGGTTCATGCTGGGGGTAGTGTTTTAGGGTTTAGGGTATGGCAGTGGTGTTTGGGTAGTGTAGGGGGTCGTGCTGGGGGTCGATTTAGGGTTTAGGGTAGTGCAGTGGTGTTTGTGTTGTGAGGGGGTCGTGCTGGGCGTAATGTTTTAGGGTTTAGAGTAATGCAGTGGTGTTTGTATAGTGTAGGGGGTTTAGGGTAGTGCAGTGGTGTTTGTGTAGTGTAGGGGGTCATGCTGGGGGTTGTGTTTTAGGGTTTAGGGTAGGGCAGTGGTGTTTGTGTAGTGTAGGGGGTAGTGTTTTAGGGTTTAGGGTAGTGCAGTGGTGTTTGTGTAGTGTAGGGGTCATGCTGTGGGTAGTGTTTTAGGGATTAGAGTAGTGCAGTTGTGTTTGTGTAGTGTACGGGGTCGTGTTTTAGGGTATAGGGTAGTGCAGTGGTGTTTGGGTAGTGTAGGGGGTCATGCTGGGGTTAGTGTTTTAGGGTTTAGGGTAGTGCAGTGGTGTTTGGGTAGTGTAGGGGGTCGTGCTGGGGGTAGTGTTTTAGAGTTTAGGGTAGTGAAGTGGTGTTTGTGTAGTGTGGGAGGTCATGCTGGGGGTAGATTTAGGGTTTGGTGTAGTGCAGTGGTGTTTAGGTAGTGTAGGGAGTCATGCTGGGGGTAGTGTTTTAGGGTTTAGGGTAGTCCAGTGGTGTTTGTGTAGTGTAGGGAGTCGTGCTGGGGGTAGTGTTTTAGGGTTTAGGGTAGTGCAGTGGTGTTTGGGTAGTGTAGGGGGTCGTGCTGGGGTAGTGTTTTAGGGTTTAGGGTAGTGCAGTGGTGTTTGTGTAGTGTAGGGGGTCATGCTGGGGGTAGTGTTTTAGGGTTTAGGGTAGTGCAATGGTGTTTGTGTAGTGTAGGGGGTCGTGTTTTAGGGTTTAGGGTAGTGCAGTGGTGTTTGTGTACTGTAGGGGGTCGTGCTGGGTTCTAGTGTTTTAGGGTTTAGGGTAGTGCAGTGGTATTTGTGTAGTGTAGGGGTAGATTTAGGGTTTAGGGTAGTGCAGTGGTGTTTGGGTAGTGTAGGGGATCGTGCTGGGGGTAGTGTTTTTGAGTTTAGGGTAGTGCAGTGGTGTTTGGGTAGTGTAGGGGTCAACCAACATGAATTTGTCCTTGTGTGATGTAACCAATGCTCATGTAAAGCACTCCAATACCTGACCAGTCTGCACTATATAAAACTGCAACAAAACAAAAAATAAAAGGTGTTTTGCACACTTCTGTCATTGGGCTATACGTGGGCTACCTCTGGGTGATATTTGTGCTACATTTGGGCTCTTTTTTCTCTGGTGGCCATCTTGGGAGACTTATTTGTTATGAAGTTTCCTAATTTCCTCATTTACTACAGTCTCCTCAGTAGGAAATGCTTTCAGTTGTTTACTTTGATTCCATCAAGAAGGCATTCAGATGTGTCACACATTTGCCATAAATTCAGAATGTTAGCACTCTAGTTGTTCATTAGATCACTGTAGTAAAGCTACTGCTCACCAAGGAGTTAACTGGAAGTCTACTGCTGGTATTGAAAGTGTTTGTTTCAGTCTGCATGTCAGAATTTTCTAATGAAATAGAAGAGGATTTGAGATCTCACTTAAAACATTCCCTAAATTTTCTTTTTGCAGCACTAACCATAATTTCTATGGCAAAATGAACCCCCTCATTTTGTTCCTTTTTAAATTAAATGTTTTAAGTGTTACCAGTTTATTCCAATCAAGATGGCTTCAGGTGTGCCATACTTTTGTCATAAGTAAGGCTGTTAGCACTCTAGTTGTTCTTTAGAACACTCTGGGAAGCTGCAGTAGAACACAAAGGCATCAACTGACAGGCTGCTCCTGTTGAAATATAACAGGAAGATATTTGAGATCTCACTTAAAACATGCCCTAATTTTTCTTTCTACAGCACTAACCATAATTTCTATGGCAAAATGAACCCCCTCATTTTGTTTCTTTTTAAATTAAATGTTTTAAGTGTTACCAGTTTATTCCAATCAAGATGGCTTCAGGTGTGCCATACTTTTGTCATAAGTAAGGCTGTTAGCACTCTAGTTGTTCTTTAGAACACTCTGGGAAGCTGCAGTAGAACACAATGGCATCAACTGACAGTCTGCTCCTGTTGAAATATAACAGGAAGATATTTGAGATCTCACTTAAAACATGTCCTAATTTTTCTTTCTACAGCACTAACCATAATTTCTATGGCAAAATGAACCCCCTCATTTTGATCCTTTTTAAATTAAATGTTTTAAGTGTTACCAGTTTATTCCAATCAAGATGGCTTCAGGTGTGCCATACCTTTGTCATAAGTAAGGCTGTTAGCACTCTAGTTGTTCTTTAGAACACTCTGGGAAGCTGCAGTAGAACACAAAGGCATCAACTGACAGGCTGCTCCTGTTGAAATATAACAGGAAGATATTTGAGATCTCACTTAAAACATGCCCTAATTTTTCTTTCTACAGCACTAACCATAATTTCTATGGCAAAATGAACCCCCTCATTTTGTTTCTTTTTAAATTAAATGTTTTAAGTGTTACCAGTTTATTCCAATCAAGATGGCTTCAGGTGTGCCATACTTTTGTCATAAGTAAGGCTGTTAGCACTCTAGTTGTTCTTTAGAACACTCTGGGAAGCTGCAGTAGAACACAAAGGCATCAACTGACAGTCTGCTCCTGTTGAAATATAAAAGGAAGATATTTGAGATCTCACTTAAAACATGTCCTAATTTTTCTTTCTACAGCACTAACCATAATTTCTATGGCAAAATGAACCCCCTCATGTTGTTCCTTTTTAAATTAAATGTTTTAAGTGTTACCAGTTTATTCCAATCAAGATGGCTTCAGGTGTGCCATACTTTTGTCATAAGTAAGGCTGTTAGCACTCTAGTTGTTCTTTAGAACACTCTGGGAAGCTGCAGTAGAACACAAAGGAATCAACTGACAGTCTCTGCCATTGTTGGATGTACATGTTTTACTGAGAATGTCAGACTTCATTCTCACATGACTGAGAAAGATAATGTGAATTTACAGAAAATATGCTCTCATTTTAGCTTCTGGAGCACCTTCCAAAACTGTATGGGACAAGCATGTGAAAATAGTCATGATATCCCAGCAGAAGGTTTTTCACAGGGTAAAATCACCTTAGAACACACCACAATTCCTGAAATTAGTATGGTACCATCAACAAATGAATTCTAATGTAACTAAAGTCTGTTATCACCCTTTATAGTTCTCCTTTTGGTAACCCTCAAAATCTTCGATTCATTACAATGCATTTCAATGGGGTACTATCATTTATATTGGTCCCAAGATGGCTGCCAGCAATTCCAGGATGAAGTGCTGACAGCCAATCAGATCTCACGATGACATGTGTGGTTAGGCTCCGCCCAGATATATATGTGGTTTTACTTTTGATTTTCTCAGCAACTACTGAACGGATTTACACCATTTAACAAAAAGGGTTCTTTCTGAACCAAGAACTACCTCTTTGCCAAATTTGGTGTAATTCCGTTCAGCAGTTCGGGCTGTAGCCTTGCATAAAGTTTCCTATGGGAAATTGATTTTTGACTCTTATTTTGTTAATTTCTCCGCAACTACTGAACGGATTTACACCATTTAACAAAAAGGGTTCTTTCTGAACCAAGAACTACCTCTTTGCCAAATTTTGTGTAATTCCGTTCAGCAGTTCGGGCTGTAGCCGTGGCTAAAGTTTCCTATGGGAAAATGAATGGGGAAAACACGTTTTGGGACCCCCCTTTTTTCTCGGCCCGCTTGACGAATCACCCCGAAACTTTCAGGGTAGGAGTGGACCGGAGTGGGCCATAAAGTTTGAAACTTTCGCGAAGATTCCTCAACCGACGCAAGAGTTATTTCAAATAGAATGTTGCGGATTTCCTATGGAAAATAGGTCCTAACTATAACTATCTACTGGCGACCGCCAGTAGATAATATATATATATATATATATATATATATGTTTATACATACATATATATTATGTAATGCTATTAAACAAAAAAATAAAAGATACACTAATCCCACTCCAGTCTGTGTGAAAGTAGTAAAAGCATTGGACTTCGGAGGAGTAAAATTTACTATTCCCTATCCAGTGTGTGCAACAGTAGAAATAGCGTTGAACTTCGGAGGGGTAAAATGTACTATTGTCACTCCAATCTGTGTAACAGCAGGGAACATATATTGGACTTTGGAGGGGTTATATTTACTATTCACACACCAGTCTGTGCAACAGTAGGGAAAGCGTTGAACTTCAGAGGGGCACAATTTACTATTCCCACTCCAACCTGTACAACAGTAGGAAAAGCATTGGAATTGGGAAGGGTAAAATCTACTATTCACACTCCAGGCTGTGCAACAGTAGGGAAAGTGTTGGAATTCAGAGGGGTAATATTTACTATTCCTAATCCAGTCTGTGCAACATTAGGAAAAGCATTGGACTTTGGATTGGGGATAGTAAATTTAACTCCTCCTGTCTACTCTTCAGTAGGGAAGGCATTGGACTTCAGAGGGGTTAAATATACTATTCTCACTCCAGTCTATACAACAGTAGGAAAAGTATTGGAATTTGAAAGGGTTACATTTACTGTTCCCTCTCCAGTCTAAGAACCAGAAAAGAAAGTATTGGACTTGAAGGGTTACGTTTACTATTCCCACTCCAGTCTGTGCAACAGTAGGGAAAGTGGTGGACTTTGGAGGGGTTACATTTACTATTCCCACTCCAGTCTATGCAACAGTAAGGAAAGTGTAGAATTTGAAAGGGTTAAATTTACTATTCCCCCTGTAGTCTATGCAACAGTGGGGAAAGCGATGGACTTTCGCAGGATTACATTTACTATTCCCACTCCAGTCTGTGCAGCAGTAGTGAAAGTACTTCACTTCAAACATATAACATATTTTAATAACTCTATTAATTCAACAGAAATATAAAACTCTTATTAGGAAAATTATATTTTTACAAATAAAAAACAATTAAACAATTTACATGATTCTTAAAAAATTTACTAATTAAGTATCAACTGAAAATTGTTATTAAAGTATTATTTAATTTGGTTCCCACACTAGATTCCCACAAACTTAGCACCCCACACTTAAAATATAACACAAATAAATATAACACAATTAACATATTCAATAATCAATTAAATATGATTAACAAATTAATAATTATTAATTATGTAAATAACTTCCCACCCTATCCTGCTACAAGCACAACAGCCCGCACTTAATATATAACTTCAAAAGTATTATTATTACACAATATACATAATTAATAATCAGTTAAATAATTCATAATATATTAATAAATTATTGTAAATTAATTATTACTTAACTTTCCACCCTGCACCCCTACAAACCCAACAACCCGCACCTAATATAGAACTTAAAAATATATATAAATGACACCATTTACAAAATTAATAATCAGTTAAATATTTTGCAATATATTAATAATTGATTATTACTTAATTAACTTCTCAACCTATACCCCTATAAACTCAGCAACTCGCACCAAATATGTAACTAAAAAACATAACTATACAATTTACATAATAATCAATTGAATAATTAATATTAAATTAATACCTAATTATTAACTAAACATACTTAATTAACTTCCCACCCTGAACCCCTACAAATCTCAAAACCTGCTATGACACTATAAATTACTATTAGCAATTAAGCTAAATATTATAATTCACTTAAAATTACAAACTAAATTTAAAAATATTGTCAACAATTAAACAAACAATATTTAGCATATAAAATTAATATACGAACTAAAACACATCAAGATAATTAAAATACAATATTTTTTGCAACTATATTATTGAAAACGATATTAACATAACAGATATTCTTGAAAACTATATTACTTACCTAAATAATTGATATTCTTGTCAATGATTTTTCTGCATCACTATGTTTGTATCACAATATTTATTTCTGATATTTCTGTATTTCAAAATTTAAACCTCAATATTTTGTCCAAACACCAGAAAGAGCTAAGTTGGATGAACTTTTTTAGGGGAAAATATTGATTGAAGTTATTAGTGTGTGCAACTGAGTAAGTGTGATACATCTAACATTTTTAGATATCCCCAATGCAAACTGATGTCACCAGAGAACATATTTCTACTGGGAGAGATTACAATTTTGGTAAATAACTCAATATATTGTTTTTTTAATGTTGTCATCTGGAGAGTGAGAGATGGCATAGCATTTGGTCGATGTTTGAAGAATAATTTTTATTGCCACGGACTGTGAAATATCATGAGTTGGTCATTTATTAGATTCTTACACTTTGTGGATTACTGCTACACCCCCTCCAGTTATCCCTTTCCTATTGAAGTGACTGATACAGTAATCTGGGTGTAGAGGAAGTCTAATATTGGGTAAGTAGATTTATAGAGATCAGTTTCACTATGGAATATTTGTCGAGATCATCTTATTTTTGTAGGGGAGAAGGGGATTGTTCTGCATAAGTAACTTTTCCACCTCTGTTAGCCTCCTTTTTCGTTCCTTCAGAGCTGGTCCAGCGATTGTGTGAACAATACAGTGGCTGATCCATCAGATTCCATTCAGAAAAACCATAGTACCTTGTCTCACAGTCCAGTTAATGAAAGTATTTGTTTGAATTCTGAAATTTCTACCTCCTCTGATGTGTTGTCTTTTAGTGCTAAACTGTGTATAGGCACTACATCTGAGGTGTGTCCCTCCACTTCTAAGAAACCCCAGATGCCAGGAAAGACACTAAATACTTGTTTGCTTTCTCTTCCTGGTAGTGAGGTCAGTTCCACCCCGGGGGTATCACATACACTGGCCACAGACAAAACCTGAACCAGTGCCCAACATAATCCCTGATGTGACAACACCCTCTGACTCAGTCTATGCTCTTGGTCTAAATTCTGCGACTGAAGCCAACCTCCTCACCGAGAAGGAACAAAATCCTGACCCCTTGTTTGCTCTCTCGCCTTCAAGCACGCCACATATTGAAAAGTCAGGACATAATATTACTCTATGCTCTGATGCATCTGTACCACCTTGTAATGCATAAGGAATTGAACAAGTCTCCCATGACCAAGAAGTCTCAGACCTATTTCCTCTGACTAAGACATGTGAACTGCCAAATGGTAAAGGGAGTCTGGTCATCAGAAACTCTAAGATAAGCAGTATTCTTAGCCATCCCGAAGAAAGCCCTTCGTGTGTTTTAATGAGCCAAGAAACTGTGAAGATTTGAATATTGACAATAGGGAATCTACTGTTCACGGGCTATCGCCATTCCCAGAATTTAAAGTCCATCATCCTTGTGCCTCTCTGTCATCAGCTTGTCTTTTTGCAGAGTCTCCAGAATCCTCAGCCGGCCTGCTGCTCTCAGAGCCTCCAGAATCCTCAGCCGGCCTGCTGCTCTCAGAGTCTCCAGAATCCTCAGCCGGCCTGCTGCTCTCAGAGTCCCCAGAATCCTCAGCCGGCCTGCTGCTCTCAGAGTCTCCAGAGTCCTCAGCCGGCCTGCTGCCTTCTGAACTTCAGCCTGCAGCCTGCCTGCCATGTGAGCCCGAGCCTGCAGCCTGCCTGCCATGTGAGCCTGAGCCTGCAGCCTGCCTGCCATGTGAGCCCGATCCTGCAGCCTGCCTGCCATCTGAGCCTGAGCCTGCAGCCTGCCTGCCATTAGTACCGGAGCCTCCAGACTGCCTGCATTCAGAGCACAAGCCCTCAGCTCACCTGCCTACTAAGTCAGAGTCTCCAGCCTGTCTGACTTCCGAGCCAGAGCTTCCAGCCTGTCTGACTTCCGAGCCAGAGCTTCCAGCTTGTCTGACTTCCGAGCCAGAGCTTCCAGCTTGTCTGACTTCCGAACCAGAGCTTCCAGCCTGTCTGACTTCCGAACCAGAGCTTCCAGCCTGTCTGCCTTCAGCACCAGAGCTTCCAGGCTCCCTGCCTTCTGGCCTTCAGCCTCTATCTTGCCTACTTTTTGACCCTGTGCTTCCAGTTTGCCAGCCTTCAGAGGTCTCAGTACGTATACATTCAGAGACTAAATCTCCAGCATCAGAGACAAAACTCTCAACATGTAAGCCTCAAGGGCCTGGGTCTCCTGCATACCTGCTTCCAGAGTCTGCTGCATGTGAGTCTTCTGTATGTTTTCGTCCAGGGCCAGAGCCTCAGGTCTGCTTCTCATTCTCTCCTTTGTCTGCAGCCAGTTTGCCGTTGACCTCTGTGCCTCCTGCCAATCCGTTATATGCTTTTGACCCTAGAGTAAATCTTCCTTTGTTTTCAGAGTGCTACTATAGCCTGCCATCATCAAGACTTCAAACACCTTTAATTCAGGCTTCTAAGCCCCCGTTACTGGATTTGGACTCTTCAGGTTCTGCCTTCAATACTGCTGTTAATTTACAGCCTATTATCCTACCCTCCAGAACATCAAATTTTTCCTGCAGTCCTCTGGTATCTTGCACTACATCTCTGATGGAAATGGACTTATTTCATAGCAGCAAAGGCTTTAAATCGAGTCCCAGATTCCGGAGCCGGTCGTTGGAGGGGGTGTACTGTCACGATTCACTCCCTGTGCTCTTGTTCCCACCACCAGTGGCCGATTGTGGGGCTTTCCAGTATTCTAATATGCTTCCAGACACTCCCCTGTATGCATATCCTGACTTCCAGGCATTTGGACATCATTTAGGAATTGGCATCCATTCCCAATCCATGCCGGGTTTTGTGGAAGCCAGTCTGCTCATGCTGGAAACTCCATTACCTATAATCCCCTGCTCACTGCTTTGTCTCCACCCCTGCAGGCCAAGGATGGGTGGAGGAATTCAGCTCACCTGTGGCTGGCTGCTGCTAGCCTGCTCACACCTGATGCGCATGAATACTGTGAGCTCTTTTAAGCCCCAGCTCCCTTCAGCCCAGTGTTGGTCATTGTAGCTGTTTTCGGGTGGGACCAATCCTTGTTTCCTGAGTTCCTGAGCTATAGCTATTCCTTGTGCCTGAATTAGCACTGCCTGCAGTGCTACCTTGTTTCCTGAGTTCCTGAGCTATAGCTATTCCTTGTGCCTGAATTAGCACTGCCTGCAGTGCTACTTTGTTTCCTGAGTTCCTGAGCTATAGTTATTCTTTGTTCCTGTTCCTGGGCTTCAGCTATTTCTTGTTCCTGATTTGCACTGCTTGCAGTGCTCTCTTGACTCCTTGTTTCATGAGCTGTAGCTATTTCCTGTTTCCTTGAACCAGTACTGCCTGCAGTGCTACCTTGACTCCTGAAGCTTTAGTAATTTCCCTGTTCCTGAACTAGCACTGCCTGCAGTGCTACCTTGACTTCTGAAGCTTTAGTAATTCGCTGTTTCTGAACTAGCACTGCCTGCAGTGCTACCTTGACTCCTGAAGCTTTAGTAATTCACTGTTTCTGAACTAGCACTGCCTGCAGTGCTACCTTGGCTCCTGAGCCTTAGCTCAATTCTTGTTCCTGCCCCAGCACTGCCTTCTATACGACTTTGTTTTCTTGATTCCTGAACCTGCACTATTCTAGTATACCCTTGTAGCCTCCCCTTCTGTATATGCTTTTCCAGTCCCTGCCTTTCTTCCCATTTCCTTGGTTCCAGTTCTAGTTTGCTGTCTTTCTATTCTGCTGTCTTGCTTCTGTTACCTTGTATGTTTGTTACCTGCTTTCTACCAAGTGTGCCCTGTGATTTCCTTCCTTTCCTGTTAAGCACTCCTCCTTGCTAGCTCCTTGTCTATTGTGCTTGTGTTTAGTTCTACCCCTTTGCTGTTACTGCCTTGCGTGTTCCTGTTTGATCGCCAGGATACGTGGGCACAGATGACTACCTAGGTGGTGTTTCTTGTTCACTGTGAGTATTGTCTTTGAGTTACAGTTATAACATCACCATGGGTATAAGCTCCACAGACCCTGCCTTTGCATACATATCCTATATGTGGGTATTTTCAGTCAGTATCTGTAACAGCAATTGTGGGTTAGGAACTTACTGAGCTTCAGTCTTACCATGTGGAGCTCCTGAGTGCTTTACCCCACATTCCCTTTATTGTTAATGTTGTATTATATATGTCTTGCATGTCCGTCCTGGGTGTAGTTAGTCTGAATGCTAAATTGCCTTGTGAGGGACCTTCCTTTCTGAGTCTTAGCCATCTTGTTCAGGCTTCCCCTTTGGATCCCTTTTTTCTCCTCTGACTCCTTGTGTGATCCTGGGCAGCGCTGTACTACTCTTTCTGTGCATGGTACGTTTTCTACCCAGTCCCCAGTCCTTGCTCAAGTCCCTGACTGTGTTCCCGACATAGTCCCGGACAGTCCCTGACAGGCAGAAAGTAAAGGAATTATTAAATACCTCTTGGAAGAGGTAGTTTTGGTGGGGCGGTCTATATATATGTAGAGTTGGGTGGATAAGAAGTTTGGTTGTGATGACAGAGTTTCATGAGGTAGGTTTTGGGAGCCCATATGATATTTATAGATGATGAGCACAGGAGAGCATGTAGGGCTGTAGAGGAAAAATCATGTCCGATATTTCTTGTAGCAAGACTCAGACACTAATGGAGTAAAGATTAGCTATGTTGTTGTTCAGCTAAGATGGAAACAGGGGGCTTGTGAGTAGTTTCTGTGGTGCTAGAAGCTTAGAACTATCAGTGTCTGTCCAAGGCTCTAAGATTGATGTGTTTGGCTGTTTTGGGGTTAATAATTTAGGAGGGTAAATGCTTCTGCAGTAAAGGGGAACTGATTTACTGAGTAAAGAATTATATAGTTTTCATAATACAGTACATTTTGGGGTGTTGGTGGGGTTGATGGGTTTTAAGATCAATTCTGCCTGAGGAAAGAAACAAATTGTCTGGTGGTCTTTGAGAGACTGTCAGAGGAAATTTGGTGAGTACTGAACATCAAAATATTTTCCAAGGCACATGAAAAAGAGAGCACTGCATAAAGGTTAGCCAAACACACAGGAGTTAGCCCATCACAAATCCAGTTGCCTTAGGTACCTGTAAATGCAGAATCAACTCAATACAGTACTTCAGGTATTGTTGATTCAATGGTTTCAATTTCTTTTCAGTTGTTCATCTGAGATGAGCAAATAAGGTTTTAAAAAAGACACATATAGACCCACTACAAACATGAAAATATCACAGTTACACCAATGCAAACATGGAGATGTAACACATATGCATAATCAGAATATGCCGTTGTGAAACTGCAGAATAAAAGCACAAACGTTCAGCTGAGTTTAAAGTCTGCAGAAGGAAGATGGTCAAGCAGTCTATCAGGCCCAAAAAGGGTTTCCAAATAAACAGAAGGAAATCAAAATATTAGATTGCTGGCCTAAAAAAGGGTATATCAATGTGCGATTAAATTATGAGCATGTGGTTTGACAGAAGACGCAGAAGAAGAAAGTGCGATTCCAAGGGAGCCTCAGTGATTAAAGGGCAATCATTTTATTGCTGCTGTAGTGCATCTCCGTTGGGAAATGTGACAAATGCAGCAATCAGATGAACACCACACACAAAATAGCCTGTTTTATTGGGAAATCAGTTGAGTTTCTGGCGTAAGATGGCTGGAACTAGGTTTGCAGTGGCACCTTTGACCAGCTCATCCTGGAGAGGGGTGCCACTCCTGTTTTGGTCAAGGTGAGAGAGAGACCAGAAGCTTGCAATAGCTGTCGCACAAGACCAGGCAGCATGATGCAGATATTAAAGGATGAAACGTGTTTGCTCAGGGCCTGCACCATCACTCTCACCATCCTAGTCAGAGATGTGGAGTCTCCAGCAAGGGCTGGGTGAGAATCAATGATCCTGGAATAAACCTTGTGTACTCCACAGCACTGTTACTCTGAAATGTAGGCCCATTGTGTTGGGGTCTTGGAGACGATCCCCTTAATTCAGGCCAGGACAGTGTTTGAGCTCCCTCCACTGGTCCAATCTGAACCAAAGACAGCAAGCAGGATCTTACTGGACAGACAAGCCCATAAAACAGAAGAATCATCATCCTACCAAACAGCATCGGCAGCACAAAATAGCCAGCCGGACTCGGGGTTAATCAGAGGTATTGAATGAAATCAAAGCAGCTACTACAGCACTCAACATCACCTTGGTAAAACACATCAGTGCCACAAGTTCCAAACCACTGGATCCCATTCACAGAGGTATCAATTCAGGTCACTGGAAACATTAGGCAAGCCGACATCAATACTACTGTTGATTCAGTTAGTGAAGAGCTGTCAGGTGGCTTAGTTGGTTCTGCAAATTAGCTATATTAAACTGATGGTGGATTACAGGCTCAGGAACTCATTTGCCAGCAACTCTTTAGGCACCATCGTGGTTAATCAGCATCTTACACAGAATATGCTTTACCCCCAAGAATTGTGGATTCGACAGTGGGTCCTTAATGCCTTTTCCTTTGGCCTACACTGAAGCCACATATCTCCATTCCTTCCCCACAGCACTAGTAATCTCAGTTTGGCAAGCTTTTGGGATTGCTTCTTTTTTTACTAAGCACAGATTGCTATTCTTCCAGCTGTGTACATGATCCGACCACCTGGTTAAATTTGAAGCAAATACTACCTAGTTTTAACAGATATTTTTTTTCTCAAATATACACCACACAATGGTATTGCAAAATTATTGCTCGCGACTTCAACATTATATATTTCAAAATTCTTGGTAACTAAGCCAACTGAATTCTGAATGCACCTAGGGATTGCGAGAATGATCTATCATTGTACAGCAGGTAGACTTTGGGAAAGTAAATGACAAACACTACATCTAATGCTAATTTAAAGAGATACTCTCTCTTCCAATATCCTTGTCTTTCTCTTCATGTAAGATTTCACCATTCATATTTGCTGAAATTAACAGGGAGCTGTAAAAATATCAACATACCTCCAAGGCATTTCAAGCTGACTTCCGTAAGAAGTTAATTGAGACACACTTTATTACCAATTAACAGTTTTCCTTGTCTGAAAAAAACTAAACCTAACTAAATTAGTGTCTAATTACGCCCTCCACATACTGTTTTTAAATACTTTTTTGTTTGCATGATCATTTTGTAGGGTATGTAATGTAAGTAATTCTGTACTATAGATTTTTAGATGAAATTGTTTTAAGTTTTGTACATCTATTTATGTATAGGATTATTGCTAATTCTAAACAATTTCAGTCATTGCTTCAGAAAGCAACCAGCCACTTCATACTAATCGGAACCTCCCGGGGTATAGTCATTAATAGAAATAAAGGGAATCATACCTGTCTTCTTACATGCACATTCCCTTCAACTGGCATGTTGTAAGCACTGCGGATCAAATTCTTTGCAATGAAATAGTAATACACAGAAATGATGGATAAGGGGATGATGTAAAAGATGAGAAAGGATGTCATTGAATGGATTCTTGGATGCAGTCCATCGGAGTGTGGGTATGGTGCACAGCTGATGAAGGTTTTGTTGGTTCCTTTGTCGTAAAACGGATGCAGATCAGAGAAGACCGCTTCAGGAATGGCGAGTGTCATTGACAGAATCCAGATCAGGGTGGCTTTGATGCAAATCTTCATCAGGGCATTGTTGGCTTGGATATCCATAGGCCTGACAATAGCTTTGTACCTAGAAGCAGAAAGAAAGAATTACATTTAACAGAAAGTAATCTGTTTACTCCTTCACTACATGAAACAGGCTAAGAGCTGGATCAACAGGGCCCGCGCTAGAGTCTCCATTTTAAACTACACGTTTAAACTTGACATCTTTTTCTAATGGTGACTTTTTGCATGCTTTGCATTTATATGATAGCATACTGAGAAATGTTTCGGCATACAGTACATTTCCTTGTAGCCATATTATCAGGCTTGCCTGTACACTCTCTGTACAAGGCAAGGGCCATGGAAAGACGTCCTGTCCGCTGTTTTACAAGCGCAATATATAGCCCATGGAACTTGTAAGACGGTGCACGGGATATCCATCCCATTATGACTGAATATCCCATCCACCAAACTCGAAATAAGGCCCAACAAAGCTTGGACTATTGTACGTATTCCTGTTAATATCTGTCATTGGTATATAACTACTGTTAGACATTTCAGATGTGTGCACTCGTATCATCATATTGCCTAATCATGTAACTGATGTGCAAATCACATTGGTAGCAAGTGTGAGCCTTAAAAACAACGAACCTCTGGATATGTGCATGACAAATATATTTCTATGAAAGATACGCCCAATTAGTTGGAGAACGTGAGCTAACAGTGTATGGACATCAGGGTGCTACTTTTAAATTGAATAGACACATACGTTGATTTCTCCAGGCGTTCCCTTCCCACAATTAGCACACTGGGATGCCCAAAATCCATTGCATGAAACTAAACATTTGGATGACTGAAGTATACGTTAATTTCTCCCTGGTGGTAGCATAAGGTTCATATATTTTACTGAGAGACTAACAGATTGCATATTTTCTTGCTGAAATGCCGTGAAGTGAGTGATGTAGAGGTTGGCAGTAGCAGGACAGCCACTAAAGTGCATTAGTTGTCTTGTCTCACAACCTCTCGCATGCCCTGCCTCACGTAGAAGCCAGGAAATTGTTTTTTTTTTCCACTGTGGAGCTGCCGCCAACTCTCCTGTCATAAAAGCCACTACTAGCGCGCGGCAGACAGTGTAAATGTAATTAGAAAGCCCGCCCTGTTAAAAGTGGGATATATGAAGCCATGTCCACCCACATCTTTCCTGCTCCAGTATGCGCAGATGTAGTGACAAGAGTAAACGGAAATGTTTCCCATGCACTTTTTTAGAAAATTCAAGTGCATCAGGGACTTTTCTTCCTTATTTTAAAAAAACAAGCCCCTTCTTTGGGGATTAGTGTTTGGACACAAAAATGTGTTAACAGTCCGACTCTCCGCCGTGGCATCGCGGAACGGCTGTCACATTTTTTTGTAAGAGCATCAACTTCTGCCATATTGACAAGGCTAGTTTTAGTGGGAAAAAAATACTAAACGGGAGTGTACTGTAAATGTGAAAGGCCAGTCACCACTGGGACAGTGAAGGCACAGCCTGGGAGGCCGTATTGTAGCTTGAAAACCATGTTCTAAGTAAGCCTCTGAATACTGTGTCAGCTGGTCAGCCATTATACAGTTGTAATCTGGAACCTCTACGGTTTCATGAACATGCTTATCATTCATCATGGGAAAGAGAGAGAAGTGTATAATTTCCCCTGATGACCTTTCTGGGACTGAAGCTCGGATGGTAAAATACAGCCCTCCATCTAATCTAGCTCACACATTCATGTTTTCTCTTTATTTTTTTTTATTATTCATTCTTATTCTCTTTATATGGATTGTACATCAGAACGCCAATACAAAAATCCACAAATCATGCATCGAAATGAAATGCCGTATACCACCAGGACAAATAGTAGGCAAGCACCTTTACAGGCACCCACAGCCAGGACATACCTGAGACTATTAACAAACCTCCCAGCTTGTCCAGCAGACATTTATAGAGCTAGCACCCTCCCCTGCATAACCGGAGCCCACATTTGTCGTAAATAGTTCTTTGCTGGATTTTCCGAGATGAGAGACCGTTCAAACTCACTGATATCTACAACATGATTCAACCAACTAGCGGAGATGGCGGATTAAGGTCAAGCCAGAGTCGCGCAAAGCATATTCTAGCTGTAATTATGAAAAATATAATACCATAAAACTTCGAGAGGACAACCTCGGATGCACCAAATATAATTGAATGCAAGCTAGGATATAACGGCATACGTGTTACCATAGAGATTTCCTCAAACACGCGTTTCCCGTATAGAGCTACACTAATACAGGTGGAAAAAATATGAACTGTATCGACCACTGGTTCTTCTCCACAGCGACAACTTCACTTAAATAAACGATTAGGCGTGTAGAATATGTCTTGTAACACTTTAAAATGTTGCACCTTCAATTTAGAAGCGTTCACATACAGATTGTTAGGTCGAATTGATTCTAAGATATGGGAGACACCCAACTGGACAGATACATTATGGCACCTTTGAGAGGCCAATGAACTTAGGTTGTCCAACTAATTCGACATAAAAAATATAGGGCCTGATTCACAAAGGTAAACTGAGACAAAAGTCTAACTTTACGACTTTCGGTATTCACAAAGGGCATTTACGAGTAGTAAAGTTAGATTTTTGTATTAGTTAAACTTAAGTTTTGGTCTTACGTTCAACTGAGACAAAAGTCTAACTTTACAACTTTCAGTATTCATAAAGGGCATTTACGAGTAGTAAAGTTAGACTTTTGTCTCAGTTCATTTAAGTTTTGGTCTTAAGTTCAACTGAGACCAAAACTGAGCCAAAAGTCTAACTTTACAGCTTTCAGTATTGACAAAGTGCATTTACGAGTAGTAAGTTAGACTTTTGTCTCAGTTTTGGTCTCAGTTGAACTAAAGACCAAAACTTAAGTTTAACTGAGACACAATGTCTAACTTTACTACTCGTAAATGCCCTTTGTAAATACCGAAAGTTGTAAAGTTAGACTTTCGTCTCAGTTTACCTTTGTGAATCAGGGCCATTGAATTTACTAACGCATGAATTTTCTCAAAGCACAAGGAAGAGAAGAAATTACGGAAGATGAACTCTTTCCATCAGCCTAGGCTATCAGACACATTGAAATTCAAATATAGCCATTGTTAGAACTGGGGGTCTCTAGTTGGCAGGTTTGTACCCTGTCCAAATAGGGACCCTTCCTTCTAGTCAGGATAAGGGAGTTACACACCTAAAATAACCCCTGTTCACCTCCTTGGTAGCTTGGCACGAGCAGTCAGGCTTATCTCAGAGGCAATGTATTGTATTGTAATTGCATTTATATAGCGCTTACTACCCCTGAAGAGGCGTCAAAGCGCTTTTTCGGCGAGTAGCATGCTACTCCGGAACCCATAAAGGATTAGTGTTGAATTAGTATAGTGAATGTGAAAGAAATGTGAGTGGTGGATAGGTTAGTCAGTTATTTGGATTCTGAAGGATAGCGGAAGGGTAGAACAGTGAAAAAAAGGTTTGTATTTAAATAGTGCTTGTTACCCCTGATGGGGTGTTGAAGCGCTTTTTTAGCGAGTATCACGCTACACCGGAAACCCATAAAGGATTAGCGGTGAATTAGTATAGTGAAATATGAAAGTAATTTGAGTGGTGGATATTAGTCAGTTATTTGGAGTGAGATGGATAGCGGAGGGGTAGAAGAGGGAAAAAGGTTTGTATTTATATAGCGCTTGTTACCCCTGATGGGGTGTTGGAGCACTTTTTTGGCGAGTAGCACGCTACTCCGGAACCCATAAAGGATTAGTGTTGAAAATTAGTATAGGTAAATATGAAAGTAATTTGAGTGGTGGATATGTTATTCAGTTATTTGGATAGAGAAGGGTAGCGGCAGGATGCAAGAGGGAAGAGGTTTGCATTTACATAGCGCTTGCTACCCTTGATGGGTAGATGTGTAAAGCATTTGTACATAACACACACAGTAACACAGTGAAAACACTACAAAGGGACACCACACCAGTTTAGAAAAATAAAGTACCTTTATCTAAACCAAACAAGACCAAAATAACAAAAATCCAACATACACAACTCAAAATATGACTTTTAAAATATTTTAGCAATTCTGTCCATAGGAAACTATTGATGCAGTGATTTTTAGTAGGCCTGGGCATTGAATTCCGCTCCGCTCGCGGAATTTGCGGAATTTGGACAATTTCGCGTTCCGCGGAGAACGCGGAATTGCCATCAATTCCGCGATCCGCGGCGAAGCGGAATTATTTTCTTGTTCGCGCTTTAAAAATGCATTCTAGCGTGCGCGATTATGACTTACCGGGATTCCTGCGTTCGCCGACGGGTTTTCCTATTCGTTCGCGGGCGCCACGAGATTTCGGTAGCCGGCCGCGCGATCCTGCGAGAGTTTGCGATCGCGAACACGTCATTCGATGCGCCATCGGACAACGCGAGAGTGTGCGATCGCGAACACGTCATTCGTCGCGCCATCGTGCACCACGAGAGAGATTGCGGTCGCGAACACGTCATTCGGGCGCGCCATCGGATTTCCGGCGGAATCTTTGCAAACCTGCGATCCCGAACACGCAAAATTTTCAATCTGGAGAAGAATAATATCGCGAGCAGCATAAAACCTTCTATAAACTGATGATTTCCATGGAAAAAACAACCTCAGATTGATATTTGGGTGTCCTTTTTTTTCATTTTTTGGGCGGGGGAGAGGGAGGAAGTGCCACAGAGTCTACTACTTCCTGTTCCTTTCCAGCAGGCTCCTCCCAGTGCTTTCTCCATCTCTTGTTCATTTTTCACTTGGATTTGAGCTGGAAGGATCACTGTTTGTGTCTGCTGCATCATTATCATTTGATTTGAGGATTTTTGGATTTGAGATTTTACAAGTAAGTTGGTGTTGTTTGATTGGGTCATTGCAGTTGCTGCAATTACAATTTTTTTAATTTTCATCATTTTAAAAAATAAATATAGTGGTGGGTAGCCACTGTAGCCAGTAGGCCCAGAGCTAGTCATGGGTTGGTGCATGATGAAACATGATGAAACAACTGTTCCTTTGCTGTGTGATGTATTTTTTAATTTCAAACATCATTTAGGGGGCATGGATGGCGTTGGATTGAATTGCAAAATGTGTATTTTTGGGTGTATTTCCGTTTTTGTGCTGTGTGCTAAATACATGCCTTAGTTGTGTGTGGTGTGCTGCAGGCCTTGTTTAGCCCTGTGGATTTTCGTTTTTGCATTTTATTGCATTACAGGCAAAGCAGTGTTGTTTACCATGCATCCTTTGCATGGCTATTATAGGTCTGTTTTCAGTACATTGTTTTCCAGGCCTCCTGCTTGTTGCTTCTGATTTGTGAGTGTCCATGTGGCTGGTAGCCATTTCTGGTGGGAGTTATAAGTGTGCTGCTTTTTTGCCATATAGGCCTGCATGTGTTTCCTTTGTGACCTAGGCTTCTTGTTGTTGTGGGCCTGGCCATGAGGCTGGTGGCCATTTTGAAGCCAGGCAGTGTGCTTTTTTGCCATAGGCCTGCATTGTCTGTCTTCAGTTTCTTGTTGTTGTGGGCCTGGCCATGAGGCTGGCGGCCATTTTGAAGCCAGGCATTGTGCTTTTTGCCATAGGCCTGCATTGTCTGTCTTCAGTTTCTTGTTGTTGTGGGCCTGGCCATGAGGCTGGCGGCCATTTTGAAGCCAGGCAGTGTGCTTTTTGCCATAGGCCTGCATTGTCTGTCTTCAGTTTCTTGTTGTTGTGGGCCTGGCCATGAGGCTGGCGGCCATTTTGAAGCCAGGCATTGTGCTTTTTGCCATAGGCCTGCATTGTCTGTCTTCAGTTTCTTGTTGTTGTGGGCCTGGCCATGAGGCTGGCGGCCATTTTGAAGCCAGGTAGTGTGCTTTTTGCCATAGGCCTGCAAGCTTGTAGCCTAGTCTGCCAACAGGCCTTTCATCCAGTGGGCCCAGAGGTAGTCAGGGGTGCATGAAACAACTGTTTCTGTGTGTTCTGTTGAATATAAACATCATTTAGGGCACATGCATGGCATTGGATTGAATTGCAAAAAGTGGATTTATTTTTGGGGTGTATTTCAGTTTTTGGGGGTGTTACATGCCTTAGTTGTGTGTGGTGTGTTGCAGGCCTTGTTTAGCCCTGTGTATTTTCGTTTTTGCATTGTATTGCATTACAGGCAAAGCAGTGTGGTTTAGCATGCAGCCTTTGCCTGGCTATCGTAGGCCTGTTTTCAGTACATTGTTTTCCAGGGCTGATGCTTGTGGCTTGTGATTTGTGAGTGTCCATGTGGCTGGTGGCCATTTCTGGTGGGAGTTATAAGTGTGCTGCTTTTGCCATATAGGCCTGCATGTGTTTCCTTTGTGGCCTAGGCTTCTTGTTGTTGTGGGCCTGGCCATGAGGCTGGCGGCCATTTTGAAGCCAGGCAGTGTGTTTTTTGCCATAGGCCTGCATTGTCTGTCTTCAGTTTCTTGTTGTTGTGGGCCTGGCCATGAGGCTGGCGGCCATTTTGAAGCCAGGCAGTGTGCTTTTTGTCATAGGCCTGCAAGCTTGTAGCCTAATCTGCCAACAGGCCTTCCATCCAGTGGGCCCAGAGATAGTCAGGGGTGCATAAAAGAACTGTTTGTGTGTTCAGTTGAATTTAAACATCATTTAGGGCACATGGATGGCATTGAATTGCAAAATGTGTATTTATTTTTTTGGCTGTATTTCTGTTTTTTGGGGTGTGTTACATGCCTTAGTTGTGTGTGGTGTGTTGCAGGCCTTGTTTAGCCCTGTGTATTTTCGTTTTTGCATTTTATTGCATTACATTACAGGCAAAGCAGTGTGGTTTACCATGCAGCCTTTGCCTGGCTATCGTAGGCCTGTTTCAGTACATTGTTTTCCAGGCCTCATGCTTGTTGCTTGTGATTTGTGAGTGTCCATGTGGCTGGTGGCCATTTCTGGTGGGAGTTATAAGTGTGCTGCTTTTGCCATTTAGCCCTGCATGGTTTTCCTCTTGGCTTACTGCTTGCATCCATCCCCTTTGCCAGCTGCAGCTCCCTGAATGATGTGATGAGCAAATAATTTATTGCCAAACAGGGTCCACTTCTATTACATTTGTATTTTGGTTGTCCTGACAGTGTACACAGTATACCAGGAAAGCCCTTGTTGACAGTCTCACAAATGGCTACACTAATTTATATCTTTTATTTGTTTGTTTGTACTACTAGTAATTGAACCACAACAACAAATGCAACATTTCACTGATGTTCTTCTCCTGGCTTCTTTGCTTTTAGGTGCACAAAAAGACAGAGGAGGAGGTGTCATCATCAACATCACCCGTTGTACTGCCAGGCTGAAGTCCTGCTGCGCGTCACGTCCACGTGTGACCACAGACATCTCTGCAACTTGTGCACCTGCGTCCTGCTGACATCTGAAGAAGATGGCCCCAAAGAAAGGTACAAGGTCCTCCAGTAGCAATAAAGTTGCCAGTGAGAAGAAGGGAGAGAAGAAGGAAGTGGCACTTGCCAAGACTGGGGTGCCGGCCGATGTGTTTTTTGGGAAAAAAAACTTACGCCTGCAGCAGCGGTGTCCAGCGGGGACCAAGCTGGGAGCAGCACCTCTGCATCAGTGGCCCCACCCCAGCAACCTAGGCCCAAGCCCATGACTGTGGCAGAGGTAGCCAGTCTACTAACGACCAGTGATGTTGAAATGTCATTATCGCAAAGTAGTACCCAATCCACGCACTCGCAGGCGCAAACTCAGGAGATAAGTGGGCAACCCCAGCCGCAACCCGAACCGCAGCTGGAACTGCAACCCCAGCCGGAACCACAGCCGCAACCCCAGCCGGAACCGCAACCACAGCCGGAACCGCAACCACAGCCGGAACCACAGCCCACAATAGTAGCTGTTCCACCTGAAGTAGGGGCAGTTCAGGAAATCGAGCTTTTTGCAGACGGAGAGGAGCAAGCCACTGTTCCAGAAGATCCAGTGTCTTCCATACCCCCAGCAAGGAAAAGGAGGCTTAGTACATCAACTTCTTCTTCAAGCCCCGCTTCTGATGATCTAGATGCCACTTGGAAGCCACCAGCTCAGCCTGAGAGTGATGCACACCACAAGACAAGGCTAGTGAAAAGGAAGGTTCCCGAAAGCCTTACAGTTATGGAGGTAGATTTAGACGAGGGGGTGATGATGATGAAGAGCCAGTCATCACGAACATCACTCCTGGGCCTGCGGAGATGGAGACCAACATTATTAGACTATCCCAAATCGCTGCGAGGGATGTAGCACGGATACCACCAACACAGGTAACGCCAACACGACCTCCAGCTTCCATATTTGCCTTTGCAAAGGCCCGGCAGGGACCTACATCAAGCTCAACCACCACCTCAGTAGGTGGTGGTAATGTAAGTGCACAGAGTCAAATTCCATGCACACCCTCCATTTCATCTGGTATTGAAAGTGGCACCTCCAGCAGTGCCAGAAAGTTCTCCTCCCCAGTTTGGGACTTCTTTTCGGTTAGCAGTAAGGAGGAGAACATTGCTATATGCTCAATTTGTCGGCAGGCTGTTAGGCGGGGTAAGCTTGGTACAAACTATGGTACCGGAGGACAAACAAGTCATCTCAAAAAACACCACACTATCAGGTGGGAGGCTCACCTACTTCACTTACAAAAAAGTAAAACTGGACCCATTGCTGTTGTTGTGGATGAAGAAGTAGGGGAAGATATGATCGCGGAGGAAGGTCAACAAGAGGGAGACATTTATAGCCCTACCCCCAGCAGTGTACTGGTAACGCCCGCATCCTCAGCAACATCTCAGTGGCACAGTAGTAAGAGTCAACATGAGACAGCAAGGCAACCGGGCACTGCAATGAGCAAAAGTGCAGCGTCGTTGAGCCTAGCTGGGTTCAAGAAGAAAGGTGCAGCAGTAAGGAAAATATTCCAGCCTACCATTGACAGCATGCTTTGGTCGGAGGGGCAGTACCAACGCAACCACCCAACGGCACGGTTGTACAATGCGAAGCTCGCTAAAATGTTAGCGCTGGACCTTCTCCCTTTTTCATTTGTGGAAGGGGTGGGTTTCCTTGAATTTGTGTCAGCCATCTGCCCTAAATGGAAGGTTCCCAGCCGTTCCTATTTTGCCCGAGTTGCTGTTCCAGCACTACATCACGATGTGCTTGAATTGGTTGGACAAGCTTTGCAGCAGAGTGCTGTTCACAAAATCCACCTGACAACAGACATGTGGACCAGTTGCCAAGCCACTGATTACATGTGCATCACTGCACACTGGGTCTCTTTTGTGGGGGTTAGAGACAAGCTATCTGAAGTAGGTGCTGTTGACACAGCTGCAATTTTTAATGCTTCTCGGAAACATGCAACTATAGCCATGTTCGCCATGGAGAAATCTCATACTGCTGAAAACCTTTTGGAAGAGTTTAACAACAAGGTCTTTGAATGGCTGCGCCCCAGAGGGCTTCACATTGGTTTTGTTGCCACGGATAATGGCAGTAATATACTTAAGGCCATGACGCTTGGTAAGTATTTCAGGGTCCCGTGTTTGGCGCACTGCATTAACATTATAGTTCAAGACTTTCTGAAAAAAGAACCCATAGTCAGCAACTTACTGACCACCTGCCGCAGAATATGCACGCATTTCAGCCATTCTTTTAAAGCCCGGAAGCAGCTGAGGATCATTCAACGTGACTATAGAATGCCAGTCAAAGCACTGATCCAGGAGGTGGCAACACGTTGGAACTCAACGTATTACATGCTTGACCGTCTGTTTGAGCAGTACAGACCAATCAATGAATATGTCATGCAAAGGGCGGATGCTGCTGTGAAAGGCATGACCCTTCAGGTGGACCAATGGTGCCTAGTTAAATCTCTTACAGAGATGCTTCTTCCTTTCGAGGTCTTCACACGTGAAGTCAGCAAGGAGGACTGTACTATGGGCCAAGCTATCCCATTGTTGCACATGCTAGAGCAAGAGCTGAAGAGGGTGTGTGAAGCGTACATAGGTGTGGAGGAAAAAAAGAAGCATACCAGTTGGCGGAGAGCTTATCATGTCGCTTAAGTGAAAATGCAAGGGTGCAAAATAAGATTCTGTCACAACAACATTACATTTGTGCCACAATTCTGGATCCACGGTACAAAGCGGCACTGCACAGTAAGACATTACTCCCTTTTTCAGAAGTGGATGTTGCCCGGTACAAAACTTGGATAGCTGAGGCAGCCAGTACATTGGAAAATGAACGGCTGGTAATTAAAGGCCTCAAACCCACATCAAGTACTGCAGCAGGGCATCCTGCGTCAAGTTCAACTTCAGAGCCTGTGGGCAGTGCATTTGGTTCACAGCTGTCACCAACACTATCGACAACAGCAAGAACCGGATCATCATCAGCCCCAGTACAAACGGCACAGAATTGGTATTTACAGCAAGGACTTGCTAGGTCCAGTGCTGATGCAAAGACAAAAGAGGGCGCACTAAGTTTAGCACCCCTGAACATTGACCGAATGGTCCAGGCCTACCTGGATGACCCAACAGAGGTCTTCATTGATCAAAACCCATTGCGGTATTGGTATGGCAAAAGGGGCCAATGGCCAGTGCTCAGCAGGCTGGCGATCAACTATCTGGCTTGCCCTATCGCAAGTGTCTCTTCTGAACGTGTTTTCAGTGCTGCTGGTTCCATTGTAACAGTGAAAAGGACCAGTCTCTCACCCATAAACGTGGAGAGGTTAACCATGATCAAAATGAATCAGCAATTTATACCACCGAATTATACAATACATGAATCACCGCAGGAAGATGAGGACAGCGGCTCAGGTGATGGAAGTAGCGTGTTGGATGCTGATTACCTACTTCTGGTTGAACCTCCAGAGTTTGAGGACGAGCTATACTTCCCTGACGGTGACAACTAGGCTTCCAGTTCTTACTGTGGTTCTCCCTTATTTACTTCTATTTCTGTGTCTGTCTTTCTGTTTGGAAACTTCAAATCACAACAAATCCATCACCACCGTCTTCTTATTTTATTGCCTTATGAGTTTCAGCTCTCTGCATTTCAGTCCACTCCTCCGAGTCCTGCTCCTCCATCCTCCTGAATCGACCTAAATCTATTGCCCTCAAGCCAGATGATGATTGGATGTAGCATAATCGAAGAAAACCTAATCTTGCCTCGTTGAGTCTCTCCAAAAGAAGTGGAACATGATGATGACTACTATAGCTATCACCCTTTCCGAGCCGATACAGAATGCCCATTAACTGAAGATGAGAAGGAACAGGTAATGAATGATGACATGCATTGGACGCTGACTGAGTGATTTGTGTTGTTGTTGTTTGTAGTGCATGAAGGTAATTCATTGTGTACTATTATCTAATCTACACACTAAAAGTAACCCAATGCAATGTTTCTTTCCAATCTGGTTTTTCAATAACAATTTTCTACTTCTACTGCAGGCCGATCCATTGCATTTTGAATATGGAAAGGGGACTCAATCTGTACACTACTGCACACTGAGTTGGACAACACACCATGATGAGGACCACAGTGACATTATCTCTTCGCACTCCAGTCACTCAGTACGATCCGAGATGATTGATGGAATAACTCAGTGCGTTTCATGAGTGCATTACAAGGTAACCAAGTCAACAACAACCACTGCAGACCTACATGTCTGTGTAGTGGTGGAGTCGAGTGTGGTGGTATGGTATGACTGACAGCGGGGCATTGATTTAGTCACTTAATTTGTAAAATGCTATGTTGCTGTATATCTGCTTTGTCTGCCTCTGTCAAAAAAGGTACGCTAAATGGAGGATGTGTCACGGGTGCCGTGAGCCTGCTCAGTCCTGTTGTTGTTGGAGGTTAATGTTGGAAACAGACTAAGTTAGACATGATGTATCCAAATCCATGCCGCCTCTGAAAGTGTTCTTGTTGCACTCCACCGTAATTTAGGCATTTTTTTTCTACTTGATTTTTCAATATCCCTTTGGTTTTCCCATCTGCAATTACAGGCCGGCCCTTACCCTGTGCTACACTGGGAAAAACAACTCTCACTTACCTTACCAATGAATCTACATGTGCCAGGCAGGCAGTGGCGTCACGCAAGATTGATGGCCGGAGCGTCCATGGAATGGAGGACCAAGACGAACGCCGAGATGCAACTCCCCATTTTGACCAGGATAACATACAGTAACAGTATCAACTTTCATCATCTTTTAAATTTCGATTCTTTTTTTGTCTTCAATCATTACTACTGTGTGTTGTTGTTTTTATGTTTGCTCTCTGCTTATATAATTCAATTCATCCCTACAGCATTTTTGGACTTTTCTTTGCTATCTTTAAGCCCGGGCGGGTACAAAAGAACAGAAACTGTATGTAATTCGGGTCTCTCTGAGGGCAGACAGGCAAGGCAAATAGCATAATATACTGCTGCCCTGTACTGTCTAATTGTCTAGTAGTAGTAGTTAGTAATATCATTAACCATCAAGTTATCATCATCATGCATGCATTTCCTTTTTCTCCCTTAACTGATTTATGGATATGGTTGTCTGCCAATATTGTGTTTTGTTGTTGTCCATGCATACTGTTTTTCTTTCTCAAACCTTTCCCAAAACCCCCCCTTCCCAACCATTCTTCAAACCCTAATCCTCTTCCCCCAGGCTGTGTGGCTTATTGAGGTGTGACTAAATTAAATGTACACCAATAATTTATCACACGCTTGCTGGGGCGGATGTGGCTAAAGCAACATAAATGCATTTTCAAGGCAGGGCGCAGATCTTCTTCTGCTTGCCCACCCTCCTATGAGCAGTATATTTGGTTTTTTTGTACCAAAGGAACCGAATCCATCAGCATTAAATGCCATCATAGATTGGATTTGTCATCATCCGAAACAGCACTAACGGTTACGCTTGTGTCGAGTCACGGACCACGGTGTATTGTAGGCCTAGTCGAGTGACTCGACACAGCTAGAGTTTGTAACTCTATGTACTAGGCTATCCCTGCAACCATTATGTTTCCTTGTATTTTGGCATATTATTGTTTGGCAGTAAGTTCCGTACTGTACTTTGTTCTACTACTCCTCCCACAGTCTCTCTCAGGCGACTGACTGTCTCATTTTCTTTTATTTGCAAGTGCTACTGCCAGGGTCTACTACTACTGCCACCACAACCATGGCATGTTGGGAAAGAAAACCATCACCACCATGCAGCCATCGCCGTGCCCAAGTTAAACATCAAGCACAGGTAAGAGAAGAGGTTTGGGTGAGGCATAATTAATAACGGATTTTTTTTCATTAATTCTATTTCACACACCCCTTTGAGTCCAGTTGCAGAATGCATAGATTATCAGGGGAGACTGACAGTACTAGTAGGACAAGTCCCTCAGTGACGGGTACCGCATCTGTCTGTTTGTGTCTTAGTAACTCAGCCAATTATTAAAATCAAACACTGGCTGTGGCACTGCACCAGCAAGGAAACCGTGTGACGTAAAACAGTAACCCCACCCACAAAACATTAACCACATCGTATATTAAGTCTAAATATGTAATTTAATACCCTAACAAAAATAAACTATGTAAAAAAATCCCACAACACCTGACCCACCCCCCTCCCTAACCCCAACCAATGTTCATGTCCCGCAACGAAAAAGTCCAACAAATGTCCAAAAGTCCAAAACCCAACGCCCGATTCCCACCCACCCAAATAAGAACTAAAAAAGGGGCAATAAAGAAATGGGGTCTCAGCGGGCTCGCCTCTCCAGGACACGGATGCGCTCCTCCAGGCGGGCCACGCGGTGCTTCAGCGCGCGGCAGTTGCATCCACAGTGGGGGTGGGCAGCAGTGCTTCTTCCTGTGTGGCGGAGGGTGGCTGACGGGCGGTGACGCCGTAAGACTGGGGGGGGGGTGTCTGGGGCCCGGGGCATTGGAGGAGGCTGCAGCTGCTGCCGCCTCCTCCTCCTCCTCCTCTAGAACAACCAGGCGCCGGTATTCGGCCTGTATGGCCTCCAGCTTGCGGCGCCGGGCCTTGGCTGCCAACTCCTTCCGGTTGACTTTAGGAGTAGCTATATCAAGAAGAAAAAACAAGACTATTGTAAAATATACTCTTAGCAAAGCAGTCAGACAAATACATTCTACACATAGTGGCACAGTAGCACTAGCAAGCACAGTACGTAACATTTGTGGTATGTATCTATCCTCCCACTACCTCGGCCTCGAACATTTGGGGGAGTTTCAGGCATTCCGCCACCCATGCATCTGATTCATATCACACACCTATGCATGCATGCCACGTATCCTTCTCTGCCAGTCATAAACATAAAATCTCGCCCGTCCTGCCTCCTTCCACCCTTCTTTCCCTTTTCGTTCAACCCATCCATCAAGGTCATCTGATCAGACTTTTATTCTTCTCCATAAAAATTTCACAGCTGAGTTGAAGTCCGATAGAGGCCATTGGTTACTCTCAGACTCCTGTCGCTAATGCTATTGCTAATGCTGCTAAGTAAAGGGTGTCTTCTTCAAACGGCGATTCACAACTACTTCTTACTTAAGTCTCAACAGTACAGTATACATTACACCCTTGCAGCGAGTGTAATGTCAATAAGTAAGGATTAGGAATATAACTTACCACCGCCCGCCACTGCTGCTGGCTCACCCCCTGCAGCTACTCCAACTGCCGCATCGCCTGCACCCTCAGCGGCCACGTCACCTTCACCGCTGGCCCCGGTACTGGTGGTCGGTAGTACGCCTAGAAAAAACATTACACATTTTTCAGATGCCATATACACCTCCCCTATTTTTCACTAGCATGAATGAAAAAAAAGTTAATACATATACAACATACATCACTAGTATAAATCAGGTAGTAGACTAGACACTAGTAGTGTTATAAGGTCCCTAGGGTCATTTTAGTCTTTGCTAAGTTACCCCGAGCCATGTAACCATTTTAGCTCTGTCTTTTATTTTTGCGCAAGTTACCTCGCAGCTTGTTGTGAAATACGCCTTTGAGGCCACATGAGCTCATACTGCTACTGTCTGAGCACTGCGTACAAGGTCGAGAAACAAGCAACTTTGTTATGGAGTTATGGTGTTAGTCCATATTGCTTATCCATAAAAAAAAAAAAAAAGTTTTTGGCACGACTGAGAAATGCTTGCACTATACTAACGTGCACCATTTTTCTCATTACAGACGGAAGATTCACTTATAAGAAGAACCAGAGCTTTGCAGAGCTTATGATGTCACCACTACTAGGTTCTTCTAAGGTGAGGGCTCCCCAGAATTCTCACATCTCCATTTAGAATTTTATATTAACTAGATTCCTACCAAGGGGAGGGTGGTTCGCCCACCACTGTTCAGTTATCATGATCTCGCCTTTTGGCTTCTATGGACTTTTAGTTGTAAGTAACTTGTAAGTCTAACTGTAACAATGTTTATTGTTTTAATCTTATACATTTTGCTGTTGCTGCTGCATTATACAACATACAGAGCTTGTCAGTTGGAAATAAAAAGAAACCTTTTGAACTTACATAGACTCAGTGGTATTTGGTGTGGACTTACACAAGAGTGAGCAAAAGGGTGTGCATTGCTTCCGCGACACAGGTTGGGAGTGTTATGTTGTCTGGGTTGTCTACTCATTGGGTATTTTGGGGGTGGGGGGGCCTTTCGGAGTAATGAGACACTATAACAAGTCGGTCAGGGGATTGTGGTGGCTTCCGATTGAGGTGTGAGGAAGGTCCAACCTCCCATCACCAACGACCTATTTTCTTGTGCAAAGTTCTGTATGTGCAGAATCCCTACAACAGTAGTAGTATGTCCTATCCTATCTAAAATTCTAAAATTTGGTTGGGCATTTTCTTGGTGGGAATTGTCAAAAAGCCTCAAGAATAAGAAGACTAGAAGTAGTAGAAGAGGACAACCAAAACTCAATGGCTATAGCTATTGGTGAATGAGTTTAATTTAAAATATTTGAAATAAAGAGTGGGCAACTGGGCAAGCTTGGCTACAGACAGACTAATAGTAGTAGTACAGAGAGTCATAGCAGACGCAGTTAGAGGCAGGGATAACAAGAATTTAGAAACAGATAGTATAGAGCAAAGAAGATTTTGTAAAAATGCGAATCAGGATACCGAAATAATAGTTCGGAAAAAATAAGGTGCAGGAAAAGTTTAGGAAATATAATTATTAATATTAACCACTGGTGGACTTACTGGGGCCAGCAGCAGAGCCCTCGATAGAGGAGTGGTCCTGTCCCTGGGAGGCATCGTCCAGATCTTGTGGGCCCACCGCCTGCGACCCCGTCTTCTTGCCCTTGGGTGCTGCTGATCATGTAAGATTTCATAAAGAAAGAGGCAAAAATTAAAGTTTGGTGTGAAATATATAAAATATTTTAAAATAGGCACCAAAAACATTTTTGGTTACAAAAATTGCAATAAAATTGACCTATCTGATCGACTGGTAGTATTGCGAGATTCACGGACCGTCTAGCAAGCCTAACTACCACCTGACCTAGCCCACCGATTCCAATCCAGACGGGCCAATTGTTCAGTAAGTCTGCATTTCCATTTATTTTAGTCCTCAAAAATGCATAGATGGAGGACACATGCATACAGTTTTGCATACACCAAATTGTTGGCTGGTTGCTGCTAATGTTCTGCTAGTGATGATATAAGCCTATTAACACTCAGTAAACAAACTACAAAAGGTTCTGCTAAGGACTGGGGTAAGCATCACTCAGCAGCCCGTGACGTGACAGAGGATGCATCACGCACACAACTTAGAAATTACCAACTAATAAGTAACTAAACCTATCAATCCACCACTATCCCTTCTTAGTGGCACGAGGACAAAGGAAGGACTACTCTCTCTAGCATTACATCACTTAAGTTCTCTAAAGTAAACTCTTACATAATCATCAGGCCAAGCGAGCGCAAAGTTGCAAACAAGTAAGATTAGTAGCGTCGAGCGCCTGTGTCATAACAATCACAGATTTTTAAACGTCATTTACCTGCAATGTAAGCAGCAGCATTCTTGCTGGTCGGAGAAAAAAAATATTCGCAATATATAACACAGAGCAGAAGTACACAAAGTAGTAATATTAAATAGCTACTCACCAAGCCCCGGGACCTCCACTCCTAGCAGGTCCAGCAGGTCCTGCTCCCGGTCCAGAATATCGGACCACCGGTGCGTCAGCTGATTCTGGGTGCGCCGGACACCAGAGCAGCGAAACACTGCCCGCCGCACCTTGCCCCACCGCTGCCGACGCTCCCGGAGCCAGTACCCGGACCCAGGCCTGCCGCCTGCTGCCAGGGTTAAGGGGAGGTGGCGCTGAACGAAAAAACAGTGCGGCCACCTCCGCCTCATTAAATAAGGCCCGTGCCTGCACCCCTCTTTGGCGCCGTCTTCCGCAAGGAAGGCGGTCGCGGCTCTGGCTCCGACTTCGAGCCCTGTGGCCCTTTGCCATGGTTCTGGGTAGGCGGGGGACGGAAAAGAAAAGGTAGGAATTAAATAAAGTAAGTAAAAGAAATGAAAAAGCAGGTAATAGAAAAAGTGTGAAAAAGTAGTTAAAAACACACAAAAAGTAGAGAAAAACTCAAAATATAGAATCAGGAAAATAGAGAGATAGATAATAAACAAAAAAGACCCAAAATAAGTTTACAGAAACAAAGGATTGGAAAGATAGAGGGAGGATTGAAAAGCAGGCCCAGAACCATAGAAATAGAGTGAAAAACAAGATGGCCGCGCCCATTGCGACCGCATGGGCAAGTTCGCGCGATATTTCCCCCCGAGCACGCAAAAAGCGTCGCGAACACGTAATACGCGTTCCCGAACAGGAAACCCTTATCGCGAACGGGCGGGAGCATGCAATACGCGACCCGGAACAGGAAATACCATCGCGAGCGGGCGGGACAAGTGAAAACAAGATGGCCGCGCCCATTAGCGACCGCATGGGCAAGTTAGCGATATATTTCCCCGCGAGCACGCAAAAACACATCGCGAACGGACGGCACAAGCAATTCCGCGATTTCGCGGAAGTTCCGCGAGCTCGCGGAATTTGTTAGCAATTTCGCGAGGATTTGCGTAACGCGACTACGCAAATTCCGCCCACCCCTGATTTTTAGCACAAAGTACCTTAGGTTCGTCAAAATTACAGCACGAAAACAGGTGCAGGGAAGGTGATGCATTAGTTCCTTACCCGCAGTGAAAGTGATGCATCGGTTCCTTGCTCCAGGGGAGGTTATGCGTCAGTTCTTTACTGCAACGCAGGGGAGGTTCCTTACTGGAGAGGAGGTGATGCGTCGGTTTCGTATTACGAGGGGAGGTTATGCGTCTGTTTCTTACTAAAAGCCCAGCGTCGATGTAGATTTGGCGCACAGGTGCGATGCATGAGAAAATCCAGGCAGTATGGGTTGATGCAGCGGTGATCCAAGCGCTGTGTCAATTTCTGCAGCCACAGACAGGTGATACTTTGATTTTTCCAGGTGCACAGCGTCGGAGCGGGAGATTCGGACATCGAAGATTCGGTGCTCAGGACTCGGGCTGCAGTGGTTTCTGCGGCCGCTGACAGGTGCTGTGTCAATATTTTCCGCCGCACCGCGGTGATTCGTGTGTTTTTCAACCGCACAGCAGCTAGCAGTGGGAAAAACAGTGCTGGAATGGCGATGCATGGATTTTCAGCAACTGGAGCAGTAAAACAATCTCCAAGGGCCTAGAACTGGAGTTGGTATCACAAGGCAGGTTAGAACTCGCAGCAGTGAAGTTCAGGAATGCTGCAAGTGAAGTCTTTGTGTCCCGGAGACTCCCTAACAGGAGACAAGCTCTACATCAAGCCCTTGGTGAATCTTCTAAAGCATGATACCACAGCAAAGCAAAAGTCCAGTCCTTTCCACTGCCCACAGGCAGAAGCAGCACCTGCAGGCCAACTCAGCAAAGCAACGCACAGCAAAGGGAAAGTACTTCTCCTGGCAGCTCGTCAGCTCTTCTTCTTGGCAGGGTTCTCTTAATCCATAAGTGTTCTAAAGTTTTACTCCTTCACTACATGAAACAGGCTAAGAGCTGGGTCAACAGGGCCCGCGCTAGAGTCTCCATTTTAAACTACACGTTTAAACTTGACATCTTTTTCTAATGGTGACTTTTTGCATGCTTTGCATTTATATGATAGCATACTTAGAAATGTTTCTGCATACAGTATATTTCCTTTTAGCCATATTATCAGGCTTGCCTGTACACTGTCTGTACAAGGCAAGGGCCATGGAAAGACGTCCTGTCCGCTGTTTTACAAGCGCAATATATAGCCCATGGAACTTGTAAGACGGTGGACGGGATATCCATCCCATTATGACTGAATATACCATCCACCAAACTCTAAATAAGCCCCAACAAAGCTTGGAGTATTGTACGTATTCCTGTTAATATCTGTCATTGGTATATAACTACTGTTAGACATTTCAGATGTGTGCACTCATATCATCATATTGCCTAATCATGTACCTGATGTGCAAATCACATTGGTAGCAGGTGTGAGTCTTACAAACGACGAACCTCTGGATATGTG
Source organism: Calotriton arnoldi (assembly GCA_963921515.1). Lineage (NCBI taxonomy): Eukaryota > Metazoa > Chordata > Amphibia > Caudata > Salamandridae > Calotriton > Calotriton arnoldi. Next base: position 1,289,125 of record CAWUFW010003124.1, on the reverse strand, counting down.
CATGAGAAATATATTTCTATGAAAGATACGCCCAATTAGTTGGAGAACGGGAGCTAACAGTGTATGGACATCAGGGTGCTACTTTTAATTTGAAATGGGATGCCCAAAATCCATTGCATGAAACTAAACATTTTGTTGACTGAACTATACGTTAATTTCTCCCTGGTGGTATCATAAGGTTCATATAATTTACTGAGAGACTAACAGATTGCATATTTGCTTGCTGAAATGCTGTGAAGTGAGTGATGTAGAGGTTGGCAGTAGCAGGACAGCCACTAATGTGCATTACCCCCTCATGGGTCCTCCTCATCCCAGTCCTAACATAGTGAGGCAATCCTGCCTCCCAAAAGCCAATCAGAACGCATAGAATATTTTCAAAGGATATATAAGCCCCTCCCACCCACCACCATGCCTGCTTTTTTTTTGCTGTCCGACGTTGGTCGGAACGCTGGTGGGCTCCGTGTTTCTTGCTTGCCGGTTCCCGAGTTTGACGGGCTGGGTTTGCGGACCCGTGAGTTTTTTCTTTTCTTTACTGTTGAAGTGTTTGTTTTACTTCTTTGTTGCGTGCGGCCGCACTGGTGTTCTGATCGGCCGTGTTCCTGCTCCTTGGACTGAACGCGCTCCCCGTGCATGTGCTGAGCTGGGGCGGGGAGCTTTCTCTTGCGTTCTGGCCTTGGGTCGTTCCGGTGCTGGGGTCTTCTAGCGGCATCTGGCTCCTGCAGCCATAATGTTTGTTCTGTGACTGTGGGGGAGACTGCAGGGCTGTCCCTTTTTCTTTCCCGGGTCTCGTGTTGCTATGTCTAGGTTGTTTGGGGACAGTTTTGTTAGGGGAGTTGCTGGGCACTTCCTGGTGTGTGCCGTGGCTTCATGATACTGCTGCATGTGGCCAGGGGTGTTGAGGTTTCCACTCCAGTGCCTGCAGGATCTTTGTTTATGCATCATCATGTTTCGGGAGCTGCAGGTGGTTGACCTGTTGCAGATTTCCGGGTCTAGCCTGCGGGATTTGTTTAATTCTGCTGTGATGCCTTCCCATGCAGGTTGCGCTGCTTGAGCCTTCTGCTTTCTCCTCTCCGGTGGGTGGGGGTATGTGGTCATTTTCCCTGCTGGAGGGTATGTCCAGTGAAAGGTTTTTTTTTTATCCTGTTGGTCCATTTCGTGAGGTACTTGGCTTTACGCTTGCTTCATTGTCTGCGGAGGGGTGACTCCCTGTATTGCTCCTCGGTGGTGCATGGCCTGCCTTTCCATTATGTCGTCTAGGAGGTTCTGGCTGTCGCATGGCTTGAGGTCGCTGTGCGGGGGATTCCTTGTTTTCTGGGGAAGCGGTATCTCCTGATGGTGTTTGATACTCATTTTCCTCTGGTTCCTGGGGTCTATCTCTTTTGACCTCCTTGACTTTTTCCTCATCTTTGTCTTCGGAGGAGTCTGCTCTCATGCGTTCTTCTGCTGCTTCTCGTTTTGGGGTTCGTGCTTGCACTTCCTCAGCCTCTGCTTTGCAGGTTCATTCTTGGGGTTTGGGTACCTGTTTGTCTGTCTTCCGGATCGGGGGGATCTCACTCCTATCTTGGCACAGATGGAGGTCTTGGCTCAGTTTCTGTCTGCTGTGTTTTGTTGCCGTGAGGGCCCTCTCCTTGGCTGCTGGGGCTGGTAGGAGGTCTTTCTGGACTGCGCTTTGGTGCCTTGACGCTGCGCAGATGCCTTGGTCCGTTACTGGCCTTTTGTGGTTCTCTGGCTTTTTGGCTTACTCCACAGGCAGTCTGTGCGGAGGGGCTTGTCATTTTTTCCTTTTTCTGGAATTTACGGATTCTCTGTCTTCTTCTCGGCCCTTTTGTGGTCAGGGGGCTGCGTTCCATTTGGTTCCCGGCCTCTGCAGTGCCTGCTGCTGCCCCTGGGTGTTGGTCAGATATTGTTATGTCCAGGAGGAGTCACCGTGGCCTGGTGGTTCCAGTTGCAGTCTCTTCCTCAGAAGGTTATGTGTTCAACTCCTGGTGTTTCACTGGTTGTGAGTTCCCTGTCTACATTGTTGGCGATGTTGCAATTTTGGGGACTCAGCTCAGTTGTTCCTGGATCGTTGGTCCGGTCTGATTTCCACCTGGTGGGTCTTGTCGGTCATCGTTCTTGGTTACCGGAGTGCGTTCCGTGGCCGTCCCCCTTTTGGACTGTTTTCACGGTTACCCCATTGCCCATTGGCCCCGTGATGCGCTCTGCCATCTTTTCTGGCGTCGGCCTGTTTTTGTCCTGGGGCACTGTTGTGCTGGTTCTGGTGCCGGAGCGGGGCCTGATATCTGCAAAAGGATTCAACCAACTAGCGGAGATGGCGGATTAAGGTCAAGCCAGAGTCGCGCAAAGCATATTCTCGCCGTATTTATGAAAAATATAATACCATAAAACTTCGAGAGGACAACCTCGGATGCACCAAATATAATTGAAAACAAGCTAGGATATAACGGCATACGTGTTACCATAGAGATTTCCTCAAACACGCGTTTCTAGTATAGAGCTACACTAATACAGGTGGAAAAAATATGAACTGTATCGACCACTGGTTCTTCTCCACAGCGACAACTTCACTTAAATAAACGATTAGGCGTGTAGACTATGTCTTGTAACACTTTAAAATGTTGCACCTTCAATTTAGAAACGTTCACATACAGATTGTTAGGTCGAATTGATTCTAAGATATGGGAGACACCCAACTGGACAGATACATTATGGCACCTTTGAGAGGCCAATGAACCTAGGTTGTCCAACTAATTCGACATAAAAAATATGGGGCCTGATTCACAAAGGTAAACTGAGACAAAAGTCTAACTTTACGACTTTCGGTTTTCACAAAGGGCATTTACGAGTAGTAAAGTTAGACTTTTGTCTCAGTTAATTTAAGTTTTGGTCTTAAGTTCAACTGAGACCAAAACTGAGACAAAAGTCTAACTTTACAACTTTCAGTATTCACAAAGGGCATTTACGAGTAGTAAAGTTAGACTTTTGTCTCAGTTTTGGTCTCAGTTGAACTAAAGACCAAAACTTAAGTTTAACTGAGACACAATGTCTAACTTTACTACTCATAAATGCCCTTTGTAAATACCGAAAGTCGTAAAGTTAGACTTTCGTCTCAGTTTACCTTTGTGAATCAGGGCCATTGAATTTACTAACACATGAATTTTCTCAAAGCACAAGTGAGAGAAGAAATTAGGTCAGATGAACTCTTTCCATCAGCCTAGGCCATCAGACACATTGAAATTCAAATATAGCCATTGTTAGAACTGGGGGTCTCTAGTTGGCAGGTTTGTAACCTGTCCAAATAGGGACCCTTCCTTCTAGTCAGGATAAGGGAGTTACACACCTAAAATAAACCCTGTTCACCTCCTTGGTAGCTTTGCAAGAGCAGTCAGGCTTATCTCAGAGGCAATGTATTGTATTGTAATTGCATTTATATAGCGCTTACTACCCCTGAAGAGGCGTCAAAGCGCTTTTTCGGCGAGTAGCATGCTACTTCGGAACCCATAAAGGATTAGTGTTGAATTAGTATAGTGAAATATGAAAGAAATGTGAGTGGTGGATAGGTTAGTCAGTTATTTGGATTCTGAAGGATAGCGGAAGTGTAGAACAGTGAAAAAAAGGTTTGTATTTATATAGTGCTTGTTACCCCTGATGGGGTGTTGAAGCGCTTTTTTGGCGAGTAGCACGCTACTCCGGAAACCCATAAAGGATTAGCGGTGAATTAGTATAGTGAAATATGAAAGTAATTTGAGTGGTGGATATTAGTCAGTTATTTGGAGTGAGAAGGATAGCGGAGGGGCAGAAGAGGGAAAAAGGTTTGTATTTATATAGCGCTTGTTACCCCTGATGGGGTGTTGGAGCACTTTTTTGGCGAGTAGCACGCTACTCCGGAACCCATAAAGGATTAGTGTTGAAAATTAGTATAGGTAAATATGAAAGTAATTTGAGTGGTGGATATGTTATTCAGTTATTTGGATAGAGAAGGGTAGCGGCAGGATACAAGAGGGAAGAGGTTTGCATTTACATAGCGCTTGCTATCCTTGATGGGTAGATGTGTAAAGCATTTGTACATAACACACAGGGTAACACAGTGAAAACACTACAAAGGGACACCACACCAGTTTAGAAAAATAAAGTACCTTTTATCTAAACCAAACAAGACCAAAATAACAAAAATCCAACATACACAACTCAAAATATGACTTTTAAAATATTTTAGCAATTCTGTCCATAGGAAACTATGGATGCAGTGATTTTTAGCACAAAGTACCTTAGGTTCGTCAAAATTACAGGACGAAAACAGGTGCAGGGAAGGTGATGCATTAGTTCCTTACCCGCAGGGAAAGTGATGCATCGGTTCCTTGCTCCAGGGGAGGTTATGCGTCAGTTCTTTACTGCAACGCAGGGGAGGTTCCTTACTGGAGAGGAGGTGATGCGTAGGTTTTGTATTACGAGGGGAGGTTATGCATCTGTTTCTTACTAAAAGCCCAGCATCGATGTAGATTTGGCGCACAGGTTCGATGCATGAGAAAATCCAGGCAGTACGGGTTGATGCAGCGGTGATCCAGGCGCTGTGTCAATTTCTGCAGCCACAGACAGGTGATACTTTGATTTTTCCAGGTGCACAGCGTCGGAGCGGGAGATTCGGACTTTGAAGATTCGGTGCTCAGGACTCGGGCTGCAGTGGTTTCTGCGGCCGCTGACAGGTGCTGTGTCAATATTTTCCGCCGCACCGCGGTGATTCGTGTGTTTTTCAACCGCACAGCAGCTTGCTGTGGGAAAAACAGTGCTGGAATGACGATGCATGGATTTTCAGCAACTGGAGCAGTAAAACAATCTCCAAGGGCCTAGAACTGGAGTTGGTATCACAAGGCAGGTTAGAACTCGCAGCAGTGAAGTTCAGGAATGCTGCAAGTGAAGTCTTTGTATCCCGGAGACTCCCTAACAGGAGACAAGCTCTACATCAAGCCCTTGGTGAATCTTTTTAAGCAGGATACCACAGCAAAGCAAAAGTCCAGTCCTTTCCACTGCCCACAGGCAGAAGCAGCACCTGCAGGCCAACTCAGCAAAGCAACGCACAGCAAAGGGAAAGTACTTCTCCTGGCAGCTCGTCAGCTGTTCTTCGTGGCAGGGTTCTCTTAATCCATAAGTGTTCTAAAGTTCTGGGGTCAGGGCTCCACTATTTATACCACTTTCAGCTTTTGATGTGTGCAGGTTTCAAAGAAAGTCTCTCTTGCTCACTAGAACCAGTTCTGTCCTCTCTGGTCCAACCACACTTCAGGGGGTGAAGACAGCATTATGAAAGGCAGACACAGCCCTATTCAGGTGTCAATGACAACTCCTCCCACAGCTCAGGAAGACCAATCAGGATATGCAGGGCACAACTCAGCTTCCTTTGTGTGAGTGTCTGGAGTGAATGCACAAACAACCCCTGTCAGTCTGCACCAGACGTTGATTCCACAAGCAGGCAGATGCCCACAGAATGGTAAAGCAAGGACATGCCCACTTTCTAAAAGTGACAGTTTGAAACACACAATTTAAAAAACAACTTCACTAAAAGATGTATTCTTAAATTCTGAGTTCAGGGAACCTAAACTCCAAGGGGTATATTCACAAGAACGTGTGATACCTACCGCAAGAGCAGCGTAACGCAACTTTCAATATCGCAGCCCATCGCAGGAAAATATCCACGTGTCAACGTGGAATTCACAACAAGGCGGTACCATACGATAGCCACCAGATAACGCGTCAAATGTCAGTATCAAAATCAACGCTATGCCAAAAAAATGCGAAACGCGAGAAATCATGCGATGAGGCCAAACGCGGTACAAAAAGCTGCGAAAAGCAGCCTCAGGCCTGCAACTCCCACATGTCTGGCGGGCAATTGCACCATAAAAACCACAGGCACAACACACCAGAAACAAGCCAAAGCACGTAGCAACATCCATGCACCCTGACCAAGTGCAGAGGGCAACGCGAACCCCACAACCCCCACAGACCACCAGCAAGGAACAAGTGGGTCGGGGAAGCCAAGGAGAAAATGGAGAGGAAGACGGGGTGCAGACCGCAGGAAAACAAGACCAAGGCCACGGAGGCGACAGAACACTACCAGCAAATAACCCACAAGCAGACCGCCTGGAATGCAGTTGCAGAGCCCAGGAGGCCAATCAAGGAGGCCAAGAGGCTCTGCCAGGACGTGACAACCTAAACCAGGCACAAACCCGCTGCCAACAGGAAGGCAGCAATGGCGACAGGAGGTGGCAGTCCAGCGACACAGGAGGAGCAGGAGGAAAGCCAGGCCACAGTCATCAGTGTGGAGAGGGTGCAAGGAGTAGGGAGTACGGACACAGCTCGACAGGACCTGACACAACAACAACAGGGTGAGGATCCAACAGGGACTGGGGGGACGGGGGGTGATGGGCACAATGCCACAGTACCCAGGGACATGTCCCCCATCCCCGTAGCACACTGCAGCACACACACATAGCAATCACAGCACATACCATGACAATGTGGCACAAAGTGCAACACCCACACTGCAGAACAGGGGACACAACTGGGTCCACCCAGGCACAGAAACAGAACAATCACATTGGACAGAGCAGGGAACTGTGAGATGCACATCTACCCCTACAACCCCACATCAGCCATGTAGGCCAAATGTACACTGCCCCAACTCAAATAGCCACCACCGCCCAAACAGTCACAATGTACATTGTCACACAGTCTGCATGTCGACAAGAACAAGGCGCCAACACAATGCCAACATGCACCTCCCCTTCACAATGCAGCGGGACAAACAACACCTCCAGCAGGTCTGAACAGACAACCCATCAGTGATGCCCGAGACGAACACCACACCCCCGACACCGACGCCCTACAACAGCCCATGGACATCCCACACAACCCACCACCAGGACCAGGGCAGACAAGCTACTCAGAGGAGAACCCAGACTCTGCAACAGACCACACAGCATGAAGCACCCGCAATCACGGCTGCCTCACAACACGTCACCCACCCACACATGGCACCCCAATGCCAGGTGGCCGAACGCCAAAAGGAGGTGGCCCAACAGGTGAGGGTGTTGCCTAACCCATGGAATGCGAAGTGGAACACATACGTGGGTGTCCAATACCCTTCAGGGACCACCTACACCCCACAAAGGAGACCCACACCTCCACAGAGACACATGCACATATCATGTTGAACTGGCTACGGGCACGTGCGCCCGGCCCCTTTATTGGCAGGGCCACATGTACAGTGACGCCTGTGCTGGATGTGTGTGGGGTGAGTATTTATTTATTTATTTATTTATTTGTAGAGCGCAGCATTCATCCCAAGGGATATCAAGGCGCTAGTCACAACAGTATAATAACAGAGTATAAGCCAGCCCTCACAGAGTGCTTGGTGCTGCCAACAACCTGAACAGTGGACACCAGTGTAATGGAAACAGAAAACACCAGCATAACAGAGTCAATTGCAGAGCAACATGGAGGGATCCGGAGTAAGGACAGAGGTCACCTAATATTCAGTCTGGACGTTCCGTGAGTTGCAGTGCACTGAGGTAGGGGAGAGCGCGCCCATGAGAAGGAATTGCTAGGATTGTGTCCCTTCGGGTTAGTCCTGATACAGATGCAGTGGGGTGTGGTACACCTGCATCAACTTCCTCATCAATGTCCCAGGTCTCCCACACTGCCTGAGGTGACAGTTGCGTCCGCAGTCCACAGCGCAATACCCAGTATCAGATCCGGGTGTGTAGCTTGACTATCGCCACCAGTCTGCATTCCTGCCTTGGGGCTGCTGCCACCTGCCCTCCCATCGTCTGTGCTTTCTCCCATCCGCACACTTGACACATCCTCCTCCTCATGGTCCCAGATCTTCCCCACTGCATGAGGTGACATTGCTGCGCAACCTCACAACAGCACAAAACTCAATCAGTAACGGACAATGGCTTGTGGTGCACTGAGTCACTGGCACCTGGAGTGCTGAGCAGGGCAGCAGGCCGATGATGGCATCCACGACAGGTCTGGGCAACTCCGTAGGTCTGTCAGGACCACCCTTTCGACTCTGGCAGATGGCGGCTGGAGGTGGTCCTTGCCGTGGTGGCGTGTGCCTCCTGCGGTGATGCGACGTCCGGGCCGGTCAAGACTCTATGCCATGTGTGGGCCCTTGTGGCCTGCAGTTGGGGCCGGAGGAGGCAGACAGCGCAGGGCCACAGACACATGGAGTTGATGACCCCAAGACCATCTCTACAGAGGCCATTCAATGTCTCAGAAGAAGGGGTCCCAGGCGTGACCAGCACAGAGTTAGTGGCCCCGGATGCACTGCGGCCGGCACAGGCACACAGCCACGGGACGGTGACTTGCGGTGCAGTCAGATGATGGGCCATGTGACCTGAGCGGGTCCCCATCAATGTCCGAGGTGTATGTTGCGGAGTGTTGTGGGGGACAGTGGAAGGTGTCCTCCAGGGCATGATGCGGAAGGTCTGATGTTATCCGGAGGCAGCAAATTGAGGAGTGGAAAGCGCAACCCTCGTTGACACCAACAATTCGGGATCAGCTACATGAGGATGAAAACTAGCCCCTATTCCATTGACACAAACGCCACCAATGTACGACCAGTGTGTGTCCATGAATGTCGGGGAACACACTTAGCGGCACAGGTGGTGTGAGGGCATGCAGTATGCGATGACGCCGGTACACAGATGTGAACTCCGACATTGCCAAATCAAGGATCTATGACCTAATGGACCGCAGTTTAGGCCGGAGGCAGCGGTCAGACAGGGGCCCACAGCCACCTGTCGTTGGCTCGCGGGGCACAGAGTTAGTGACACAGTGGCAGTTGTCGGTAGTGTTCAATCACCTCCGTAACAATGATCATGTTCCTTCCGGACTGCTACGCGTCATCCTCTTACGCCTCTCCGCGCGTGCGAAGAAATGTATTCTGTCCTTTGAATTACCAATGTTCAGTTCCAAATCTGTGACCCCACTCGTGCGCAGCGTAGGCTGAGGGCAGTAGTCCGCATCGGCCCACAGACACGTGTGGTTGTGATGCCATGCACAGACTTGTTGCCACCACATCGAAGTGTGTATTGGGAATTGTTCTCTGCCTTCAATAATGTTCACTGCCATGGTGTAATCAAGACTCAGTTCCAAATGTGTGACCTACCTGACCGTGGAGTGGGCCTGAGGCAGCGGTCAGCATGGCCCATACACCTTGTGTCACCGGCATAGTATGGATGGCCCCACCGGCCTGCGTTGTTCAGGTTCAGTGGCACCACGTGTAGCCGGCTGGCGTTGAACAGGGTTAGTGGCACCACATGTCGCAAGAAGCCCATATGGAACTATGCCTCACTGATCGGGGGGGCGTCTGGTGCTGTGGCCGCTGGCCCGGATTTGGGTTCACTGCCATTCATGACTCAGGACACAGTTTCACATGTGGGACCTGCTGGTCCGAGGAGTGGGTCGTAGGTGGCAGTGCAGTACGTCAACTAGAAAGGACTGAAGCGGGCCTGTGTCGTGGAGGCCTGGTGGTCTGAGCTGACTGCCAAGTTCGCGGGATCTGGCTTGGAGCTTGCGCCGACACGTGGTGGGCCCTCCTTGACACACGCCGGTGTCGGAAGGTGATCAGTGTGGCCTGGCTGCGCAGGTGCGGGCCTGACGTGTTCGTGGTCCAGCGTGCCAGGGTCCGGCAGGCGCACTGCATCGCAGGCAACTCAGCTCACGAGGACGGCGTCGGCCTCGTGGCGGGGTGGGAGGCGCCGCCCTGGCAGAGACGTTGGTCTTTCCAGAAGGGGACCACGCCCAGGCCTACATGCTTTTTATTCACACCCCTACGCTGGCGTGGCGTACGCCGGGCCATCCCACTCCGCTGACACTTAGGGGGGGGGCGTAACAGGCAACATTTCCGCAATGTCCCCCACTGGCTGTGGTGACATGGTGGCGTCCACTGTCCACTACACTCCATACGCAAGCGGTGGATGTCGCCATGGATATGGGTGTGTTCTGCATACTGCGAGGTGTCCAGCACATCTCCGGCACTGTTGGCATTGTGTACTTTCCCAATCATGGTTCAACTGCATCCTTCACACATGCCTGGTTGCCACCTCTCCCCACATTCGGCTATTATGTGGCTGAGGTGCCATGCCGTTGCTGGCTCATGTTCAGGGCTTGCCCATGTGGACATTGTAAGTTGTTCTGTCGTGTCTGGTGGGTGGGCATATTGTTGTGCCTGTTGTATGTGATTTTGTGACGTGTGCATTGCCAGAGTTGTGAGTTGCATGGTTGTGGTGTTGAGGTGTGTGGGATGTTCATTTGTATATTGCCAGGGGGTACATTTCCCTTGTTGCCATCCTGGGTACGCTGGTTGATGATGGACTGTCGGAGGATGAAGGTATGATGCACACTGGCTGTGTATTTGGAGGCGACATTGTTGGGTGTTCCACGGTGTTCTGTTGTTGCCTGCACATTGGTGTGAGACATGTGCTTCCTGTTGCGGTGATTGTGTGCTGTGTCACCAGGGGGCACAGGTAGAACATGTGTGCTGTGAGTTTCCCCCAACACGTGCGTGCATCCTGCTATGGCGTATGGTTCTTGCTTGGTCTCCAGCGGATCCTGCACATTGTGTTGTACGTATGGGGACTGGGGTACCAGGGTGATGGTGATGTCCAGGACAGGTGTGGGGGACTTGTATGTGGCTGGCTGTGAGATTCCTCTGACTCTGGCGGGTGTTGGATGGGGGGTCCCAGGGGCCAACAGGTGCAGCCACGCCATCAGCTTTGTGTGGGGTGGGATGTTGGTTGTCCGCTGTGTTGTTGCTGTAGGCCTGTTAGGCGATGATGGTCAGGATGCGTAGGTTGGTTGTCCCTTTCAACCTGTAGTGGAAGGTGACATTGTCAGGTGTTGGGTCTGTGCGGCTGGTATGTTTCCTGGGGTTCCGCTGTCTTTGTCTGCGCTGCGTCTGTGTTGGTCCGGAGGGGGGTGTTCCGGGTGTGGGATGGGGTCCTGGGGGTGGTGGCGGTGGGTGTTGTGGCCCTCTTGGGTGTCCGGGCCGCATGATGGGTGGCTCCATGGCATCTGTTGCCCTTCGGATGTGGCCCTGGGCTGTGCTCCCTTTTGTGGTGCTGGCTGCCGTCTGACTTTACACCAGGTCAGAGCAGGTGTAGATTTCCTGGTGCTAACGTGCCTTATCGCCTGTTTTGTGTTTTTATCGCGGATGTGGCTGGTCGTTGTGAATGTTGAGGTGTGCTGTTGTCTCTGCTTTTGTCACGGGAACGCCTACTCTGCATCTCATTTGCGATATTTGCGAGGGTCCTCTGTGGCGATGTTTTTTGCGGCTGCTATCGCGGGTAAACTGGTGCTGTGGGCTGTTAACACCGGCTTGTGAATGGGGGGGTAAATTTATCACGACTTTGGCTGCGATAAAGTGCCGTTAATTTGGCGACAGCTCCTTGTGAATATGCCCCCAAATCTCTCCCCTGTTTCCAATTGAAAGTTACACTTGTAAAATGTTACAAGGAAGCTCCAATGATAGCCTATGTTAGAGCTGATCCTTGCAATAGTAAAAATACGTAATTGGCAGTATTTAACTATCAGGACATGTAAAACACACCAGTACATGTCCTACCTTTCACAGACACTGCACCCTGCCCATGGGGGTACCTTGGGCTATCTCAGGGATGGTTTGGGCCTGGCAAGTGGGTGCTCTTGCCAAGTCGCCATGGCAGGTTATAACTGCAATCACAGACACTGCAATGGCATGCCTGAGACACGTTTACAGGGCTACTCATGTGGGTGGCACAACCCGTGCTGCAGGCCCACTAGTAGTATTTTATATACAGGCCCTGGGCACATATAGTGCACTTTACTAGGGGCTTACCAGTAAATCAAAAATGCCAATCATGAATAACCAACCATAATCACAATTTACACAGGGAGCACTTGCACTTTAGCTTTGATCAGCAGTGGTAAAGTGCCCAGTGTACCTAAACCAGCTAAAACAAAGTTCAGCACACAGTCAGAAATACAGGAGGTAGAGACAAAAAGCCAGGGAAAACCATGCCAAGGATGCCAGATCTAACAGACATACTGGCACATGCATCAAGCTAGGATTTTGCGAGTCCTTAATAGCGAATATTAAGGATTCGCAATTAAGGATTCGCAAAATCCTATGCATGTAGGAATCCCTATAATAATAGCGATTCCTTCACATTCCTTATTTGCGACTCGCAAATTGCGAGTCGCAAATAAGGACTGGCTTCCCATTCATTTCTATGGGCCTACAGGCCCATAGGAATGAATGGGAAATTGCGAGCGCTATTTGCGAGTACCAATAGGTACTCTCAAATTGCGCATGCAATTTCAAGGATGCAGGGGTGTCAAAAGGACACCCTGTTGCACCCCTGAAATTGATCCGTGCACATATGTTGTGCACACACATGTCCCAAGGACATGTGTGTGTGTAACCTTCAACTTTGAAAAATGCACTTTAGTGCATTTCTCAAAGTTTTGCAATTTACCATGAAGTTCAACTTCATGGTAAATTGCGCCCTAGTAGCGAAATCGCTAATTTTGTAACTTTGTTGCATTGCATTTAAGGAATCTCAATTTGCGATTCCTTAAATGCAATCGTAATTTAAGTAATCGCAATTTAGAGATTACTTAAATTGCGATTTTTGCATTTGGGATGATGCATCGCAAATGCAAAAATACTGGTTGCAAAGGGGCAGATTCTGAGAATCTGCCCGTTTGCGACCGGTTTTTCTTTTGATGCATGTGCCTGATTGAGTTTAGTGGCTTGAAACCACCTAGCAAAGTTTTGTTGTTGAACCACTTTTCTATAAAAGTGGGTGTAGGTTAGTTTAGGGACTTCCTAGGACTGAAGCAATTAAAGTTAGACAAATGCATTAATAGAAACACATTTATACACATTGTGGTGAGTAACAATGGTACATTGACATCTTGGTTATTCATAACTTGTCCCAGTGTAGCTTTTACGGATGCAGACGCGAGGTCCCTGCATGCCCTTGAAATATGTAGTATTGGATGCCTGCTTTTTTGTCTTGCTTGCCACATGGTGTTGGAGACTGAAGTGCTTGATATTCTGTTCAAGTGGAAGCAATTAGGTCCCAAGGAGAACAGAGAAGCTAAAGACTCTAGCACACACACCTATAACCTTTAGAACGTGTCACCTCAACACAATTCTTAGTTATGTACCGGAATGTTTAAAAAGACTGGTGTTGCATTTATTGGACTAGTGTGCCTAGTGGATAGTGTAAAAAAACTGAAGATTTGTCTGCCTTTCGTAAAGCACGAGTGCCTTGAGATGCAAGCCCCTGCTTAAACTCTACTGCCTGATAGCTGACCCTTATCTGCATAACCTTGAAGCCTTAATGATCTTTGAGCTTCACCCACTCTATCAACTTGAGTCTAGGCTCCAAAGAACCACACACGCAAGGGGAGGACCCTTATTGAAATTAACTGAGTTATTCTATCCACAGGCTGAAGCAGCAGCATACATATTTGAGAAATTTCCATCATCTCTTCAAAAAATCACACTGCATGTGTCAGAGTAACTTACTCAGTGCTACGAGTGAATGTCAACTCACGTGGTGTGTATTTTTTTTTTTTATTTAACGTAACAAATGAATTTATTATAGGTATAATAACTAACATAAGGAAGCTTTCAAATAATGTATATCATAACCTCGCCATGATTTATTTATATTCAGTGCATAACACCAAAACTCATCTTCTATTTGTCTCATAATTCTTTCTGACCACGCAGGTAAGTACAACACAGGTAAATTCATGGTATAGGTTTTTACCTTTAACACACATCCTTTATCAAACACATACTTTTTTTTTCTTACATTACATAATTTTATTATCTCATTCAAACAAGGATAAAGGTGCGGTTAGAAGTAAAGCTTGGTAAGGGTGTGTTGCTTGGATATGAATTTACCTTAAATAAATGAAAAGACAAGAGGTATTTGGAAAAACAGGAACAAGTTGGTTTAATTAAATGCTGTGGCCAGGAGAGCCTTGACAGAGTGCATCAGCTCAAAATCTCTTGATGTACAAAGTTTTGGCCAGCAATTTATACAGTTCTAAAGAGCATCTTAGTTGTAAATCAATCAAATGTGTGCACCTGATAAGGACACAGATGGTTTCGACCTCGGGGAGAGCTAATGTGGGCCAGATGTCCCGCATGAGGAGCGCATGACCAATACATGTGGTGTGCATTTCATGTCCTGATTGGTTGAGTGTACCTATCTACATGTGGTATTTAGCTTTGTGGTATTTCTAGGGAACACAAACCTTTGTCCAAACGTGTTTTATTGGGGCCAATTACCTCAGACTTGTTTGTGGTGCAACTATCTATCTGTGGAATCAATCAGGGTTTTCCCTGGGTGCGTGTTTGCCTTTAGTTTATGGGGGACCCCACCTGTGACCTGTTATCCAATAGGTGTGGTCACGGGTCGCAGGACCTGCCTGACCACGTATCTCTGACTCGGTGTTGATGGGGAGGCCACCTTTGATGAATCCAACACCAATGATATAAATTCATTGGAACTCCTCAAAATAATATGGAAGCCACTGGTATCTTTTTTATCGACATTATCAACATTGCACATACAGTTGTCATCTGGAACAGTGACATCGTTATTACAGGTATTGATAAAGCTATGTTTGCTTTTTTCTGACCGTACATTGTCATTGTTCTTATTAGAAAAAATAATATTATCGCACAAACATGGATTATGATGTAAACTGGTATCAGTATTGCTGATGTCAGCGCTGCAGTGCGGGCACAAGTTGCGGTATAAATTGACATTGAATTGACGGGCATTGTCGTGGTCATATGGGCACAGGCTATGGCATTCATTCACATTGCATTTACTGATATTGCTGTTGTCGGCCCAACACATTTCATAGCATTCATTAACATCATATTCACCCATTCCAACAAGTGATATTAAGGGTTAGAGATGGGTAGAAGTAAGGGTAGGTCAGAGTAATTGTAGGGTTTGGGTGTAGGTAGAGGTTAAGAAAGGTAAGGGAAAGTTTAGGGTTTATGGGTGGGTAGAAGTAAGGAAGATAAGGGTAATTTTAGGTTTAGGCGTGGGTAGAGGTAAAAAAAGATAACAGTGATTTTAGGGCTTAGAGCTGGGTACGAGTAAAGGGAGGTAAGGGTAATTTTAGGATTAAGGGGAGGGTAGAGCTAAAGGGAGGTAAAGAAGAGTAAATTTAGGATTTTGGAGTGGGTAGAGGTAAAGAGAGGATGGGTGAATTTAAGGTTTATGGTTGGGTAGACATAAAGGGAGGTAAGGGTAAATTTAGGGTTCCAGAGTATAGAGAGGTTAGGAGTAAAATATAAAGGGGAGTTTTGGGGTGTTTCCCCAAAAATAAAAATATCAATATTCAAAAAATACTAGTTAGTTATAGAGAGGACCAAGATTTCATAGAAAAATTATTTTTTCGTTTGCTTATAACTATGGTGCCATTTGGCAAATCTTCCATAAACTTTGCAAAACAAAAGTTCATCCACCTCAGGTCCTTCCTGGAAAGTTTCACAGTGATCTATGAAGCAAGGGGCAAGAAAAAGGGGAGGCCGCAAAACGTGTTTTCCCCATGCAATTTTGTATTGGAAACTTGAACAGCGATGCCCCAAAAACAACTGAAGAGAATTGCACCAAGTTTGGCAGAAAGTTAGATCCTGGTCCATAAAGTGTGCAATTTGTAATTTAGTGTAAGCTCGTTTAGTAAGTTTGAGATACTAAGGTTAAATATTTATGTGTATATCACACAGTTGATGATCCCCTGTTCTGACAGATCAAGATAAAAAGTAATTGGCTGGCACCACATCAACAATGATGTGGTGGCAGCCATTTTCAGACTCATGTACTCAGTCGCCTATTGTGGTAATAAAGGTAAATAAACCAAGAAATGGTTGGCAGTGTAGGTATAAGGTATATCCTGACCTGCTAGACCTGGTAAAGGGGACAAAAACTTAATTTTTTTAATTGTACCATAATTTTAAGGTGGAGCCAAGGTAAAATCATTTTTAAAAACTCCAGCTCTTTTTTAAAAACAAAGAGCCCCTGAAGTGGGCCAAGGCCCGTGAGATTGCTAAAAAGTTTAATTTATGGGGAGGGAGGTGTGTGACTCCCCTCTCGAGCCTTTTTAAGGCCCCAGGCACCCCATTACCTGGGGCCTAATACATATTTAGGGGAGGGGATGTGCACCCCCACCCAAGCCTCGGACCTCATCCCCCAGGGCCAAAGTTTATTTTTTAGGGAGGGGGCATGCATCCCTCCTCCCCAAGACTTTAAAAGTCCCCAAGGATGCCATCCCCTGTGGCCAACTTTGCTATTTTGGGGAAGGGGCATGCTTTCCCCCACCATAGGATGGCCCCGGGGACCTTATCCCTTGGGACACAGACGTTCCCTGCCTGGGAAAGGGTAAGTAGAGAATATAAATGTAACTCATTGCCCGCACTCTCCCAGGCAGGGAACCATGCTTTGCTCCCGCCTGGGCAGGAGCAGAGAAAACAACTGCTGTCACCTATGTGGTAGCAAAACAACAGAGCTGGCCTCCTCTGCACCCAACTTAAAAAAAAAGATAATGGGTGCTGTCTGGGAAGCCGGCAGGTGTCACGGGGGCCTTGGCACTCTGCCCACAGCCCCTACGTTGATGAAAAGGTGTGGGTACACCCATATAAAAAGTGAAATGGTCTACTCCCACCTGCACCACAGGCCCTCAACATTAAAAAAAAGTTTGGGTTTCCGGAGGAACCCAAAAAAGCAAAAAAAAAAGCAGAATAATAAAAGTGCAGAAGAAGCCGCTTATTTATTATTCACTGCTCAAGGCAAGGGGTGTTCCATAATGCCCTGCGAGGCGCCCTGCAAGGTCCTTTAAGTTATATTTTCTTTATCTTTGTTGTGCACCTAGAAGGGACATGGACACTACCTAGCATTTCTGTAATTTTGTGGAGGGCTGCAGGGAGCGCAAGAGACCCCCAGCAATATTTAAATAAAACAGAGCAAGTCTCCTGGGTCATTGAATCCATGACCCCAGGAGAGCTTATAATATTTTTTAGTGCATTCCAAGCTGGAGCTCTATGCTTTTCAGCTAGACTACAGGGGCCCCTTGTGGGTGTTTCTATGGCTGCCCTTTTTGTCCTAAAAATGTTTTAAAAAATGTTTCATAGACATACTTGGTGACAATCATTATTATTAAACATTGCACAGTGTCAATTTATAAAATACACATTTAATAATAGTTATTGGTGACTTATTGACAAAGCCAGTAGGTCTGATTGATATACGTTGATGTGCTGACTCCTTGATAATGACAATCTTTCTATATTTTCATGATCTGATCCTTTCACCAACTAATTTGGTGTGCCTTACCTAAAATGACACCCTTTATATTGTTACATGACATAGTCAGCCGTGCAAAGCAGCAGGCGCCTTTAAGGGGTGGTCGCAAGGCCTGACTGCAACCCAGGCCCTGCACCCAACCCAATACCGGGCAAGGCCAAAGGCAGGGGGATTAGTGCCCATTGAGTTTGTGTAGACTGCCTGGCCACAGAGCAGGCCCTGCCGCAAAACTCATGCTGTGCACAGCAATGGACATTTTACATTATTTTAAAAAAAGATTGAAATTTAATGAAGAAAACAAAAAGTAAAGTGACATCATGGCTAGGAATTGTAAAAATATCTTGCTATACATAAGAAAAAAAACCTTAGAAATTCACAAGGTTGATGGGACATTATAGTTAGTGAAAATGTCACTTAAAGCATACTGATATATACGAACAAAACCCCTGAAATTTACCAGTTATAGTTATCCCAGTTAAATATAACTTGTGCCATAAAGTAACCATAACTCCTGCCCTCACCATGCACTGATAATTACCTTACATATTGCATCACTCATGACATCATTGATGACCGCACTGTGCATGGTGAGGGAGCAAGACCATTGTTTATTTTCAGTCAGTGACTGTATATATATGTTATTACCTACTGGCGGTCGCCAGTAGGAAGTTATAGTTAGGTCCTAGTTTCCATAGGAAAATAATTTTTTACTTGCCTATAACTTTGGCGTTGTTTGACCAATTTACATGAAATATTCCACAAAAATATTAAAGTAGGCACTGTGTGTCATGGAAAGTTTGGGTGTGATCCTACAGTGGGACCGAGAAATAGTCGCACAAAATAAGGGTGCATTTGTGATGTTAATTTCCATAGGAACGCGTTGTCGAACCTAAAGCCCGAACCGCTAGATGGAATTACACCAAATTTGGCAGAAAGGTAGCTGCTGCTACACAGATTGTGCTTTTTGGTATTTGGTGCAAATCTGTTTAGTAGATTTTGAGAAATTACAACCGAACAATATAGTGATATTTCTGGCCACAGGTATTTCATGACGGTTTCTCGATGGTCGTGGATATTTAGCGACGATTCCGCTGTAAATCACAAATGTGCGTGCCAATGGGAATGCTCTGATTGTCTGGATGCAACCCTAAATTTAAGCTGGATTTTATATACTTTGCTTTTGCGCTGCTTCATAAATGTTTTAAGGATTAGTGGCACACAGAGAGGATTTTTATTGTTGATTTGCGACATATGTCTTACATGTTTAACCTATTCCTAGTGTAGTGTAGTTCCTATAAACCTATATAGGATCTGCACGTTTAGACAACATAGACTGTAGGATTGGTGTCCAGACTGATTCTAGACACCCCCACCGGGTATGTTAGGCAGTATACCAGCTATCTCACAGTGACACTAGAAACCCCTCTTACCAAGGAGAGAATAGTTCTTGGCAACTATCAAACATGACAACTCCGTCCCATCAGGGATCATGGAAACTGTGCATTACTTTTAGCTCAGTCACTCGTGCTCCACCATGATGACAGGAGAAATTTTTAACTTTAATGGGTTTGTCATACAAGCCCAACAGTTGTGGAATTGCAAAACTCAAAACGTCATTTATTTAATTCTATGCCCCTGCAATTTAGGTTATGTTGGGGAAACTTCAAGAGCAATACAAACCAGGCTAACAGAACATCGTTCAGCCATTAAAACAAAGAAACTTCTAGCACCATTAGTTAAACATTATATAGACTTCCATCATAAACCAGACGAAATGCGTTGGCGCATCTTAGAGAAAATCAGACTACCTGAGGAAAAGGGTGGACATGCCATCCGGAAAAAAGAGAGGTTTACTGGATTTTTTCCCTCAATACTTTTAAATGTGGATTAAACAATGACATACCTTGGGAAAATGCCATTGTCTAACCATGATACTCTGTTTCATGTTATTTGGTTCATAAATAATTTTTATCGGGAATTATAACAATATAGGTTTCTTCATGATTTTCATTTAGTTACAGGTCAATGTTCCAGTAGCTGTTACCATCTTGCTATATACAAACCCCAAAGATGTTAGATAATATTTGTGACTATACATTAGTTAGTCCGTAATAAATACTATATTTCCATCAGGCTTCACTTCTATGAGAAGTACAAGATTGGAAGAGGATTATCCCACTAAGTTACTAATCTTACTCCCAATCATCATATACGCTAGCAGGTTATTTATTTATTTCGTATTATTGACGTTTTTACTTTATACTTTTAAATTATATTATAATTGTAACTTTTGTGGGTAAGTCCAAAATAAGAACATTTTTTTATAACTGGATCATACATGACATGTTCTTAATACCACTGTATTTGTGATGGAATATATGGATGGCTCGACATCATGTAATTGACAGAATAGATCTTGCCATGTTTACAAAGTTTTTTCGCATTATGAACTAAATGGGCGTTGTGGTTGCCCTTGACTATAGACGTTACCGCTTAATACCTGTACGGGTATTATCAGAGATTAGGTTGCCGATTAGTCGATTAAATATGAAAACGGAGTATAGTAGATGTTCCCTCTTAGATCGCTGACATCACATAACCAGGATGTCAACCCACGGGATACCTCGTATCATTCTCCGCTTCCGATTTGTACCATAATAGAAGTTAGCGGTCTAGTTGTTTTCGACCGCGTACATCTTCAACACACTTAGTGGAGATCGCACATTTCATTGGCTAAATTCACAGCACAGAATTAAAACCAAGATGCGTCCTTCAATTTGACAGCCAGTTACCACCTGACCGGAAATACAACCTCGCTCTCGCGGTTAAAACGCCAGTTTCGACGAACGTTTTTCAGAAGCGAATCACGCTCGACGAAACGCTGGACTTATCACACGCGGCTGTATCTATACATAAGTAAGTTTTATTCCGGCAGGCTGCCCTTTCCCTTAGACCTCCTTTACTTTAATCCCCCTTCTTATAATAGGATTGCTTATCGTCCTATACTTACTAGCATGTTTGCATTTTTCTTTCCAGAACGGGCAGACTTAAGGATCACCTTTTATACAAGTATGTCTATTTTTCCTTGTACTCTTATCAGGGCACTGGTGAGATTTACATTTTTAATTAAAATCTGTACATACAGACTCATTAGATATTGTTTGTTTTTCCTTTAGGACGTGACTATTGCCCATTGTTATATAAAGTAAGGTCTGTTTATTTCATTATTTTTGAAAAAAGATTCTAGAAAATTCAATCAACACCCTAGAAGTTCTGTCCTACACGCTGAGAGAATTGTTTGCTCTCACGTATTTTAATTCCTTGGTAAGCACTATATGTCCTTATATTCCTCATAAATAAATCTAGGATTAAAATATTCTTCCAATACATACATAAGTCCTTAGTTTTTTTGCTTTTATTTTCTCCAGAATAGATATCTTATAATTCATTATAACTGATAAATTTATTAACATCTGATCACAATATAATGCTAAATAGAACTAGATATAAAATATGGCCTTTAATGCACTTTAACCGTCAAACCTTAAAACATTAAAAATGTTCTGATAATTGTATACCACATATGTTATTGCAGATGTTGTTTCATCGCATAACTAAGTAACGAGTGATCCAAACCTCGTTTATCTTCATCAAGTCGTATCAGTTTCTTAGTAAGTTTACGTTCCCGTTCCATTGCACTTTAGGTTTGGGATTGGTAGTACTGCATTCCTTTTATCTCTATTCTCACTCTAAATTCTTCACTTCTTTCCTTTAAATCTTATCTTTAACACGGGTACTTTGGTTTTCGTTCTAATTTTCTGTAGATCTAACTGAAGGCACTTTATAAATGTATCATATTGTAAATATTGATGTAATTATGACAATGATGGTTCAGACATATCTTTATTGATTTTAGGTTGTTGTGGCTTCTCCTGACGAAGGCGCTACGTGCGTCGAAACGCGCGTCGAAGATTCATTTATTGCCACTCTGAAATTTTACATGTATTTTGTATTTTATAAAACTTGATTTGCACTTTAATGAATGTATTATGTCACTAAATTGTATATGTTATTTATAAACTGATCCTTTTTTGTTATCCTTGATTCATATATATGAATATTAACTAAATAAATAATCTCAGTTTTTACTTAATTTTTATCCTTTTCTGTCCTCATTGTCTTTATAGTGTTAATTACATTTATTGTGATTTTATTTGTCTATTACCTAGGAACGATATATTCTCTTGGTTGTTTACCCTGTCCTAGGAATAGTATATTCATATATACAGGGGGTCCTTGATACTCACACATGGTGAGGGAGCAAGACCATTGTTTATTTTCAGTGACTGTATATATATGTTATTACCTACTGGCGGTCGCCAGTAGGAAGTTATAGTTAGGTCCTAGTTTCCATAGGAAAATAATGTTTTACTTGCCTATAACTTTGGCGTTGTTTGACCAATTTACATGAAATATTCCACAAAAATATTAAAGTAGGCACTGTGTGTCATGGAAAGTTTGGGCGTGATCCTACAGTGGGACCGAGAAATAGTAGCACAAAATAAGGGTGCATTTGTGATGTTAATTTCCATAGGAACGCGTTGTCGAACCTACAGCCCGAACCGCTAGATGGAATTACACCAAATTAGGCAGAAAGGTAGCTGCTGCTACACAGATTGTGCTTTTTGGTATTTGGTGCAAATCTGTTTAGTAGATTTTGAGAAATTACAACCAAACAATATAGTGATATTTCTGGCCACAGGTATTTCATGACGGTTTCTCGATGGTCGTGGATATTTAGCGACGATTCCGCTGTAAATCACAAATGTGCATGCCAATGGGAATGCTCTGATTGTCTGGATGCAACCCTAAATTTAAGCTGGATTTTATATACTTTGCTTTTGCGCTGCTTCATAAATGTTTTAAGGATTAGTGGCACACAGAGAGGATTTTTATTGTTGATTTGCGACATATGTCTTACATGTTTAACCTATTCCTAGTGTAGTGTAGTTCCTATAAACCTATATAGGATCTGCACGTTTAGACAACATAGACTGTAGGATTGGTGTCCAGACTGATTCTAGACACCCCCACCGGGTATGTTAGGCAGTATACCAGCTATCTCACAGTGACACTAGAAACCCCTCTTACCAAGGAGAGAATAGTTCTTGGCAACTATCAAACATGACAACTCCGTCCCATCAGGGATCATGGAAACAGTGCATTACTTTTCGCTCAGTCACTCGTGCTCATTTTGTCTCGGAGAGATACACAGAATAAACATTGGGGACGTTTTTCAATAAGCATTTATTGAACCAGCGTCATTCTGGTGTACAATAGATGTGCTGCAACAACCATTAGACAGAAACAGATATAAAGAATTAGAAGCGCTAACAGAGTAAAATGATCGTAGATTTCTACCATCGTGCTAAAACCATGAATACAGGCAAGTATATAAAATACATGACAGTAAGAATGCATACTCCTACGATGCGGTCCTAACTAGATGTACCTAAGTGTACCTAGCATGTATGTAGGTGTAAAAGCCAAGAATCCCTCTAGGATAAAGTCAACCCCATTACCTGAAGTGAGAGGCTGTGGGACCCTGTCTTGGTCTCGAGATGGACACCCCGCAAGGGATGTCAGACCACTCCGGGCTGGAGTGTCTGCATGCAGGAACCTGAGCGTCTCACATCAGTGTGTCAGCATGGAAGTCCTTTTCTGCTCCGACTACCTCAGCAAGATATTGTGTTTATATACCCGAAGTGGTACCCTCAGGGGTTCTACCTTACTGTGTCATGTCAGACTTAGGATGATGGAAGGAATGACCCTTATACATAGTTAATATGCAGGAGATGGTAGTCCTGCTGAGTTTCCAAGAATCCTCATGCATAATGGATGAGGCTAGTTTTCAGGGAAAACCCCACGTCTTGTTAGCAGTACCGTAACTAGGTAAAAGGTCAGTCCCAAGAACCATTATGTAGTGTAATGGTAGGGGAGAATATAGGTGAAAGGGTAGGTTTGCTACCTGAGCCTATACTGGGGTACCTATATGGAACATAACACTAGCCAAAGAGGTAATATCACTCATAAAACTATGTTTCCACTATCCTTCTTAAAGTTTGCTTTGAGTTATTGATAGCTAATAACGGTTTCATTTTCATCAACTTGGTTTAGATCTATAAAGCTTCGTTCTTTTAACCATATTCTTGTTTGGGAATTGTTATATGCTTGTGTCTCCTAACATTCACTGGAATAAAACAGCGAGCTTTGACCAAGCTAATAAATGCTGAGACAATACTCTTAAGACCTCTTTGTTTTTGTCCAATTTGTTAATTCCCTCTCCCTTAGCCTACTCTGAGCATATACACATATAAGAAAAACTTATTAGAGAGCTCAATCAAAGTAATATTTGACGTTGAAATGGCCATGCAGTTAATTATTTATTGATCTTCTTGGGGAAAAGTCGGACTTATTTGTACATGGCAGCTTTCCTTTTGTAGTTGTACAACCAAAAGATTGATTGCATAGAGCAGCTATTTCCAGTGTTTGGATGTTCTCACTTCTCATTCCCGCTCCCATGAATGTCATTTAGGGGCCACCATGGGTGACAGCTGCGAACCCAGGCTTGCCCGTTGCGACACCTGCCACTGCCTTTGCAGTCCCTGACCTCGGAGTTGGGAAATCAATGCCAAGAACACATGGGTACTTCGTCGTTGTGGACGTTGATTGGGGCTCCATTCTCCTTGTTTCTGTCATTTTTGTATTACTAATAGTGAATGATATTATATTATTCACTATTAGTGTAATGAAAATGGAGTACAATTAGCTGGAATATGACTCTCCCTATCAGCTGAGGCAAGCAAAAACGCTTTTAAATGTATGTTGTGTGTGTGCTTGCAGGTGAGAGTGTGTTTATGTGAGAGACAGTGTGTGTATGTGAGAATATATTTGTATGTGTAAACATGTGTGAATGAAAGTAAAAGGCAGATGGCATGTGATGTCACTTCCGTTACCCCTTGCATTTTGGTGAATTGAAGTCCAAGCTCACTCCGTATTTTGTTAAAAAAGAAATCAGGATCAACCACCAAGAGTTCTTCAGAAATCAGTGTGTAAGGTTACCCTAACGTTGTAGAAACTTTGACCATGTTTTTGATATCTCTGAGGAGTAGGAACACTTTGCAATAATTTGGTTACAGGACGTTTTCCCTGCTTTGCATCGTTAATGCATCTGCATTAATTACTGGGAGTTATAACACACCTCTTACAATTTATCAGAGCAGTCTGCAGAAATTCACCTCCAGACTACCGGTGCAGAACCATCAGGGGTTTAACTGTTACTGAAAGGAATTGCCCGATTTTGTTAGCGGTTTCATTGATGGTTTTATTAGCAGATGGAATAGTAGATTTAACCTTTCAGCTAAACCTCTTCTGAAAACTCTGTGTTGCACAGAACACCACAAAAACGCAAAACTTTGGTTTCTACATATAAAATTGCATCAATACCAACTTAGCTTTTTACATCTGATGAATAGATTAATGCGCACTGTAATAATATGGACATGTGTGTTGTATTGTAGTTTGTAAAGCACCTTCAAGGTGTTAGAATACCAGGTTAGGCTGACTTTACCACACCCATCATTACTTGCTAGAATTTAACATTTACCACTGTTGTGTTATCTGTTTTGCCTTGTTTGCACTGCCTAACAGTCTCAAAACTACTTTGGTTGCAAAAGCATTCACATGGTGTGCCACATAGCCTGATCCTTCCGAGTAAACTCTATCCTTTAAGTGCACTTGAGTGACTGTTACTCAGTCAACCTAGGTAAACTATACCAAGAGTGGCCCATGCAGGTAAGAGTGGTGGGGCCGGGTTGGGTGGGGGAATTCGACCGACGACGACTAGGAAAAATTAATTCATTATTTTATTTTCCCTCGTCATCTGTTGAATCCCCCCCACCCAGCCCATCCCAGCCCCGCCACTCTTACCTGCACGGGCTGCTCCTGAACTATACCCCTCATGCATTTCATTGATCAGAGCCTGGCACACCTCAGTAAAGAGTTTCCATGTGCATTGTGTTGCTTCGTGATGAAGTGTACTCCTGGTGCACCTGAGTCATTATTATGCTCTTATTTAAGTGAATTCCACCCAAATGCATCTCACTGTAATGTGGCCATCTGTGCATTGAAAGGGATGTTTCCTGCAGCCCCTCAGTGACTCATCCTGCTGGATATTGTGTTGCTCCTCCCCAGATAACAAAGCCCTTTTGTTCAAACCTAAACTTCCTTGTTACTTAATCTCCTTCTTCATTCAAAAGGTCCATCATGACCTTGCACCTAACAGACTACACTTTGCCTTCTATTTCTACTATTCATCTGACGAGATCACACTCATGAGGTTTAACTTTCACAATATTTTTGGGTCCCACTGTATCCTCCTAATCATCAGGTCCCTCTTCTGTTTACACCCCCAGGGTTTTCTTGCCCTGTCTACCTCACTAACCCAGCTCATTTATATAGATTGGTCTCCTGTTCTCTCCAATGACCACTCTGTTACCTGTGTCTCTCACAACATTAAGCTCCGTTTGTGAGCTTTAAATGTATAGCAACCCTCCATGTCAATTCCTTCAATTAGTCTTTCCTCTCTCACACCTACACAAGTGCTTTAAATTTGTAGTGGTAATCTCACTGCTATAGAGAAGGATGGCTAGCCCCTTTTCTCCTTCCAAATATCGCTCTAGTTTAAAACTCAATATCCTCTTCAAATCAATTGAGTGCCTGGAGTTTGAAGGACTAGATCTTAACCTTGCCACCCAAAACGTCTACACCGCCTGCAATCTCGTTATCATGAAATGCAGTCTATCAAGCCCTGTCTGCAACATGTAATAGCCCCCTTGTAAACAATACTTCTGTCACCTAGTGTGATTAGCACCTTTAGTGATCATTGTTGGTTGCTGATTACCCTAATAGATTTTTGGAGATAAGTATAGCGTAGAAAATGTCCTAGAGCTCAATTAACATTTATGAAGTTCTATTCCTCTAAATCTCGGATATCAGAGTGTTGAATTAGACTCAACAGCTGACTTAGATTGTATTTTAACCTTCTTAATTATAATTTAGAAATAGCTGTCTGATTTCATATTCCTGAGCTGTAGATTAAAATTCAAACACTTTACAAATTTGGTGTTTGTGGATGCTGCCTCCAGAGAAATTCTAAACATATTTTTAATTTTTAAATGCAAGATGAAAGACTGCTCTATACTACGTGTCATGGGAATGCAAACACAATAGAAGGCAGTCCAGGTTCAAGAAAGTTGTATATATTTCTCACTAGGTCAGCACTTAAAAGGTACACAACATAGCGGGATGCTTCCCCCATAGATAAGGAATGTAAACTTGAAAGAATCAAATCACACCAACTCCAAATAACTCTAAAATCCCTTAGTCTTGGTTTAAATAATTTTCTTTTAAGAGTGATTCGTTATTTCTGTGATGGGATATGTGGTAAGACATACAAAAATGTTTTCTGCCCTAGCAGCCTATGAAACCCTGACCATCTTCTTGCAAAACCTGACATTTCCCTGCCGACCTGTAGAAGTCAAGACTAAGGGTGGGCGGAATTTGCATAGTCGCGTTACGCAAAATTCTGCGAAATGGTAAAAAATCTCCACGAGCACGCAGAATTCCACGAGCACGCGGAATTGCTTGTTCCGCCCGTTCGCGATGCGTTTTTCCTGTTCGGGGATGCTGTTTGCGTGCTCGGGGCAAAATATCTCGCGAACTTGTCCATGCGGTCGCCAATTGGCGCGGCCATCTTGTTTCACTTGTCCCGCCCGCTCGCGATGCGTGTTTCCTGTTCGTGAACGCAGATGTCCGATGGCGCGTCCGATTGACGTGTTTGCGATCGCACACTCTCGCGGGATCACGCGAACGGAGAGGAAAACTCGTCGGCGAATGCAGGGATCCTGGTAAGTTGCTACCCCGCGCGTGAACATGCATTTTGAAAGCGCGAATAAGGAAACAATTCCGCTACGCTGCGGATCGCGGAATTTTCGGCAATTCCGCATTCTCCGCGGAACGCGGATTCACCAAAATTTCGCAAATTCCGCAAGCGGAACAGAATTTACCGCCCAGGCCTAGTCAAGACCTGACCATAACTGTGTGTCTGGCCATAGCGTCTTTAGATCCTGCTTCCCCACCCCATCTGTCTCTATGATGTTGTCTTGTGTGGGAAACAGCCTTTACCACGCAGTCTGAACCCCGCATGCCTTTACCACGCAGACTTAACCATGCAGGCGACATTACCACCCAAGTCTTTACGATGCAGGACTTTACAACGAGTATGCCTTTACCACACATGCCATTACAACGAATTTCGTTGTAAAGGCATGATTAGTAAAGGCATATTTGTTGTAAAAGTTTTAAAGGTAAGTATATGTAAGTATTAAAGGTTTTGAATGTTTTTAGATATATATGTAAATATATATATATATATATATATTTGTATCTTGGCAAACAACTGTTCCCACCATAAGAAACAGACTCCAGCACGCTCGGGATAGCTGAATAGGGATTTATTTTTGAACCACGTTCAACCAGGTAACGCATTTCAACTGCGCAAGCAGTCTTTGTCAAACCTGTTTCGCCGCCATTTTTTTTACTTTATATAGCAGTTTCAAATTTTAAAGTGACAGTGCATTAAAGTGATTAAAGTTTGAACAAGAATGAAAAAAGTGACGGTGCAACCTTTTTTACATGGATGACATCGTGAAAGTAAAAACAATAGACCCTGTGGCCTATATAATGTGCAACAGAGCGTTAACTTAGTATGTAAAATACACTGAAATAATTTCCCAGTAATTTACAACAATGAATGGTGTAAAATAGCCAACATTGTTTTAACCACCAATGTCTTCATCATAAGCAATTGCCAAGGTGGTGGCATGTTTATGACATCGACCCAAACTTCCCGGCCGTTCGCATCGCTCTGTAAGCAAACAATAAAAATTACTCTTGTACAATGTCTTTTACATGATAAAGTGACCAGTGCTACATTCCTACCCAAATGACATTGACTGAGCAAACTCATCAGACCATGTGGCCCATATATTGTGCAAATGAGCGTTACATTTAAAAAAAAAAAAAAATACTTCCACATAGAATTGCGGCAGTATATATTAAACAACAACCACATTCTTTTTGTTTTCATGTGTAGCATTCACAGGCAAGTGCCATTACTAGATGTTATTGTTATGGCTGCCGACCCAAACATTCGGGCTGCTCAAAACACTCTAAGAGCAAATATAATTAAAAGTGCTCTTGTGCAATGTCTCTAAAACAGTTAAAGTGACCAGTGCCTCGTGCAAAGTTATGTTACTATTCAATTTACATAGTAACTAACAATTGTATTCCCAAAAAGAGGGATCATTTCAAACATATTCAAATTGAACCTCATTGGACTTTTTCCACTATTTTGTTCAATTGATTATTTCTCTCAAACAATATTGGGCCAGTGCCCGATCCCCTATTAACCGACACAATGGGCCACACACGATTTTTAAAAAACTTTTTTAAAGTGCTGTGTGAATAAACTATATACAAAAATGTCATAATGTTAAAAAGGAGTGGATCAAAGTGTATAAAATCACTTAAATACCTATACCTATAAATGGGAGAGCTATTGAATTATGCTTATTGACCTGTCTCTTGTTAGTTGATAAATATTGATCACCATCCATCCTATTTTGTCTTCACAGATGTACATATAGCTCTACCTCGATGTTGTGCCCATTGGGGATCTTACTGTTAAAACGTACAATATATCTTGATTCGAGCTGTCTCAGGCATCTTTCCCTGTTACCCCCTCTGAGTCTTTTTGGCAAGTGATCTAATGCAAAATACCTCAGATCATCCAGATTGTTCTCATGGAACTGTTGGAAATGTCTGGCCATGGAGTATGCCTGGTCTTTATTCTTGATTGCTCTTATATGCTGTAAGATCCTTTGGTGCACTGGTAAAATGGTGCTACCTATGTACAATTTAAAACAGCTACATCTCAAGGCATATACTACGAATTGGCTTTTGCATGTCAAGGACTTCCTGATCTGCCACTTTTTATCTGAAAAAGGTAACGGTACTTCCGTCGTGTTTTCTCCATATTTGCACGCCTTACACTTGTGGCATCTCCTGAAGCCCTTACTTTCACTGAGCCAAGTTGTCAATGAGATTCCAAGGATGTTCGTTACCAGCGCATCCCTTAAGGATCTCGCCTTTACGAAATGTTATTAAAGGTCCTTCCCCTAACTTCTGTCTCAGGAAAACATCCCCACGTAGTACATGCCAATGTTTTTGCATAATAGATCTTAACTCTTTATGCTGTTTGCTGTACCCTGTGATGAAACGGAATTGTGGTTCCACTGCTTGTGATTCTTTCCGTTTGGGATGTTCGGCAAATAGCAACTGGTGTCTGGGTTTAGCATTAGCTTTATCTCTTGCTGCTTTTAATACTGTTTTACTGTAGCCCCTTTGTTCAAACCTCGCATTAAGCCGGTCTTGTGCGTGATACAATTGGCAAGGGCAACTACAGTTCCTCCTCATCCTTAGATTTTCAGCATAGGGGATACTGTTCACCAATTTGGAAGGATGGAAGCTGCGGGCATGAAGTATTGTATTGCCCGCAGTAGCCTTACGAAATGTTTTGGTGTTTATTTTACCTTCCTTGATATACAAGGGTTTACACATAATCCATATCTTCGGGGATACAGTAAGAAAGGCAGCGTGACAAAATTTGTGTTTCATTAGAATTTAATACAAAGTCAGACAAATTAATGATACTGATATTATTGTCCTTCATTATTTCTTCTTGTTGCCTGCTTTCTTGGTCTTTTGTTCTCCTTGTTCTCCTTGCCCTGCGGTGCTTCCTCTTCCTCTCCCCCCTCTGAAAGGTCTTCCTTGTCCCCATAAGGGCCTTAGGTTGATGTTGCTGTCCCGCCGTAAAAAACACAACTCATCCTCTACAGAGGGAATGTTGCCAGTTTGCTCTGATTCCTCATTATCAGTGTCTACCTCAGAGCTGACTTCAGACTCTGATTCCTCATTCCGTTTTGCTGCATTATTCGCGAGACCAGTGGACATCTTTTGCCGCCGGATGTTCTCAAATCGTTTAGAGAACATGAAAATTTGGCATCTCTGCTAGTCTAATTTGTCCCTTCGGAACTTCGTTGCCTTCCTATCATTAATAGTTTGCTAGTATTTCTTTATCCTGTCTTGCATCTCCTGCTGCAGTTTTTTGATGAATTCCTGATCCGGCAATTTGCTCAACTGTTCAGACAGTGTATCTATTTCTCTCAGAAGGGCTTCCCTATCTATGTCAGCACATTTGATCAAGATTGCTAACATACGCCTTGATGACTGCATTATTCTGGGCCCACTCCATGAGCATTTCTGGATTTGGGTGCTCATACGTGGGTGCGAATAATATACTCAAACCTCTAGGGACCCGCCCCACTTCCAGATACCGTGTCAGCATCTTACTTTCCCACCACTTAGAGGTTTCCGGTTTTATGAGATTTTCCAATGCTTTCAATAATTCTTTAGAGTCATTGGTATTGATAGGCTCACCCCCCTTTCTTTTCTTCAAACTCTCTTCAGTTATCTCAGCATCACTGAATAACTGCTCCGCTGCACTCTCTCTTTCCTTGTGCCACTCCATAACTCATTACGTGGTTCAAAAATTCCCTATGGGTAAAGCGCCCCATTACGCAGCCATATGCTGTTGTCCTCTCTCCCCGATGTCAAGTCTTATTAAACAGCCAGCGTCTTACCGCTTTCTCCTGCGATCGCGGCTCTCCGATGGCCTCCAGCAAATGCTCTGTGTTGGTCTGTCAACAGCAGGGGGGCTCCGCGCTGTGTATCCAATACAGCGAACACATCATTCCCGTTCCTTGCGGTGCTCCTGAACGGGAGGGCATGCCGGAATTCGGCAATGGCTGACGAACTTTAATCTCTTGGCAAACGACTGTTCCCACCACAGTCACTTGATGATGTCATCAGTGATGTCATTTGAGATGTCATCAGTGATGTCATCAGTGATGTCACTGACCATGCCATGAATGATGTAATATGTGAGGTCATCAGCAGTGCATTGCGGGGGCGCGAGTTATACTTAGCTCAACTAACTATAATGTCTGAATTTCTCTGGTTTTGTACGAGTGAAATGTCCAACTAACTATAACGTCCCTGAAAGCTGTGGTTTTTTCTGTGAATTTCTAAGATTTTTTAAATGCTACTTTCTAACTATAACGTCCTTGAAACCTATGGTTTTTTCAGTGAATTTCTAAGGTTTTTACAGGCCACGCCCCCTTTCTCCACCACTATGCAAACGCGCCTCTCAGCACGTTCTAAGTTGGGGGATTAAGTCCCCTTGAATACTAAGGGTCCTTAGGGACCAACTAGCCCACCAGGTACTTCCAGTAAGACCCACAAAGCTGAATTGCTGAGAGTGGTACGAGGCCACGCCCCCTTTTTACACCACTCTGCAAACGTGCCTCCTGCTTGGGGGATGAAGTCCACTTCAGTCATGAGGTCCTCAGGACACAAGGGGACTTCATCACCCCACCAGCAGTGCGCCAAGAGGTGCGTTTGCAGAGTGGTGTAAAAAGGGGCGTGGCCTCGTACCACCTCTCAGCAATTCCACTGTGTGGGGCTTACTTGAGGATCCTGGTGCCCTAGTTGGCCCCCAGGGACCCTCACTAGGAAATGGGGAATTAATCCCCCAACGCAGAGCACGCCAGGAGGCGCGTTTGCAGAGTCATGCAGGAAGGGGGTGGGGCCTCCGGCGAGTTGCCGGTTTCTTTTTATTGTTTTATTTTATGGGAGGGGGGCCATGTGGCCCCCTTCCCTGGGCCACTTCTGGCCCCGGGGACCCCATACCCTGGGGCCTGGCCAGCCTTTACTTTTTTTGGGAGGGGGGCCGCGTGGCCCCCCTCCTGAGGCCAATTATGGCCCGGGGACCCCATCCCCCGGGCCTGGCCAGCCTTGTTGGTTTTTGTTTGGAGGGGGGCCACGTGACCCCCCTCCAGAGGCTAATTATAGCCCCGGGGACCACATCCCCCGGGGCGGGCCTTCCTTTTTTTTATTTTTTATTATTAATTTTCCCGGGAGGGGGGCCACATACCAATTCTGGCCCCGGGGGACCCAGCCTTTTTAAAAAAAATAAATTTTATGGGAGGTGGGCGAGTGGCCCTCCTCCCGGGCCACTTTTGGCCCCAGGGACCCCATCCCCTAGGGCCGGCCCTCACATTGGGGACCGTGGGGGGAGCCCCAATGCCCCCCCGGTCCCAGTTGGATCCCCACATCCTGTGGGAGCCGGTATTGCTTTTGAACAATGGGAGCTGCTGACATGCAGCTCCCCTTGTCCAAAAGCAATATGCTTTGCTTCATGGAAGCGAGAGCAGGTTTTCTGCTCTCACTTCCATGAAGTGAAGCAGAGTTTGCAATGACAGTGCGGGAGCCGTGCTCCCGCCCTACCATTGCAAATGGCAATATCCCAGGGGTGGGCACCCTGGGACATTGCAGGAGCTGACCCTGGGGGGTGGCGGTCCTCAGGACCATCGAGGGCTCCAGGAGGGGTCTGCGCGGCCCCCCTCCCATCATTTGCATAGCCCCGGGGAGGTGGTGGTCCCCCCACACTTTTTAAATTTTATTTAAGCCCTGGGGAGGTGGCGGTCCGCAGGGCTTGGGGGTGCCGCGAGGCCCCCTGAACATAATTAAGAATGCCCCGGGGAGGTGGCGGTCCCCGGGGCATTGTGGGGGGAAAGGATCCCCCCCACGCATTTTCAAATATAGCCCCGGGGAGGTGGCGGTCCCTGGGGCTGCAGGGGGCCACGTGTCCCCTGCACATACATAATAAAGCCCCGGTGACGTGGCGGTCCCCGGGGCTACATAAATTGGGATTTCCCCCGGGACCTGGCCCCCCGGGGGCTTTAAAAAACAAAGCACGGGATTCGTTTTTTAAAATTTTCAGCCGGAGAAACGTCGGGTGCGCGAATCCGGCCAAAATTTTTTAAAAAAATGTTTTTTTGGGCCTGGGGGTCTCTGTGGGACCACCTGACCAGGGATAGGGGGTCAGGGGTTTTTTACCCTGTCCCCTGTCCCCTTTTCTTCTTTTTTATGTTTATCCCACATTTTTCCTTCTCCCTCGGTACCGAGTCACAAGATGGCTGCCAACACTTCCTGGTTTGAAGTGATGGCAGCCAATCAGAGGCAAATTCGTGCTCGGGAGGGCTCAGCCAATCAGATCTCACAATTCTCAAATATCGATATCTGTAAATCTTTAAATATCTCAAAAACTACTGAACGGATTTACACCATTTAACAAAAAGCGTGCTTCCTGGACCAAGAGCTATCTCTCTGCCAAATTTGGGGTAATTCCGTTCAGCAGTTCAGGCTGTAGCCGTGTCTAAAGTTTCCTATGGAAATTGCATGGAAAAAACACGTTTTGGGACCCCCTTTTTTCTTGGGCCCCCGCTTGACGAATCACCCCGAAACTTTCAAAACAGGAGCTGACCTGAGTGAACAATTAGTTCTGAATATTTCGTGAAGATTCGTCAAACGGCGCCAAAGTTATTGGCAAATCAAAAAACGCTTTTCCTATGGAAACAAGGTTCGAACTATAACTACCTACTGGCTACAGCCAGTAGGTAATATATATATATATATATTCACTGGAAAAAACCAACGTTATAGTTAGAAATTAGCATTTAAAAACCTTTGAAATTCACTGAAAAAACCATAGGTTTCAGACATGTTATAGTTAGGAATTAGCATTTAAAAAACCTTACAAATTCACTGAAAAACCATAGGTTTTAGGGACAGTTATAGTTAGTTGGACATTGCACTCGTACAAAACCCATGAAATTCCCCCTTTATAGTTAGTTCAGGTAACTATAACTCGCGCCCCCGCAATGCACTGCTGATGATGTCACATATTACATCACTCATGACATGGTCAGTGACATCACTGATGACATCACTGATGACATCTCAAATGACATCACCATAGGGTGTGAGAAGATGCATAAAATTAACACATGGATGATGTCATCAGTGATGTCATCAGTGATGTCATTTGAGATGTCATCAGTGATGTCATCAGTGATGTCACTGACCATGTCATGAGTGATGTAATATGTGACGTCATCAGCAGTGCATTGCGGGGCGCGAGTTATAGTTAGCTGAACTAACTATAACGGGGAATTTCACGGGTTTTGTACGAGTGAAATGTCCAACTAACTATAACTGTCCCTAAAACCTATGGTTTTTTCAGTGAATATATATATATATATATATATATATATATTATCTACTGGCGGTCGCCAGTAGATAGTTATAGTTAGGACCTATTTTCCATAGGAAATCCGCAACATTCTATTTAAAATAACTTTGGCGCCGGTTGACAAATCTTCGTGAAATTTTCAAAACTCGTGGGGCGCTCTGGTCCGCTCCTATCCTGAAAGTCTCGGGGTGATTCGTCAATTGGGGGCCGAGAAAAAAGGGGGGTCCCAAAACATGTTTTCCCCATGCAATTTTCCATAGGAACCTTTCATCGCAGCTACAGCCCGAACTGCTGAACGGAATTACACCAAATTT
Organism: Calotriton arnoldi; assembly: GCA_963921515.1. Taxonomy (NCBI): domain Eukaryota; kingdom Metazoa; phylum Chordata; class Amphibia; order Caudata; family Salamandridae; genus Calotriton; species Calotriton arnoldi. The sequence continues at coordinate 1,254,095 of CAWUFW010003124.1, read as the reverse complement.
GGCAAAAAGGTAGCCCTTGGTTCAGAGTCATGCCTTTTAGTTAAATGGTGTAAATCCGTTCAGTAGTTCCTGAGAAATTTGAAAAAGAAAACACATATATATCTGGGCGGAGCCTAACCACACATGTCATCGTGAGATCTGATTGGCTGTCAGCACTTCATCCTGGAATTGCTGGCAGCCATCTTGGGACCAATATAAATGATAGTACCCCATTGAAATGCATTGTAGTGAATCGAAGATTTTGAGGGTTACCAAAAGGAGAACTATAAAGGGTGATAACAGACTTTAGTTACATTAGAATTCATTTGTTGATGGTACCATACTAATTTCAGGAATTGTGGTGTGTTCTAAGGTGATTTTACCCTGTGAAAAACCTTCTGCTGGGATATCATGAATCATGTTTGAGAGAAAACTATTTTCACATGCTTGTCCCATACAGTTTTGGAAGGTGCTCCAGAAGCTAAAATGAGAGCATATTTTCTGTAAATTCACATTATCTTTCTCAGTCATGTGAGAATGAAGTCTGACATTCTCAGTAAAACATGTACATCCAACAAGGGCAGAGACTGTCAGTTGATTCCTTTGTGTTCTACTGCAGCTTCCCAGAGTGTTCTAAAGAACAACTAGAGTGCTAACAGCCTTACTTATGACAAAAGTATGGCACACCTGAAGCCATCTTGATTGGAATAAACTGGTAACACTTAAAACATTTAATTTAAAAAGGAACAAAATGATGGGGTTCATTTTGTCATAGAAATTATGGTTAGTGTTGTAGAAAGAAAAATTAGGACATGTTTCAAGTGTGATCTCAAATATCTTCCTGTTATATTTCAACAGGAGCAGCCTGTCAGTTGATGCCTTTGTGTTCTACTGCAGCTTTCTAGAGTGTTCTAAAGAACAACTAGAGCGCTAACAGTCTTACTTATGACAAAATTATGGCACACCTGAAGCCATCTTGATTGGAATAAACTGGTAACTCTTAAAACATTTAATTTAAAAAGGAACAAAATGAGGGGGTTCATTTTGTCATAGAAATTATGGTTAGTGCTGTAGAAAGAAAAATTAGGACATGTTTTAAGTGAGAACTCAAATATCTTCCTGTTATATTTCAACAGGAGCAGCCTGTCAGTTGATGCCTTTGTGTTCTACTGCAGCTTCCCAGAGTGTTCTACAGAACAACTAGAAAGCTAACAGTCTTACTTATGACAAAAGTATGGCACACCTGAAGCCATCTTGATTGGAATAAACTGGTAACACTTAAAACATTTAATTTAAAAAGGAACAAAATGATGGGGTTCATTTTGTTATAGAAATTATGGTTAGTGCTGTAGAAAGAAAAATTAGGACATGTTTCAAGTGTGATCTCAAATATCTTCCTGTTATATTTCAACAGGAGCAGCCTGTCAGTTGATGCCTTTGTGTTCTACTGCAGCTTCCCAGAGTGTTCTAAAGAACAACTAGAGCGCTAACAGTCTTACTTATGACAAAATTATGGCACACCTGAAGCCATCTTGATTGGAATAAACTGGTAACTCTTAAAACATTTAATTTAAAAAGGAAGTTCATTTTGTCATAGAAATTATGGTTAGTGCTGTAGAAAGAAAAATTAGGACATGTTTTAAGTGAGATCTCAAATATCTTCCTGTTATATTTCAACAGGAGCAGCCTGTCAGTTGATGCCTTTGTGTTCTACTGCAGCTTCCCAGAGTGTTCTAAAGAACAACTAGAGCGCTAACAGTCTTACTTATGACAAAAGTATGGCACACCTGAAGCCATCTTGATTGGAATAAACTGGTAACACTTAAAACATTTAATTTAAAAAGGAACAAAATGAGGGGTTCATTTTGCCATAGAAATTATGGTTAGTGCTGCAGAAAGAAAATTTAGGGCATGTTTTAAGTGAGATCTGAAATCCTCTTCTATTTCATTAGAAAATTCTGACATGCAGACTGAAACAATCACTTTCAATACCAGCAGTAGACTTCCAGTTAACTCTCTGGTGAGCAGTAGCTTTACTACAGTGATCTAATGAACAACTAGAGTGCTAACCTTCTGAATTTATGGCAAATGTGTGACACATCTGAATGCCTTCTTGATGGAATCAAATTAAAAAACTGAAAGCATTTCCTACTGAGGAGACTGCAGTAAATGACGAAATTAGGAAACTTCATAACAAATAAGTCTCCCAAGATGGCCACCAGAGAAAAAAGAGCCCAAATGTAGCACAAATATCACCCAGATGTAGCCCACATATATCCCAATGACAGAAGTGTGCAAAACACTTTTTATTTTTAGATTTTCTGCAGTTTTATATAGTGCAAACTGTCAGGTATTGGAGCGTTACATCTTACTTGGACCCCTTATTGCGTATTTTGCACGAAGTACATGAGATTGATCTTGCGAAACATTGAACTTTACGATTCTGTTAACCTGAAGTTGCTCTGAACCGGGCTTTGTAACACCCGTTTTTACCTACTGGTTTTAATTAATTCTCACTGTATTGTATTAGGAAAGAGGATTTACTGTTTTTATGTACACTTTTATGATCTATGTTTCTAAATCAGATCAAATAAAGTTTAATGAATTCTATGGCAGGACGGAGGCGAGGATTATGCATATCTTGCCTCACTTTATTTGCATAGCAGTTCAAAGAAAACGTAACACAACAAACATTAAACAAAAGACTACACAACCCATGAACCATTAGGGGGTAGTCTCCAAGGCAACTATAGTCCAATCATATCACAGTCCATCGTATATAATATCGTGACGTCCCTTCCGCTTCCTTTTTCTTCACTGCTCGTCAGTTAAGTGCATTCCTTACATTCTTGGCTTAATCTGACATTGTTGCTGTTTGTATAGCGGTTTCTTGTGCACGTTATTAGCATTATTGCCTTGGTATTGTTTCATATTCCCTGCGCAGCAGGCTCTTGCCCGAGCGGGTTCTCCCCCTCGCAGTTTCTCCCGCTGTGTGCTCTGCGCGCGGTGAGATCCTGTGAGGCGCGTCTGGGCCGAGCGAGGCAGCTCCGTCGAGCGCTCCCGCTGGTCTTTACGCGCGTTTGGGAATCCGGTCACTCCTTTAGTGTCCGCTTGATTCCCGACCAACTCTCGCCTAATTTTGACATCGCTACGCGGTGATTTCCTCACATGGCCATGTTAGTGACCAGTGCCACCTGGTGGTGGTAATTGGTATTGCGCCTCAGTCTATTCTTATAACAGCTTCGGGGAAAGCCCAGCTGTTGGAGCACCGGCGAGGGCGCTGTCTTAAGGATTTTAAGGGCATTTGTTCTGTGCTCACACCCTCTGCTATCATGTCTTCTCCAGAAGACCATTTTTACTCCTCTTACCAGGAAGTGGAGGAGGAATGGCCCCCCAACTTCTCCCTCCAGCAGTGGACCAAGCCCTCTCTCTGGCTATTTCTAGGGCGCTGGCTCCTCTTAGGGATCAGGTTGATAAGCTGGCGAAAAGCATCCATGGGGTGTTCAGTGACCCAGATCTGGTGGTGGCGGGTCCAAGTAGCTCTCAGATGGGGAATAAAAGGGCCGTTAAGCATAACGCGGGGCACTTGGAAGGATTTGATAAACTTACGGAGACTTTCCTCAAGAGTGCGCGAACGCTAAAACATGCACCCTGCCGGGAGGAGGAGGGGCCCGGAGAAAATTGCGACACTGTCACCACTATTTTAGACCCCGATGGCGGGTTTCCCTTAGAGGGAGAGGGTGTATCGGAGGACGATTTCTCCTCCGATGAGGATAAGGACTCTGGGTGTCCCTGGCGTCCAGAGTCCCACTCCTCTCAGTCCCCGGTTGGGGACGGGATCCACTCGGACATTTTCGAGCCTACCCAAATTTACCATCCAAGGTCGGCAGAGTGGACACCTGACGCCAAAGTGGCAGAGTATGTGGTGGGGAAAATCCATCAACCCCTTGAAAGGGAGGTCAGGAATAGGATGAGGGGAGAATGCCCCAGGCCCTCACTGAAGGGGAAGGTGGCACACACGCCTGAAATTGATGAGAAACTATGTACCTTTTTCTCCAAGTATATGAGGGATCCCAAGAAAGGAATTGATAGGTCTTGGACGTGGTAGGGCCCTTGACCCAAATTATTCAATTGACGGAGCGTTCCAAAGAGTCAGGATCCCCTTTGTCCATGGATATTGTGGCTGGTTGGGCGCACTACCCTAAACCCTAAACCACTACCCCCTCCACTACCCAAACACCACTGCACTACCCTAAACCCTAAAACACTACCCCCAGCACGACACCCTACACTACCCAAACACCACTGCACTACCCTAAACCCTAAAACACTACCCCCAGCATGACTCCCTACACTACCCAAACACCACTGCACTACACTAAACCCTAAATATACCCCCAGCATGACCTCCCACACTACACAAACACCACTGCACTACCCTAAACCCTAAAACACTACCCCCAGCACGACCCCCTACACTACCCAAACACCACTGCACTACCCTAAACCCTAAAACACTAACCCCAGCATGACCCCCTACACTACCCAAACACCACTGCACTACCCTATACCCTAAAACACGACCCCCTACACTACACAAACACGACTGCACTACCTTAAACCCTAAAACACTAACCACAGCATGACCCCCTTCACTACACAAACACTACTGCACTGCCCTAAACCCTAAAACACTACCCCAGCACTACCCCCTACACTACCCAAACACCACTGCACTAACATAATCCCTAAAACACTACCCCCAGCACAACGCCCTACACTACACAAACACCACTGCACTACTCTAAACCCTAACACACTACCCCCAGCACGACTCCCTACACTACCCAAACACCACTGCACTACCCTAAACCCTAAATCTACCCCCAGCACGACCCCCTACACTACCCAAACACCACTGCACTACCCTAAACCATAAAACACTACCCCCAGCATGACCCCCTACACTACACAAACACCACTGCACTACCCTAAACCCTAAAACACTACCACCAGCATGATCCCCTACACTACTCAAACACCACTGCACTACCCTAAACCGTAAAACACTACCCCAGCACGACCCCCTACACTACCCATACACCACTGCACTACCCTAAACCTAAAACACTACCCCCAGCACGACCCCCTACACTACTGCACTACCCTAAACCCTAAAACACTACCCCCAGCACGACCCCCTACACTACCCAAACACCACTGCACTACCCTAAACCCTAAAACACTACCCCCAGCATGACCCCCTACACCACCCAAACACCACTGCACTACCCTAAACCCTAGAAAAGAAACCCCCACCCCATGCCCAATCCCCCTTACCTCTCACTCCTCATGGTTCCTCTCTCCTCGTGGTTCCTGCTTCACGTCATCTCTGAGGGGCGGTGCACGTCGTTGTGAGGAAACGGAACAGCCTCTGTTTCCTTACAACGACATGGATCGTCTACATGTTTTTAGAACGCATGGTCATTTACCATACATACCTTTACAATAAAATTCGTTGTAAAGGCATGCGTGGTAAATGACCATGCGTTCTAAAAAAATGCGTAGAAATGACTTTGTGATGTACAACGCATGCGTGGTAATGCATGCGTTGTAATGGTATCGCAAAGTAAAAAGTCGTTGTAACAGCTGTTTACCGATCGAAGCTGGCCCCTGTTCTTCAGTGAGACGTTTATTTGATTAATTAGGAGGAAGGAATGTGGTTTTTTTACCGAAAAGTGCATTCCCGGCTGTTGTATTGTGAAAGTGTCTGCGTGGCCTGGTTTCACTTCCGGTGAGAAAGTGGAAGAGTCTGTTTGGATCTAAAGGAGTTCTGTTGTTGGACAGGGCCGGGACGACATGTCATCAGAAAACATAGCTAATGGAAAGCGTCCTCCCTGAAGTGTGGAGCAGTGCCATGAGAGGTCAATGAGTGTGTGTCCCACCGCAGTATGACCGTACCGCGTGACCCATGTGCCGCCTCCAGGGTACGGGAGGCAGAAGCGGCATCGCAGGTCCTCTTGAAGACCGTTGTAGCACTAATTCTACATTTTGGTACTAGGGCATTTTAACTTTGTTGTTCCTGCCAGATACAAAGAGAAGATCCTGTGTTATTCAGTGCCCTCGTTACCTTTTTTGTGGGTTGTGGTGCTTGTCACTTCGCTGCCCCGCCGGTGCACACGACTGGGCACCCCACCTCGTGTGCCATCTGCAGGGCCTCTGCCCTCGGATCACTGGTTTCGGTTTCTGGAGTGGCAACATAAACAGTTGCTCCCAAAGGACTAGCCTGAACACTTAGGTGAATATCCCCTGCACCAGCATTCCACGGAAATTCTTTCCTAGCTCTCCCACGGCAATGAGCACGGCTCCGCTCGTGACACCGTATGACGTCATCGGAGCCATAAGAGGACCTCGTCGGCGTGCTGACGTCAGTTCCACCCATTTTTTCCGTGCCACCGAGGCAAACAGGGGACCGAGACATTTTCACATGTATACATAGTATAATAAATATATATATATTCACTGAAAAAACCATAGGTTTCAGGCACGTTATAGTTAGAAATTAGCATTTAAAAAACCTTAGAAATTCACAGAAAAAACCATATGTTTCAGGCACGTTATAGTTAGAAATTAGCATTTAAAAAACCTTAGAAATTCACTGAAAAAACCATAGGTTTCAGGGGCGTTATAGTTAGTTGGACATTTCACACTTACAAAACCATAGAAATTCCCCCGTTATAGTTAGTTCAGCTAACTATAACTCGCGCGCCCGCAATGCACTGCTGATGACGTCACATATTACATCACTCATGACATGGTCAGTGACATCACTCATGACATCACTGATGACATCTCAAATGACATCACTGATGACATCATCCAGTGAATGTGTGTTTTTCCGAAAATTAAATATGTTTTATATATGTATATCTCAAGGTCGATCGAAGAATAAATGGGTATATAAGTGTCTAAATGGATGATTCTTTTTTGTAAAATTGATTGTATAACTGACTAAGTGTATCTTAGTGAATACATGGGTTAGTGAGTAATGTTTAAATATGAAAATATCTGTATCAGTCTCTCACTTTGTGTATAAGTGGCTGCATGGGTTGGCGAGTCGCTACATGAGTGTCTATATGGGTTATTAGTTGGTTTTTTGAGTATCAGTATGAGTGTCTGAGTGTCTGTATGGTTCGGTGGGGGTATTACTTAGTGCATAGATGCATGAATGAGTGACTCACTGTTTGTATGTGTTGAAGACAGCATGTGTGCAGGACTGTATAGGTGGATGAGTATGTGTATGGGTGTGTTAGTGAGTGAATGACTGTCTCAATAGTGTCTTTATGAGTAACTACATATGTTTTAAACTAGTATATGTGAGTATTGGTGTATATAAGTGAGTATATGTGAGAGTGAGAAATTGGAAGAGTTCCTGTACAAATAAGTAGGTGTTTCTATAAGTGATTGTTTAAGAGAGTAAGTATGTGTAAGTTTCTGTAGAAGTAAGTGTGGTAGTGTGTGTATAACTGTATATGCAAGTAAATGGATGTTTGATACTTTGTTTGAATGTGTGACTATGTGTGTGAGTAACTCTATGGATGAGTGGCGGTGTGTAACAGGATGTATAGGTGTATGAGTACATATGATGAGTGAGTACATGTATGAGTGACTGTATAGGGACTGTTGGTGAATGAGTGGATGTGTGTGTAGATCTTGGAATTACTGAATAGGTGTGTTGTAACTGGTATTGGTATGTCCATTGTTTTGAAAATGTTAGTTTGTATTTTTGAGTGTGTGTATCAAAGGTTATATTAGGGGGAGAGGAGGTCTGCCATTCTATCACAAGGATGATGTCATCAGTGATGTCATCAGTGATGTCATTTGAGATGTCATCAGTGATGTCATGAGTGATGTCACTGACCATGCCATGAGTGATGTAATATGTGACGTCATCAGCAGTGCATATGCGGGTGCGCGAGTTATAGTTAGCTGAACTAACTATAACGGGGGAATTTCTATGGTTTTGTACGAGTGAAATGTCCAACTAACTATAACGCCCCTCAAACCTATGGTTTTTTCAGTGAATATATATATATATATATATATTACCTACCTATTGGAACCGCCAGTAGGTAATTATCTACTGGCGGTCGCCAGTAGATAGTTATAGTTAGGACCTATTTTCCATAGGAAATCCGCAACATTCTATTTGCAATAACGTTGGCGCCGGTTGACGAATCTTCGCGAAAGCTTCCAACTTGTTGGGGCGCTCCGGTCCGCTCCTATTCTGAAAGTCTCGGGGTGATTCGTCAAGCGGGGGCCGAGAAAAAAGGGGGGTCCCAAAACGCGTTTTCCCCATTCATTTTTCCATAGGATCCTTTAGTCGCAGCTACAGCCCGAACTGCTGCACGGAATTACACCAAATTTGGCAAAGAGGTAGCCCTTGGTTCAGTGTCGTGCCTTTTGCTTAAATGGTGTAAATCCGTTCAGTAGTTCCTGAGAAAATCAAAAGTAAAGTCACATATATATCTATGGCCGAGTAGGGTCCGCGTACCCTCCCGATCACAAGCTGCATGCTAATTGGCTGTCAAGTGGCTGTCAACACTCCAAATCAGGAAGTGTTGGCAGCCATTTTGTCCCTCGGTAGAACCGAGGGACAGAAACAAGTGCGCAAAGCGCAAAAAGGGGGCAGGGTAGAAACACCCTGACCCCCTAGGTCTGCTCAGGGGGTCCCACAAGGACCCCCTGGGCAGAAAAAAGCATTTATTTTTATTTTTTTTAAATGGCGGGATGCGCTTAGGGTGCACGGATCCCGCCGATTAAAAAACAAAAAACACAAGAACTAGTGCGCAAAACGCACAAAGGGGGCAGGGTAGAAACACCCTGACCCCCTAGGTCTGCTCAGGGGGTCCCACAAGGACCCCCTGGGCAGAAAAAAGCATTTAAAAAAAATAAAAATCGGCGGGATGCGCTTAGGGTGCGCGAATCCCGCCAAAAAAAAAATAAATCGAAGCGCGGTCTCCCGCTTTCGATGGTATTTTGCTCCCGGGTGGCCCAAGTCCCGGGGGCATGCGAGGGTTGCATTATATTTTATGTGGGGGCCTCTAAGGCCCCCCAAGCCCCGGGGACTGCCACACCCCGGGGCTTTCGAAAAAATGGTGCGGGGGCTTCTTTTTTTAATTTTTAATAACCTGTGTGGGGGAGCTCCAGCCCCCCCACATGCCCCACGGACCACCACCTCCCCGGGGCACTTAGAAAATAAATGTGGGGGCCCGTTTGGGACCCCCCAAAGCCCCGGGGACCACCACCTCCCCGGGGCTCAGTTGATGTTGGGAGGGGGGCCACGCGCCCCCTTCCTGGAGCCTGTGGTGGCCCTGGGGACCGCCACCCCCAGGGCCGGCTCCTGCAGTGTCCCGGGGTGCCTACCCCCAGGACACTGTAGTTCGCTATGGCAGGGCTCTCTCTTCCAAAATTCAAAGCACATTGCTTTACCACACAGGGAGCTGCATCTTAACAGCTCCCCATGTGGGAAAGCAATGCCGGCTCCCGCAGGACGCGGGGAGCCGGCGGGACCCTGCAGGGATTGGGGACCCCCCCACGGTCCCCAACGAGTGGCCAGGCCCCGGAGGATGGGGTCCCCGGGGCTATTAGTGGCCTGGGAGGGGGGTCACGCAGCCCCCCTCCCCAAAAATAAAAAATTCATTAAAAAAAACGGAAAGGCCGGCCCCGGGGGATGGGGTCCCCGGGGCCTTAAATGGCCTGAGGAGGCGGGCCAAGCAGCCCCCCTCCAAATATTTAAAATTTTAAAGAAAGAGGGGGGATGGGGTCCCCGGGGCCAATATAGGCCCAGGGAATGGGGCCACGCGGCCCCCTTCCCGTTTTATTTTAATAAAAAAAAATATGAAAATCCTCATGCCCCGGGGGATGGGGTCCCCGGGGCCAAAGAGGCCAAGGGAAGGGGGGCCACGCAGCCCCCCTCCCATACAAATTTTTTAAAAAAAATACCGGCATCGTGCCGGAGGCCCCGCCCCCACCCTGCAGCAGTCTGCAAACGCGCCCCCTGGCACGTTTGCAGATGGGGAACGAATTCCCCTTGAATACTGGGGGTCCCTGGGGGCCAACTAGCCCACCAGGAACCTCCAGTATGCGCCAGGGGCTGCGTTGCAGAGAGGTGTACAGAGGCCACGCCCCTTTTACACCTCTCTGCAACTCAGCTCTGTGGCACTTTTGGAGGTACATGGTGGGCTAGTTGGACTCCAGGGACCCTCAGGATTCAAGGGGACTTAATCCCCCAACTTAAAATGCGCCACGGGGCGTGTTTGCACAGTGGTGAAGGAGGGGGCGGGGCTTCAGGTGACATGTGTGCAAACAGGCCCCATGGCGCATTTTAAGATGGGAAATTAAATCCTCTTCAATCCTGAGGGTCCCTGGGGGCCAACTAGCCCACCAGGTACCTTCAGTAAGCCCCACAAAGCTGCGTTGCAGAGTGTTGTAAAAAGGGGCGTGGCCTCTGTACACCTCTCTGCAACGCAGCCCCCTGGCGCATACTGGAGGTTCCTGGTTGGCTAGTTGGCCCCTAGGGACCCTCAGGATTGAGGAGGAATTAATTCTCCAACTTAATAGGCGCCACAGGGCGTGTTTGCAGACATGTCACCTCAGGCCCCACCCCCTTCCTTCACCATCGTGCAAATATTCCTCTAAAATCAGCTGAACTACGAATTCCGATTTACTCACCTGTTATCAGGAGAGACCTCAGTGCTGCATCTTTGAGCCCAGTACTGATCCTGAAAAGTAATTTTAACCGTACTTACAGTAACTTGAATTTCCTTCCATAGGATATCATTGCCTGCTTTTTGCTGAAAAAGTTTCGAAGTGTCGATTTTTAAAACATACAAATATTCCTCTAAAATCAGCAGAACTACGAATTCCGATTTACTCACCTGTTATCAGGAGAGACCTCAGTGCTGCATCTTTGAGCCCAGTACTGATCCTGAAAAGTAATTTTAACCGTACTTACAGTAACTTGAATTTCCTTCCATAGGCTAACATTGACTGGTTTCACTTGGAAATTCTTCTAAGTGTGGAGTTTTGGAACTTTAGAATATTCCTCTTAAATCAGCCGAAGTACGAATTCCGATTTACTCACCTGTTATCAGGAGAGAACCCAGTGCTGCATCTTTTAGCCCAGCAGTGACCCTGAAAAGTAATTCTAACCGTACTTACCAGTAACTTGTATTTCCGTCCATAGTAATCCATTGTCTGGTTTTCAGCAGAAAAGTTTCAAAGTGTCGATTTTCACAAACTACAAATATTCCTTAAAAATCGCCTGTATGACTTAAACGCATTCTTTCAACTGTTTACAGGAGATTCACCAGTGCTGGATCCAGGATCCACCACTGAGTAAGAAAAAGTAACGATAACACTACTTACCTGCTAAGTGAATTTCCTCCCATAGGATAACATTGGTGATTCTATGTGAAAAAGTTTCTGTGTCAACTTTTAAAATACAATAATATTCCTTAAAAATCACTACTGTAACCAAAACGCTTTTACTCAACTGTTTACAGGAGATGTCCCAGGACTGAATCTAGGATCCAGTCCTGTGGTTAGAAAAGTAATCCATAAAGTAACTAATTGCATTTAACTAGAAATTCACATTGAGCTCAATGTTGCATTGTGTTTGAAATTGTGTTGCCCATTGCAACAACTGTAACTACTGTACTTAAAAGTCTATTGCCTATTTGCAAAGTATTTAAACTAAAGTAATTCATTCTGAGAAAGTATATTTTGTAATGTAATGTATAATGTAATTACAATGTAATTTAAAAAATAAAATATCTAAAAATAAATAGTTTAAAAAAATGTAGTAAATCAGTATCAAAAAAATAAATATAACAATTAATACATTTAAAAATTGTCATTTACAAAACCTTTGAAATTCACAGAAAAAAACCATAGGTTTCAGACATGTTATAGTTAGGAATTAGCATTTAAAAAACCTTTGAAATTCACTGAAAAAACCATAGGTTTCAGGCACGTTATAGTTAGAAATTAGCATTTAAAAAACCTTACAAATTCACTGAAAAAACCATAGGTTTTAGGGACAGTTATAGTTAGTTGGACATTGCACTCGTACAAAACCCGTGAAATTCCCCCGTTATAGTTAGTTCAGCTAACTATAACTCGCGCCCTCGCAATGCACTGCTGATGACGTCACATATTACATCACTCATGACATGGTCAGTGACATCACTGATGACATCACTGATGACATCTCAAATGACATCACTGATGACATCATCCACGTGATAATCTGATGCACCTCCTCACACCCTAATATAACCTTTAATACACCCACTCTAAATTACAGACTGCCATTCGCAAAACCATAGACACTACAACACCAATAACTACATACCCACTCACTGATTCTTAGGTCTACACACCCATCCACTCACTCACCCGTACAGTCACTCATACTTACGGTCACTCAGTACAGGACTATCATATGCACTCATACTCCTATATAGACACTCAAACACCGCCACTCATCCATAGAGGTACTCACACACCTAGTCAGTCATGCAAATAATTAAACACACTGCCATTTACTCACCTATACAGTTATCCACACACCAGCTCACTTACTCAGACAAATACTAGCACATTCTTACGCTCTTATACAATCACTGAAACAAGCACACACTCATCCATACAGTCACTCTCACAATCACACACTCTCGCTTATAGCTATTTATATACTCCAACACACATATATACTGCCTTTCACATATGTAGTTACTCACACATGTACCACTGGGACATACATTCACTCACTAACACACTCTTACACACACTTACCCACCCATACAGTCTATCACAGATGCACTCTTGAAACCATCCACCCAGTGAATCACCCACTCACACATCTATGCACAGAGTTGCACACACCCCACCCACACAAACACTCAGGCACCCATACAGATACTCAGACAACCAATCAATAACTCATATAGACACTCATGTAGCTATTCACAAACCCATGCAGCCACTTACACAGCAACAGACAGACGGATACAGACATTCACCCAGTTTAGTCACTAACCCATGCATTCAGTAAGATACGTTTAATCACTCACTTATAGAGTTAGTCACGCACCTACTAAATCATCCATACAGACACTTATACACCCACTCATTCTTCAATACGCCTTTCCCTATATATATTAAAAATATTTAAACTTTACAGAAACACACAGTCACTGGATGATGTCATCAGTGATGTCATCAGTGATGTCACTGACCATGTCATGAGTGATGTAATATGTGACGTCATCAGCAGTGCATTGCGGGGCGCAAGTTATAGTTAGCTGAACTAACTATAACGGGGGAATTTCACGGGTTTTGTACTGAGTGCAATGTTCAACTAACTATAACTGTCCCTAAAACCTATGGTTTTTTCAGTGAATATATATATATATATATATATATATATTCACTGAAAAAACCAAAGGTTTCAAGCACGTTATAGTTAGAAATTAGCATTTAAAAAACCTTAGAAATTCACTGAAAAAACCATAGGTTTCAGGGGCGTTATAGTTAGTTGGACATTGCACTGCCTGCTGGTTCCTGTAGTGCTAGTTGTCATCCTCCTGTGAGTCTGGTCGTGAGGAGGCCCTGCCGCGGTGATGCGGACCTTTGCTGACGCCGGTGGCGTGCAGCAGTGAAAGGACAGGAGGTACGCGGCGAGAGTTATACGGTGTGGCCTGGAGGAACGAGGCATTTGCCATACCCACTGGGGATGTGAACTGTCAGAATGTGGCAGCGCTTACACTACTCACAGGAGGATGACAACTAGCACTACAGGAACCAGCAGGCAGTGCGACTGCCGACGCCCACTGGGGCGGGTCCCAGGATGTAAAGCAGGTGCTAGGAGTGAAGCGACTGTAATTGACATTGCCCATGATTAAGTGCGTGGTAGCACGAAACGCGTTGGGCGGCAAGATCTTTGGGGAAGTGTCCTGTCTGCTGGGCTGCAGCTCTCTCCATTAAAAGCGTGAATATTTACCCCCCTGTTTGTGGCTTCCTTAAAGAGGACATTCTTGTGTTTGGGATTGATGACGCCTAGTCCGGTCGTGAGGAGGCCCTGCCGCGGTGATGCGGACCTTTGCTGACGCCGGTGGCATGCAGCAGTGAAAGGACAGGAGGTACGCGGCGAGAGTTATACGGTGTGGCCTGGAGGAACGAGGCATTTGCCATACCCACTGGGGATGTGAACTGTCAGAATGTGGCAGCGCCCACACTACTCACAGGAGGATGACAACTAGCACTACAGGAACCAGCAGGCAGTGCGACTGCCGAAGCCCACTGGGGCGGGACCCAGGATGTAAAGCAGGTGCTAGGAGTGAAGCGACTGTAATTGACATTGCCCATGATTAAGTGTGTGGTAGCACGAAACGCGTTGGGCGGCAAGATCTTTGGGGAAGTGTCTTGTCTGCTGGGCTGCAGCTCTCTCCATTAAAAGCGTGAATATTTACCCCCCTGTTTGTGGCTTCCTTAAAGAGGACATTCTTGTGTTTGGGATTGATGACGGCTAGTCCGGTCGTGAGGTGGCCCTTCCCCGGTGATGCGGACCTTTGCTGACGCCTCTGGCGTGCAGCAGTGAAAGGACAGGAGGTACGCGGTGAGAGTTATACGGTGTGGCCTGGAGGAACAAGGCATTTGCCATACCCACTGGGGATGTGAACTGTCAGAATGTGGCAGCGCTTACACTACTCACAGGAGGATGACAACTAGCACTACAGGAACCAGCAGGCAGTGCGACTGCCGATGCCCACTGGGGCGGGTCCCAGGATGTAAAGCAGGTGCTAGGAGTGAAGCGACTGTAATTGACATTGCCCATGATTAAGTGTGTGGTAGCACGAAACGCGTTGGGCGGCAAGATCTTTGTGGAAGTGTCCTGTCTACTGGGCTGCAGCTCTCTCCATTAAAAGCGTGAATATTTACCCCCTGTTTGTGGCTTCCTTAAAGAGGACATTCTTGTGTTTGGGATATATATATATATATATATATATATATATATATATATATATATATATATATATATATACCTACTAGGCGGATGCCAGTAGGTAATTATAGTTAGGACCACGTTTCCATAGGAAAAGCATTTTTTGATGTGCTTATAACTTTGGCGTCGTTTGACGAATCTTTACGAAATTTTCCAAAAAGTTCCTCTTTTCAGGTCAGCTCCTATCCTAAAAGTTTGGGGGGGATTCGTCAAGGGGGGGGCTAAGAAAAAAGGGGGGTCCCAAAACATGTTTTCTCCATGCAATTTCCATAGGAAACTTTAGAGAAGGCTTCAGGTCAAACTGCTGAACGGAATTAGGCCAAATTTGGCACAGAGAAAGGTCTTGGTCCAGAAAGCACGCTTTTGTTTAAATCGTGTAAATCCGTTCAGTAGTTTTAGAGAAATATCAAATTTTCCAGATATCTATATTTAAGAATTCTGACATCTGATTGGCTGAAGCGTTACGAGCACGAGCTTGCGGCTCATTGGCTGTGAACTGTTGAAACTAGGAAGTGTTGGCAGCCGTTTTGTGATTCAGTCCGTCAGCTCACAACTCTCCCTCTACAAGGCATCAGGTCCGTAGTTCTACCTCTGTGAGGCAACACTAAAAATATACCGCAGCTCTGTCTGTGTGAGATACCCCTTTCACAGTCCCTCTCCCCACATTACCAGCTCACGGCTATGCCTTTAGAAGCCAGTCCGTCGGCTCGCGGCTCTGCAACTGCGAGCTGTGAGCCATTTTGTGAATCAGTCCGTCCGCTCGCATCTCTCCCTCTAAAAGGCATTGCATCCGTAATTCTACCTCTGCAAGGCAATACTGAAAATATCCCGCAGGTCTGTCTGTGCGAGATACTCCTTTTACGCTCCCTCTCCCCACATCATCGGCTCGCGGCTATGCCTTTAGAAGGCCATCCGTCAGCTCGCAGCTCTGTGTCTGCGAGCCGTCGGGCCCGCAGCTCTACCTCTGTGAGCCACCTCGTTAGCTCGTATCCTTGTCTGTGCTTGCAGGCCCGTTGGCCCTTTACTCTCCCTCTGCGAGTTAGCCCGTCGGGTTGCAGTTTAGAAGGGCTTGCAGCTGTATCTCTGCGAGCCAGCCCGTTAACTGATAGCTGTGTTTCTGCTAGCAGGCCTGTTGGCCCGTTGGCTTCCCTCTGCGAGTCCGGCCACAGATCTCCCTCTGCGAGCCAGTACGGTGCTGTGCTTTTGCGAGCCAACAGCTCATAGGTCTCCCTCTGCAAGCTGAGCCCACGGGCCACAGCTCTTCCTCTGCGAGCCTGCCCGACGGCCCGCAGGTGTCCCTCTGCTAGCCGAACCGCAGCTGACACTCTGCGAGCCGAAATTGGGAATATAAGGCGGCTCTAAAAGGAGCCCTTGTGTTTATTAGTTGGAGCTACATGTAAGTGCAAATGCACAGCTTCAAGTTAATCAGGAAAACTCGGTTTCCCTCATCTGTGAAGTGTACTCCATCACTTCTGTAGATATCAGCCATATCAAAACGTATGTTGTTGTTGTAAATCGACCCCATTCTATGGTCTCTGAGGTATGCAGACACAGCTTTGTTGACATTCTTCCTAGATTTTTCAATCTTATGACAAAATTGGTTTGACCATTTCCACTTCTGTCTTTGGCATATATTGGAATATACAAAGATAGTTTGAGGCAAAAGTAACATCAATTGTCCAAAGGTGTCCTTCATAAGCATTTCCAAATCTACCCCAGTCAATGTGCCTAGGTCGTTACCGCCACAGTGCACAATCATGAGATCAGGGTGTTGGAGATGCAAACAGGTTTTAACCAAAGGGAGCAATTGGTGCCACTTCAATCCTCTCTGTGCAAACCATTTAATGTGTACATTTTGTAAACCTAGGTCTAAGTGAATACGTCTCTGTTCTGCATACCTCTTGCACCAGAAAACATAGCTATGTCCTACAAGCCACACTAGCATTTTGAAGGTATGGCTAGAAGATATGGATAAATGTCTGTAGCTCATGCAGTTCAGTAGAATAAGAAATATGTTTAAACATGGGGAACTACTTTTTTTTTTACATACAAAACGTTAACCGATTGGGAGATGAAATGTATTGTGTCCTAAAAAGTAGGGTGTATATTAGTTTTGATGAAAAGCATCTTTGTGATTGGTTAATAAAAAAGCAGTTTATACGTGGAGTACATATTATAGGATGAAATTTGCTCAGCTCAACCACACCTGCTAATTGTATTTGGAAGGTGCAGTTCAAACTTGAAAGACTGGTGAACTTTTGACCTCCACGTGCTGTTAAATGTTGGAGAAAATGTTGCAAAAAAAAATATCGGTAGGTTTAAAAAAAAATGATGAACTTTTAACCTGCACGTGTCGTAGAATGTTCTAGAAAGTGTTGATACAATACCTTGAACTTTTCACCTGTATGTGTCCTTAAAAAACTGTTTATATGGAAAGTTCAAAAATAACCAATAAAGAGAGGTTTTGCAATCTAAAACAAATAAGGAACTATTCTGATCTGTTCTTTACATGTATTTATGTGTGGAGCAACAGGGAAATTGTGCCATTACTGGTTCCATTCTTGATGAAAGCGGTGCATTACATGTACTGTGTGACAAGAAAAGAATTGCATGCGTTTGTGACATTTGAAATCTGCATACCAACTACGAAGGTAAATTAGAAATTAAGAAGGTGTGTTATGTGTTTTGTAGTAGTGGTTAAGTATTTGAGACAATATTTTTAACTTTCAAAGTGAATGACAACAGATGCAATGGAGCCAACGATCATGCAGCTCGGACACCCAACACTGCTCCGACATCCCCCGCCACCAGCCCCTTGTCCGCCATCCCCCCTCACCTCCCCCCCACACAAACAAATGTGACAGCAACCTTAGGAAATCTGGAACGTAACAAATTGGCTGATGTCACACAATTATAGTAAAGAAGATGCATGTGAGGTTGGACAAATAAGAATCTCAGTCATCTATGAATTCACATATAAAACATTTTATTTAAACAAAACAACAAAATAAAAGTAGGTACAGGTATGGCGTGTCATCCCTCGACAATTTGTGAATTACAGCCTGCAAGACAAAAAGAAAGATAAGATTGTGCGTCATGCGTCCATGAAAAGAGAGAGAGAGAAAGAGAGAAAGAGTGAGAGAGAGGAAGAGACAGAGAAAGAAAGACAGAGTGAGACAGAGAGGAAGACAGAGAAAGAGAGAAAGAGTGAGAGAGAGAGGAAGAGAGAGAGAAAGAGTGAGATACAAGGAAGAGAGAGAGAAAGAGAGAAACAGTGTGAGAGATAGGTAGAGAGAGAGAGAAAGCGTGAGACAGAGAGGAAGAGAGAGAGAAAGAAAGAATGAGAGAGAGAGAGAGGAAAAGACATAGAAAGAGAGAAAGCGTGTGAGAGAGAGAAAGGAAGAGATAGAGAGTGAGAGAGAGAGAAAGAGTGTGAGTGACAGAAAGGAAGATATGGAGAGGGAGAGTGATTGTTGACACTGTGGAGAAAATCCTCACAGCTCACCTTTCTGCCACCGGTGTGTCTCCAACCATGTGCCGGGACATAGTGCAGTCTTCAAGTTTAGTCATCTGAAACATAGTATAGAATCAGTAATGGCAGAGTACATACAACTGCACACGCCTAATTCTCTGTTTCACCCCTGCGCACCCAGGATGCTGAACCCCATCGACTCCCACTGCCCAGAGGTGTCTGCCCGCTGTTGTGCACCCAGGGTGCTGCACACTATCCACTCCCACCGCCCAGAGGTGACTGCTCGCTGCTGCGGAAACAAGCCTCTCTGCTCACCTTCCGCCACCAGCGTGTGTCTAAGAGGGTCCACCACGTGCCGAAGTAACCTCCTCAGGCATTGCGTACACGCGGCCAAGCCGAGCTCACAATTCAAAGTGGCTGTTGATTGCAGGATGGCCACGCATCATCGCAGGCTGCACACGCGCTCATCTCTGGTGGCACTAACTCAGTGGAACTGAACTCATCGCCTCGTGGCGGGAGGTCCGTGTCGGGGGAGGGGTCGTCAATCTGTGAATCACAGCCTGCTAGACAAAAAGCAAGATAAGATTGTGCGTCATGCGTCCATCAAAGGAGAGAGAGAAAGAGTGAGAGAGAGGAAGAGACAGAGAAAGAAAGAGTGAGACAGAGAGGAAGACAGAGAAAGAGAGAAAGAGTGGGAGAGAGAGAGAGAAAGAGTGAGATACAAGGAAGAGAGAGAGAAAGAGAGAAACAGTGTGAGAGAGAGGTAGAGAGAGAGAGAAAGAGTGAGACAGAGAGGAAGAGAGAGAGAAAGAAAGAATGAGAGAGAGAGGAAAAGACATAGAAAGAGAGAAAGAGTGTGAGAGAGAGAAAGGAAGAGATAGAGAGTGAGAGAGAGAGAGAAAGTGTGAGTGACAGAAAGGAAGAGATGGAGAGGGAGAGTGAGTGTTGACACTGTGGAGAAAATCCTCACAGCTCACCTTTCTGCCACCGGTGTGTCTCCAACCACATGCCGGGACATAGTGCAGTCTTCAAGTTTAGTCATCTGAAACATAGTATAGAATCAGTAATGGCAGAGTACATACAACTGCACACGCCTAATTCTCTGTTTCACCCCTGCGCACCCAGGCTGCTGCACCCCATCGACTCCCGCCACCCAGAGGTGTCTGCCCGCCTCTGCGCACACAGGCTGCTGTACCCCATCCACTCCCAATGCCCAGAGGTGTCTGCCCGCTGCAATGCACCCTGGCTGGTGCACCCCATCCAGTCCCACTGCCCGGAGGTGACTGCCCGTTCCTGCGCACCCAGACTGCTGCATCCCATCCACTCCCACTGCCTAGAGGTGTCTGCCCGCTCCTGTGCACCCAGGCTGCTGCACCCCATCCACTCCCACTGCTCGGAGATGTCTGCCCGCTCTTGTGCACCCAGGGTGCTGCACACTATCCACTTCCACCGCCCAGAGGTGACTGCTCGCTGCTGTGGAAACAAGCCTCTCTGCTCACCTTCCGCCACCGGCGTGTGGCTAAGAGAGTCCACCACGTGCCGAAGCAACCTCCTCAGGCGTTGCGTACACGCGGTCAAGCCGAGCTCACAATTTAAAGTGGGTGTTGATTGCAGGATGGCCACGCATCATCGCAGGCTGCACACGCGCTCAGCTCTGGTGGCACTAACTCAGTGGAACTGAAGTCATCTCCTCGTGGCGGGAGGTCCGTGAAGGGGGGGCCATCAATCTGTGAATCACAGCCTGCTAGACAAAAAGTAAGATAACATTGTGCGTCATGCGTCCATCAAAGGAGAGAGAGAGAGATAGAGTGACAGAGAGGAAGAGAGAGAAAAAGAAAGAG
Source organism: Calotriton arnoldi (assembly GCA_963921515.1). NCBI lineage: Eukaryota > Metazoa > Chordata > Amphibia > Caudata > Salamandridae > Calotriton > Calotriton arnoldi. The sequence goes on along the minus strand of CAWUFW010003124.1, from coordinate 1,233,733 downwards.
TGAGAGGTAGACAGAGAGAAAGAGTGAGAGAGAGAGGAAGAGAGAGAGAAACAGTGAGAGAGAGGAAGAGAGAGAGAAAGAGAGAAACAGTGTGAGAAAGAGAGTAAGAGTGAGAGAGAGAGAAAGAGAGAGAGAGGTAGAGAGAGAGAAAGAAAAAAGCAGTGTGAGAGAGAGGAAGAGAGAGAGTGAGAGAGAGAGGAAGAGAGAGAGAAAGAGTGTGATGGAGAGAAAGGAAGAGATGGAGAGGGACAGTGAGTGCCCACACTGTGGACAAAACCCTCACAGCTCACCTTCCCGTCACCGGTGTGTCTCCAACCACGTGCCGGGACATAGTGGAGCCCTCAAGCTTACTCATCTGAAACGTAGTATGGAATCAGTAATGGCAGAGTACATACAACTGCACACGCCTAATTCTCTGCCCCGCCTTTGTGCATCCAAGCTGCTGCACCCCATCCACTTCCACTGCCCAGAGGTGTCTGCTCGCCGCTGCGCACCCAGGCTGCTGCACCCCATCTACTTCCACTGCCCAGAGGTGTCTGCCCGCTGCTGCGCACCCAGGCTGCTGCACCCCATCCACTCCCACTGCCCGGAGGTGACTGTCCGCCGCTGCGCACCCAGGCTGCTGCACCCCATCCACTCCCACTGCCCGGAGGTCACTGCCCGCTGCTGCGCTAACAAGCCTCTCTGCTCACCTTTCGCAACCTGCGTGAAGAAAAGAGGGCTGCAAGTCCCAAGCCCGGGGCCCGCGGACACGGCACCCTGCATATCATGCTGCCCCGCTCCGCAGGCCACCAGGTCTCACATTTGGTGCTGGGTCTTGATTTTGCCATGTCAGAGGACATACCAGTGCACCGGGCTTTTCATCGCAGGCTGCACACCCGCTCAGCCCTTGCAGTGCCACTAACTCTGTGACCAGCGAGGCGACGCCACGTGGTGGTAGGCCTGCGCTGTCTGATGGCTCAGGTCTACACTGCGATCCAGCAGGGCACACAAAACCTGAGCTGTCCAGACCGCCAGGACGGGCCATCACTGCAGGCTGTACACCCGCTCAGCAGTTACGGTACCCGTACCTCAGTGGACCGAAAGTCACCGTCCCGTGCCGGTGTGCCTGTGCCGGCCGCATTGCATACAGTGTGAGCAACTCTGAAATGGCGTCGAGCACGTGCGCCCGGTCTTTTTTATTGGCAGGGTCACGTGTCCTGTGACGCCTGTGCTGGATGGTTGTGGTGTGGATGTATACTAGCCGTGAGGGAGTGGCTGTGGTGTACTGACAACTAGGGTGTGACCAGCAGATCACTGCAATGAAAATCTGGGCCATGTAGCGTTGTTGTCCTTCCCTGTAAGCGTAAGCGGAGTGGGCTGGGCTGGCCTGGCGTATGCCAATCCTGCGTGAGGCTGTGAAGAATGACTCCGGAGCTATGGGTGTGGCTCCGTCCTGGGCTGTAAGAGGAATCAACTGATGCGGGTGTCCCTGTTGTAGTGCTGACGTCACCCGGGTCGCAAGCGCCAATGTGTCACTCTGTGAGCCAAGTCCCACAACATGGCCAACATGGAAGGTACGGGGAATCACTGACCCTACATTCATCCATAGTTCCACACATGAAAGATGGTGGACATGACACATCTGTGTGGATATGAATGTTTATTGCACATTCAGTGGAGTGTTGCAGCTGTAGCAATACAGGGCCATGCAAAGTTTAAGTTTCATTTTTTGGCACATGGAGGGCAGCCAATTAGAGCCAAGCTTGTGTTCGGGGTTAGGCTGCGCCAACATATGTACTTATACAATTACTCCGCCAATCCCCAAGCACTTATAAATTCACTATACACTCTCCTTGCAGTACTCTAATGATCCAGTCTCTACGTACGTACTTGTACAATGACCGAGAGAAAGTTTCATAACCAAAGTTTTCCCCACTGCCAGAGGTAACATGGTTGCATACGCTGTCCACAGCACAATGTAATGTTGTAGGGACCAGGGGCGGCATCTTGCATACATAATGAACACACGGACACAGATAGATAGTGGAACTGGGTACGGGCACGTGCGGTCGACTCATTTTTATTACCAGGGTCACATGTCCAGTGACGTCTGTGCTGGATGCGTGTGGGGTGAGTGTAAGCCAGCCGTCCGGGAATGGTTGGTGCTGGCAACAAGTACAACAGTAATCATTGGATCAGACACACAGATTCAATCATAAAGGGTCAATGATTTGTGCTGCACTAAGGTAGGGGCAACAGATCTGAAATAATACACACAAGATTGTATCGTAAAGGGTCCATGACTTGTGGTACACTGAGGTAGGGGCAGCAGATGTGAAATTATACACAAAACATTGTATCATAAAGGGTCCATGAGTTGTGATGCACTGAGATAGGGGCATCAGAAGCATTCAGCGTGTGCGCAGCCAGCGATGATGCGTGGTGCGGGCGAGCCGCACTGGGAGCAATGTCTGTTGCCTACTGGACTGAGTCATCTGCAATCACGACTCGATGTGAATTGTGAGCCCTGCTATCCGCAGTGTAGATCGAAGGCAGTAGTCAGCACAGACATCGAAGAATGCTTTTAGTCACTTCCTGTTTAAAAAAATTCGAGGACATAGAGTACAATTCTCTCTGCAATAAATAAATCATGTCTCAATTTAAATTGTGAGCTCTGCTAACCGCAGTGTAGGTGTATGGAACAAAAGATGAAACATTTATGGAATACACTGTCGAAATATGTAGGTTTCAGGGACGTTATAGTTAGTTGCCTACTGGACTCTGAAATTAATTAATGAAGACTGAATTTGAATTGTGAGCCCTACTGAGCACAGTGTAGGCCGGAGGCAGCGGTCAGGAAGGGCCTACAGCCACGCGGCGTTGACTTGAGCTGCATACAGTTAGTGGTAGGTGTGGCGCTCAGCGTGTGCGCAGCCAGCGATGATGCAATGTCTCTTGCCTGCTGGACTGCGTCATCTGCAATCGCGACTCGATCTGAATTGTGAGCCCTGCTGACCACAGTGTAGGCCGGAGGCAGTGGTCAGGAAGAGCCCAGAGCCACGTGGCATTGACTTGAGCTGCATAGAGTTAGTGGTAGGTAGGGCGCTCAGCGTGTGGGCAGCCAGCGATCATGCAATGTCTGTTGCCTACTGGACTACGTCATCTGCAATCGCGACTCGATCTGAATTGTGAGCCCTGCTGACCGCAGTGTAGGCCGGAGGCAGTGTTCAGGAAGAGTCCACAGCCACGTGGCGTTGACTTGAGCTGCATAGAGTTAGTGGTAGGTGTGGCGCTCAGCATGTGCGCAGCCAGCGATGATGCAATGTCTCTTGCCTAGTGGACTGCGTCATCTGCAATCGCGACTCGATCTGAATTGTGAGCCCTGCTGACCGCAGTGTAGATCGAAGGCAGTAGTCAGCACAGACATCAAGGAATGCTTTTTGTCACTTCCTCTTGACAAAATTCGAGGACATAGAGTACAATTCTGTCTGCAATTAATAAATCAAGACTGAATTCAAATTGTGAGCTCTGCTGTCCGCAGTGTAGACTGCCATTCAGTGTTCCTTTGGACTTGCAAGATGAATTTGGTCATTGTACTAAAGCTATAACTGATATAAAACAAGTTCTTGAAGCAAGGATACTAAAAGGATATTATGTAGGTTTTAGTGACGTAATACTTAGTTGCCTACTGGACTCTGCAATTAATGAATCAAGAGTCAATTTTAAATGTGAGCCCTGATGACCGCAGTGTAGGCCAGAGGCAGCGGTCAGCAAGGGCCCACAGCCACGTGGCGTTGAGTTGAGCTGTACAGTTAGTGTCACCTGAAGCAACCAGCATGTGTGGAGCCTGCGATGATGCGTGGTCCGGGCTGGCCGCACTGGTAGCAATGTATTTTGCCTAATGAATTCTGTCTTAATAAGTCCACGTGGCGTTGACTTGTGGTGCACTGAGTTAGTGGTACCTGAAGCACTCAGTGTGTGCGCAGTCTGCGATGATGCGTGGTCCGGGCGGGCCGCACTGGGATCAATGTCTCTTCCCTACTGGAGTGCGTCATCTGCAATCGTGACTCGATCTGAATTGTGAGCCCTGCTGTCCGCAGTGTAGATCGAAGGCAGTAGTCTGTACAGACATAAGTCTGTGGTGCTCTGCTGCTGGGTTTGCAGGGGGCCTGTGTCGAGGAGGCCGGCGGTCACGGCGGAGGCCTGGCAGATGCTTTGGCCTTCCCACAAGTGAACCACGCCCAGATCTCCAGCCTATTTATTCATACTCCTATGCTGGAGTGGCGTACGTTGGACCAGCACACTCTGCTTCTGCTTCCAGGGGGGGACAACACAGCTACATGACTGAGATCTTCCCCACTGCCTGAGGTAACATGGTTGCATCTATTGTCCACAACACTACAAGCACCAGCAGTATATGTCCACATGGAGAGGTTTGTGCTCTGCATAGTGAGGTCTGTCCACCACATCACCGCTACACTTGGTATTGTGTGCATTTTTATTGATGGGTGACTTGCGTCCTTCACACATACTTGGTTGCCACATCTCCCAATATTCAGCTATTGTGTGGCTGAGGGACCATGCCGTTTTTGGAAGGTCCACTGTCCTCTTCTGCGCTGCCTCGGTGGTAGTAGGGAGGGGGGTGGTCTGGGGGGAGGTCCTGAGGGTGATGGCAGTGGGTGTTGTGGCCTTCTTGGGTGTTGGAGCTGCATGGTCAGTAGCTCTATGACATGTGTTGGTCTTCAGATGTGGTTCTGGGCTGGGCTCCCTTTCACACTGTAGGTAGTCGTCCTGCTTTACACCAGTAAAAGGCAGATGTTATATTCCTACTGCTAACGCAGCTTATCGCCTGTTTTTGGATCGCACCCCAGATTTGGCTGCTCGTTGAAAATATCGGGAAGTGGTGTTTTCGTGTTATTTTTGCACGGGAACGCCTACTCTGCATATTATTAGCGTTAGTTGTCATTCTCATTTGTGGCAAATTTTTTTGCGGAAGCTATTGTTGGAAAACTGGCAATATTGGCTGTTTTCACTAGGTTGAGAATGGAATGATAATTTAAAATCACTGAAAAAACCATAGGTTTAATGAACATTATAATTAGAAATTAGCATTTAAAAAACGTTTGAAATTCACTGAAAAAACCATAGGTTTCAGGCACGTTATAGTTAGAAATTAGTATTTAAAAAACCTTAGAAATTCACTGAAAAAACCATAGGTTTCAGGGACGTTATAGTTAGAAATTAGCATTTAAAAAACCTTAGAAATTCACTGAAAAAACCATAGGTTTCAGGGACGTTATAGTTAGAAATTAGCATTTAAAAAACCTTTGAAATTCACTGAAAAAACCATAGGTTTCAGGGACGTTATAGGTAGAAATTAGCATTTAAAAAACCTTTGAAATTCACTGAAAAAACCATAGGTTTCAGGGACGTTATAGTTAGAAATTAGCATTTAAAAAACTTTGAAATTCACTGAAAAAACCATAGGTTTCAGGGACGTTGTAGTTAGCTGGACATTTCACTCGTACAAAACCATAGAAATTCCACTTTTATAGTTAGTTCAGCTAACTATAACTCGCGCCCCGCAATGCACTGCTGATGACATCACATATTACATCATTCATGACATGGTCAGTGACATCACTGATGACATCACTGATAACATCTCAAATGACATCACTGATGACATCATCCATGTGACAATCTGATGCACCTTCTCACACCCTAATATAACCTTTGATACACCCACTCCAAAAAACAGAATACCATTTTTGAAACCATAGACACACCAATACCACTTACTACATATCTAATCACTGGTTCTTAGGCCTACACACTCATCCACTCATTCACCCATACAATCACTCATACATGCAGTCACTCATTAATACAACACTATCATATGCACTCATACACCTACACAGACACTCACACAGCAGCACTCATCCAGAGTTACTCACACACCTAGTCAGTCATTCAAATAATCAATCACACTTCCATTTACTGACCTATACAGTTATACACACAACATATCACTTATTCAAACAGAAAGAAATGCATAATTACTCTGTTATACAATCACTGATACAAGTACACACTCATCCATACAGCCACTCTCACAATCACTAACTCTCATGTATAGTCATTTATATACTCCAACTCTCACATACACTATCTTTTACATATGTAGTTAGTTGGACATGTACCACTGAGACATCCATTCACTCACTAACACACCCATACACACACTCACCCACGCATACAGCTGTGTCCACATGCACTCTTGAACCCATACACCCAGTGAATCAACCACTCAAACATGTATGCACAGAGTCACACACCTCCCACGCACCCACACACACACTCAGGCACCCATACAAATACTCTGGCAACCAATTAATAACCCATATAGACACTCATGTAGCTACTGACCAACCCATGCAGCAGCTTATACAACAGCAAACAGACTGATATAGACATTCACACAGTTTAGTCACTAACCCATGCATTCAGTAAGACACATGCAATAACTCAGTTAAACAGTCAGTCACACACCTACTAAATCCTCCATCCAGACACTTATACACCCACTCATTCTTCAATACTCCTTGGTATATATATAATACATATTTAAACTTTAAAGAAAAACACATTCACTGGATGATGTCATCAGTGATGTCATTTGAGATGTCATCAGTGATGTCACTGACCATGTCATGAATGATGTAATATGTGATGTCATCAGCAGTGCATTGCGGGGCGCGAGTTATAGTTAGCTGAACTAACTATAGCAGTGGAATTTCTATGGTTTTGTACGAGTGAAATGTCCAGCTAACTATAACGTCACTGAAACCTATGGTTTTTTCAGTGAATTTCAAAGGTTTTTTAAATGCTCATTTCTAACTATAACGTCCCTGAAACCTATGTTTTTTTCAGTGAATATATATATATATATATATATATATATATATATATATATATATATATATATATATATGTATATATATATATATATATATTACCTACTGGTGGTCGCAAGTTGGTAGTTATAGTTAGGACCTAGTTTCCATAGGAAGAGTGTTGTTTCATTTACCAATAACTTTCACATTGTTTGACGAATCCTTGCGAAATTTTCAAAACTAATACGCCAGTCACTTCAGCTGCTGTCTTGAAAGTTTCGGGGTGATCCGTCAAGCTGGGGACGAGAAAAAATGGGGGTCCCAACACACTTTTTCTCCATGTTGATTTCCAGAGGAAACTTTAGACATGGATACAGCCCGAACTGCTGAATGGAAGTATCCCAAATTTGACAAAAAGGTTGCTCTTGGTCCAGAAAGCACTCCTTTTGTTATATGGTGTAACTCCATTCAGTAATTGCTTAGAAATTTAAAGATTTCTCAGATATACAACTGTGGCCGCTGTGGATCCGTGACCACTCCCATTCTCATGCCTGAGATCTGATTGGCTGCCAACTCTTCAAACCAGAGTCACAAGACAAAACATTTAAACAAAAAGAAAAGTGGGCAGGGTAGAAACACTCTGACCCCCTAGGCCTCATGGAGAGGCCAGGTCCCAGGGGCAATTAAAAATAATGATTGGGGACTGCGTGGCCCCCCACTGCCCAGAGGACTGGCACTTTCCTGGGGCACACACTTTAACATTTAAAAAAAGTGGGGTAGACCCCATGGCCTCTCCTGCAACCCCAGGGACCACCACCTTCCCGGAGCACCAATGAAATCACTAAGGGAGTCCGTTGTGGACTGCGGGGAATACCACCTCCTTGGGGCAAATGCAATCAATGGGGGCCACGTGGGCCCCCTCCAGGAGTCCTTGATGTCCCTGGGGACGGCCACCCCTGACTCCAGCAATGTCCCGGCGTGCCCACTCCGGGACATTGCAGTTCAGTATGGGATAGTGGGAGCACTGCTTCTGCCAAGCCATAGCAAACACTGCTCCGTGGAAGTGAGAGCATTAAAAATGCTCTCGTTTCCATGAAGCTGAGCAGAGTTGCTTTTGGACAGAGGGAGCTGCATGTTAGCAGCTCTCTCTGTCCAAAAGCAATGCTGGCTCCCACTGGAGGCGGGGTGCTGGCAGAGACAGTGAGGGCCTTCAGGCTCCCCCGTGGTCCCCAACAAGGTGGCCATGCCTTGGGGGATTGGGTCCCTGGGGCAAAATCGGCCCGGGGAGGAGGCCGAGCAGGCCCACCTCACCATTTTTTAAAAACAGATGAAAGCCTGGCCCCGGGGAACCCATTCTCTGGGGCCAGGCGTTCATCTTTTTTTAGGCCTGGGGATGGGGGGCTACACGGCCCCCCCTTCCTTTATTTAAACTTTTTACAAACAACGGGAAAGGCTGGGGGATGGGGACCCCGGGGCCATAATCGGCCCATGGAGGGAGGCCGGGCGGCCACCATGAAATGAAATGAAATGAAAGAAGCATTTATTAAGCGCGTAGCTACCCAGGGGCATCCCAGCACTGACAGCGGTCAAAGAGTAGACACCACAACCATACTAAGGGAAGAGCCAGGTTTTTAGCAATTTACAAAAGGCCAAATAGTTGGACTCCTTTCGTAAGTGAAGTGGAAGAGTATTCCACATCCTGGCGGCATTATAAGAAAACAGGCGGCCCCCACTTCTAGCCTTATTAATCCTGGGAACTACGGCAAGACACAGATCGTCCGAACGCAGGCGTCTGTTCGCAAGGTAAGGCCGGACAATGGAGCGGTTGATGGATGGTCCCTTCCCTGCTAGCGCCTTGTGAACAATACACATGGCCTTAAAATTAACTCTCTCCTGGACGGGAAGCCAGTGAAGAGATTTCAAGGCTGGTTTTGCAGATTGACGGTTTGGGATCCCAAGAAGTATCCTCGCTGCACGGTTTTGCACCATCTGAAGTTTTGAGATGGTCGCACATGGGGTTCCTAAATAAAGAGCATTGCCGTAGTCCAGGTGAGAAAGAATGAGCGCCTGGACCATAAGCCTTCTTGCCCGAAAGGGAAGAAGTGGGAGTACTTTGCGAAGCATCCTTAGGATGCCGTAGCAGGAGGCCACAACGTTCTGCGCCTGTACCTTAAAGCTCAGATCTTGATCAAGCCAGATGCCTAGACTTTTCATCTGGGTCTTGGGGGCAGGAATGGAGCCCAGACAGGCTGGCCACATTACATCTGCTTTAAAAGGGAAGAATTTCCTAGAAGCATCATCTCTGTCTTTTCTCCATTCAAATTCAAATAAGAGTGGTTCATCCACTTGGCAACCTCTTCCAAACAAGGATGGAGGCCAAGCGAGGAATTGTCAGAATGGTTAAGTGCCATGACAAGTTGAGTGTCGTCAGCGTAGGTAACTATATGCACCCCAAAAGGAAGCACAATCTCCGCTAGCGGGCTCATATAAACATTGAATAGGGTGGGACTCAGGGACGATCCCTGAGGAACTCAACAGCGGAGGGGCATCAGTTTTGAGGTGACATCACCTTCGAAGACCTGGAAGAATCTATCGTCCAAGAATGATTGCAGCCATGCTATGGCTTCCCCGGTCACCCCAAATTTATGAGTCTCTGGACCAAAATTTGGTGGTTAACCGTGTCGAAGGCTGCACTGAGGTCCAAGAGGATAACAACAGTGGTGCCTCCGGCCTCCAGAATCTTCTTAGACTCTTCTACTACTGCTAAAAGGGCAGTTTCTGTTCCCTGAAGCGGTCGAAAGCCGGTCTGTGAAGGGTGGAGAAGATTATGGGACTCCAGGAATGCAGAAAGTACAGAATTAACATGTTTTCCCACCATTTTACTGATCCCTGGGAGAAGTGAGATGGGGCAATAGTTTCCCAGGAGATCGGGTCAAGGCTAGCCTTTTTTAATAATGCCTTCACCATCGCTCTTTTCCACAGAGGGGGAACCACTCCAATAGAAATGGAGGCATTAATCAGCTCCAATATAATAGGGGAGACAGTTCCGGAAGCTTGCTTCAAAATATTAGGTGGAGCTGGGTCTCTGGGCGACCCACTCTTCACGAGTGCAGAGATAGTTTTGAACGACTCAGAGTCCATCAAGGGAATTACCTCCAAATAGTGTTTCTTGCTGTGAGGACTAATATCCATTATTTGGTGGTTGTTATGGCTATCTGCGAGGGGAAATGACGTATAAATGGTTTGAATTTTGTCATAAAAGAAGTCTGCAAGATTGTTACAACATAAGCCTGTAGTGTCAGATGTAGCTGGGGGTAGAGGGGCTCTGAGCAGTTTTTTCACAATGCGAAAAAGTTCACGAGGGGATTTAGCTGCCAAGGAAAGTTTTTCTCCATAATATGAGGCCTGGGCCAATTTAATTTCTGCTTTGTACATTTTAATGGCCTCCCTGTATTCCAATTTCGTATTTGAGGAGAAATCCTTTCTCCAAATTCTTTCGAGTTTCTTGCAGGTTTGTTTTAGCTCCAGAAGCTTGGGAGAATACCATGCCATTCTGTTAGTCCCAACTTTCGTCTGGGTCAATTTCTTCAGGAGAACCCAGTCTAAAGAGCTTTCTATCCATTTATTAAACTTTTCGTTGGCAATAATGGGATCGGGGTCAGGAATCGGCTTAGTTTTTTCTAAGGCCGAGATCCATTGTTCTGAAGGGAGTTTAGGCCAGAGACGTGACATTGTTCTGAGCAGCCTGGTCGATGGCGTGGCGCAGGTGGGGGTCCAGAAAAATGGAATAAGAAAATGATCAGACCAGGGCACTGGAATGGGTTCTCTTCCTGCTAATTCATCCATATTGGTGAAAATAGGATCTAGTAGGTGGCCCTTCACATGGGTCAAATTAACAACCTTTTGTTTAAACTGATAGGATGCAAGGTCATTACTTATCTCCACAGCGGCCACATGTGAGGGGTCATCAAAATGAAGATTAAAATCCCCCAATAACGTAAAATTAGCGGGGGCACTGGCTAAGTTAGCAGCCATATCAGGCAGTAATTTACCCCGGGGGCGATAGATTAGAATGCCTGACAAAGTGAGTGTGGGTGCAACACCTATCGTAAATGAGAGGTTCTCAAAGTCTGGTAGCGGACTTCCGGAAGTACGACAGGTAAGTTGACTTTTATAAATGATGGCGATCCCGCCACCTTTACCTGGAATCCGGTCTAACCTCTGAATAAGGTAGCCCGGAGGAAGGGTTTGAACAAGATCGGGATCGGATTCCAAATTAAGCCAAGTTTCTGTCAAAAACAGGACTTCTGGACATTCTTCCTCTAACAGAGTAGAATTTCCACCGCATATTTAGGCAGCAACCTACAGTTCAGCAAAAGCATTTTATATGATTTCTGATGGGGAAAGATGGTTTGGGGGAACAACGACAGTTTAAAAGAGCAGTGCGAGCAGCCGGTATCCATACTGCCAGGATCAATGGAGTGTGAACAATTGTCCTTAATGGCACCCTTTAGCTGTCGAAGCTGATCTGCATCATAAAAGTGACCATTTGTAGATAAAGATGCAGGGGTTGTGGCCCCTGGCCCTGACCGGACGCGGACGGGCGCAGATGGGCTCACCTTTGGTGAGCCAACGGCGCGCTCGCTGTGCCCATCCACTGCGCGGTCGCGTCATCCGCCCCTTTTGAAGCTCCCAAACGAACGTGCAGCCACTAGAGGACTGACCAAAATGGCTGCCAAAAAAGTGCAAGTGCGAAGTAACGTCGTTTAAGAGAGATAGCCCCCTGAGCTATAACACAGCTCACACAATTAAAACACAGTAGTTAAAAACAATTCTAAGCAGGATCAGGTTAAGCAGTTTTGAACTCTCCGAGCCTTAGCAGTGCTCGTACTGAACTAAAGTTTTACCCAATCCCCATTTAAAGAAAAGAAAAAGATTATCCTGGTGGATGAGGTCCCCGGGGCCGAAATCAGCCAAGGGATGGGGGCTATGCAGCCCCCCTTCCCTAAAAAATAATATTTAATCAAAAAAAACTCTGCTAAGTTGTCTAAGCCACGTCCCCTTCACCACCACTCTGCAAACGCACCTCCTGGTGCAATAGTGGTTGAGGAATTAAATCCCCTTGAATTCTCAAGGTCTTTGGTGGTTAACAAGCCCTCTTGTTACCTCCAGTAAGTCCTAAAGAGTGGGATTGCTGAAAGGACTTGAAGACCACACAGCCTTTCCCCACCACTCTGCAAACACGCCTCCTGGTGGGCTTCTGGTTGGGGAATGAATTTCACTTTACTCCTGTGGGCCTCAGGACTAAAGTGGACTACTTCTGCCAACCAGTAGTGCACCAGGAGTGTGTTTGTAGAGTTGTGGAGAAGGGAGGCATGGCCTCTGACAACCTCTCAGCAATCCAGCTGTGTGGGTGTTACTGGAGGTGGCAGGAGGGGTAGTTGGCCCCCAAGGACACTCAAGGGCCAAGGGGACTTCATCCCCCAACTAGTAGTGTGCCAGGAGCCACGTTTGTACAATGGTGGAGAAAGGGAGCATGACGCCAGACAACCTCCCAGCAATCCTGCTGTGTGGGACTTACTGGAGGTAACAGGAGGGATAGTTGGTCCCCACGGACGTCCTTGAGGGCCAACTATCCCTCCCGTTACCTCCAGTAAGTCCCACACAGCGGGATTGCTAAGAGGTCTTTGGAGGCCACGCCCTCTTTCTCCATCACTGTGTAAATGTGGCTCCACTCCAGGTGCACTTCTGGTTGGGGGATGAAGTCCACTTTACTCCTGAGGGACCTTAGGGGCCAAGTAGCCCTCCTGCTACCTCCTGTAAGTCCTACAGAGCAGGATTCCTTAGAGCTGGTCGGAGGCTCAGACCCCTTTCTCCACCACTCTGCAAATGCGAATACTAGTTAAAAAACCATAAAAATTCACTGGAAAAAAACAAAGGTTACAGGGACGTTATAGTTAGGAATTAGCTTTAAACAAAAACTGAAGAAATTCATTGAAAAAAACAAAGAGTACAGGGACATTATAGTTAGAAATAGAATTAAAAACCTTAGAAATTCACTGAACCAAGGGTATCAGTGATGTCATTTGAGATGTCATCAGTGATGTCACTAACCATGTCATGAGTGATATAATATGTGCGGTCATAAGCAGTGCATTGTGGGGGCGCAAGTTATAGTTAACTCAGCTAACTCTAACTGGTGAATTTCTCTGGTTTTGTACGAGTGAAACATGAGCCTCACTATGAGGTCTCTGTAACCTTTGGATTTTTCAGTGAATTTCTAAGTTTTTGAAAATGCTAATTCCGAACTATAATGTCCCTATAACCTTTGTGTTTTTTAAGTGAATTTCTAAGGATTTTTTTAATGCTATTTACTAACTATAACGTCCCTGTAACCTTTGTTTTTTTCAGTGAATATAAAATATATATATATAATGAAAAGTTTTTTTTGGTAGGGTTTAGGGTGGGTAAGAGTTTATGGGGTTTTGAGTTGTAAGAATTTTTAGGGTTTAGGGCAGGTATAGGTTTTTGGGCGCTAAGGGTAATTTTAGGGTTCAGGGTGGGTATGGGTTTTTGGGTGCTTGGGATATTTTTAGTGTTTAGGGTGAGTATGGGTTTTTGGCTGCTAAGCAGTTTTTAGGGTTTAGGGTGGGTATGGGTTTTTGGGTGGCAAGATTATTTTTAGGGTTTAGGGTTGGTATGGGTTTTTACATTGGAACCGGTATTTTGGGTTTAGGGTGTGTATGGGTTTTTCGGTGGTGAGGGAAATTTTTGGATTCAGGGTTTAAGGTGGGTATGGGTTTTTGGGTGGTAGGGATTGTTTAAGATTTAGGCTGGGTATGGCTTTTTGAGTGGTAAGGGGTTTTGTAAGGTTTAGGGCGGGTGTGGGTTTTTGGGAGCAAAGGGGTTTTTAGGATTTAGAGTTTAGGGTGGGTATGGGTTTTTGGGTGTTATGGGTTTTTAGTGTTTAGGGTGGCTATGGGTTTGGGGGTAGGAAGGGGCTATGCATCTGTGTGTGTGTGTGTATATATATATATATTCACTGAAAAAAACATATGTTTTAGGGACAGTTATAGTTAGTTGGACATTGCACTCGTACAAAACCCGTGAAATTCCCCGTTATAGTTAGTTCAGGTAACTATAACTCGCGCCCCCACAATGCACTGCTGATGACGTCACATATTACATCACTCATGACATGGTCAGTGACATCACTGATGACATCACTGATGACATCTGAAATGACATCACTGATGACATCATCCAGTGACTGTGTGTTTCTGTAAAGTTTAAATATGTTTAATATATATAGGGAAAGGCGTATTGAAGAATGAGTGGGTGTATAAGTGTCTGAATGGATGATTTAGTAGGTGCATGACTAACTCTATAAGTGAGTGATTAAACGTATCTTACTGAATGCATGGGTTAGTGACTAAACTGGGTGAATGTCTGTATCCGTCTGTCTGTTGCTGTGTAAGTGGCTGCATGGGTTTGTGAATAGCTACATGAGTGTCTATATGAGTTATTGATTGGTTGTCTGAGTATCTGTATGGGTGCCTGAGTGTTTGTGTGGGTGGGGTGTGTGCGACTCTGTGCATAGATGTGTGAGTGGGTGATTCACTGGGTGGATGGTTTCAAAAGTGCATCTGTGATAGACTGTATGGGTGGGTAAGTGTGTGTAAGAGTGTGTTAGTGAGTGAATGTATGTCCCAGTGGTACATGTGTGATTAACTACATATGTGAAAGGCAGTATATATGTGTGTTGGAGTATATAAATAGCTATAAGCGAGAGTGTGTGATTGTGAGAGTGACTGTATGGATGAGTGTGTGCTTGTATCAGAGATTGTATAAGAGCGTAAGAATGTGCTAGTATTTGTATGAGTAAGTGAGCTGGTGTGTGTATAACTGTATAGGTGAGTAAATGGGTGTGTGCTTAATTTTTTGCATGACTGACTAGGTGTGTGAGTACCTCTATTGATGAGTGGCGGTCTGTGAGTGTTTATATAGGTGAATGAGTGCATATAATAGTCCTGTACTGAGTGACCGTAAGTATGAGTGACTGTACAGGTGAGTGAGTAGATGTGTGTGTGTAGACCTTAGAATATGTGAGTGTGTATATAGTAATTGGTGTTGGAGTGTCTATGGTTTTGACAATGGCAGTCTGTAATTTACAGTGGGTGTATCAAAAGTTATATTAGGGTGTGAGAAGATGCATCAAATTATCACATGGATGATGTCATCAGTGATGTCATCAGTGATGTCATTTGAGATGTCATCAGTGATGTCATCAGTGATGTCACTGACCATGTCATGAGTGATGTAATATGTGACGTCATCAGCAGTGCATTGCGGGCGCGAGTTATAGTTACCTGAACTAACTATAACGGGGGAATTTCACGGGTTTTGTACGAGTGCAATGTCCAACTAACTATAACTGTCCCTAAAACCTATGGTTTTTTCAGTGAATTTGTAAGGTTTTTTAAATGCTAATTTCTAACTATAACGTGCCTGAAACCTATGGTTTTTTCAGTGAATTTCAAAGATTTTTTAAATGCTAATTCCTAACTATAACATGTCTGAAACCTATGGTTTTTTTCAGTGAATTTCAAAGATTTTGTAAATGACAATTTTTAAATGTATTAATTGTTATATTTATTTTTTTGATACTGATTTACTACTTTTTTAAACTCTTTATTTTTAGATATTTTATTTTTTAAATTACATTGTAATTACATTATACATTACATTACAAAATATACTTTCTCAGAATGAATTACTTTAGTTTAAATACTTTGCAAATAGGCAATAGACTTTTAAGTACAGTAGTTACAGTTGTTGCAATGGGCAACACAATTTCAAACACAATGCAACATTGAGCTCAATGTGAATTTCAAGTTAAATGCAATTAGTTACTTTATGGATTACTTTTCTAACCACAGGACTGGATCCTAGATTCAGTCCTGGGACATCTCCTGTAAACAGTTGAGTAAAAGCGTTTTGGTTACAGTAGTGATTTTTAAGGAATATTATTGTGGGGCATATTAGCAAGACCCACGTTAAAATTATCGCCGTTTTAGCGGCAGGAAACTGCCGCTAAAACGGCGATAATGGGCTTGCTAATATGCGTTATGGAATTCCAATAGAAGCCCAGGTTAGATGTCCTGCACATCTAACCTGGGCTTCTATTGAATTCTATCTCGCATATTAGCAAGCCCATTATCGCCGTTTTAGCGGCAGTTTCCTGCCGCTAAAGCGGCGATAATTTTAACGTGGGTCTTGCTAATATGCCCCATTATTGTATTTTAAAAGTTGACACAAAACCTTTTTCACATAGAATCACCAATGTTATCCTATGGGAGGAAATTCACTTAGCAGGTAAGTAGTGTTATCGTTACTTTTTCTTACTCAGTGGTGGATCCTGGATCCAGCACTGGTGCATCTCCTGTAAACAGTTGAAAGAATGCGTTTAAGTCATACAGTCGATTTTTAAGGAATATTTGTAGTTTGTGAAAATCAACACTTTGAAACTTTTCTGCTGAAAACCAGACAATGGATTCCTATGGAAGGAAATACAAGTTACTGGTAAATACGGTTAGAATTACTTTTCAGGGTCAGTGCTGGGCTAAAAGATGCAGCACTGGGTTCTCTCCTAATAACTGGTGAGTAAATCGGAATTCGTAGTTCGGCTGATTTTAGAGGAATATTATAAAGTTCCAAAACTCCACACTTAGAAGAATTTCCAAGTGAAACCAGTCAATGTTAGCCTATGGAAGGAAATTCAAGTTACTGGTAAGTACGGTTAAAATTACTTTTCAGGATCAGTACTGGGCTCAAAGATGCAGCACTGAGGTCTCTCCTGATAACAGGTGAGTAAATCGGAATTCGTAGTTCGGCTGATTTTAGAGGAATATTACAAAGTTCCAAAACTCCACACACAAGAATTTCCAAGTGAAACCAGTCAATGTTAGCCTATGGAAGGAAATTCAAGTTTCTGGTAAGTACGGTTAAAATTACTTTTCAGGATCAGTACTGGGCTGAAAGATGCAGCACTGAGGTCTCTCCTGATAACAGGTGAGTAAATCGGAATTCGTATTTCAGCTGATTTTAGAGGAATATTATAAAGTTCCAAAACTCCACACTTAGAAGAATTTCCAAGTGAAACCAGTCAATGTTAGCCTATGGAAGGAAATTCAAGTTACTGGTAGAGTACGGTTAAAATTACTTTTCAGGATCAGTTCTGGGCTGAAAGATGCAGCACTGAGGTCTCTCCTGATAACAGGTGAGTAAATTGGAATTCGTATTTCGGCTGATTTTAGAGGAATATTATAAAGTTCCAAAACTCCACACTTAGAAGAATTTCCAAGTGAAACCAGTCAATGTTAGCCTATGGAAGAAAATTCAAGTTACTGGTAAGTACGGTTAAATTTACTTTTCAGGATCAGTACTGGGCTCAAAGATGCAGCACTGAGGTCTCTCCTGATAACAGGTGAGTAAATCGGAATTCGTAGTTCTGCTGATTTTAGAGGAATATTTGTATGTTTCAAAAATCAACACTTGAAAACTTTTTCAGCAAAAAGCAGGCAATGATATCCTATGGAAGGAAATTCAAGTTACTGATAAGTACGGTTAAAATTACTTTTCAGGATCAGTACTGGGCTGAAAGATGCAGCACTGAGGTCTCTCCTGATAACAGGTGAGTAAATCGGAATTCGTATTTCAGCTGATTTTATAGGAATATTATAAAGTTCCAAAACTCCACACTTAGAAGAATTTCCAAGTGAAACCAGTCAACGTTAGCCTATGGAAGGAAATTCAAGTTACTGGTAAGTACGGTTAAAATTACTTTTCAGTATCAGTACTGGGCTCAAAGATGCAGCACTGAGGTCTCTCCTGATAACAGGTGAGTAAATCAGAATTAGTAGTTCGGCTGATTTTAGAGGAATATTTGTAAGTTTCAAAAATCGACACTTAGAAGAATTTCCAAGTGAAACCAGTCAATGTTAGCCTATGGAAGGAAATTCAAGTTACTGGTAAGTACGGTTAAAATTACTTTTCAGGATCAGTACTGGGCTCAAAGATGCAGCACTGAGGTCTCTCCTGATAACAGGTGAGTAAATCGGAATTCGTAGTTCGGCTGATTTTAGAGGAATATTTGCACAATGGTGAATAAAGGGGTGGGGCCTGAGGATACATGTCTGCAAACACGCCCTGTGGCGCGTTTTAAGTTGGAGAATTAATTCCTCCTCAATCCAGAGGGTCCCTAGGGGCCAACTAGCCCACCAGGTACCTCCAGTATGCGCCAGAGAGCTGCATTGCAGAGAGGTGTTCAGAGGCCACGCCCCTTTTTACAACACTCTGCAACGCAGCTCCGTGGCACTTACTGGAGGTACCTGGTGGGCTAGTTGGCCCCCAGGGACCCTCAGGATTGAAGAGAATTTAATTCCCCATCTTAAAACACGCCACAGGGCCTGTTTGCACACATGTCACCTGAAGCCCCGCCCCCTCCCTTCACCACTGGGCAAACGCGCCCGTGGCGCGTTTTAAGTTGGGGGATTAAGTCCCCTTGAATCCTGAGGGTCCCTGGAGTCCAAGTAGCCCACCATGTACCTCCAAAGCGCCACAGAGCTGCGTTGCAGAGAGGTGTAAAAGGGGCGTGGCCTCTGTACACCTCTCTGCAACGCAGCCCCCTGGCGCATACTGGAGGTTCCTGGTGGGCTAGTTGGCCCCCAGGGACCCCAAGTATTTAAGGGGAATTCGTTCCCCATCTGCAAACGCGCCAGGTGGCGCGTTTGCAGAGTGGTAAAGGAAGGGGGTGGGGCCTGCGGCCCGATTGTTTTTTTTTGTTTTTGTTTCCCCGAAGGGGGGCTGTGTGGCCCCCCTTCCTCTTTTTGGGCCCTGGGGACCCCATCCCCCAGGGCCTTACCCCTTTTCTTTTTAAATTAAACGGGAAGGGGCCGCGTGGCTCCCCTCCCGTGGCCGAATCCGGCCCGGGGACCCCATCCCCGGGGCATGGCCACACTTTTAAATACATTTTTATGGAGGGGGTTGCGTGGCCCCCTCCTCAGGCCTCCTTTTGCCCCGGGGACCCCATCCCCTGGGCAGGCCTTTATTTTTAATTTTTAAATTTTTTTAAAATTATTTTTGGGGAGGGGGCCGCGTGGCCCCCCCTCCCGAGCCACTACTTGCCCCAGGGACCCCATCCCCCGGGGCTGGCCCTATCCTTTGGGGTCCGTGGGGGACCCCAACTCCCCCACGGACCCTGCCGGCTCCCCGCCTCCTGCGGGAGCCGGCATTGCTTTCCACATGGGGAGCTGCTAACATGCAGCTCCCCATGTGGAAAAGCAATTTGCTTGGATATTGGAAGCGAGAGCAGGTTTCCTGCTCTCGCTTATCATCCAAGCAGTTTGCTATGACAGGCCGGGAGCAGCGAGGGCTCCCGCCCTGTCATAGCAGACTACAGTGTCCCGGGGGTAGGCACCCCGGGACACTGCAGGAGCCGGCCCTGGGGGTGGCGGTCCCCAGGGCCATGGAGGGCTCAAGGAGGGGGCCGCGCGGCCCCCTCCCTCCATCGACAAAGCCCCGGGGTGGAGGTGGTCCCCGGGGCTCTGGGGGTCCGTAATGGACCCCCATATTGAAGCCTTTAGTGCCCCGGGGAGGTGGCGGTCCCCGGGGCGTGTGGGGGCTCAAGCCCCCCACACAGGTAAAAAAAAATTAAAATAAAAAAGAAGCCCCGGGGGGTGGCGGTCCCCGGGGCTGCGAAAGGGCCAAGAGCCCTCCCGCACCATTATTTTTTAAAGCCCTGGGGGGTGGCAGTCCCCGGGGCTTGGGGGGCCTTCGAGGCCCCCCAAAATTAAATATAAACCCACCCCCCGCATGCCCCCGTGACTTGGCCCACCCGGGGGCCAATTAACAACGAAGCGCGGGAGACCGGGCTTCGATTTTTTTTTTTTCCGGCGGGATTCGCGCACCCTAAGCGCATCCCGCCAATTTTTTCTTAAAAATGCTTTTTTCTGCCCAGGGGTCCTTGTGGGACCCCTGAGCAGACCTAGGGGTCAGGGTGTTTCTACCCTGCCCCCTTTGTGCGTTTCGCACATGTTTCTTTTTTTCTCGGCAGGATCCGCGCACCCTAAGCGCATCCCGCCGATTTAAAAAAAAAAAAAATGCTTTTTCTGCCCAGGGGTCCTTGTGGGACCCCTGAGCAGACCTAGGGGATCAGGGTGTTTCTACCCTGCCTCCTTTTGCGCTTTGCGCACTTGTTTCTGTCCCTCGGTTCTACCGAGGGACAAAATGACTGCCAACACTTCCTGATTTGGAGTGTTGACAGCCAATTAGCATGCAGCTCGTGATCAGGAGGGTACGCGGACCCTACTCGGCCATAGATATATATGTGACTTTACTTTTGATTTTCTCAGGAACTACTGAACGGATTTAAACCATTTAAGCAAAAGGCACAACACTGAACCAAGGGCTACCTCTTTGCCAAATTTGGTGTAATTCCGTTCAGCAGTTCGGGCTGTAGCCGCGATGAACGGTTCCTATGGAAAAATGAATGGGGAAAACGCGTTTTGGGACCCCCCTTTTTTCTCGGCCCCCGCTTGACGAATCACCCCAAGACTTTCAGGATAGGAGCGGACCGGAGCGCCCCAACAAGTTGGAAGCTTTCGCGAAGATTCGTCAACCGGCGCCAACGTTATTTCAAATAGAATGTTGAGGATTTCCTATGGAAAATAGGTCCTAACTATAACTATCTACTGGCGACCGCCAGTAGATAATATATATATAAATATTTAGATTTAGTTATAAATATTTTATTTAAAAAAATAAAGATTTAAATATATACATATATTATAAAAATAAATATATATAAATATATATTTATGCATATATATATGTATTTCTTTAAAAAATTAGAATATATATGTATATATATATTACCTACTGGCGGTCGCCAGTAGGTAGTTATAGTTAGGACCTAGTTACCATAGGAAAAGCGTTTTTGATTTGCCAATATCTTTGGCGCCGTTTGACGAATCTTTGTGGAATTTTCCAAAAAACAAGGTGGGACCGCTCAGTTTGTGTGTTGAAAGCTTCGGGTGATTCGTCAGCGGGGCCAAGAAAAAGGGGGTCCCAAAGCACGTTTTCCCATGTTAATTTCCATAGGAACTTTATTACAGGCTACAGCCCGAACTGCTGAACAGAAATACACCAAATTTGGCAAAAAGGTAGGTCTTGGTTTAAACTGCGCCCTTTTTGTTAAATGGTGTAAATCCATTCAGTAGTTCCTGAGAAATTTAAAAAAGAAAAAATATCGATAGCTGAGCACTGAGGAGGGTTAGCGAACCCTCCCTAGCACGAGCTCAATTCTGATTGGCTGCCAACATTCCAAACCAGGAAGTGTTGGCAGCCATCTTGTGACTCAGTAACCAAGTCACAAGAAAAAGGGGAAAAAAGGTTGAAAAACAACAAAACGGGGCAGGGTTGAAACACCCTGACCCCCAGGCCTGCTCAGGGGGTCCCACAAGGACCCACAGGGCCCAAAAAAGCATTTTTTTTTTAACAGCAGAATTCCCACTGGGAGTGCGAATCCTGCTGAGAAAATATTTAAAAAATGAAGTGCGGACTCCTGCGCTTCATTTTCAAAAAGCCCCGGGGTGGGCCAGGTCCCGGGGGCAATCAGTTATTTATTTGTGGGGGCCCATGGGGGCCCCCGCAGCCCCGGGGACCACCACCTCCACGAGGTTTACTAAATTGAATGCGGGGGGCACGCGGCCCCCCCACAGCCCCCCCACAGCCCCAGGAACCACCACCTCCCCGGAACTTCTTTTATAAATGTGTGGGGGGGTCCCAACCCTCCCACGCTGCCCCGGGGATCGCCACCTCCCCGGGGCATTCATGCAAATGTGCGGGGGGCCTCAGGGGCCCCCCCGAGCCCCAGGGACCGCCACCTCCCCGGGGCACAACACTTTTAAAAAAAAGTGTGTGGGGGGGCTCCTGCTTCTCCCCACACTGCCCCGGGGACCACCACCTCCCCGGGGCATTAAATATTTAAATGCGGGGGTCCGTTGCAGAACCCCGGCCCCTGGGACCACCACCTCCCCAGGGCTTTGAAGATGGAGGGAGGGGGCCACGTGGCCCCCTCCTGGAGCCCTCCTTGGCCCTGGGGACCGCCACCCCCAGGGCCGGCTCCTGCAGTGTCCCAGGGTGCCCACCCCCGGGACACTGCTGTTTGCTATGGCAGGGCGGGAGCACGGCTCCCGCCCTGCCATAGCAAACTCTGCTTTGCTTCCTTGAAGCGAGAGCAGGGAAACCTGCTCTCGCTTCAATGAAGCAAAGCAGAATTGCTTTTGAGCAAGGGGAGCTGCTGACATGCAGCTCCCTTGCTCAAAAGCAATGCCGGCTCCTGCAGGAGGCGGGGAGCCGGCGGGACCGTGCGGGCATTGGGGCTCCCCCCACGGTCCCCAACCATGAGGCCAGGCCCCGGGGATGGGGTCCCTGGGGCCAGAAGTGGCCTGGGAGGGGGGCCACACGGCCCCCCTCCCCTGAAATTATAATTAAAAAAACACAGAAGTTTGGCCAGGCCCCGGGGGATGGGGTCCCCAGGGCCAAAAGTGGCCCAGGGAAGGGGGCCCACGCAGCCCCCCTCCCATACATTTTTTTTAAAACAATAAAACAAAAGCCGGCATCTCGCCGGAGGCCCCGCCCCCTCCATGCACCACTGTCATGAATGATGTAATATGTGACGTCATCAGCAGTGCATTGCGGGTGCGCGAGTTATAGTTAGCTGAACTAACTATAATGGCGGAATTTCTCTGGTTTTGTACGAGTGAAATGTCCAACTACCTATAACGTCCCTGAAACCTATGGTTTTTTCAGTTCATTTCTATGGTTTTTTAAATGCTAATTTATAACTATAACAAGCCTGAAAGCTATGGTTTTATATATATATATATATTCACAGAAAAAACCATAGGTTTCAGGCACGTTATAGTTAGAAATTAGCATTTAAAAAACCATAGAAATTAACTGAAAAAACCATAGGTTTCAGGGACGTTATAGTTAGTTGGACATTTCACTCGTACAAAACCATAGAAATTCCGGCGTTATAGTTAGGTCAGCTAACTATAACTCGCGCACCCGCAATGCACTGCTGATGACGTCACATATTACATCATTCATGACTTGGTCAGTGACATCACTGATGACATCACTGATGACATCTCAAATGACATCACTGATGACATTGATGACATCATCCAGTGACTGTGTGTTTCTGTAAAGTTTAATTTTGTTTTATATATATGCCACGCTGTATTGAGGAATGAGTGGGTGTATAAGTGTCTGTATGGAGGATTTAGTAGGTACGTGACTGACTGTATAAGTGAGTGATTAAATGTGTCTTACTGAATGCATGGGTTAGTGACTAAACTGTGTGAAAGTCTGTATCAGTCTGTCTGTTGTTGTGTAAGCTGCTGCATGGGTTGGTGAGTAGCTGCAAGAGTGTCTATATGGGTTTTTGATTGCTTGCCTGAGTATTTGTATGGCTGCCTGAGTGTGTGTCTGGGTGGGTGGGAGTTGTGTGACTCTATGCATAGATGTTTGAGTGGTTGATTCACTGGGTGTATGGGTTCAAGAGTGCATGTGGAAACAGCTGTATGGGTGGGTGAGTGTGTGTATGGGTGTGTTGGTGAGTGAATGGATGTCTCAGTGGTACATGTGCAAGTAACTACATATGTAAAAGGCAGTATATGTGAGTGATGGTGTATATAAATAACTATATGTGAGAGTCAGTAATTGTGAGAGTGGCTGCATGGATGAGTGTGTATTTGTATCAGTGATTCAATAAGAGAGTAATTATGTGTTAGTATCTGTATGAATAAGTGAGGTTGTGTCTGTATAACTGTATAGGTGAGTAAATGGAAGTATGATTGATTCTTTGTATGACTGACTAAGTGTGTGAGTAACTCTGGATATGTGGCAGTGTGTGAGTGTCTGTATAGGTGTATGAGTGCATATGATAGTGTTGTATTGATGAGTGACTGCATTCATGAGTGACTGCATGGGTGAATGAGTGGATGTGTGTGTAGACCTAGGAATCAGTCAGTGCGTATTTAGTAACTGGTATAGATGTGTCTATTTTTTCGAAAATGGTAGTCTGTATTTTAGAGTGGGTGTATCAAAGGTTATATTCAGGTGTGAGGAGGTGCATCAGATTTTCACGTGGATGATGTCATCAGTGATGTCATTTGAGATGTCATCAGTGATGTCATCAGTGATGTCACTGACCATGTCATGAATGATGTAATATGTGACGTCATCAGCAGTGCATTGGGGGGGCGCGAGTTATAGTTAGCTGAACTAACTATAACGCCGGAATTTCTATGGTTTTGTACGAGTGAAATGTACAACTAACTATAAAGTTCCTGAAACCTATGGTTTTTTCAGTTAATTTCTATGGTTTTTTAAATGCTAATTTCTAACTATAACGTGCCTGAAACGTATGGTTTTTTCAGTGAATTTCTATGGTTTTTTAAATGCTAATATATAACTATAACGTGCCTGAAACCTATGGTTTTTCCAGTGAATTTCAAAGGTTTTTTAACTGAAAATTTGTAAGTCTAATGTACCTCAATCCTATGTTTTTTTTTATTTTCTATATATATATATATATTCACTGAAAAACCGTAGGTTTCAGGCACGTTATAGTTACAAATTAGCATTTAAAAAACCTTTGAAATTCACTGAAAAAACCATAGGTTTCAGACACGTTATAGTTAGAAATTAGCATTTAAAAAACCTTTGAAATTCACTGAAAAAACCATAGGTTTTAGGGACAGTTATAGTTACAAATTAGCATTTAAAAACCTTGAAATTCACTGAAAAAACCATAGGTTTCAGATATGTTATAGTTACAAATTAGCATTTAAAAAACCTTTGAAATTCACTGAAAAAACCATAGGTTTTAGGGACAGTTATAGTTAGTTGGACATTTCACTCGTACAAAACCCGTGAAATTCCCCCGTTATAGTTAGTTCAGCTAACTATAACTCGCGACCCCGCAATGCACTGCTGATGACGTCACATATTACATCACTCATGACATGGTCAGTGACATCACTGATGACATCACTGATGACATCTCAAATGACATCACTGATGACATCATCCAGTGACTGTGTGTTTCTGTAAAGTTTAAATATTTTTAATATATATAGGAAAAGACGTATTGAAGAATGAGTGGGTGTGTAAGTGTCTGTATGGATGATTTAGTAGGTGCGTCACTGACTCTATAAGTGAGTGATTTAACGTATCTTACTGAATGCATGGGTTAGTGACTAAACTGGGTGAATGTCTGTATCCGTCTGTCTGTTGCTGTGTAAGTGGCTGCATGGGTTTGTGAATAGCTACATGAGTGTCTATATGAGTTATTGATTGGTTGTCTGAGTATCTGTATGGGTGCCTGAGTGTTTGTGTGGGTGGGGTGTGTGCGACTCTGTGCATAGATGTGTGAGTGGGTGATTCACTGGGTGGATGGTTTCAAGAGTGCATCTGTGATAGACTGTATGGGTGGGTAAGTGTGTGTAAGAGTGTGTTAGTGAGTGAATGTATGTCCCAGTGGTACATGTGTGAGTAACTACATATGTGAAAGCCAGTATATATGTGTGTTGGAGTATATAAATAGCTATAAGCGAGAGTGAGTGATTGTGATAGTGGCTGTATGGATGAGTGTGTGCTTGTATCAGTGATTGTATAAGAGCGTAACAATGTGCTAGTATTTGTATGATTAAGTGAGCTGGTGTGTGTATAACTGTATAGGTGAGTAAATGGCAGTGTGTTTAATTATTTGCATGACTGACTAGGTGTGTGAGTACCTCTATGGATGAGTGGCGGTGTTTGAGTGTCTATATAGGAGTAAGAGTGCATATGATAGTCCTGTACTGAGTGACCATAAGTATGAGTGACTGTACGGGTGAGTGAGTGGATGTGTGTGTGTAGACCTAAGAATCAGTGAGTGGGTATGTAGTTATTGGTGTTGGAGTGTCTATAGTTTTGCGAATGGCAGTCTGTAATTTAGATTGGGTGTATCAAAGGTTATATTAGGGTGTGAGGAGCTGCATCAGATTATCACGTGGATGATGTCATCAGTGATGTCATTTGAGATGTCATCAGTGATGTCATCAGTGATGTCACTGACCATGTCATGAGTGATGTAATATGTGACGTCATCAGCAGTGCATTGCGGGGCGCGAGTTATAGTTAGCTGAACTAACTATAACGGGGAATTTTACGGGTTTTGTACGAGTGAAATGTCCAACTAAGTATAACTGTCCCTAAAACCTATGGTTTTTTCAGTGAATTTCAAAGGTTTTTTAAATGCTAATTTGTAACTATAACATATCTGAAACCTATGGTTTTTTCAGTGAATTTCAAAGGTTTTTAAATGCTAATTTGTAACTATAACTGTCCCTAAAACCTATGGTTTTTTCAGTGAATTTCAAAGGTTTTTAAATGCTAATTTGTAACTATAACATATCTGAAACCTATGGTTTTTTCAGTGAATTTCAAAGGTTTTTTAAATGCTAATTTGTAACTATAACTGTCCCTAAAACCTATGGTTTTTCAGTGAATTTCAAAGGTTTTTTAAATGCTAATTTCTAACTATAACGTGTCTCAAACCTATGGTTTTTTCAGTGAATTTCAAAGGTTTTTTAAATGCTAATTTGTAACTATAACGTGCCTGAAACCTACGGTTTTTTCAGTGAATTTCAAAGGTTTTTTAAATGACATTTTTTAAATGTATTAATTTTTATATTAATTTTTTTCATACTGATTTACTACATTTTTAGAAACAATTTCTTTTACATATTTTATTTTTTAAATTACATTGTAATTACATTATACATTACATTACAAAAAATACTTTCTCAGAATGAATTACTTTAGTTTAAATACTTAGCACATAGGCAATAGACTTTTAAGTACAGTAGTTACAGTTGTTGCAATGGGCAACACATTTTCAAACACAATGCAACATTCAGCTCAATGTGAATTTCTAGTTAAATGCAATTAGTTACTTTATGGATTACTTTTCTAGCCACAGGACTGGATCCTAGATTCAGTCCTGGGACATCTCCTGTAAACAGTTGAGTAAAAGCGTTTTGGTTACAGTCGTGATTTTTAAGGAATATTATTGTATTTTAAAAGTTGACACTTAGAAACTTTTCCTCATAGAATCACCAATGTTATCCTATGGAAGGAAATTCACTTAGCAGGTAAAAACTGTTATCGTTAGTTTTTCTTACTCAGTGTTGGATCCTGGATCCAGCACTGGTGCATCTCCTGTAAACAGTTGAAAAAATGCGTTTAAGTCATACAGGCGATTTTTAAGGAATATTTGTAGTTTGTGAAAATCGACACTTTGAAACTTTTCTGCTGAAAACCAGACAATGGATTCCTATGGAAGAAAAGATAAGCTACTGGTAAGTACGGTTAAAATTACTTTTCAGGGTCAGTGCTGGGCTAAAAGATGCAGCACTGGGTTCTCTCCTGATAACAGGTGAGTAAATCGGAATTCGTATTTCGGCTGATTTTAGAAGAATAATTTAAAGTTCCAAAACTCCACACTTAGAAGAATTTCCAAGTGAAACCAGTCAATGTTAGACTATGGAAGGAAATTCAAGTTACTGGTAAGTACGGTTAAAATTACTTTTCAGGACCAGTACTGGGCTGAAAGATACAGCACTGAGGTCTCTCCTTATAACAGGTGAGTAAATCGGAATTCGTATTTCGGCTGATTTTAGAGGAATATTTGTAGGTTTCAAAAATCAACACTTAGAAACTTTTTCAGCAAAAAGCAGGCAATGATATCCTATGGAAGGAAATTCAAGTTACTGGTAAGTACGGTTAAAATTACTTTTCAGGACCAGTACTGGGCTGAAAGATACAGCACTGAGGTCTCTCCTTATAACAGGTGAGTAAATCGGAATTCGTATTTCGGCTGATTTTAGAGGAATATTTGTAGGTTTCAAAAATCAACACTTAGAAACTTTTTCAGCAAAAAGCAGGCAATGATATCCTATGGAAGGAAATTCAAGTTACTGGTAAGTACGGTTAAAATTACTTTTCAGGACCAGTACTGGACTGAAAGATACAGCACTGAGGTCTCTCCTTATAACAGGTGAGTAAATCGGAATTCGTATTTCGGATGATTTTAGAAGAATATTTGCACAATGGTGAAGGGAGGGGCGGGGCCTGAGGTGACATCTGTGCAAACGCGCCCCGTGGCGCGTTTTAAGTTGGGGGATTAAGTCCCCTTGAATCCTGAGGGTCCCTAGGGGCCAACTAGCCCACCAGGAACCTCCAATATGCGCCAGGGGCTGCGTTGCAGAGACGTGTAGAGAGGCCACACCCCTTTTACACCTCTCTGCAACGCAGCTCTGTGGCGCTTTCTGGATGTACCTGTTGGGCTAGTTGGCCCCAGGGACCCTCAGGATTGAAGGGATTTAATCCCCCATCTTAAAACGCGCCACGGGGCGCGTTTGCACAGATGTCACCTGAAGCCCCGCCCCTCCCTTCACCACTGTGCAAACGCGCCCCGTGGCGCGTTTTAAGTCGGGGGATTAACTCCCCTTGAATCCTGAGGGTCCCTGGGGGCCAACTAGCCCAACAGGTATATCCAAAAGCGCCACAGAGCTGCGTTGCAGAGAGGTGTAAAGGGGCGTGGCCTCTGTACACCTCTCTGCAACGCAGCCCCTGGCGCATACTGGAAGGTTCCTGGTGGGCTAGTTGGCCCCAGGGACCCCCAGTATTCAAGGGGAATTCGTTCCTCCTCTGCAAACGCGCCAGGGGCGCGTTTGCAGAGTGGTGAAGGAAGGGGCTGGGCCTGCGGGCCCGATCGTTTTTTTGGTTTTTTTGTCCCCTGAAGGGGGGCTGTGTGGTCCCCTTTCCTTTTTCCTGTTTTTGGGCCCTGGGGACCCCATCCCCCAGGGCCTTACCCCTTTTTTAAATTAAATTAAAAAAAAAAAAACGGGAAGGGGCCGCATGGCCCCCCTTCCCTGGGCCTGTATTGGCCCCGGGGACCCCATCCCCCGGGGCATGGCCTCGATTTTTTTTTTTTTTCTTTGGAGGGGGTCTGCGTGGCCCCCCTCCTCAGGCCATTTAAGGCCCCGGGGACCCCATCCCCCGGGGCCGGCCTTTCTGTTTTTTTTAAATTTTTGGGGAGGGGGCCGCGTGGCCCCCTCCCGGGCCACTACTTGCCCCGGGGACCCCATCCCCCGGGGCTGGCCCTCTCCGTTGGGGACTGTGGGGGGTCCCCAATCCCCCACAGTCCCGCCGGCTCCCCGCGTCCCTTGGGAGCCGGCATTGCTTTTCCACATGGGGAGCTGCTAAGATGCAGCTCCCCATGTGGAAAGCAATCAGCTTTGGATATTGGAAGAGAGAGCAGGTTTCCCTGCCTCTCTTCCAATATCCAAAGCAGTTTGATATGGCAGGACGGGAGCCGCGAGGCTCCCGTCCTGCCATAGCAAACTACAGTGTCCCGGGGGTGGGCACCCCTGGACACTGCAGGAGCCGGCCCTGGGGGGTGGCGGTCCCCATGGCCATCACAGGCTCCAGGAGGGTAGCCGCGCGGCCCCCTCCCTTAACTTGCACAGCCCCGGGGAGGTGGTGGTCCCCGGGGCTCTGGGGGTCCGTAATGGACCCCCACATTTATTTTGTAAGTGCCCCGGGAGGTGGTGGTCCCGGGGCGTGTGGGGGCTGGAGCCCCCCACACCTTATTTATTTAAAAAAAGAAGCCCCGGGGGTGGCGGTCCCCGGGGCTGCGGGAGGGCAGGAGAGCCCTCCCGCACTATTTTTTTTATAAAGCCCCGGGGGGTGGCGGTCCCCGGGGCTTTGGGGAGCCCTTTGAGGCCCCCCATACAAACAATATACCCACCCCCACCATGCCCCCGGGACTTGGGCCACCCGGGGGCAAAATGCAATCGAAGAGAGGGAGACCGCGCTTCGATTTTTTTTTTTTCGGCAGGATTCGCGCACCCTGAGCGCATCCTGCCAATTTTTTAAAAATTATTATTATTTTTTTGCCCAGGGGGTCCTTGTGGGACCCCCTGAGCAAACCTAGGGGTCAGGGTGTTTCTACCCTGCCCCCTTTGTGCGCTTTGCGCACTTGTTTCTGTCCCTCGGTTCTACCGAGGGACAAAATGGCTGCCAACATTTCCTGAATCGGAATGTTGACAGCCAGCTGACAGCCAATTAACATGCAGCTCGTGATCGGTACGGTGCGCGCAGGGTGCGCTGAGGGTACGCGGACCCTACTCGGCCATAGATATATCTATCTTTTTACTTTTGATTTTCTCAGCAACTACTGAACGGATTTACACCATTTAACAAAAAGGGTTCTTTCTGAACCAAGAACTACCTCTTTGCCAAATTTGGTGTAATTCCGTTCAGCAGTTCGGGCTGTAGCCGTGTCTAAAGTTTCCTATGGAAAATTGCATGGGGAAAACGCGTTTTGGGACTCCCCTTTTTTCTCGGCCCCCGCTTGACAAATCCCCCCAAGACTTTCAGGGTAGGAGCGGACCGGAGCGCCCCACAAAGTTTGAAAATTTTGCGAAGATACTTCAACCGGCAAGAGAGTTATTTCAAATAGAATGTCGCGGATTTCCTATGGATAATAGGTCCTAACTATAACTATCTACTGGCGACCGCCAGTAGATAATATATATATACATATATATATATTTTAAAAAATTGTGAATAATTTTTAGTTAGGAAAACTATATTCATTCTTTTTTTTTTTTTAAATATTATACAGAAGTCGCGCACCCTACACGATGGCTGCGCGCATTCTGGTAGCCATTTTGAAAAGTCGCGATGGGGTCACGACTTCGGCGTAATTTGTAAAGTATGAAATATCTTTAAATTAATTATAAATACAACTTTTCCTTTAAGTGTTTGTCTAAATTTATTAATAAAAGTATTTTAAAAGTATTATTTTCAATATAATTTCAACTAAAAATTATTCGATCATTATTGGATTCGGAGTTTAGGCGGGATGGCCATTTTGCTCGATCTGTTTTGCAAGATGTTTTGGTCTAGTCAGGTGGACACCCTCCTCCGGGTGAGGTACGGCTTGAAGATTCTATTCAAAAGGTGAGGAATCAACAGGCAGAAGTATCCATCAGAAGAGCAAGTTACTTACCTTTGGTAATGCTTTTTCTGGTGGATACAGTATCTGCCTGTGGATTCCTCACTGTCCCACCCGCCTCCCCGTTGTCCACCTGTTTCTACCAAAAAGATGCTTTTACTGTTTGGCATGATTGTTTTTAATATGTCTTAATCATGCTTATGTTTTAATAGTGAGAAATGCTTGATCTGTTGCTATTTCTTTATGCCTTTATTGGTTATGCATTTGTATATATATATATTATCTACTGGCGGTCGCCAGTAGATAGTTATAGTTAGGACCTATTTTCCATAGGAAATCCGCGACATTCTATTTGAAATAACTCTTGTGTCGGTTGACGAATCTTCGCGAAATTTTCAAACTTTATGGCCCGCTCCGGTCCGCTCCTACCCTGAAAGTCTCAGGGTGATTCGTCAAGCGGGGGCCGAGAAAAAAGGGGGTCCCAAAACGTGTTTTCCCCATTCATTTTCCCATAGGAAACTTTAGACACGGCTACAGCCCGAACTGCTGAACGGAATTACACCAAATTTGGCAAAGAGGTAGTTCTTGGTTCAGAAAGAACCCTTTTTGTTAAATGGTGTAAATCCGTTCAGTAGTTGCGGAGCAATTAAAAAAATAAGAGTCAAAAAATCAAATTCCCATAGGAAACTTTATGCAAGGCTACAGCCCGAACTGCTGAACGGAATTACACCAAATTTGGCAAAGAGGTAGTTCTTGGTTCAAAAGAACCCTTTTTGTTAAATGGTGTAAATCCGTTCAGTAGTTGCTGAGAAAATCAAAAGTAAAAACACATATATATCTGGGCGGAGCCTAACCACACATGTCATCGTGAGATCTGATTGGCTGTCAGCACTTCATCCTGGAATTGCTGGCAGCCATCTTGGGACCAATATAAATGATAGTACCACATTGAAATGCATTGTAGTGAATCGAAGATTTTGAGGGTTACCAAAAGGAGAACTATAAAGGGTGATAACAGAGTTTAGTTACATTAGAATTCATTTGTTGATGGTACCATACTAATTTCAGGAATTGTGGTGTGTTCTAAGGTGATTTTACCCTGTGAAAAACCTTCTGCTGGGATATCATGAATCATGTTTGAGAGAAAACTATTTTCACATGCTTGTCCCATACAGTTTTGGAAGGTGCCCCAGAAGCTAAAATGAGAGCATATTTTCTGTAAATTCACATTATCTTT
Source organism: Calotriton arnoldi (assembly GCA_963921515.1). Lineage (NCBI taxonomy): Eukaryota > Metazoa > Chordata > Amphibia > Caudata > Salamandridae > Calotriton > Calotriton arnoldi. Next base: position 1,201,473 of record CAWUFW010003124.1, on the reverse strand, counting down.
CTCAGTCATGTGAGAATGAAGTCTGACATTCTCAGTAAAACATGTACATCCAACAAGGGCAGAGACTGTCAGTTGATTCCTTTGTGTTCTACTGCAGCTTCCCAGAGTGTTCTAAAGAACAACTAGAGTGCTAACAGCCTTACTTATGACAAAAGTATGGCACACCTGAAGCCATCTTGATTGGAATAAACTGGTAACACTTAAAACATTTAATTTAAAAAGGAACAAAATGATGGGGTTCATCTTGTCATAGAAATTACGGTTAGTGCTCTGGAAAGAAAAATTACGACATGTTTCAAGTGTGATCTCAAATATCTTCCTGTTATATTTCAACAGGAGCAGCCTGTCAGTTGATGCCTTTGTGTTCTACTGCAGCTTCCCAGAGTGTTCTAAAGAACAACTAGAGCGCTAACTGTCTTACTTATGACAAAAGTATGGCACACCTGAAGCCATCTTGATTGGAATAAACTGGTAACACTTAAAACATTTAATTTAAAAAGGAACAAAATGAGGGGGTTCATTTTGTCATAGAAGTTATGGTTAGTGCTGTAGAAAGAAAAATTAGGACATGTTTCAAGTGTGATCTCAAATATCTTCCTGTTATATTTCAACAGGAGCAGCCTGTCAGTTGATGCCTTTGTGTTCTACTGCAGCTTCCCAGAGTGTTCTAAAGAACAACTAGAGCGCTAACAGTCTTACTTATGACAAAAGTATGGCACACCTGAAGCCATCTTGATTGGAATAAACTGGTAACACTTAAAACATTTAATTTAAAAAGGAACAAAATGAGGGGGTTCATTTTGCCATAGAAATTATGGTTAGTGCTGTAGAAAGAAAAATTAGGACATGTTTTAAGTGAGATCTCAAATATCTTCCTGTTATATTTCAACAGGAGCAGCCTGTCAGTTGATGCCTTTGTGTTCTACTGCAGCTTCCCAGAGTGTTCTAAAGAACAACTAGAGTGCTAACAGCCTTACTTATGACAAAAGTATGGCACACCTGAAGCCATCTTGATTGGAATAAACTGGTAACACTTAAAACATTTAATTTAAAAAGGAACAAAATGAGGGGGTTCATTTTGCCATAGAAATTATGGTTAGTGCTGCAAAAAGAAAATTTAGTGCATGTTTTAAGTGAGATCTCAAATCCTCTTCTATTTCATTAGAAAATTCTGACACGCAGACTGAAACAATCACTTTCAATACCAGCAGTAGACTTCCAGTTAACTCCTTGGTGAGCAGTAGCTTTACTACAGTGATCTAATGAACAACTAGAGTAATAACATTCTGAATTTATGGCAAATGTGTGACACATCTGAATGCCTTCTTGATGGAATCAAAGTAAAAAACTGAAAGCATTTCCTACTGAGGAGACTGCAGTAAATGAGGAAATTAGGAAACTTCATAACAAAGAAGTCTTCCAAGATGGCCACCAGTGAAAAAAGAGCCCAAATGTAGCACAAATATTTCCCAG